>CAXKVI010000005.1:58462504-59062504 GCA_964058755.1 Campiglossa producta | reverse complement strand
GCAGTGCATTCTAGACAGCTTTAAAAAATGTAAGGTAAAAAGATTAGGAGAGCATTCTCATTTAAAAAAAATGTTTGTGATTTGACAGCTTGTTATAACATTGCCTTCCGCATCGCCATATAGAGTAACCCCCCAATTATTTGCTCAAATATGGGGATGGTATACTAATTTGTAATTCTGTGTTTTTGCAATTCTTCAAACAGGTACAAAAAATGACAAAAAACTTGAAAAGAGGGCACTAAAAATAATTTAATGTTGGATCACAGCGACCGAATAAGAGTTTTTTTTAACATTTTTCAAAGTTATGGCATAAACCGTTTCACGTAATTATTTCGGTTTTGGCTCGTTTTTTCTTTGTTAAAAAGCCGATATTGCCTATTTTTTTAAATAGATTCGCATTATGGGATATTCTTTCTATCTTCACTTTTTGTGAGGAAACAAATTTCGGTCGTATAGCTCTCAAATAACACAGGTTTTATGCAAGGAATAAAACCGATTAAAATAACGTTCCGGTTTCGGTTTCGGTTTTGCAACGCGATTCGGTTTCGGTTCCGGTTTTTTTCTTCAAAATTTATTTCGGTTTCGGTTACGGTTTCGTTCCGGTTTCAGTTTCCAAATAAACACACGAACGGAAGAAAATGTTACTACTACAAAACTTAAGTATATATGTACATAGCTGCAAAATAGGTCTGAATTTTAATAACATTTTTCCAATATAATATCACTATAAGACAAAATCCAAATTCTGGGTATTGGACCAAATCAACTTTTTTGAAGAGATTAAGAGATAAGTAAAAAAATGACATTCTCTGTTTTTCGACGTTATCCTCCACAACTTAGTTACGTTCAAAGATTTGGTTTTCTAATTTTTTTGTTTGAAAAATTGAAAAAGGTTAAATGTGGGCGTGGCCTTCTTGCTCCTCTTACTTGATTAGTGTACTTTTTTTATATAAAAATGTATTTTTTTAATTTTTTAAACAAAACAATTAGAAAAATAGATCTTTAAAGGGTCCAACTTCGAATTTCGAAAGCCCGTAACTAAGTTTTGGAAGGCCAACTTCGAAAAACGGGGAAAGCCATTTTTTACTTATGTCTTAATCTCTTTGTAAACTGTGTTGTAGTTCTAATCCTGGTGATTCTGTCGAATATGTGTTCGTTGAGGTGTTTTCCGAAGATAACAATAAGTTCCTTATCGGCTGTGTGGACCGACCCAATCGACCAAATAAACTTCAGTGGTTTCATTGACTTCCTACAACTTCTACTCATAAGTTATAATAATATTACAATCGCCGGAGATTTAAACTGCAACCTACTCGTGGATTCCTGCTTAAAGTTGGGTATGGAATCTCTAGGGCTTTTTCCAACCAACTCCACACTGCCAACTCACTTCACAAACTCTAGTTCGTCCTTGCTTTATTTATTCTTCGTAAATGATCTTCAGAAATTTCTCCACTATAGCCAATTGTCTGCTTCCTGTTTCTCAAAACACGATCTTATATTTTTAATTTATGATTTTCAAACTTCATGTGAATCAAATTCGTTAACTTATCGTGATTTAAGGAACATAGACTACAGTGCCCTTGCTGCTGAAGTGGAGTCAGTCGATTGGGGTGCAATTCGCACGTTGACATCGGTTGATGAACAGACACTGTTCCTCCAAAGTAATATAAATTGGCTTTTGGTAACCATGTTCCTGTAAAACTAAAATCAACCTCAGTCACTTAATCCACCAGCGTAAATCTGCTTACTCCCGCTGGAAACGTTACAAAACTGAGGAAACTGAAACCTGCTTTAAAGCCACTCGGCTTCGTTTCAACAAAGCCACTAGGTTGGCCAAGGAAAATTACTACAAAGATAAGTTTAGTACCGCGTTGAATTCGAAGGAAACATGGAAAAATATCAAGGAAATTGGGATAGGTAAATCCAGGGAAGTGCCATCTATCCTCCCTGATGTCGACGTAAACGACATAAATAAAAATTTTGTGATTCTGCCCCTTCCTACAGATAGAATAAGTACTAAAAACTATAGTGTTCGTACGAATATTAATGTTAGTCCCTTTGATTTTGTTCGTGTTGATGTATGTGATGTAGTGCAAGCCATAATTTCTGTTAAGTCTAATGCTATGGGGTTTGACGGCATTTGTGCTAAATTTTTAAAAATTATCCTCCCTAAAATACTTCCCTTGTGTTTGAGATTGTGTCATTAAGTCTGGACAAGTAGGAGTTTAACCTTACACTATATCCAGACCTAAGCTGTGCCAGGGTAACTCTTGTCTCCCTTGGTAAGGTGCGTTCTTCTTCAGCAATATCCGGTGGAGGACTGTTCAGAACGGGGTTCACAGGTAGAGATCCGACAAAAGTATCTACCGACTCGGTGTGGATGTCGGTTAGAGCCCGCTTATGATTCTGCAGATCAAACGGCAAGGTAATATGATGCCGGATCTCATCATAATGTTTACGGAGATGTTTCCTTATGTCCCTCGGGGGCGGATCTATGTCCAAAAGATGACGGTTTGGATGTGCTGGCTTGTGGCAGTTCAGAAGGAATTGCTTGCTCAGCATTTCCGCATGCTCTTTTACATTGAGCAGTTTTGCCTCCTGATGGAGGTGAGACTCGGAAGACATGAGGAGACATCCCGTAGCAGTTCTGATGGCAGTATTTTGGCAGACTTGTAACTTCGTCCAGTTGGTGTTATGTACATTAGGCGACCATATGGGTGCAGCATAGTCAAAGACTGGTCGGCCAATGGCCTTATATGTAGTCAGCAACGTTTCTTTGTCTTTTCCCCAAGTACTGCCGGCAAGTGACTTGAGGATCTTGTTGCGACCACGTACCTTTGAGACCATTGCAGACACATGACCAGCAAAGCCGCCAAATTCATCCTTATCCGAAAGCCGAACAACGAGTATAGGCCCATCGCCATTCTACCGTTTCTATATAAGGTAGTCGAACGAATCATACACTGGCAGATTAGTACATATCGCCGTGCCATACGAAAACTAACACCAAAAATTTTGTGTCTGAAGAAAACTAACACTTTTATTTTGTGTCTGACGAAAACTAACACTTTCAATTTGTGTCTGACGAAAACTAACACTTTTATTTTGTGTCTGACGAAAAGTAACACTTTCAGGTTTTCTCTGAAGAAAATGTACTAGCCAAAAGTGTTAGTTTTCGTCAGACAGAAAATAAAAGTGTTAGTTTTCGTCAGACACAAATTAAAAGTGTTATTTTTCGTCAGACACAAAATAAAAGTGTTAGTCTTCTTACAGAATTTGAAAAGTGTTAGTTTTCGTAAAAAATTTTAAAAGTGTTAGTTTTCGTATGGCACGTCGATATGTGCAGGACAACAAGCTCCTGACTGAAAGTCAGTCTGGTTTTAGATGTAAGAGAAGTTGCACGACAGCACTATTATCTGTAATAGAGGACATCCGTGAGCGAGTTGATGAAAATTGGACTGCGTTTTTAACACTTCTTGACCATTTGAAGGCTTTTGATTCTGTCGACCATGCCTTGCTCTGCCAGAAGCTTGAAAACGTTTTTAATTTTTCAAGTCATGCTACCGCCCTTATCAGGTCTTACCTTGGTGACATAACTCAGGCCGTAAGTATCGGTAGTATACGGTCTGACTTTTTAAACGTCTCACGAGGTGTGCCACAAGGTTCAATCCTTGGGCCTCTGTTATTTGCTCTTTAAGACCCTCATACAGTTCCGTGTGAACGTGAGCGTGAATGAGTGGAGACTTTCTACTGCGTACGCAAAGGAAAAGAATTCCAAATCAATTCTTTTGTGCGTTCACGCACATCTGTCAAATGACTTCAACTCTCCAAAAAATTTAAAAAAAAATCAACACTCACTTGCGAAGGGTTTGTGTCACTTTGCGTTCGCACACAATTCACTGTGACATAGTAAAATAAGCATTTCAAAGCATATTTAACACTTTCACTTAAGTTTAAATGCAGTAATATCAAAGATATTTTAGTTGTTTATCCACTTACGGATGATTTTTTTTTTGGAAAAGTGCAGTAATATCAACATATTACACAAAAGAAAATTGTTCACGCTCATCCACGTTCACGCTCAAAAATAAATGTATATAGGGCTTTATACTAACGACTTGCCAGATGTTCTACAGTATTGTAACGTTCACATCTATGCTGACGATGTACAATTATATACGTGTTGTCCTTGTGATCGTGTCAGTTCGTGTATTGCTAATTTGAACTACGATTTGAAACAAATTGGTTTGTGGGCTTCTATGAATGGCTTATGTCTCAAGCCGAAGAAGTCTGAATGTATTGTTATTCGTAGAAAGTTGCTAGATACAGAGGGCTTATACAAAGTTACATTGGAAAATTCAGTGATTGATTACGTTGACACAGCTAAAAACCTAGGTATAGTTTTTAATAAAACATTGACATGGAAAGATCACATTTTTCGCACAGTAGGAAAAGTGTATGGTATGCTCCGTACACTATGGTTAACACAGTACTTTACCCCATTGCATGTAAGACTACTCTTAGCGAAAGCGTACTTAATACCTACGCTCCTATATAGGTAGTTGTGAGATTTTTTCAAGTTGTGATTATGTAAGCAAGATGAAATTAAATGTTGTCTATAACAACATTGCTGGATATGTATTTGGACTAAAAAGGTTTGACCACGTCTCATACTACGTAAGGTAGGTAGGTAGGTTCAAGTGGCTTCCGCAGAGGCACACTTAGGCCAGTTTTGAAAGGCCCGTTGTGATACCACCAACACAAGGAAAGTCAGTCTCGGGACCCAGCCATATGGAACATCCCTGAGTTGTTAGGATTTTCCACATAGCAGAAACCCGGGACTGACACTCCTAAACCGACACCGTTACTCCTCCTCGAACCACTTAGATGACTTTATGAAGCCCATCAAGTCCTTTATGTCCAGTTCCGCGATCTGGCTTAGGCTATCTAGGAACGGAACTCCCAAAAAGCGCGTTCTCGCGCCGCTTAAAGCCGGACAGTTGCAGATGAGGTGCTCCACTGTTTCCTCCTCCTCATCATCTTTGCAACTCCTGCAGCATTGTCGGTAGGGCACACTTAGCCTTTCTGCATGCCTACCAATGAGGCAGTGACCGGTTAATACCCCCATCAATATGCAGATTTCCCTCCTAGTTAGGGCATAAATGCGTCTAGACCTTTTAAGATCCCATTTTGGCCAGGTTTGTTTCGATATCCGACACCCTGGGGATTGCAGCCATCTTTCGTTGGCTTGACGGAGTGTGTGCTCCTTCAGCATTAGTTTGCATGTGGCAAACGGCATACCTAAGCGCTCTTTATCCTGAAGAACCTGCTTGGTCGTGCCCTGCCTGGCAAGCTCGTCTGCCTTACAGTTTCCCTCAATGTCCCTATGTCCCGGGACCCATATGAGGTTTACGCGGTTCTGTTGGGCCATCTCCTGAAGAGATCGACGACAGCTGAGCGTCAGTTCAGAGCTGAACGTGTATGAGCCAAGGGATTTGATTGCCGCTTGGCTATCGCTGAAAATAGTGATATCTTCTCCGATAACACGTTTGCTTAACCAGGCCGCGGCGTCCAGGATTGCCGAGACATCCGCCTGGAAGACGCTACAATGATCAGGTAGTCTGAAGGAGAGCTCAAGGTCCAAATCCCTTGAATAAACCCCTCCTCCAACTCTGCCGTCCAATTTCGAGCCGTCGGTGTATATGGAAGTGCCACCATTTGTTTCGGGACACCAATCCGTCCTCTCCCAGTCTTCTCTGCTGGGAATGTTTATTTTGAAACAGCTATCCCCGACTGTAGTGGCCGCACAACGATCTGTGCTTAGAGGGAGAAAGCTGTAAGATTCCAGAATACTGGAGTGTCCAATAGTACCCGCACCCCAACTGGAGGTTTCTCTTAGGCGCAGAGCTGATGCCGCCGCTGACCGAAACCCTTCCAGATCAAGTGGCGAAATGCCCAGAATGGCCTGGAGGACTTCGTTGGGCGTTGTCCTTAGCGCACCGCTTATACAGATCATATTGGATCTATGGACTTTCCGCAACAGATTCAGGTATGTTGCCTTGCTCAGCGCCGGCCACCATACGACGACTCCATACAGCATGATTGGGCGAATGATGGCCGTGTAGATCCAACTCCATACTCTAGGGATGAGCCCCCATTTTTTGCCAATGGCTCTTTTGCATGTGTAAAGAGCGATGCAAGCTTTCTTCTGGCGCTGAAGAACATTCTCCTTCCAATTCAATTTACTGTCCAGAACTATGCCTAGAAACTTGGCCTTATCCGACAAGCCCAGGCGCGTGCCATCTAGTTCTGGTAGGCTTAGTGGCGGTATTTTGTACCGGTTGGTGAAGAGGTCAAGTACCACTTTCCCCGGGTTGATACTAAGTCCGCAGCGAGGGGACCACCTCGAAACCTCTCGCAGTGCTACTTGCATCAGGTCACACAGAGTTTGTGGGAACTTGCCTCTGAATGCAATAGCTAAATCGTCTGCGTATGCCACTATCTTCCCGCCCCCCAGCTTGTGTCACGTAGCAACGAGTTGACTGTGAGGTTCCATAAAAGCGGGGAAAGAACACGACCCTGGGGCGTTCCCCTTGTGACATAGCGTGATAACTCAACCGTACCAAGTGAAGAAGTTATTTTCCTTCCTCTTAGAAGTTGGCCAATTAAACCAGTTAGAGGTCTATCTACGCCCAGATTAGTTAGAGCGGAGTTGATCGCCTCCGGGCTTATATTGTTGAAAGCCCCCTCAATGTCTAAGAAGGCCACGAGACAGTAGTCCTTTTCACACAGCGATTTCTCAATGACAGATACTAGGCTGTGCAGAGCAGTTTCTGTTGATTTACTCTTGGTGTGTGCATGCTGATAGCTAGAGATAAGGTTGATATCAATAGTCGTTGAGAGGTAGTCGCTTAGTATCCTCTCAAAGGTTTTGCGTACAAAGGACGAGAGACTGATCGGTCTGTAATGTTTTGGCTCGTAGTGGGATGCCTTCCCAGCCTTAGGGATAAACACTACCGTGGCGCTTCTCCAAGAGCCCGGAATGTGGTTGAGAGCTAGGCAGGCTGTGAAGAGAAATACCAGCCATTTAGCTGATGTCTCCAACGTGTTTATAAGTTGCGCGGGGATAATCCCGTCCGGCCCGGCAGCCTTATACGGTTCAAAGCTGTTAACTGCCCACCTTACCCTTTCCTCAGTGATGGGTATATTTACTGCCAGCTTTGTTGCAGGTGCTAGTGGTGCGTCATGCAGATTCCCCGGAAAATGTGTATTCAAGAGCAGCTCAATGGTTTCCTCTTCCGTGCTGGTCCAGGATCCGTCAGGTTTTCGCAAATAGCTGATGGCTGTTTGACATTTCGAGAGGACTCGTCTAAGTCTCGCTGTGTCGTCGACCTTTTCGACGCCAGTGCAGAAATTTCTCCACGAGGTCCTCTTCGCCTGTCTCAGAGCTTTTTTGTAGGCCCTTAGTTTAGCTTATATTCGTGCCAGTGAGGCTCAGAGCCGAGGGTCTTGGCGTTGTCAAATTGTTTCCGGCATGATTTGCGGAGCGAGTCCAAATCGTAGGACCACCAATGTGGCCTGTGTTTACCGCGTGGTTTTGGCACTGGACAAGCCTGTCCTAGAGCATTTGAGAGCGCCGATGTAAATGTAGTAACAAGATCCTCCAGCTCCTCTACTGATGAGGGGGCTTGTGAGGGCAGTACTGGCAGGTCTCTGTCTAATATTTCATTGTGTAACTGCCAATTAGTGTTACGTGGATTGCGCTTCATGATAGGTTGTTCTACAATAAAGTCTAGAACCATTTCTATGTAACGGCGGTCGGAGAATGAATGTTCTTCCAGAACCCGCCATTTTCTGACCCACTCATAAGCACCTTCACTACAGATAGTGAGGTCTATGACCTCCCTGCGGGTCTTAGTGATAAAAGTAGGCTCATTACCCACGTTGCAAATTACCAGGTTAGTTGTTAAGAGGTAATCAAACAGAGACTCGCCCCTGGCATTGATATCGGAGCTACCCCATTGGACATGGTGAGCATTAGCGTCCGCTCCAATAATAAGATTACCCGTGCAGAAGTTTGACACCAGGTCTTTCACCTCCGTTTGTGGTGGGGGTTCTTCGGCGTCGTAGGGCATATAGACCGACGCCACCGTCAGGCGGGTGCTGTCGACCGTTAGACTGATAGCGGTAACATCACCATTGGTGTAGTTACGTAGGAGAAAGGAGTTCAACTCAGACTTGACCAAAATACACGTTCAGACTTTGCTCTCCTCGCTGGCTCGAATGAGCTTGAAGCCCTTAGTCCCCAATCCGCAGATTCTCGAGCTATTGACCCAGGGTTCTTGGATGAGGACCACATCCACGTCGCCTTTAGAAAGACGACTACTTAAAGCAGCCGAAGCCACTTTAGATTTGTGCAGATTAATCTGAAGCACCACCAACATGAGAGCGCACAGACTTCCCTGTCGTCCCCATATCGTCGAGGTTTGCTCCATCCCGGAGGTTGCCTATCAACGACGAGTTGTTCCGATTAACTGCCCGATATGGCGTTGCAGGAGTCCTACTGCCTCTAGCGTTAGATGTTAATCGCTCAGCGTTGGCTGCTACCACCGTGACGTCGAGGACTTCCTCGTCCTGTAGGCTGTCCTCCATCTCCGAGTTCTTCACAGCACTATCGCCAAGGGACGTGGCGGATAACATGCTTTCCGCATCGGAATCCTCCGCTTCCTCTTCTGGTAATTCATTTTCCGGTTCCCCCGGAGCAGCCGAGATGGCAGCGCGCTGAGCATCACCACGATATACGTGGATAACGATCTGGCCTACGCTGTAGTGTACTAGGCCATTGCACCTTTTGAGGGGCTCGATTGACTCTTTATTCATGGTGAACACCACCTGTCTGTCGGGCCCTACCGCATCCCCGACCAGATTGACACTCCAGTCATGCGTTGGGAGGGACGGATTCATTAGCCGTAGCATCCCGAGAATTCTCTCGGGTTCGTCAGGGATGGCCGGAATCCACGCCCTTGCCCTTGGACGTGCTGGAATGTCCTTCAAGTCGACGACCTCTATCTTTGCGCCCTTGTAGACTTCATCCAGTTTAGCAGCTGCTGCCTTGTACAGTGCTACGGTTTTTGTATCCTCGCATGCGAGTAATTTAATCTGACCCTGGTGCCAACCCGTATCCGTTACTCGCGCCGAACTACCCGGAAACTCCGGAGCAACGTTGAGAAGAATGTTGCCGAGTTCATTTCGCACATAACGCCACCGGTCCTTGGGGATGGCCTGACGTTCATTGCCTCGGTCAAGGACGCCTATAAGGATCCTGTCCTTGGTTACCTCACACAGTAAAAAATGAAAGTTTACTTTTAATACCAGTCGGTATTGAAATTAAGCCTTTTTGGAATTAAATTTGAGTTTAAATATTAAATAGTATTAATTTAAGACTCTGAATTTTTTTTAATTCCAAATAGTTTTAAAATAATACCAAAATAATACTAAAGCGCTCTCTCTCTAGCGCTTTCTCTCATTATAATGTTTTAGGTACTATTTGTTTTAAAACAAAGCCGGAAAAGTTTTAAATTAATTACTTTTTAGCATTAAATTAAGTCCGGTGGTTTGTTTGCTCAGAGCACGCGGTTCGTCGCTATTGCGATACTACATTAAGAACAACAGTGCAATTATACGCTGACAAACACAAGTACTCGATGGCTTGGTAGTAGACGTCTCCGTTGAGCATTCAATAAATTGTGAGTTCGACTCTCAGTGAAAGCAATATAATAAAACTGTAATTTTTTTTTTTGCCTGAGAGAATCTTCGACTGAATTCCTCTCTCACGAGAAATCAGACCGAGCATGGTATTAATTTAATACTTTTTCGGCGTTGTTATATATAAACACCAAAAAGGTATTAAAGTTAGACTTTTATTTTTACTGTGCAGCAAAGCTTAGTTTGCCCGCTCCAGGGGTATTCTGATGCCGCTTGGGAGGGGGAATTAACTCCAGGTCCGATCTTTGGCACTTGAACGGGTTAACTTTTAACCTCTTTGTCATGTCAGAATTTTGGAAATCCGGTATCACAGCTTTCGCTAGCTCTACCGATTTACTGGAATTCGGCGACAGCGATTCCTGCGGTACCCCTTCATACCTCTTCAGGATCTTTGCCAATCTTTTCTCGTGGTATGTGAAGCGGCGGGGAGATGTCTCCCGGGAGTGCGGACCCGTAGTTGCCATCGCGGTCGCTCTCCTTGCCGACATCGCAGTTGCAGCTTCCTTCTCCTTCGAAACTCCGAGGCCAGGTCGCGAGACCGCTGCCACAGACGTAAAGATACTGGTTTTCATATCAGCGGTTGATAGGAGTTTAGCATCCGCAGTTGTCCGCTTAGCTGCGTTGGCAACCGCACTGGTGCTAGCTCCCATCAAGTCAATCTTATTCGATAGAGGGTTGGTTGACCGACTCGTAGTTGCCATCGCTGTCGATCCCCCCCCTTGATTGTGGAACGGAGGTTGTCCTCCGGCGTTGTTGTTGCTTTCTCGCCTGCTCCTCCATAGCTCTCCTTTGCTGAGGAGTGAAATTTGGCGTTGTTTGTTTTTTAGATTTTTCGTTTTTATTTAGGTTATTTGAGTTCATCTTGTTCGTACGACCCATCGCCTGATAAGGCCAGCTTAGGGTCAAGGGAAGAGTAGAGGAAAATATGTGTCGTCCGCCGCGGCAGAGCCCCGTACCGCGGCAAGGCCATGCTTACTCTCTGAGGCGACCCGGTATCGGAGAGGCTCCGTTCAAATACAGCCACGATTTGCCTCCCGGCTGCAAACGTCCAATGGGCACGGTTTTGCATAACACCCTGGATTGGGAGGGGGAAGATCTTTGTCGTCGCGCCAGAGAGGCTAGGCTGCTCTCGTGATGAAGTGCCGTACGGAGCTATGATCACAAGGGCAGCGTAGCCCTGTGGCTATCGACTTAAGCCCTCGTACCGCGGCAAGGTATCCACCCTACACGAGGGCATACTACGCTAAAAAGTTGCTAAATATTTCTTTTGATGATTTACTAAAAGTGAGAACACTAGCTACTCTTCACAAAATCATATATACGAAGGAACCTCTTTACCTTTATAGTCGGCTCCGTTTTCTCCAGTCGTCTAGGTCAGTGCTTCTCACTCACATCAAATATCGGATGCTACTGTCCGAGCGACAATTCTACATTATTTCGATTCGTCTTTGGAACTCTCTCCCAGCTAGATTAAGGTTGAACAGCATTTTAAAGAATGTTTAATTTGTTTTTACAATGACTTGTAGGCTCTTACAAATCTTACTATGACTAGTCTTCCCTTACTTTTCTATTTTTCTCTCTCTATCAGAAATATCAGAAGTTCTACTCTACTATCCTATTTGTATAACTATCCTATCCACCCTTCGTTTTCCTTTTTCCACACATGCTTCTTAGATTAAGTTTCAATTGTTATGGTTTTACGCATCTAAAATGGAGCAGTAAGGAAGGCGGTCGGCATGATGTAGTGGTGCACTATGGCTAGTCATTGTCGGCTGGGGTGGGTTCTTGCCAACCTTACTGTCCTGCGCCATAAACAGAAAAATTCCTATCATGCCTATCAAACGCAGAAACTAACATAGAAACGAACATCCGGTTAAACCCGGATGCCACGGACAAACCGTTAAAATTCAAAAAGAAGAATCCAAAAAAAAATTTGAGGCCGGTTAAATTCAAATTCAAAAAAAAACTTAACTGGCAACTTAAAGGCAATACAAAATTTTAAAATAACGAAAACTAACTGAAAATTCGAATAACTCTAAAAACACAAAAAAAAACCGTTTAAATCAAAAAGAGTAACCGAAAACTAACTGAAATATAAAACTTGAATTTAAAATTTAAAATCAAAAATAACTGAAAACTAAACATTTGAATTTAAAGGAGCCGGAAACGACCGGCTACAACGGCTGAAATAAAAAAAAATAAGGCCGAACAATATAAGGGGGCGCCGCGGGTGTTGTTGCAGCGCCCGGTGCTTGGCCCACCCTCATCCATGGCCATCGACGCACCTGTATTTCGATGGCCCCTTACTCAAACTACCTATACCTTCTAAATAATGAAATTACACGTCAGCATTCCCATTTTTATTAACAAATTTATTTATAAATCATATTTCTCATACTCTCCCTTTAAGACAGCAAAATATATAATTATAATTATATGTAAATTTCAAAGAACCTGTCCCCTACCCTCACCCATATATGTACATGTATATATATGTTCAATTTAAGGGCAACTGAACGAGTTTCACATGAAAAGCACACTAAAGAAAGGTTTATTTAATAAAAAAAAAGTTTCAGAAAAAAAAATGTTTCCCTCTGTTAAATTTGTTAATTCCCCTTTTTTTTTGTACCTTCAGTATTAGTTGATTTGTTTGGTGTAAGTTATTTTATAATTTTATTTTATAGTGGCCTTTATTTATTTTATCCTCTTCTTTTAGTTAAAGTATTTATTTAGTTATAAGAAATGATTTTCCTTTTTTCGATTTGATTTATTTGTTATTATTATTATTGGTTTTAGTTTAAATTTTAAAGTTTACATTTCCCCTCGTTAGCTTTTACATTTTTTTTTTTTCTTTTCTTTTACTTTTACTTATAATTGAATGTCTGATCCCCTTATGTTTATTTAATTAACTTTCTTTCCTATCTTTAATTTAAAGTTTTACTCCCTTATATTTATTTTAACTTTAATTTAACTCCCTTAACTTATTTTAATTTAGACTTTGACTGCCTTAAGTATAGTACAAAACTAAAGTTATCTTAATTTCCTATCTTTTGTTTACATTTCATTTAGCTTTTCTTATTTTACGTTACTTCAATTCAATTTTTTTAACCCCCCCTTATGTTCACTTTACTTTATTTTGATTTAAAACATTTTCTTTTCTTATTATTTACGTTAAATTTTGTTTTCCTAGTCTCAAGTTCAATTAAGAAAAATTATTTATATAATCAAAATCTATTACTAATTTAACGTGCCAATTGGCACGGACTCACCGAATAAGTCGTTGTTGCTCTTTGTCGTATTTGTTGTTGTTGCTGCCGCGGGCGTATACATACGTGGTGGCCCCTGCTTTTGTTCTATCTGGTGTTGTTGTATTTGTTGTTGCAGTGGGCCTATATTAAGGCGGCCTCACTGTGGTTGCTGATGCTGGTAATTGTTGTTGTTGCGCGTTGCAGTGGGCCTATATGAGAGGGCCTCACTGGTGTTAAAGCTGGTGGTCGTTGGCGCTAGCTGTAGTAGCGGCGCGTTGCTGTTATGGTTGTTGTTTTCGCAGCGCTTGTTGTTGTTATTGATGCAGTGGGCCTATATGAGGCGGCCACACTGTTGTTGCGCGTTGCTGCGCGCTGTTGTTGCTGCTTTGTTTGTTTAGCGCTTTTGTTGTAGGCGCTTATTTGCGCTTGTAATTGTTGTGGCTGGTAGTTGTGGTTGTTGCGCGTTGGCTGCGCGCTTTTGTTGCTGTGGGCCTATATGAGGCGGCCTCACTGTGGTTTTTCTAGCCTGTGTTGTTGTATTTGCGCGTTGGCTGCGCGCGGTTATTGTGGCAGTGGGCCCATATTAAGGCGGCCTCACTGTGGTTGCTGCTGCTGGTAAATGTTGTTGTTAGCGCTGGCTGCGCGCGGTTGTTGTTATTGATGCAGTGGGCCTATATGAGGCGGCCTCACTGTGGTGGTTATAGCTGATGTTGTTGTTGCGCGTTGCCTGCACGCTGTTGTTTTTGTTGGCGCTTATATGTGCCTTGTTGTCGATGCCGTGGGCCTTTGGCCAGGCGACCCCACTGATAATTGTTGTTGTTGGCGCTGCTGTTGGCGCTTATAATTGTTGTGGCTGGTAGTTGTGGTTGTTGCGCGTTGGCTGCGCGCTTTTGTTGCTGTGGGCCTATATGAGGCGGCCTCACTGTGGTTTTTCTAGCCTGTGTTGTTGCAGCGGGCCTATATGAAGGCGGCCTAACTGTTGTTGTTAATGTTGTTGTTGCCGTTGCAGTGGGCCTATATGTAAGGCGACCCCACTGTTGTTGCTAATGCTGTTGGTGTTGTTGCAGTGGGCCTATATGAAGGCGGCCTCACTGTTGTTGTTGTATCTGGTTATTGTTGTTGCAGGAGGCCTATACGAGGCGGCCTCACTGTTGTTGTTGTGGCCGGTGCTGTTGGCGCTTGTTTGCTGTTAGCGCTTGTTGTTGCTAGCGCTTGTTGTTGTCGTTGCAGTGAGCCTATACGAGGCGGCCTCACTGTTGTTGTCGTTGCTGGTGCAGTGGGCCTATATGTGGCGGCCTCACTGTTGCTGTTGTTGCTGGTGCAGTGGCCTTTTGTAAGGCGACCCCACTGTTGTTGCTAATGCTGTTGGTGTTGTTGCAGTGGGCCTGTATGAAGGCGGCCTCACTGTTGTTGTTGTTGCTGGTGCAGTGGGCCTATATGTGGCGGCCTCACTGTTGCTGTTGTTGCTGGTGCAGTGGCCTTTTGTAAGGCGACCCCACTGTTGTTGCTAATGCTGTTGGTGTTGTTGCAGTGGGCCTATATGAAGGCGGCCTCACTGTTGTTGTTGTATCTGGTTATTGTTGTTGCAGGAGGCCTATACGAGGCGGCCTCACTGTTGTTGTTGTGGCCGGTGCTGTTGGCGCTTGTTTGCTGTTAGCGCTTGTTGTTGCTAGCGCTTGTTGTTGTCGTTGCAGTGAGCCTATACGAGGCGGCCTCACTGTTGTTGTCGTTGCTGGTGCAGTGGGCCTATATGTGGCGGCCTCACTGTTGTTGTTGTTGTCGTTGCAGTGAGCCTATACGAGGCGGCCGCACTGTTGTTGTCGTGCTGGTGCAGTGGGCCTATATGTGGCGGCTTCACTGTTGTTGCTAATGCTGTTGGTGTTGTTGCAGTGGGCCTATATGAAGGCGGCCTCACTGTTGTTGTTGTTGCTGGTGCAGTGGGCCTATATGTGGCGGCCTCACTGTTGCTGTTGTTGCTGGTGCAGTGGCCTTTTGTAAGGCGACCCCACTGTTGTTGCTAATGCTGTTGGTGTTGTTGCAGTGGGCCTGTATGAAGGCGGCCTCACTGTTGTTGTTGTTGCTGGTGCAGTGGGCCTATATGTGGCGGCCTCACTGTTGCTGTTGTTGCTGGTGCAGTGGCCTTTTGTAAGGCGACCCCACTGTTGTTGCTAATGCTGTTGGTGTTGTTGCAGTGGGCCTATATGAAGGCGGCCTCACTGTTGTTGTTGTATCTGGTTATTGTTGTTGCTAGTCTGTGCTAATTTTTTCTGATATATTTTATTTGATATCTTCGTAATAGTCTTTTAAATTTGCATTACATTTCAGTCATTTCAAACTTTAGTTTTTGGAATAATTTTTTGTTTTTTTTTTTTTTTTTAGTTTGCTGCCTTTAGTTAATTCTTCGCTCTCTTCACTTTTCTTTTTTATTTGTCACATTGATTTTATTTTTTTCGCAATAAATTAACAAAATTTTTGCGAATTTCGTAAAATATTTAATTCGTTTATTATAATTTTTTTCCGTCTTGCACTGCTAACACCCGACCGGCACGAAGTTAAATTTTCTTTTTTATTTTTCGGTATGCATACGTCTTTGTAGTAGCTGAACTAAATTCCAATATAGGGTTGGAAATGTTCCGTTTGTTTTGGTATGGCGAAATATGAGGGTTGCCATGGTGCGCGATAGTAACGGTGGTTGCCCCCAGAGCTCGAACCCTACTATTTTGTCAAAAGTACCAATTTATGTAAAACGTATTAAATAATAATAAAAATGGGTTATATTAAAAAGAAAAACTTTATTATTACAAGAAAATTATGACTAATAATAAAATCCGGAACTCGATAAATAAAAAGAACATGATACAAGTTTTATTGCTGGATTTATTTTAAGGCAAATGAATGGGAACAGGGATAAATTTAGTAGTAAAAATTGTTTACTACTTTTTTTTTTTTTTTTTTTTTTTTTTTGTTGTTAAAGACTTTAATCCTAGAAAAATTAATTGGATAATTAAACTTTCTTTAATGTTTTGGCTCCAAGGAAAAAAAAAATTAAGTCTATTAAGCTGTGCCCTATATCCGGTTCTGTTTTGGACGCAGTATTTCGATAAAAAAAGTAGTAGATTTTAGGTAAAGCGTATTAAGTAGTAAAATTTGTCTGCTATTATATTAGGGTTCGAGCACTGGGGCACGCACCCGTTTGCGCGCGCAAAATTTTTGCCGTCTGGACCATGTGGATGGTGTGTTCCCTGGGTGGCCTGGGTGACCCAAAGTTGCCAAATTGTGGACACGTTTAACTAACAATGATTTTAATGTTGCTCTCATTCGAAAGCCTAATACATTTGTCCAACAAAAAAAATATTTAACTGTCTTGAAAGCCTTTAAAAGAAAATTGTTTATTTAACTTCTGCTTTAAATTTCTAATATTGTATTTTTATCTATAATTCATTAAATAAAAATGAAAAAATTTGTTTACAAAAATTTCGAATGTTATACCGATAAATTATGTTACGTCATACGAGTTGATTAATTTGTTTACATTAGTTTAATACAGCTGCAAAAAAATTATGATCAGCTGTCATTCACACTCTGCCAATACATTTTGCGCATACATAACTAAATTCAGTCCAAAAAAAGATATCAGCAATAGGTCTGTCCGCGGCACGTTGGCGGTCGCCCGCAATAATCCACATTTTTGCCCGCAGTCTACCCTTGCCACTCCAGGAACACACCAAGTACTTATTTTCATGGGAATTAAAAGTTCCGTTATTTGTGGCTTTCCATTTCATGGAAATATTTGGGTGTTGCCAGAGGTGCACAACCATATCAACTCAAGAAAACTATCGATAATTTGTCGAACCGGAGCGTGAATCCAAACTGTCAACTAAAAACCCCGTGAGTAATGCCCAATCACCATGAACCAAAAATGACTTAATCGAAGGCAAACCATAACAGGCCTGCTTCGCTTCGAAGACCGGTCAATGAAGCGAACAGGAAAAAGGTTTACCTGCGAGAACACCATTTACAGCAATAAAAAAAAACGTGGGGCACGACTCACCCCTAGATAAGAGTCTCTAGTTCTACCACGAGCTAGCCGGGCAACAGAACATTCCCTAAAAAAAAATCCTTTAAATTTGAAAATTTGTGACAAATCCGGTAAGGTAATCAGCCCTACCCTGCATCTCGCTTGCCTCGCTTACTAATCTCTGTAAGAAGGTGACCCGCCTTATGATTGAGTCGAAATATGAAAGAAAAAGTGAATACAATCTCGAAATTGGCTAGTTATTGAGAATTCAAAAAAAAATCTCGACTTAAAATGAATTACGATTGAAATACAAAGAAAAATTAGTATTGAAAATCGTCGGTCAATCAATGATCCGTGTTGAGGAGAACGATGTTGCAGTGCCAGGCACCAAAGCAATTTATGAATGGAGTAAAAAAAAATTATTAATGGAGGGTATGTTCTGAGTGGAATGACCCACTCGAGATAAAAAAAAAATTTATATAATGCCACAACTAAGGCTTAGATAATTAGTGAATCCTTAGGTTCACTTAGACTTCCCACTAGGTATACTATTGGCAATCGGATTATGAAGTTCATCATAAAGCCATCGAGGCCTTTCTACTAACCCCTGAAAGAATAGATTGAAAGAAAATGTACTGTAATGCAGTTACTAGCTTTGCTCGATTAGAACACGGTATTGACGAAGTTGCTCAGCAAAGAAAAATATGCGATTCGCGTCGAAATGCAGGATAGGGCGGATTGTAAAGAAAGTCAGGTGAATTTTCGGACTGGCCTACACATTTCTCCTACCAAATGCTAGTCATTCCAGCAAAAGAACTAGCTTCGAATTCCGCGTCCGACCCCAAATCCTAGACTGGTTCCAGTTCCCGAACTATCCGGCTTTACACGCGTATCCCTTTACCTTGCTAAAATACCTCCTGTACCTGCTTTAGGTAGATAAAGATTTAACCACTGCCCGTTACCCGTAATAGGGGCCGTAGTTAATCTCTACCTGCCCTAAAATAGACTGGCCCATAAGGCTTAGAGCTAATTTGCTTAGAACTCTGAAGGATCCACTTCCATACAAAGTTTGTTGAACGAATTACGATGCAAATATGTTAAATCATGTTTAACATGTGGAGCGGCCATCTGACAAAGTTCCAAGCATTTCAGCCTTCATTGACTCACTATGCCTTTGACCGCCCAATATAGCGTCCGATGCTTCTAAGTCTACCTGGTTCGGAAACTGAAACCACTCCGAAACTCCGAGAACCGGACGCAGATAATGAGAGATAATCCTCTACAAAAGCTGACTGCTATGGCCTAGTAAGCCAGTAAATGTTATTTTGTTTCAAAATACTAAAATTGGAAAGTCCGATGTTGCGGTAGTTTCTCTATTTGTTTAGGCCAGAGACGCCTACCCCCCTTCCGTGCCAGACATAGCTGGGCTTACCCGCTGTCCCCCCTACTAGTCCAACCCCGCACGCTGGACCTAGGACAGGCTGTTCTAAAAAGAACACTTGCTCTGTGGTTTCTCGCCCCCCAGAATTGGGCTTCCAAAAATGTAGTTTGCTTTTTGTTTCTTAGTTTATATGGCTTTGCGGCGTAGACATTTGTTATTGGAGAACTCGTCAAAACTCCGAAAGAAATTTGTTCTAGTGGATTCACCCCCACAGAAAAGGTATGGAAAAAAATTTGATATACAAGCGGGCCCGCTAACTTGGCTTCCTAGTTATAAGCTTCGCGGCCGGCAGACATTTTGATTATGGAGAACTCGTCAAAACTCCGAAAGACAATCCGCCAACGAGGATTGCCAGGTCATCCACTGCTTCCGGTGAAAGCGATGTGGATTCCCTATGAAGACGGTGCTCGGGGAGGATACTGGGCGAGTTGTCCCCGACTGCCAAAACGCCCAGATAGAAATGGTAAATTTGAAAAAAAAAGAAAAACGTTTAAAATCTTGGTTATTGTGGACGAATATCCGAAGCATGGAAACGGCCTATCAATTTACCCGTCAGGTCCTCTAAGTCATACAGCGCATTACCCACTTTTCGACGAACTCGGCACTTAAGATATTTCGGCAGGAATTTCGCGTTTATGCCTTGTTTAAAACTGCTCAAAGCAAAATTTCTCCTAAAAACCTCCTGACCTTCCCTATAGTTCACTAGTCTAGAACGTTTATTATATACCCGCACTGCTCTATCCTTTGCCTGGTCTAAATTCTTACGAATTTGCTCGCGGATGTTTGCTAACTTGTCTACTCTGCTGGCTATAGGGACTTCATCCTCCTTAAGACTACCGAGTTTCTCCAATATAGTATACGCTGATGCGTGCTGGACCATGTTCTGACCATATAATGCAAAGTACGGAGAGCACTGAATGGAAGTATGAAAATCACTTCGTAAAACTGCTAAGATCTCGGGTATATGTTTGTCCCAGTCCGTATGATCCTGTTTACCCCTAAGGAAAATTCTTATTTTTGAAACAATTTCTCTGTTTACGCGTTCTGACGCGTTAGCTTGCGGAGAGTATAGCCCTGTCCTAATATGAGTTACCCCGTAGTTATCTAGAAATTGCTTCATTTCCTTAGAGATAAACTGTTTACCATTGTCGCTATGGATATACTCAGGGACCCCGGCAGCTGGAAAAACCTCCGAGCTGAAGTAGTTCATAACATTTGCAGTCGTAGCCCTCTGCATGGGTTTTAACCAAACATACTTTGTAAAATGGTCCAATACTATAAAAAGAAACTGATTCCGCCGTTTAGATCTAGGATAAGGTCCCAAAAAGTCGCAATAAAACCGCTGAAATGGCCTTTCCGAAGTGAAAGTCTGCGCTATAGGTGGTCTGGACTGTTGATTGGTCGCCTTTACTGCCTTGCAGGTATCACACCTGCCCACGTATTTCCGAACGTCCTTGGCCTGCCCTGGCCAGAAATAATTTTGTCGAACGCGTTCCAAAGTCTTTTGCCAACCTCCATGGTAGCTTCTGTTTGCGTCATGTGCCAGACGTATCGCCTTCTCGATTAACCCTGACGGTAGCCACAACCTCCATAGTGAGTCCTCCTCATCCTCCACACCTTTCCGAAATTTAACCCTTTTAAATATCAGACCGCCCTTTAGTCTTAAATCCGGCAGAGAGTCCTCATTATCTAAAATAGTTTGGGACAGATCCTGATACTCTGCACTTTTGAATTCCGGAGCCTCTAAATCTATTTCATGAGATGCGGAAGGATAATTCAACTCATCTACGTCAAAACGGGAGAGGGCGTCTGGTACCACATTCAACGTACCCTTGCGATGTTCCATCGAGAAATCGTACCGCTGCAACAGAAGGGACCACCTAGCCAACCTGCCACTCAAGTCTTTTTGTGTCATCAACCATCTGAGGCTAGAGTGGTCCGTGATAATTCGGAATGGCAAACCTTCGACATAAGGTCGAAAACGGTTGACACTGACTATGGCTGCCAGGCATTCCAGCTCGGTCACTGTATAATTGCGCTGAGCATTGTTCAGCTTTTTTGAGACAAATGCGATTGGATGCTCAGCGCCCTCATCATCGACCTGGAACAGCACACCACCCACGCCTATCTTCGAAGCATCACACTGTATAACAAACTCTTTAGAAAAATCGGGTTGGGCCAAGACAGGGGCGGAACTCAGGGCTACCTTCAGCTTTTCAAAAGCTTCTATTGCCTCAGGAGTAAGTTTGAAAGGGCCTAGCGACTTTCGAAGGCAATCGGTCAAAGGGCCTGCTAAATCAGCAAAATTTGTAATAAACGCCCTATACCAATTTGCCATGCCCACGAACCTACGAACCTGTCGAGGAGACTTCGGGATTGGGAAACTCTTAACTGCCTCTATCTTCCCTGGATCTACCTTCAAGCACCCGCTTCCTATCAAGTACCCTAAATATCGAATTTCCTTCTGACAAAATTTGCTCTTCTTCACATTGATGGTCAGGCCCGCGTCCTTCAAGCACTTTGCCACTTCCGCCAATAATCTCAGGTGGTCCTCAAAGTTCGTGCTGCATACCATCAAATCATCCAGGTAGACGAAGACATTCTCCCGCAAACGCGAGGGAATTGCCTTGTCCATCAGCCGGCTCATCGTCTGCGGTCCATTGCATAACCCAAATGGCATCACTTTATAGTGGTACAGAGGCTTCCCCGGGACTGCGAATGCTGTTTTCTCCTTTGAAGACTCTGTCAGCTTGATCTGGAAAAACGCATCCTTCAGATCAATACCACTAATAAAGTGAGTGTCCTTTAACCTGCTTAATAAACCGTTGATATGAGGCAATGGGTATGAATCCTTTTTAGTTACCGCGTTGACCTTCCTGGAGTCTATGCAAAGCCTAACCTTCCCTGGCTTCCGAACCAAAACTACGGGACTACACCAGGGTGAGTTTGATTCCTCTATAACCCCCATTTCGAGCAACCTTTCTATTTCACTAAAAGCTTCGGCTTGCCTCGGTGGCGAAAGAGGAAAATGCCTACTTTTAATTGGAACCGCATCACCCGTATCAATGTGATGTTCGACTAGCTTGGTTTGCCCCAGACCTAACTTCTCAAACGATGGAAACATGTCTACTACCCTTTGCAGTTTGGTCTTTTGGGCGTGTGTCAAATCATGGTAATTATGTTCCTCTCCCTTTTCGTCAACAACCTCTAAACATGCTATACTTGGAAATATTTCAGGAGCTAACGCGAAAGCTCTCCAGAAGTCAACTCCGAAGTAGGCTTCTTGAATAAGGGAAGGAACAAGATAGAAACGAATAATTTTGGTTGTGTTTTTGAAGGTCACTGGTAAAGAAATAGAGCCTAATATTTTCTGTTTGCCGCCACCCGCTGTATACACAAAAGCCTGTAATGGGTGGTACTTAAGTCCATTTGTGTCCAAAAACTTCTGACAATCTTTGCCGAGGATGGAGACATTCGCACCCGAGTCCAGCAGTCCAACCAGAAAACTATTTTCAATTTGCACACGTACTAAAGGTCTTTCATCCTCAGTAATCATCAACGTAGTGCTTTGCAAAAGTTTACGCTCCTGAACCCGGCTACGATACCTCATCCTACATTTCAAAATATTTTCAGACACAAATGAATCCGTGTCATTTTGGAATATTCTGGACCTGATCAGCTCGTAGTTGTTGACTCTATGCCCCAAACTAGGTGGTATTTGCGTTTGGGAAGCGACATCCTTCCTATGCCTTTTTAAGATACAAACTGGTTTCACCATATTATGTGAAGACACTGGACCATCCGAATCGGAACTATCTGTACTATCAGGAAAAGTTACTATGATGTTTGGGTAGTCCTTCGCCAGGGTGTCAGTAGCCTTCGGAAGCTCACCACTTCCATTCGACTCACTGTTTGCGCGGGACCTACCCCTTGGTTCAGTACACGAGGCGACTCCTGGTGTACTGGCTGATATAGGGGCTATGGCACCGAACGAGTTTCCCCCATCTTCTCGCTCGGGTACAGGTTTCCCTGTCTCCGATGTTCTTTTGGACATTTCGGAGTCAACACTCCCCTCTGACCGCACTTGAAGCAGAATGGTTGCTTAACAGGTTCCTCACAGTAAATGTAGGAGTGCCCCATGCTCTGACAATTCCAGCATTGGATGCCCGAATAGTCCGGTTTTCGGTAACGCCGATACTCTAAAGCCTCGAGTTGCGGGTCCACTTCGCCGTCTTCGCCCTCAATCCTGATGTCGGGTGCTATTGTTCGAGCTTCATTTACGTGCCGTCCCGTATATGTCGCTCCCAGGATTTTGCTTTCCTTAAGTACCTGCTCCCCTTTTCGAGCAACATCACGAAGATCGTGCAATGTTCTCACCCCCGCGTTAAACAGCATCAGCTTCAAACTGCTGTTGACATTTCTTTTTATAATATCAATTAGCAGGGCCTCCGACATTGGCTCCCTAAGCCGTGCATTCAATGCCACTATATCCGTGTGAAACACATCATACGTCTCGCTGGGCTTTTGCCTTCGCATAGATATGTCCATCATTATCTCATGGTCGCTTTTTAGGGTGCCAAACTCCCTCCTTAGAGAATAGCCCAAAAAGTCATAGGTCGCAGTTGGGTTTTGCTTCGTAAACAGCCAATACCATTCTTCAGCACGTCCTGCCAAAAATAAATGGAAGCTGGCCATGATCTGTTCACAAGAACATTGGGTTCGCTCGCATAAAGTATCCAACTTAAACAGGAAGTCTGCCACGCTTCCCGTGCCATCGAAGGACACCTTCCAGTCCTGAGGTTTCACCGCCATGCTATTAGAAACGATATTAGCGTGGCTGTTTACGAAAGTTGGCGCTTGGTTTCTTTCATCTCTATAGTTATTCCTGGCATGACTCGGGCCTTGTGAAGATCTTATCGTGTCGCGAAGCACATCCATGTTTTGTCTGATTGTCCTCATTTCGTTCCTCATTTCTTCCTGAGAGGTCCTGAACAGCTGATGTAGTACATGCACCCATGAGTCCTCTGCAGGAGCAACACGGTTCTGCGGTTGAGGAGGGATTCCACCACCTAAATTGTTGGGAGGCATATGGATTCCTGACTGAGCTCCAGCTTCCTCCTGTGTGCCTGCCAACAAGTTATTCGCAGAATCGTATAGGTTCTCCAATGGTCCTACTCCAATAGATGTGTCATGGCCATTATTGCTGCCTGGTCTATCGGCTTTCTGATTGGGACCAGGAGACAAACTCATTCTGGTCGGCTCGGATGCCCCGAAGGCACCTACTGGAGAGTGCATCACTAAAGGCCGGTTTGTTGGTTGCATTGAAACCGCTCCTCTACCGCCTCTTGGTTTGCCCCAACTCCCGCGTCCGGAGCTTCGGAGAACCATACCCTCCTTCTGCGCGTCCATGCCAAGAAAATCCGTGTGTTAAAATCGAGAGAAAATTTAGTGTCAAATCCGGTAGTGTGCTTGCTTCGATAAGCAGCACAATAAACAAAAGAAAATTTAGGTTACAAGGGCAATTGGGACAAGGGTCGACAGTTTAGATTCACCCCCTTTCTACCCTATACAAAGACGTTTTGGAAAAAAAAAAGTAAAAAAAAATTAAGTTTATTTACGATCACACGATACCGAAAAGTGCAAGGTATATATGTGATTCGATAGTCGTATCGAACCAACCGTAAAAAAAAATGCAATATATATATACAAAAATATGCTGAAAGAAAAGTTGGTTAGAAAACAAACGTATCAAAATGTAATAAAATGCAAGTGTGTGTGTGGGTTGAAAGATATATGTATTTAAATGTTCAATGGGAATGCTGACCTCCCATCATTAGAAGGCATAGGTAAATAAAACAAAAAAAACAAAAATTAGACGATTGGATCCCAGTACCACCGCAATGCAGGGGTCGCCTTGGAGACTGGTCGCCCTGAGACTGGTTACGCACTGGTCCCCAAAACAAACAAATTTTAAATTTTATATAGGTATATTTTAATTTTCCCAACTGGGTTTCAGTAAGCCAGGCCGCAATGCAGGGGTGGTCTTTGAGACTAATCACCCTGAGACTGGTTGGCCCACTGAAGACCAGTTAAGGTTACACAAAAAAAGTATTTAGTTTAGCAAAAGCACTTCCGCTTACTCTGCCGCAATGAAAGGAACGGTTTGAGCCGACTCCCCAGACATGCGGAGTGCGGAAACTGAAAAATGAAAATATTAAAGCAATTACAAAAACCCAGTACCTCCAACCGCAATGCAAGGGTGGTCCTGAGACCCATCTCCCTGAGACATGTTGGCGTACTTAAAAAAAAAAACTAACTTTATTAAATGCATACTATTTGGGTCCCAGTACTCCTGACCGTAAAGCAGGCGCTGTCTTCGGGACTGCCATCCCTGAGACAGGCAGGAATATTGGAAGCCAAAACAAAATTAAATTTATTTATAAAAATTTGTTGGTTCCACACTTTTACTAACTCCGCCGCAATGAAAGGAGCGGATACGACCTGTCTCCCCAGACTTGCGAAGCGTGCAAGCGTATCGTACAACGAAAAAAAAAATTATGGTTTGAAAATGGAAATTTCTTAACTTCGCCGCAATGAAAGGTGCGGTTGGGACCCGCTTCCCCAGACTTGCGAAGCCAAGATAGATCGCCAAAGATCCCAGCTTATCCAACCGCAATGCAGGGGTTGTCCTAAGACTAGTCGCCCTGAGACTGGTTGGATTAGTTGGGGTCAGCAAAATAATAAAAAGAAAATTGGAAAAAAAAAATGGACTTTAAAACATAAAACGCAAAAGGACAAACACGTTCGGCAAAAAAAAAAAAAAAAAAAAAGAACTAAATAATCCCTACAAAAAAATCTAAACCCCACTTAGCGGACATGTTTATATATATTTCCCGAAGCCGACATCGGACAACAGACCCGGGACAAAAAAAATGTTTACTACAAAAAAAACTAAGTGCGTTTAGCACTGCCTCGCCGGGTGAAATGCAAAACTTCCGGTGGACATGACGTAAAGTCTCGTGGAGCCCTTAGCTACTGACAACGAAGACCAATCCAGACAACTTGATCAGTCTCACCATCCCATCGCAACGCAGGTGGCGGCTCCTGGGCCTGCCTACCGGGGACTTATGAGATGGTGAAACCTCACAAGCTGACCAGAAAAGCCATCGAGATCAGCGCTTCAGGCCCCACGTTGGGCGCTAAACCCGTTGGGCACTCTACCCGTTGGGCGCCATCTGTTATGGTTTTACGCATCTAAAATGGAGCAGTAAGGAAGGCGGTCGGCATGATGTAGTGGTGCACTATGGCTAGTCATTGTCGGCTGGGGTGGGTTCTTGCCAACCTTACTGTCCTGCGCCATAAACAGAAAAATTCCTATCATGCCTATCAAACGCAGAAACTAACATAGAAACGAACATCCGGTTAAACCCGGATGCCACGGACAAACCGTTAAAATTCAAAAAGAAGAATCCAAAAAAAAATTTGAGGCCGGTTAAATTCAAATTCAAAAAAAAACTTAACTGGCAACTTAAAGGCAATACAAAATTTTAAAATAACGAAAACTAACTGAAAATTCGAATAACTCTAAAAACACAAAAAAAAACCGTTTAAATCAAAAAGAGTAACCGAAAACTAACTGAAATATAAAACTTGAATTTAAAATTTAAAATCAAAAATAACTGAAAACTAAACATTTGAATTTAAAGGAGCCGGAAACGACCGGCTACAACGGCTGAAATAAAAAAAAATAAGGCCGAACAATATAAGGGGGCGCCGCGGGTGTTGTTGCAGCGCCCGGTGCTTGGCCCACCCTCATCCATGGCCATCGACGCACCTGTATTTCGATGGCCCCTTACTCAAACTACCTATACCTTCTAAATAATGAAATTACACGTCAGCATTCCCATTTTTATTAACAAATTTATTTATAAATCATATTTCTCATACTCTCCCTTTAAGACAGCAAAATATATAATTATAATTATATGTAAATTTCAAAGAACCTGTCCCCTACCCTCACCCATATATGTACATGTATATATATGTTCAATTTAAGGGCAACTGAACGAGTTTCACATGAAAAGCACACTAAAGAAAGGTTTATTTAATAAAAAAAAAGTTTCAGAAAAAAAAATGTTTCCCTCTGTTAAATTTGTTAATTCCCCTTTTTTTTTGTACCTTCAGTATTAGTTGATTTGTTTGGTGTAAGTTATTTTATAATTTTATTTTATAGTGGCCTTTATTTATTTTATCCTCTTCTTTTAGTTAAAGTATTTATTTAGTTATAAGAAATGATTTTCCTTTTTTCGATTTGATTTATTTGTTATTATTATTATTGGTTTTAGTTTAAATTTTAAAGTTTACATTTCCCCTCGTTAGCTTTTACATTTTTTTTTTTCTTTTCTTTTACTTTTACTTATAATTGAATGTCTGATCCCCTTATGTTTATTTAATTAACTTTCTTTCCTATCTTTAATTTAAAGTTTTACTCCCTTATATTTATTTTAACTTTAATTTAACTCCCTTAACTTATTTTAATTTAGACTTTGACTGCCTTAAGTATAGTACAAAACTAAAGTTATCTTAATTTCCTATCTTTTGTTTACATTTCATTTAGCTTTTCTTATTTTACGTTACTTCAATTCAATTTTTTTAACCCCCCCTTATGTTCACTTTACTTTATTTTGATTTAAAACATTTTCTTTTCTTATTATTTACGTTAAATTTTGTTTTCCTAGTCTCAAGTTCAATTAAGAAAAATTATTTATATAATCAAAATCTATTACTAATTTAACGTGCCAATTGGCACGGACTCACCGAATAAGTCGTTGTTGCTCTTTGTCGTATTTGTTGTTGTTGCTGCCGCGGGCGTATACATACGTGGTGGCCCCTGCTTTTGTTCTATCTGGTGTTGTTGTATTTGTTGTTGCAGTGGGCCTATATTAAGGCGGCCTCACTGTGGTTGCTGATGCTGGTAATTGTTGTTGTTGCGCGTTGCAGTGGGCCTATATGAGAGGGCCTCACTGGTGTTAAAGCTGGTGGTCGTTGGCGCTAGCTGTAGTAGCGGCGCGTTGCTGTTATGGTTGTTGTTTTCGCAGCGCTTGTTGTTGTTATTGATGCAGTGGGCCTATATGAGGCGGCCACACTGTTGTTGCGCGTTGCTGCGCGCTGTTGTTGCTGCTTTGTTTGTTTAGCGCTTTTGTTGTAGGCGCTTATTTGCGCTTGTAATTGTTGTGGCTGGTAGTTGTGGTTGTTGCGCGTTGGCTGCGCGCTTTTGTTGCTGTGGGCCTATATGAGGCGGCCTCACTGTGGTTTTTCTAGCCTGTGTTGTTGTATTTGCGCGTTGGCTGCGCGCGGTTATTGTGGCAGTGGGCCCATATTAAGGCGGCCTCACTGTGGTTGCTGCTGCTGGTAAATGTTGTTGTTAGCGCTGGCTGCGCGCGGTTGTTGTTATTGATGCAGTGGGCCTATATGAGGCGGCCTCACTGTGGTGGTTATAGCTGATGTTGTTGTTGCGCGTTGCCTGCACGCTGTTGTTTTTGTTGGCGCTTATATGTGCCTTGTTGTCGATGCCGTGGGCCTTTGGCCAGGCGACCCCACTGATAATTGTTGTTGTTGGCGCTGCTGTTGGCGCTTATAATTGTTGTGGCTGGTAGTTGTGGTTGTTGCGCGTTGGCTGCGCGCTTTTGTTGCTGTGGGCCTATATGAGGCGGCCTCACTGTGGTTTTTCTAGCCTGTGTTGTTGCAGCGGGCCTATATGAAGGCGGCCTAACTGTTGTTGTTAATGTTGTTGTTGCCGTTGCAGTGGGCCTATATGTAAGGCGACCCCACTGTTGTTGCTAATGCTGTTGGTGTTGTTGCAGTGGGCCTATATGAAGGCGGCCTCACTGTTGTTGTTGTATCTGGTTATTGTTGTTGCAGGAGGCCTATACGAGGCGGCCTCACTGTTGTTGTTGTGGCCGGTGCTGTTGGCGCTTGTTTGCTGTTAGCGCTTGTTGTTGCTAGCGCTTGTTGTTGTCGTTGCAGTGAGCCTATACGAGGCGGCCTCACTGTTGTTGTCGTTGCTGGTGCAGTGGGCCTATATGTGGCGGCCTCACTGTTGCTGTTGTTGCTGGTGCAGTGGCCTTTTGTAAGGCGACCCCACTGTTGTTGCTAATGCTGTTGGTGTTGTTGCAGTGGGCCTGTATGAAGGCGGCCTCACTGTTGTTGTTGTTGCTGGTGCAGTGGGCCTATATGTGGCGGCCTCACTGTTGCTGTTGTTGCTGGTGCAGTGGCCTTTTGTAAGGCGACCCCACTGTTGTTGCTAATGCTGTTGGTGTTGTTGCAGTGGGCCTATATGAAGGCGGCCTCACTGTTGTTGTTGTATCTGGTTATTGTTGTTGCAGGAGGCCTATACGAGGCGGCCTCACTGTTGTTGTTGTGGCCGGTGCTGTTGGCGCTTGTTTGCTGTTAGCGCTTGTTGTTGCTAGCGCTTGTTGTTGTCGTTGCAGTGAGCCTATACGAGGCGGCCTCACTGTTGTTGTCGTTGCTGGTGCAGTGGGCCTATATGTGGCGGCCTCACTGTTGTTGTTGTTGTCGTTGCAGTGAGCCTATACGAGGCGGCCGCACTGTTGTTGTCGTGCTGGTGCAGTGGGCCTATATGTGGCGGCTTCACTGTTGTTGCTAATGCTGTTGGTGTTGTTGCAGTGGGCCTATATGAAGGCGGCCTCACTGTTGTTGTTGTTGCTGGTGCAGTGGGCCTATATGTGGCGGCCTCACTGTTGCTGTTGTTGCTGGTGCAGTGGCCTTTTGTAAGGCGACCCCACTGTTGTTGCTAATGCTGTTGGTGTTGTTGCAGTGGGCCTGTATGAAGGCGGCCTCACTGTTGTTGTTGTTGCTGGTGCAGTGGGCCTATATGTGGCGGCCTCACTGTTGCTGTTGTTGCTGGTGCAGTGGCCTTTTGTAAGGCGACCCCACTGTTGTTGCTAATGCTGTTGGTGTTGTTGCAGTGGGCCTATATGAAGGCGGCCTCACTGTTGTTGTTGTATCTGGTTATTGTTGTTGCTAGTCTGTGCTAATTTTTTCTGATATATTTTATTTGATATCTTCGTAATAGTCTTTTAAATTTGCATTACATTTCAGTCATTTCAAACTTTAGTTTTTGGAATAATTTTTTGTTTTTTTTTTTTTTTTTAGTTTGCTGCCTTTAGTTAATTCTTCGCTCTCTTCACTTTTCTTTTTTATTTGTCACATTGATTTTATTTTTTTCGCAATAAATTAACAAAATTTTTGCGAATTTCGTAAAATATTTAATTCGTTTATTATAATTTTTTTCCGTCTTGCACTGCTAACACCCGACCGGCACGAAGTTAAATTTTCTTTTTTATTTTTCGGTATGCATACGTCTTTGTAGTAGCTGAACTAAATTCCAATATAGGGTTGGAAATGTTCCGTTTGTTTTGGTATGGCGAAATATGAGGGTTGCCATGGTGCGCGATAGTAACGGTGGTTGCCCCCAGAGCTCGAACCCTACTATTTTGTCAAAAGTACCAATTTATGTAAAACGTATTAAATAATAATAAAAATGGGTTATATTAAAAAGAAAAACTTTATTATTACAAGAAAATTATGACTAATAATAAAATCCGGAACTCGATAAATAAAAAGAACATGATACAAGTTTTATTGCTGGATTTATTTTAAGGCAAATGAATGGGAACAGGGATAAATTTAGTAGTAAAAATTGTTTACTACTTTTTTTTTTTTTTTTTTTTTTTTTTTGTTGTTAAAGACTTTAATCCTAGAAAAATTAATTGGATAATTAAACTTTCTTTAATGTTTTGGCTCCAAGGAAAAAAAAAATTAAGTCTATTAAGCTGTGCCCTATATCCGGTTCTGTTTTGGACGCAGTATTTCGATAAAAAAAGTAGTAGATTTTAGGTAAAGCGTATTAAGTAGTAAAATTTGTCTGCTATTATATTAGGGTTCGAGCACTGGGGCACGCACCCGTTTGCGCGCGCAAAATTTTTGCCGTCTGGACCATGTGGATGGTGTGTTCCCTGGGTGGCCTGGGTGACCCAAAGTTGCCAAATTGTGGACACGTTTAACTAACAATGATTTTAATGTTGCTCTCATTCGAAAGCCTAATACATTTGTCCAACAAAAAAAATATTTAACTGTCTTGAAAGCCTTTAAAAGAAAATTGTTTATTTAACTTCTGCTTTAAATTTCTAATATTGTATTTTTATCTATAATTCATTAAATAAAAATGAAAAAATTTGTTTACAAAAATTTCGAATGTTATACCGATAAATTATGTTACGTCATACGAGTTGATTAATTTGTTTACATTAGTTTAATACAGCTGCAAAAAAATTATGATCAGCTGTCATTCACACTCTGCCAATACATTTTGCGCATACATAACTAAATTCAGTCCAAAAAAGATATCAGCAATAGGTCTGTCCGCGGCACGTTGGCGGTCGCCCGCAATAATCCACATTTTTGCCCGCAGTCTACCCTTGCCACTCCAGGAACACACCAAGTACTTATTTTCATGGGAATTAAAAGTTCCGTTATTTGTGGCTTTCCATTTCATGGAAATATTTGGGTGTTGCCAGAGGTGCACAACCATATCAACTCAAGAAAACTATCGATAATTTGTCGAACCGGAGCGTGAATCCAAACTGTCAACTAAAAACCCCGTGAGTAATGCCCAATCACCATGAACCAAAAATGACTTAATCGAAGGCAAACCATAACACAATATTGTTATCTATTTATTTACTTAATTTAATTTAAAGAAATTTTTTTTACTATAAATTTTTATTTTATTTATTTAATTTTTAAGTTTTAATTTAATTTTAATTTTTAATTTTTTTTAGTCATGACCAGGGTTCAGAAAAATTCGTTTTTAATTATTCAAAATTCATTAATTTTATTTGTTTATACCGGCTGCTAAAAAATTTGAAAACAAATAATTCTTTTCACTTTGAAAAGAATTGAAAACAAAAAAAATTCTTTTCACTTTTAAAAAAAATTTAAAACGAAAAAATTCTTTTCATAGTTACGAATAATTGAAATTTGTAACATTCGGTAAACAAATATTAAGTTTTTAAACATCTTTCTTTTGCTGAGTATAAAAGAATACATTCTTAAAATCATTTTCCAAATCAAAAATTGTACATACGCGCTTGTACATTTTACTAAGCGGTTACAATCCTATATTGTCGATGCCTATGCAAAACCACCTATATAACAGATGCCGCCCCCGCGTTTTAGGGGTTTAGAATATGCCCGAAGTAGGCAAATCGGTCGTAAAATGAGACTAATATGCACTTAGGTTATGACGTGCTATCTCGATGGTTGATCTACGGATATGATGCCTCTCACCTCTCATTACCCATCTTCTCCTTCCTCACGGATGGAGGGATGACATGTCCTAGAAGGTTCCACTAGTAATACCAAATCACTACCACGACAGTCGGGCAGTACGGCAGCGTACCGCGTTCCGGCCAAGGACTGTCAATTTCGGCGCCACTCCCCAAATCCTTCGGGGAATGTTTTTGCTGTTAACAACAACATCTACCAGATGCAAAACCACATGTCTAATAGCAATAAAATTTCACAGAAGAGCAAAAAACGAATATCCTTTTAGTTAATTCTATGTTTAATCTTGGAACTAAATTTCTGTTTCTGTTTTTAAATGAGGATATTTACCTGAATAACCTAGAATTGAACTAAAGTTTTTTTTATGAAATTCACAGTTACTTGGTAGGCATCGCTAAACGGCTGCAGCAATTTTTTAAAATACTTGTCGTCGTCAAATAATCTAAAAGGCATATTTTTCACTGTGACTCAAGCAGGCCATACACGACGAGCACGCGTCTCACGTCGGCGTCGCGTAAACGGCTGTTGCGATTTTTACCGGTTAAGAGAGATTTTGTTGTTGCTTTCAATGCACTGTTCGCCAACCACGCACATGTTCGCGCGCCAATCGCCAAAAATCTAAATTTTTTTATTTACGGCAAGAGCGGCGCGGGAATGGCTCGCCAATCACGGCACACAATGCTTAACCCAATGCAGCAGTTAAAAAACTCTTCCTTGCTTAATTTTAAGGAAAATTTAGGCAAATTCTGCTTTCTTACTGATACTGTCTCAACCAACTCAATGCCAAAATCCACCTTATGAACTGCTGCGTAAAGCCGTTTTATGTTTCCTAGCAAATTTCCTTTTCAAGGTTTTTTGCCACAAAGACACTTCGATAAACTTAGTTCTTGATTATATGCAACATATTTTGTTTTGTCGATATTTGAAACCAAGGACCGTAACTGTTATAAGTTTATTTATTTATCGAACTCGACATTTGATCACTATTTTCTGATTTTTTTCAATAAAAATCAACAATAATCGTTACACTGAAGTTTTATTTTTTTGATTTAGCGTAATGATCACTTTTTGAGTTTTATTTTTTTGATCAAACGTAAAACTTATTTCTTGAGTTTTATTTTTTTGAGAGAAAATAAAACTTACCCTTGAGTTTTATATTTTTGCTCGACAGTAAACGTTATTCTTTGAGCGATATTTTATCGTTCAAGGATAAAAATTAAGTTCTGAGTTTTAAGTTTTTTCGCGGTTCAAAAAACTCAAAAGGCCGCTGCGCCTTTTTGGCAAGTATTTGTCGCATTTTGAGTGAAACGAGTAAATCGGCTTTAAAGTTTTGCTTAAACATTTGAGGGTTTTTTCGAGTCTTTGTGGTAAACTGACAAAAAAATTATGCAAAGCCATAAAAGACGTTGCATAATATGCAATAAAAAGCATAAATTTATATTTAGTGTTTTATATGAAAAAATCGGAACATACCCCCTTCTTCCACAATTCATATTGAAAAGTTGTGTACATACCCCCTTCATCCATGAATTATCTTCTACAATTTTCACGATAGGCAGATTCTGATAAGACAGAAATATAGATCTGCATAAACACTATTCACCAATGCCAAAAACAGAAATTGAGTGAGAATGCGACATACCCCCTTCATCCATGCATGTCTTCATATATGTACATTAGAGCGTATCACCAAAAAAACGTCGGACGTACCTCCCCTCATATGAAGTGTTTTTGAAAATGATTTAAAAAAAATTATATTTTTTTCTAGCAACCCTAGATGTCGCCCAATTGCATTTTTCTTCATATCTTCGGCATTTTTTTGTCGGATCTTAAAGTGTGGTACCACAACGAAACGCATGAGCTGAATGAACTTTCTGGAGAGAAAACCTCCTCTTGGAGACGAAAAAATTGATGCGTCAAACTTTAAAATCCGACAACAAATGCCAAAGATTTGAAGAAAAATGTAATTGGTTGCCACAAAAAAAAAAAAAATTTTTTTTAAATGTACGGCTGACTTTTTTTTTTTTGCCTGTAAGCCCGAGACGCTCTAATATACATAAATTGGCATGTGCGTTGTAAAGGGACATGAAATTAGTACACTATATGTACCAGTCTTGCCGTTGGGGACCCTAAAGGGTCAATTTGACCCTTTTTTAGAGCCAGGACCCCGGACCCTACTTCTTCATGAAAAGTACCATTTTTGACTCTTTTTTTAAATTCGTGACCCTTTTTGACCCCTTTTCACGTTCAAACTTCATTTTTGTCGTTTTATTGTTGAAACCCAAAAAAATTTCCTTGTTCCGTTTTTTACTCTTATGTATATCGGGAACTCTTGCCGATTTCCAAATGTCTTTCCTAACTGAAGTCTTACTTCTGGTAACGCTGTATAATGTGACAACTCCGTCATATGTATGTATGTATACATTAGGGTGATTCAAAAATGTTTTAGTTTTTTGGGTCTTACCCCCTACAAAGTTAGTAAATGATGAGAAAATAAGCCTCGCAAAAAGTTAGCTCTGTAACTTACCCCTTACCTACTTAAAATAGCCTTTAACCGATTAGGCAATTTTGGCCGTCCCTTAGCGGACGCTTTTTCGCCCTTTCCCATAATTTTTTTGCGGAAAAAATGGAATTCTTTTTAAAGTGAGTTTTCTTATTATTTGAAACCTTTTGCAAAAACATATCCTTAAAGTGGAGGTTTTTAAGTTTAAAATCTTTCACATTATGCAATAATCATTATTATTAAATTAATTACAACCATTTAAAAATGTTTATATTTTGTATGTATTACTTGCAATAGTACAAAACTCAGTCATTCAACATTAAAAAAAAATGGAAAGGGACCCTTTTTTTGGACCCTTTTTGAAATTTTTCAGCGGCAACACTGATATGTACGTTGGTTCACAGTCCAAATCGTCCACTAGTTACCCTTTTCACTGAGCGAGATCTGACGATATCACCGACTAAATCTACGGTGACACTCTTTACGACATGGACGCACCAAGTGAGAAACTAATTAGACATTTAAGTTGATGGCAATAAGCTACCAACTGTCAGCTACCCAAAGTTACTGGGGGTGACATTGGACAATACTTTCTCATTTGCTGGTCATGTGTCTGCAATGGTCTCAAAGGTACGAGGTCGCAACAAGATCCTCAAGTCACTTGCCGGCAGTACTTGGGGAAAAGACAAGGAAACGTTGCTGACTACATATAAGGCCATTAGCCGACCAGTATTTGACTATGCTGAACCCATATGGTCGCCTAACGTGCGTAACATCAGCTGGACGAAGTTACAAGTCTGCCAAAATACACCTATCAGAACTGCTACGGGATGTCTACTCATGCCTCCTGAGTCTCACCTCCATCAAGAGGCAAAACTGCTCAATGTAAGAGAGCACGCGGAAATGCTCAGCAGGCAATTCCTTCTGAACTGCCACAAGCCGGGACATCCAAATTGACATCTTTTGGACACAGATCCGTCCCCGACAGACATAAGGAGTCATCTCCGTAAGCATTATGACGAGCTCCGGCATCATATCACTTTGCCGTTTGATCTGCGGAATCATAAGCGGGCTCTAACCGACATCCACACCAAGTCCGTTGACACTTTTGTCAGATCTCGACCTGTGAACCCCGTTCTAAACAGTCTCCCACCCGATATTGCTGAAGAAGCACGCACCTTACCAAGGGAGACAAGAGTGACCATGGCACAGCTTCGTTCTGGATACAGTGTCAGGTTAAACTCTTACTTGTCCAGACTAAATGATACAATTTCAAACACATGCCCTGCATGTGGTAGGACCCCTGATACCCTACATCTCTTCAATTGTCCAATTGAACCTACTCTTCTAACCCCTCTGTCCCTCTGGTCCAACCCTGTTGAAACTGCGCGTTTCCTTGGACTCCCGTTAGAAGAGCTTGATGAAGATCTTCGGAATAATCATGCCCTCTAGGCAGGGAAATGCATTGTTAATAACAACAACAACAACAGCTACAAAAATACATACTCGAATCTAAAAAATTGAGTATAAAATTTTAATTTTTTGATGAAAATTGTCGGAATTTTCCTGAATTATCCACAAAGTCGTAAGCCTTAATAAGCAGTACTTGTATTGTATTTTTCACATACTTGAACAAAATGGTATCGAAATTTGTGAAATAAGTAATTTAGTATAAAGTTTTAAGTTTTGATGAAAAAATCCGAATTTTTATGAATTTTCCACAAAGTTGTAAACCTTAACAAGCAGTACTTGTATTGTATTTTTACACATACTTGAATAACAAAACAGCGAAATTTGTGAAACAGGTAATTCTTACTGAAATTAGCATTTTTCATGGTGGACAATATTTATTTCATGTCCCTTTACTACGTACATGACTATTTATGTGCATATACATCTGAATGTGCCTAAAAGTATGTTTAAATAATTGAAGCATCATCGCGAATAACGTTCTAAGTTACAAAATCAGAATTTGTCAGGAGAGCAAAAAAACGCTTAAGTCATATTTTTTTAATTTATTTCTGTCATCTGTCTGCTTAACTTTTTCTTTTATATTTTTCATATTATCAGTTTTACACCTTTCCTATGATCTTCCAGTGCCGGTACGAATCACTTTCGACGCTTCTATGCAAAATAATGTATTGTGGCGACTGTTCTCAAGAATCGCTTATCTCCCAACTCTTGCGTATTTCCATCACTAGCGTCACTACCACAACTACAGCTGTTTAGATACATGACGTGAGAGCGACAGAGGGAGAGGCAGCTCGCGTGTTTGCGAATGTGGCACAAAGAGGAGATGACGATAGATAAACGCTTCGAGAACACTGTTGCACGAATAAACCAGAAAGGTGTAGACATTTCTAGGTTGTGAAGCTGCTGTTTGCTAGGGTATATAAACCGCGCAAAGACAACGCACATCAATCAGTTTATTTTGAAGTGTTGTACAGTGAAGTACTGAACAGTAAATTAACCCGCGATATTGTACTACGGTTTTTAGTACTGAATAAAGCGTACTACTTATTAAACAGAATCGGAGTGTTTTATATGACGTACAGTGATCGAACTCAGGGAAAATAATCAAGGAATCATCGAATTCGTCACAATTGGTGTCAGAAGCGGTATTGTTAAATAAATACAAGAACATTGAAAAGGATAACAAGGACATTGAAAAGGATAACAAGGACATTGAAAAGGATAACACGGACATTGAAGAGGATAACTAGGGAATTGTAAAGGTAACAAGGACATTGCAAGGATATGGCAAAGTTTAATGAATTGAAGATCCAACAACTCAAAAACGAGTTGGAAAAACGTGGAATGGTAACAACAGGCAATAAGCCAGAGCTACAATCACGTCTACGGGAGGCTATGGAAGCGGAAGGAATCAACGTTGACGATTATGTTTTTCAGCTTTCGGAAGAGGGAGCGACGAAAATAGAAGAGCAAAAGGATACTCCGGATTCAGTTGCAAATGTGGACGCAAACTCGCTGTTGGCTGTATTGGCTCAGATGTCGACGAATATAACATCAAAGTTTGAAGAACAGAAAACTTGCATGGCATCTCAGTTGGAGCAACAAGAGACACGCATGGCATCTCAGTTGGAACAACAAGAGACAAGTATGGCATCAAAGTTGGAGGAACAAGAGACACGCATTACGTCTCGGTTGGAATAGCAGGAGACACGAATGTTGTCGCAAATTTCGGCACAGGTATCGTCACAGATCTCCTCCCAATTGGAAGAACATAAGGCTTATATGTCATCTCAGCTGGAGGCACAGGAGGAACGTATGTCAGCACAGCTAAATATGCAGGACAGGAAAATAATACAGCTTGAGGAGAAAGTCGAAGCCGAGGTGGATGCGTTAAGAAGTCGTATCCAGGAGTTGCAGCTGAATCGTCCAAGTGTTTCAGCAAGCACTCCCAAGGTAAAACACCCATCCTTTGACGGTTCTGTTCCTTTCCAGGTATTTAAGCTACAATTTGAGAAGACAGCAGCTGTGAACAACTGGGGCGCTGAGGACAAAGTCGCTGCTTTATTTGTGTCATTGAAAGGACCTGCAGCCGAAATCTTACAGACTATTCCGGACGCTGAAAGAAACAACTATGAAGCGTTGATGGGAGCCGTTGAAAGACGTTACGGCAGCGAGCATAGTAGACAGATACATCAAATAGAGCTACAGAATCGCTTCCAGAAGACTAATGAGACATTGCAGGAGTTTGCATCAGATATCGAGAGGTTAGCCCATCTGGCAAACGCAGACGCACCCGTGGAATACATCGAAAGGGTAAAAATCCAAAGCTTTATAAATGGAATACGTGATGTGGAGACAAAGCGAGCCACATATGCCAATCCAAAGAGATCATTTGCGGAGACGGTATCACATGCTCTAACACAAGAAACAGCCTCGCTTTTGAGTAAACCCACGTACAAAGCTCACCGTGTGGAAGTGGAGACGCCAGACTGGGCCGAAAAAGTTTACAAAATCCTAGAAGCACTAAACGGGAAGCAACAGAAAAATGAAGGGGTTATTAAGTGCTTCAAGTGCGGAAAACCTGGTCATATTGCACGTTATTGTGGATCTGGATCTGGCTTCAATAATTCCAATAATGCAAGCGGACGTAAGCGGAAGGCTGAAGGAGATGAGCAAGTCTGCCAATCTAACCAACCGTTAAACTAAAGAGAGTCAGCCACAAGGGGCGTAGGCTGGCTCCCGCAATTGGATGCCCCATAGTCTCTGTCTCACAGATCGGAAGGAAGTCGAGTAATGTTACTGTTGGAGGACTCGTGGATGGAAAGGAGCGTTTACTGACTGTTGATACGGGCGCATCTCATTCCATTATTCGATCCGATTTAGTCAACAAAGAAGTGAGGCCATTATGGAGCAAAGCTGCGTACAGCGACCGGTGAGGATACCCAAGTCCAAGAAGAAGTAACATGTGAAATCGCAATTGGGAATGTCACCGTACTGCATAATTTTATAGTGGCAGATATTGTTGATGAGATCATAGTTGGTGTGGATTTCTTAAGCAACCAAGGCATCAAGATCGACATGCAAAACAGGACTATGAGCTATAAGAACATGGATGTGCCACTAAATTTTGGTTACGAGAACAAGTACATCAGTAAGCGGGTCCTCGTGGAAGAAAGCCAACAAATTCCACCGAAGTCGGAGGCGATCGTTTGGGCAAGGATTGATGGAGATTATGGGACAAACAAATTGTGGGTTGTCGAGGCAGCAAACAAATCAAAGACGGATATACTAGTAGGAAAAACACTGGCTATGACAAAACAAGATGGACGTATACCGGTAAGAGTACTAAATGAGTTTCGATCGCCAATCAAGCTTTCCAAAGGAGCTATATTGGGACAATGTCAGGAGGTGGAGGTGGTTATAAATTATGAACAGCTCCAGGAAAATGTCTCTACCAGCAACATTAATCTATCAGATGATATCACGGCGTGGACGCAAGATCTCGAAGAAGACCACCAGAGTAAGGCAAAACAACTTCTACTAAAGTACTCTACCATATTTGACAAGGATGGCTCCAAACCAGGTCGGACCAATATAGTGAAGCATCACATTGATACAGGTGACGCGATACCAATCCGCCAAGCTCCTCGAAGTGTTCCATTGGCTAAACGCCAAGTGGTAAGAGAAATTATACAGGAAATGAGTGACAGCGGCGTGATCGAACCATCAGCTAGTCCATGGAGCTCACCGGTAGTGCTAGTAAAGAAAAAGGATGGAAAAATGCGGTTCTGTGTGGACTACCGGAAGTTGAACGACGTAACGAAAAAGGACAGCTATCCATTACCCAGAATTGACGATACTCTGGACTCACTATCTGGTACGAAATGGTTCTCAACACTGGACTTGAAAAGCGGCTATTGGCAAGTGGAGGTTAAAGATGAGGATAAGGAGAAGACAGCCTTCAGCGTTGGAGAGGGGCTGTGGCAATTTACGGTAATGCCCTTTGGACTATGTAACGCTCCAGCTACTTTTGAGAGACTCATGGATCAAGTATTGAAAAGACTGCATTGGAAAACATGTTTGGTGTACCTGGACGACATCATCGTGTTAGGAAAAAGCTTTGAGGAACACCTTAAGAACTTAGAGGAAGTTTTCCAAAGGATAGCTGGCGCCGGTCTGAAATTAAGTCCCAAAAAGTGTGCATTGTTCAAGAAGGAAGTAAGTTACTTGGGGCACAAGGTTACTACGGAGGGAATTTGCACGGCTAAAGAGAAGATCGAAGCAGTAAAGGATTGGCCAAGACCCAACGATTTGCATGAGTTACGAAGTTTCCTTGGACTGTGCACGTATTATCGCCGATTTGTACCGAATTTCGCCAGCGTAGCCAGTAGCCTTCATGAGTTGACCAGAAAGAATATGTCATTTGATTGGAAGAAGGAACATGAAGTGGCTTTCCAAACCTTGAAGGAACGGCTGTGCACTGCCCCAATGTTAGCGTATCCAATCCCAGGTTCAACATTTATTTTGGATACAGCCGCGAGCGGTTACGCGATTGGAGGGGTTTTGTCACAGATTGTCGATGGGCAGGAGAAGGTAGTGGCGTACTATAGCCGCACAATTGGGAAGCCCGAAAGGAACTATTGTGTAACACGGAGAGAACTACTGGCATTGGTGGAGTGCATCAAGCATTTCCACAAGTATCTCTATGGACAGCGATTTCACGTCAGGACAGACCATGCAGCCTTGAAATGGCTTTTGCTGTTCCGTAATCCAGAAGGTCAATTGGCACGGTGGATAGAGCGACTACAAAGTTATGACTTTTCCATAGAGCATCGCAAAGGCAGCAACCACGGCAATGCTGATGCAATGTCCCGGCGACCATGTAACCTAGAATGCAAGCATTGTTCGAAAGCTGAGGCCAAGGAAGATGTTATAGATGTGCGGCTAATGACTATAACATCTACGGACGAATGGAACATGGATCAACTAAGGAAGCATCAGCTAGAGGACCCAGATCTGGTACGTGTGATGCAAGGAATCGAGCAAAACGAACGACCAACAAGAGAGGAGATGTCAGCAGAGAGTCCTGTTGCCAAGTCATATTGGGCACAGTGGAACAGTCTGAAATTGGTATCCGGTTGCTTACATAGAGTATGGGAAAGCGAAGATGGTCAATGCGCTCGGAAGCTGGTAGTTGTCCCAAGGAAGAAAATCTCTGATGTTTTGAATGAGCTACATAATGGCCCAAGTGGAGGTCATCTCGGAGTCACGAAAACGTTGGAGAAAGTCAAGCAGAGATTCAATTGGGTTGGTTGCCGGCAGTCGATCGCGGAGTGGATTGCCAACTGTGAGGTGTGCATCAAAGCAAAGGGTCCGAAGTCGAGAAGTCATGGACAGATGAAGCAGTACAACACAGGTGCACCGTTTGAGAGGATTGCCATGGATGTAGCTGGTCTATTTCCTACTAGCAAACTCGGGAACAAGTACGTATTAGTTGTTATGGACTATTTCAGCAAATGGCCAGAAGTTTACCCGATTCCAACTCAAGAGGCAGAAACCATTGCAGAGGTGTTCACTAACAATTGGATAGCGAGGTTTGGTGTACCGATGGAGTTACATTCTGACCAAGGCAGGAATTTCGAATCAGTTGTATTCCAAGAAATGTGCAAGATATTGGGTATTCGGAAAAGTCGAACAACTGCATTGCATCCTCAGTCAGATGGCATGGTGGAACGCTTCAATCGAACCTTGGAAGAGCACATGAGGAAAGTAGTGGATAAGTTCCAGAAAGATTGGGATACGCACATCTCCTTGTTCCTGATGGCATATCGCTCGGCAATACATGAAACAACGGGTCAGACTCCGGCAAAAGTAATTTTTGGGAATGACCTGCGGTTGCCAGCTGACTTGAAGTTTGGGATAAATGCTGATGAAGGAATAAATGCCAGGAAATCCACTAGCATCTTGGAAGAAGAAATGAGAGAAATACACGATCTTGTAAGACAACGGACGAAGATCATGAGTGATAAGATGAAAGCCAGATACGACAAAGCCATCAACTCGGAAGGTTTTAAAGAAGGAGATTTAGTGCTGTTATACAACCCACAACGAAAGAAAGGTTTGTCCCCAAAACTGCAATGTAATTGGGAAGGCCCATATAAAGTAATAAAGCGGATAAATGATGTTGTCTACCGCATACAAACTATTGGAAGACCACGAAACAAAATGAAGGTGGTTCACCTGGAGAGGCTAGCAACGTTTGGATCGGGAAATGTGTCTGATCGGGACGATCAGACTTAGGTGGAGGGCAGTGTGGCGAATGTTCTCAAGAATCGCTCATCTCCCAACTCTATATCTGGAAATACATCACTAGCGTCACTACCACAACTACAGCTGTTTAGATACATGACGTGAGAGCGAGAGGCAGCTCGCGTGTTTGCGAATGTGGCACAAAGAGGAGATGACGATAGATAAACGCTTCGAGAACACTGTTGCACGAATAAACCAGAAATGTGTAGACATTTCTAGGTTGTGAAGCTGCTGTTTGCTAGGGTATATAAACCGCGCAAAGACAACGCACATCAATCAGTTTATTTTGAAGTGTTGTACAGTGAAGTACTGAACAGTAAATTAACCCGCGATATTGTACTACGGTTTTTAGTACTGAATAAAGCGTACTACTTATTAAACAGAATCGGAGTGTTTTATTTAACGTACAGTGATCGAACTCAGGGAAAATAATCAAGGAATCATCGAATTCGTCACAGTATGTCACTTTAAATTAACCTACTATTTTTAAATGCATTTTTACAGTTTTGGTGTGTCAAGTTTTAGAAAATTTCTTATCTGGACAATGCAAGAGAGCAATACAAAATGTTATATGCTTTTAAAACCGGTTTTGAAAAAAATGTAACTTAGAACGTTGTTTAAAAGTTCATAGGATGGGGTCGATAATTGCACTCACGCACTGTTTTTGGAGATGGCTACTTACGCCCCTTTTTCCCTTCACCCCAATAAGTACACAAGCTTTTTTTTTGGTTTTAATTTGAATAGTTCACTTTAATTTTAGTTTAGGTTATTTCTTTACTAATTTTTCTTTCCCAACTTAAATCACTTTACAATTTAGTTTTCGGTGCAATATTTTATTTCACAATTTTTTAAATTTGTTTTTACTTTTATTTAATTTGAAAAAGAGGGAGTAGGTAAGAAACCGCGCGCTCAACGACAACTAAACAACTTCTGCTTAGCCGTTGTCCGCTGAGCCTTTGGTTTTACTTATTTGGACATACATACATATGTACATGTATACTTAAAAAGGTAAGTACATGACAAAGAAGCGGTATTCTTCCAGTTTGATTTTGCATTAGGGTGTTATACAGGTAGTATAAATTTTTTATAGGTAAGTATAAATTTGATTTTAATGTTAATTTACAGGTAAGTGTAAGTTTAAGGTAAGTATGATTTCAAGGTAAGTATGAGTTTAAGGTAAGTATGAGTTTAAGGTAAGTATGAGTTTAAGGTAAATATGAGTTTTTTAAAGGTAAGTATATGTGTTTTGCTTCATTTTTCATATACATTTTAAATTCATATAATATGTAAATTTTTGATTTCTAAATAAATAATATCTACAGATCTATCAAATTTTCTTCTTCTTCTTCCATGTCTTCAACATGGCGGCGGGCCTGCGAAGTTGACGAATGCAGGAGCTCTTGCAACTGTTCTAGCGTATTCCTTGCTTGATTAACTAGATTTCGCAAATTTCGTTGGTTGCCCCTGCGGTTCTGCACGCGTGCCGCTGACCGTTCAATTACACGCTGCCTGGTTCTTCCGCGTCGTTCATCACGCCTTTGACGTACGGGTGGTGGAGGTGTCGGACGACGGCTGCGTACTAGTGTGGATACGTTAGGGCGATGCAAAAGCGTATGATGAGCTCTGCCACAGTGACGGCAACTGCCGGCGGAAGTGCACGCCCCTGTAGTATGAGATGTGGCCAAACAGTTTATGCAGTAGCGATGTACACGCGCGGATTCATATCGCTCTGCTGGAGTCATGGCCAAAAATGCGTGACAGTGGCGTAGAGAGTGGGGGCGACAGCACAGGCGGCATTTTCCCAATTCCATGATGAGATCTGTAGGGAGAGAGCGTGAAAGGAAATCAGCATTGGGGTAAGGTAAAGTTATTATGAGAATTGGGTAATTATGGTTGGGAATATTGTATTAACAGAGAGCTAGGAGGAGGGTAATAAACATATTTTGGTGATGTTCCGCGTGATTATTCCATTTTGAGTGCGGATATCAACGACACGAACATTGCCATCGGGTCCTGGGTGGAGGTTCGAAATGCGTCCGAGTCGCCATTCGTTGGGTGGTAGAAGGTCGTCCTTAACAACGACCAGATCACCTTCTTTGAGGTTCGGTTGGGTATTTTTCCACTTATGTCTTTTATGGAGTTGTAAGAGATACTCGTTTTTCCAGCGGGTACTAAATTGGTGGTGTAGTACTTTAAGTAACTGCCATTTGTTCATTGGGCTGAGATTTTCTGCGTTAGGTTCCGGCAGAGATACTAGTGGGGCACCGCGTAGGAAATGTCCTGGGGTTAACGCTACTAAATCTGTAGGGTCTTCGGACATAGGAGAGATAGGCCTGGAATTGAGGACAGCCTCAATTCGAATAATTAGAGTCGTAAATTCTTCAAACGAAAACTTATGGTTGCCGGCGACTTTCGTTAGATGAGTTTTAAAACTTTTAACAGCGGCTTCCCATAAGCCGCCCATGTGAGGAGCATATGGGGGTATAAATTGCCAGGAGAGGCCTTGGGGGGCGTAATTTTCGGCGACCTTTGGACCCACTTCTTGGAGGAAAATTGAGATTTCCTTTTGCATTGATCGATGAGCGCCGATGAAGTTTTTTCCGTTGTCGGACATGATTTTGTTCGGGAGACCGCGGCGGCCGACAAAACGAGCGAATGCGGCCTTAAAGGCTTCCGTGGTTAAGTTGGAGCATACTTCGAGATGTATGGCTTTGGTGGAAAAACAGACAAATACGCATACATACGCCTTGGTGTGAGAGGCCCGGCGGAGAGGTGACGTTTTGACGAGAAATGGGCCTGCGAAATCGACTCCGGTAGTGTGAAAGGGAAGGGTATAAGTTGTCCTTTCAGCTGGTAATGTACCCATGATCTGCGAGTTCATCCTTTGTTTATGGATCGTGCAGGTCTTGCATTGGAATATGAGTTTCTTCACCTTTTGTCTGAGTCGAGGGATGTAGTAATCCTGTTGGATCGTATGGGTCATCAATTGGTTTTCGGCATGCAGCAAGTTAGTGTGAGTGAAATCCAACAGTAAGGAGCAGAATACGGAGTTATCGGGAATTATGATAGGGTAGCGCTCGTTCTGGCTGAGGTTCGAGTTTGCTAGCCGACCATCCACCCTCAATATGCCACTTTCGTCGAGTTTGGGGTTCAGAGTGAGTAGTGAACTCTTTTTGGAGAGTGGTTTGTTGGACTGTAGATCCGCAATTTCGGCAGGGTAATATGCATGCTGTGTCGACAGGATCAATCGAACTTTTGCCTGGTGAATTTCCTCTTGGGTTAGAGTTCTAGTTTCTGGAATATCGAGCCCCTTTGCCTTGTATATAAAGCGATACATATAGGCAACGACTCGTAGGGCTCTGACGTAAGAAGAAAACCGATCTAAAGGGTCTGTGATCTCAATAGCGTGGAGTGCTTCAACACGTTTTTGTTCTGGTGGATTGGAATTTTGAGGAACTGTCTTGGGCCAGAAATCGGGGGACTTGGGTAGCCACTCAGGGCCTTTCCACCAGAGGGAGGATTCAGATAACTCCTGGGGTTTGCATCCGCGTGTTCCAAGATCGGCTGGGTTTTCGCCACTTGACACATGGCGCCAAGTAACATTGCCGACATTTTTGAGAATTTCTGCTGTACGGTTCGCTACATATGTTTTCCAGCTATGGGGTGGCTTTTCGAGCCATGCTAGCACGATTGAGGAGTCTGACCAGAGGACTAGTTCATTTAAGGACAGATTTAATTGAGAGGTTATCTGTTTAACTAGTTTTGAGAGTAGTACTGCGCCAGACAGTTCGAGACGAGGAAGACTTACAGTTTTTAACGGAGCTACTTTGCTTTTAGCTACTAGCAAATGAGTAGTGAAGTCGTTTCCGTTATGCTGCACTCTTAGGTACACACAAGCGCAGAATGCCTTTTCTGAGGCATCAGAGAATCCGTGTATTTGATATGGTTTGTCAGGGGAAAACTCGACCCATCGGGGTATTTTGATATCACTTATTGCCGAGAGATTTTCCCGAAAGGTACTCCATTTGTGTAAGGCGAGAGGTTTGACTTGTTCGTCCCAGTCTGTTCCTTCCAACCAGAGTTGTTGGAGGAGAATCTTGGCTAATATCATAATTGGCGCTAGCCATCCTGCCGGGTCGAACAATTTCGCTATTGCTGATAATATTTGCCGCTTTGTGCGTGATTTGGCGGCTGGTAGAGGGTCATATGAGTATGAAAACGAGTCGTCGATAGCGTTCCATTTTATTCCCAGGGTCTTTGTGGAGCTGACATCATGGAATTTAAGAAAATCTGCATCGAGGAGGTCAGATTTTGGAATGGATTTGAGTATTTCGGGGTGGTTAGCCGTTATTTTCTTCAGAGGGAAGCCGGCTGATTTTAATGCTTCGATAACTTGTGTCATGGAGCTGATTGTGGACTGTAGGTTGTATCCGCCAGAGAGTATGTCATCTACATACGTTTCATGTAGAAGCACTTTTTTGGCGAGGGGGAATTCGTCTTTGGTGTCTTCCGCTAGCTGATGGAGGGTACGGATTGCTAGGTATGGAGCACAGTTGACGCCAAAGGTAACTGTTTTCAATTTAAAATCTTCTAGAGGTGATTTTGGGGATCTGCGAAATACAATTCGTTGGTAATCCTGATCTTCTGGGTGAATGAGTATTTGGCGGTACATCTTTTCGATATCGCCATTAAAAACGAACTTGTAGAGGCGCCATTGTAGTATTATCAGCATTAAGTCGTTTTGAAGGGTTGGGCCGGTGTGTAATATATCGTTCAACGAACTTCCCGAGTGAGAGATTCTCGAGGCATTGAAGACTATTCGTACCTTAGTTGTTTTGCTGTCTGGTTTTATGACAGCGTGATGGGGCAAGTAAAAGGAGTAATATTTTCCTTTTTTTATAATTTCGAGAGGTGATGTGGGTTCCATGTGATCCATGGTTAAATATTCTTCTAATACTTCAGAATATTTTTCTTTTAATTCGGGTTTATTTTCCAGTGTTCTCTCTATGCTAATATACTGCTGTTGAGCAGCGGGTCGTGAGTGACCGAGGGCTAAGGTTTCTGGAAAATTTTCTTTGAATGGGAGTTTTACCATGTAGCGGCCATCTTCTTTTCTAACGGTACTCTTTTTGTAGAGCTCTTCGCAGAAAGTATCTTCATCTGTGACGGGTTTAGTGGACTGAACTTCTTCTTGTTCCCAAAAACTTTTAAGGAGGTCATTTAGAGAGTCCAGGGGGGTTTCAATTATTTGCGTGGAGTACGTTGCAATCTGCTCTGTTATTGGGCCGCTCAATATCCAACCAAATATCGTGTTTTGAGCTATTAGACTTCCAGCGACATTAGTTTCGAGGCCTTGCAGAAGAATTTGCGGGATTATGTCGCTGCCGATTACCATATCTATTCTCCCTGGGGAACCGTAATTGGGGTCTGCTAGTGTGAAAGAGGAGAACTGTTCCAGATTTTCGATTACCACTTTGGAAGAAGGGAGGAAGTGAGTTAATTGTGGTAATATTATGGCTTTTGTATTAAATTGTGTTCGTGAATCCCGAGAGCATATTGTTAAACAACAGGTTTTATTGGAGTTTTGCACTACTCCTCCGCCCATGCCTAATATTTGGTAATGAGATTTCTGAGTAGGCAGATTTAGCAATTTTTGGATTCTCGAGGTTATGAATGACTTTTGGGAGCCTTGGTCCACCAATGCCCGGACCTTGAAAGTTTCTCCTCGATGGAGTATGGGGACAATTGCCGTGGGCAGTAACGTTCTTTCTTTGTTACTGGAGAAGTGAGCTAGGGTTTTATTTTCTTTGGGAGGTGGGGTTCCATTCCGAGATTCTCGTGACTGCATTGCCTGCTTGGAAGTCGAAGGTTTTGGTTGGTAATTTTCTGCTTGAGGCGGATCCTTGAATGGATTTCTTATTTGATGTTGTCGAGAAGTATTTGAGTTCGTTGGCCGAGGTGTTTGGTAGTGTAGCAGGGAGTGATGTCGCTTTTGACAATATACACATTTGAAGTTGCTACAACATTCGGATTCTAAATGGGAGAATGCTAGACAATTTTTACAATAATTGTTGTCTTTTACAAATTTATTGCGCTCCGATACGCTAAGTTGTTTGAATTTAACGCAACTCATCATGGAGTGGTTTGAATTGCACAACTTACATGAGACTTGTCGGGACTGTTCGCTATGAAAGGAGTGAGATTTATTTTTGAAGTTTGAATGTTGAGGTGTGGAGGAGCGAGGAGTGAAGCTCGAGTTTGAGGTGCGGGGTTTGCTTGGCCTATAAGTACCTAGCCGTTCTACTACTTCGTATCTGGTCGTGAGGAATTTGTCCATTTCCGACCAGAGTGGTAATTCCTTCCTAGATTCCAGCGATTGTTCCCATAATGCGAGAGTTTCATTGGGCAGTTTTGAGGAGCATAAATAAATAAGTATTGGGTCCCAATTGCTAGTTGGTACATTATTAGAGTTAAGAGTAGCGAGGCAATTGTTTATTGTGGTCTGAATTTCTTGAATTCTTTCTCCACTTTCATAGAATACGGGTTGCATATTGAAGAGGCTTTTGAGCTGACTATCTACCAGAATTCTTCGATTCTCGTATCTGGACTTGAGTGCTCCCCAGGCTAACTCGAAATTTTGGTCGTTGAGGGGGTATTTTTGAATTATAAGGGCTGCTTTTCCCCTGGTTTTTTGTCGCAGATGGTAGAGTTTTTGAGCTGGCGACAATTTAGGGTGGTTTATGTATACTGCCGTAAACATATCTCTAAAAGACGGCCATGTCTCATAACCACCGTGAAATACTTCTGTATCGCATGCGGGTACTTTGAGGTAGGGTTCGCGGGTAGGGAGGGTTCCTATGGTTGTGTTCTGGATTTGGATGGTGGATGCTGGTTCCAACGTTGCCAGAAGCTCATTTATTCGGGCTTTGGTGCTGATGTTTGTGCCCATCGCGGTGTCATATTTTTCTGTGAGAGCCGTCAGGGATCGTTCATCCGTGAGATTAAGATACGCTGCTTCATATGCCCTTTCTACTGCTGCTATGTGTCTGCTGAGTTCCTCCAAGGATGTCTGTAAACTGGGTTTGGTGTGATTTGCCTCGTCAGTATTCCACCAATTTTCGCAGAATTTTTCGAGTTTTGTCAACTCAAACAGGGATTTTTTCAAAATTTGAGCCAATTCTTCTTCTTCCGAATGGGACTTTGACCGTGTTTTAGGTCCTTGTTGGGGTGCTGGGAGATTTAATTTATCAGTTTTTTCTTCGGCCATTTTTAAGAGGTTAAGAGGTATTTAATGGACTGGGTTTATTGTTTAATAAATTGTGTATTAGGAGTACACTAGAGTATATTTGAGGGGCTGTGTATTAGAAGTACACGAGAAGGTTTTAATATTTAAAATTGTAATTGATCTTTTCTTTATTTAATTAGGGATGTAGTTTTGATGATAAATAAATTTGACCACTTTTTGTGTGGTTTGTGCCCAGTGTATTTTTGTGCGCCTTTTTTGCTATTCAGGCCCACTGTGCTTACAGTGAATTTATATATGTATGTATGTATGTGTGAAATTGATAAAATTTGAGAGGCTGAAATATTTACTTGCTTCCGCGTCTTTGACTGCAAGTATATATATATGTTTTATATGTACGCTGTTGTGAGGGTGGGAGTATGCACTTGTCTCAGCGCTTCTGAGTCCAAGTGTATTTCTTGGTATGTACTTATGTATGTGCAATTTTTTGCAAAATTTTAAAGTTTTGGTGCTGAGAGTGGAGGGAATTGGAGTAGCTGAATTAGAGTGAGTGTGAGGTGATTGTTTACATATGTACGTACGCCAATATATGTATTAATTTTTCTCTTTTTTCAGGAATGTAAATTGGAAAATCGGCTGTACTTGGTACGGTAGTTAGAAATGGGTAAGTATAGGGAGGTGAAAGCGTTTGGTATATAAACGTGGGATATATATGTATTTTAAAAATGGGTATGATTTATATATCTTAGCGGATTTGGAAAGAGAAATTTTAAATGTAAGTTTTGGCAACTGAGAACATAAGAGGTTTCTCTTGTACTGCCTTAGAGTTCCGTTAATATATTTTTATGTATATATGGGGAATTATTTAAAAATTTATATCTTAGCGGATTAGGGAAATTGTATATTTTAAATTGCTGGAAATGAGAACGTAACGGGTTTCTCATATATTTTCTTAGAGTTCCGCTAAGTTATGTAAATCGGGTATATTGTGGGTATATGGGGCCAATTCTTTTTAACGGCACTTACTTGGGGCTGGTGACTGACTACCTTTTTTTTGCTTCGAAATTTGTAACGGGGTTTCTCTTTGTTGCTGGGCGATTTTGATTTTGGTGAACTGCTGATGATAATGATGTTGGTGAACTGCTGATGTTAATGATGATTTTGTGTAGTAGACTGTACCTTGGTTTTTGATTTTGTTTTTATTTAATATTTGTTAAAAAAAATATATTTAGTTTTTTCACCTCTTTTTATGTTTTTATTTATTCTCTTTTCAGCTATTAAATTTTCTTCTTATTTTTTCTTTTTCAGATTTTTTTTGAAAATATTTTTTGTGCACTTTTTTTTTTTTGAAAAATAAAACAAACTTTTTATTTCCTTTCTTTTTTAGTTCACCAGTTTTTAACAATTTTTGTTTTCTTTCCCCGAATTTTAATTAATAATTAAATTTTTTCTTTTTTCAGGGGTTCTTTTATTTTTTTTGAAAAATGTTTTGTCTTTTTTTTTTTTGATAACGTTTTTATTTTCTTTCTTTTTCAGGTCATTCTTTTCTTTTCAGGTTTTTTGTTCACCAATAATCTCTTTTCTTTCTTTTCAGGTTTTTCTTTATGAATTTTTGTTATTTTTTGTTTTAACAGTTTTTCACTTTTAATTTGCCGCAAAAAAAAACTTTTTCTTTTTAGGAGCACCCTATCGCACTATACCACTTTTTGCTAATTTTGTAAGTTTCAATTTTTATATTATTTTATTTTTTCATAAAAACTTTTTTGTTTCTAGGCGCTGATTCACTCCCATCCGGCTCGAAGGACCATGTTTAAAAGTTCATAGGATGGGGTCGATAATTGCACTCACGCACTGTTTTTGGAGATGGCTACTTACGCCCCTTTTTCCCTTCACCCCAATAAGTACACAAGCTTTTTTTTTGGTTTTAATTTGAATAGTTCACTTTAATTTTAGTTTAGGTTATTTCTTTACTAATTTTTCTTTCCCAACTTAAATCACTTTACAATTTAGTTTTCGGTGCAATATTTTATTTCACAATTTTTTAAATTTGTTTTTACTTTTATTTAATTTGAAAAAGAGGGAGTAGGTAAGAAACCGCGCGCTCAACGACAACTAAACAACTTCTGCTTAGCCGTTGTCCGCTGAGCCTTTGGTTTTACTTATTTGGACATACATACATATGTACATGTATACTTAAAAAGGTAAGTACATGACAAAGAAGCGGTATTCTTCCAGTTTGATTTTGCATTAGGGTGTTATACAGGTAGTATAAATTTTTTATAGGTAAGTATAAATTTGATTTTAATGTTAATTTACAGGTAAGTGTAAGTTTAAGGTAAGTATGATTTCAAGGTAAGTATGAGTTTAAGGTAAGTATGAGTTTAAGGTAAGTATGAGTTTAAGGTAAATATGAGTTTTTTAAAGGTAAGTATATGTGTTTTGCTTCATTTTTCATATACATTTTAAATTCATATAATATGTAAATTTTTGATTTCTAAATAAATAATATCTACAGATCTATCAAATTTTCTTCTTCTTCTTCCATGTCTTCAACAACGTTATTCGCGATGATGCTTCAATTGAGTACATATGTTGACGAGATTATACCAACCAATAATAATGACCAAATACTTGCCAAAAAGGCGCAGCGGCCTTTTGAGTTTTTTGATCCGTAAAAAAACTTAAAACTCGGAACTTAATTTTTATCCTTGAACGATAAAATATCGTTCAAAGAATAACGTTTACTGTCGAGTAAAAATATAAAACTCAAGAGTAAGTTTTATTTTCTCTCAAAAAAAATAAAACTCAAGAAAAAGTTTTACGTTTGATCAAAAAAATAAAACTCAAAAAGTGATCATTACGCTTAATCAAAAAAATAAAACTCAAAAGTAATGATTAAATTGTAATTTATATAGGATTCACTCAAACTTTTTTCAATCATTGTAGATTTCGGTTGAGCATGAAGAGACATGCCCATTCATGTACTTGAAACTGTTATACGATAGGAGGAAGCCTTTGAGTTTTTACCTTAAAAATACAAAAATAAACATTATTGGGGGTCCCTGTTTGAAACCCTACCCATTTCGACCACTAATTTTTGCAAACTCACGAAAAAAAAACAAATGATATCAGCACAATATTAGTATGTATGTATGTATGTACAGATTCAAAACAAATATTTTTTAGATCAAAAAGAACTTTTGTTTTTGGATATAATCGTATTGAGAATGAAAAGAAAAACGAATGAATTTCAAATATTTGAAAATAAATTCATTCCCAAAAATTTTCAATTTTCATTTGAAAAAGAAGTTGAAATTCTATTCCAAGTATTCAAATAACTCGAAAATTTATAATATTTTTCATATGATAAGATAGATAAAATTCAAAACAAATATTTGCGGCAGAGAATAATTTGTGAAAACAAGTTATATTTCAAATATTTTCTGAACCCTGGTCATGACTGGCACTGCAATAATAATTTTGTTAAATTGTTGTGTCAGGAAACTCTTTAAATATACATACATACATACATAGAATTAAGATTTTGTATATAAACCTTTGTACATATTTTAATAAATCAGAAGTCTTTTGACGAGAAGGCTTACAACCTCTCAAACTTTTGGTTTTCTTTTTAAATTCAACAAACTGTTCAACTTCCCCCGACCAGTGGTAAGGGGTTGACAGTATTAATAATATAACTGTTTTCAGAACAATTTATTAATGTAAACGGGTAGTCAATTTAATTTGGAATCAACTATAAATGCAACGAAAATTGATTCCAAAATTGAACAATGTAAACAGCCCTTAAATTGCAATTCGATCGATTCGCACCTTGTATATGAAGGTTGAATGAAAAAACGACCAGAAAATTTACCCGTGGGGATGATTTACACGGGTCGATTTTCTGCTCGATTTTTGTCGTTCCACTGCGTTCTACCTTCAAATACAAAATAAAATATAAAAAATAAAAAATATTAGCCGAAGGTCGTAGCTATTAGTGCTCCTAATTGAATGTAGTTTTGTGATTTATCACTCATATAATAAAAAAAGTAAATATAAAAATAAATTTTCTTTTAATTTTGCGCTGGATTTTGATTGTGTTAAATTAAAAATTTGGAAAATCTAGCTAAAAGTTTTTGTTCTCAAACAAACCTCTATTGGAGAATTAATGCAAGTCAAATTGCAAAGTTATGTATGTATGTATTTAATAGTAAATCTATCTAAAAAATATTGTGTTCTTATTTTATAGTTTTTTATTTCGAAGATACTTATTTAGAATTTTTCCTGTGAAATAATTAAACTTTTATCGTTTTAAGTCTGGTATTTTTTTTGCAAAAAATAATAAAAGTGTAAACTGAAAGATTAGCTTAAAAATTTCACTACAAATTGGAATGAAAAAGTTGTGCAACACAGCAACACTTTTTTGCAAACAAGAACCCTGTCTCATTGTTTTACGGTCCTGCATAAAACGCTGGTTTGCAGAAACAACAATAGCAACCCAGATTTTTGACATGGATGTGTGTTTTGATTGACTTTGAAGTGTGTTTTTACATTTCTGTCAAAGCTACATTTCAAACTTTATCGGCCGGTTTTACAATACATTTTTTAGTCGAACTAAAGTTTAGTTTAAGATTTTGCGTTTTACCAACTTAAGTTGTTCTTAGGAGTGTTCGTTGAAAAGCTAGCAAAAAACTGTCGACAACAGAGAGTTTTGTAAAAATCTATCAAAAACTCAAATTTTCTAAGTTTTCGTCGAACAAGAATCAGTAAAAACTTACAGGCAATAACCAAATGCGTTCTTTCGCTGTTGAATTCGCCGTGATTTGTTTTCAACAAACGCTTTTTAGGAATAGTTATGAATAATTATGAAAAACTAGCAGCAAACGAACGAACATAAAACATTTCGTTGCCTAGTTGCCATATTTAACTATGAAATACATGCGAAACTTAAGTATGCATTGTTGCATTGTAAAACGTATTTTGGGCAAATACTTAAACTGTGCTTAGCTAAGATTTTGCTGAAGTAAAACTTAAGTTCAACTTAAGTATTGATTGTAAAACCGGCCATATGTTATTCACAATGCACACTCCTTGTAACTGAAAAGGTCAGACAAAGCAACAACATAAGCAATTTGACAACTACGATTCGACTTTCAAGGAAGCAGAAGAAACCAGTGGCGTGCCTTCCATATAAGCCGAAAAGCCCGGCTTGCCTAGCTAATCTCCTATAAGCTTCAAAATGTATCGTAACAATTTTTGTTTTATCTTTTACATTTGGTTTCTTAAAGGATAACTGGTTTTTATTTCCCTGCCTGCCACCTACTACCTAATAGCTGTTAATAGCATAGAAACATACCTACAGCTTTTTCTGCCACCTGTCGGCTGATAGCTCATTTACATAAAATTATTTCAGTGCGTGATGGCCATCTCTTACTTACTTACTTAAAACAGCCTTAAACCGCCTAGGCAATGATGGCCATCTCGCTTTTACTTATTGGCTTTTACCGGGCTTTCAAAACGAGTACGAATCTATGTGCTGAAACAATTGTTTTTTTTTTTTTTTTTTTTTAATTTGGAAGTAATTTTATATGAAACTTTGAAGCCAGCTTCTGACTGGTGTTGCCATAAGGGCAAATCCTAGAAAAGTTAGTTGAAATTGAGGAAAATTGGCTTTGTTGTAGAGTTTCCAAAATACCGCTATTGTCAAGAGGATAGACCGAGCTTCTCAGAAACATATACTTTTTATATGAAAAATGTTGGTAACCCTGTTCAAATTGATTTCAAAGAGTTAAGGTATAAAAAATCGAAAAAATGGTTAAAAACAGCACCCTTTTCTTTCTCTATGGCTTCCATAATTTTATAGTAAGATACTAGAATTAATACCAGTGAGTGCTGTAAGAAGGGTTAAATAAATGAACTGAAGCTAAGTTTTATGTGGTGCTTAGCTGTAATACATATAATTTCTTGCTAAAAATGTAAATAGCAAAATGAAACGTAAGTGACGCAAAAACATATAAAAGTTATCTTAATTTCAAAACAGACCTTTGAAATAAGCTCATATATTAAAGTTTCTTTTAAATTTACTTCCTAAACAAATCTGCATCATTTAAAATTTAAAACTTAAGCCATTTTTATAACTATTGCCATTTAAAAAGTGAAACGTAAGTGACGCCAAGAAAAATAAGGTACATTTTTTTTGACGATCGAGCAGCCAATTGTAGAAAAAAGTATTTATACTGCTATAATGAAAACATGGAGGGATAGTATAATGCTGGATAGTGAACGTGAGAAGATCCAAAAGTCAAAAAACAGAAAATATCCAACATGATACAGAAGCAGTAGAAAAAATAAGCGCTATTGGGGTTAAGAGATTTCGAAAGTGACATACGTATTATATGTGTGCTTAAAAAGATGGATAGATAAAAATATATACCTTTCGATGCAGTATAAAAAAAATATATTATTGCGTACGTTGGGTGCAGCATTTTTTAATATAGGTGATTTATTAAGGAATATTTGTTAGAAATTTTAACTGAAACACCATGTGGCTCATTGTAGGTCTAATAAAACCTCATTTCTGTAACGAATTTACGAGATTTGAAACGTAAGTGACGCCTCCATGAAACGTAAGTGACACTGATCACCTCCAATACATTATAAAAAAAACTATAGTAGGCTTGACAAAATAATTTTTTTGGTTCATTATACTTACTAAATAAAAGAGTCTTTTGAAAAAATCTAATTTTGTCCAACTGTTGCTCCGCAATTCGCAGAGTTTGACATCTAAACTTGAAGAACTCAAAAAATGAAATCTGTGCGGAAACGTAAGTGACACCACCTAAAGTACAAAATTTCCGGAACTATGTAATCATTTTAAGGCATGTTTAAACTGATTCGTAAATATGGCCCTAATACACTTGAAACTGTATAACTCTATTTTAAGAACTGTTGAAAATTACCACTAAAAAATGCATTTTTAGACCGAACGGTGAAACGTAAGTGACGCTGGATTTGCCCATAAGCGAAAACGAAAATGAAATTTGTTTATGTACCTATGTATCTACAATTTTAACGTGCAAAGCGCTCTACTCAAAAATTATTGGCGCATCCCTGCAGCGAAAGCAACTAGTTGAAAACTACTTTACAACTAGTTGGTGCACCTGGTGTTCTGTCTTTTTTCCATATAAACAACTGGTATTTTTTACGTGTTGATGTCCTACGAGATGTCAATTGTCAGATTTCGACCAGAATATACCAGTTATCTACCAGTCAGGAAATACCAGTTTCAAACTAGTTGTAAAATACCAGTCCCATACTAGTTAAGCCTGGACTAGTATAATTTTCATAAAATGAACTAGTCCACATACTAGTCCAAAAAGGACTGGTATTAAATATACTAGAACCATACTAGTCCAAAAAGCATTGAACCTGGACTAGTATGATTTCAGCCAGAATTTTCCTGGCTTACCCTGCATTTTATTATTTGACTTTATTTTCATGTTTATTCTTAAGAAAGCAGCGGCTATTTGTATTTACCCTATCACGAAAAAGCATCTATGAATTATAAGAGAAACCGGAACGAATGAATTTTGAATTTTTTAACTGGTATAATTTCATCCAGAAAAATCTAGTTGTATACTAGAATGGAATGGATATTTCCTCACTAGTATGGGTTCAGCCAGAAAGTTCTAGTTGTATACTGGTATGAAATGGATATTTCCTGACTAGTATGAGTTCTGCCAGAAAATTATAGTTGTATACTAGTATTTTTCTGACTAGTTTGAGGTTTCGCTGCAGGGATATTCTAAAGTAGAAAAAAAGAATTTAATAGTGGTAGGTGCTGTAATTTTTTTTTATTTGCTGGGCACTATAAAGTATAAAAAAGGTGTTTAAGGTTTCTTAGCTTCTGCAATGTACCTAAATGGGAAATAGTGCGAATAAAACTTTTCCCTTGGGTTGGAAAAGGTTAAAAAAACTGCAAACAATAACGTGCCTATTAGCGGAAACTAAAAGTTTTTCCCCGTCTGCAAAAATCGATAAATATCCTGAACTCTTCTTTGTCTGAAATGTTCTCTGGCAGCAGTATGTGCTTTCGTTGGGGTTATAAAGACTGGGGCTTGCCTTGATTGATACACGTAGGCATCCCACTGGAAGAAACCATATGGTGGGAGGATGCCACCTGTAATGAATTCGCCTTGGTCATGATGTTGTGTCTCTTTCACTCTCCTTCTTTACTGGCAATAGAAGATAAGTGGAACCACTTGGGAAAGGGCGGAAAAATAGCGACCCCTAAGGGTTAGCAAATTTTCTTATATTTGAACCACCCCTGCAGCGAAAGCAATTAGTTGAAAACTACTTTGCAACTAGTTGGTGCACCGAGCCCAACTAGACAGAGTTCTGTCTTTTTTCCATATAAGCAACTGGTATTTTTTACGTGTTGATGTCCTACGAGATGTCAATTGTCAGATTTCGACCAGAATATACCAGTTATCTACTAGTCAGGAAATACCAGTTTCATACTAGTTGAAAATACCAGTTCCATACTAGTTCATCATGGACTAGTATAATTTCCATAAAATGAACTAGTCCACATACTATTCTTAAGAAAGCAGCGGCTATTTGTATTTACTCTATCTCGAAAAAAGCATCTATGAATTATAAGAGAAAACGAAACGAATGAATTTTGAATTTTTTAACTGGTATAATTTCATCCAGAAAAATGTAGTTGTATACTAGTATGGAATGGATATTTCCTGACTAGTATGGGTTCAGCCAGAAAATTCTAGTTGTATACTGGTATGAAATGGATATTTCCTGACTAGTATGAGTTCTGCGTTCTGTGGACAAGCGTCTCGCTGCGATCGGCATCAAGGCGAGGTTTTTCAACATAACATTTATCTGCCTATGCGCCGACTGAGGAGACGGACGACGCAGAGAAGAACTCCTTCTACGATAAACTTGAACAGACATATGATCGCTGCCCCCAGCATGATATCAAAATCGTGCTCGGCGACTTTAATGCCAAGGTGTGCAAGGAAGGAGTCTTTGGTCCTACAATTGGAAAATTCAGTCTCCACGATATAACATCCCCCAACGGCACTAGGTTGATTGACTTCGCCGCTGCTCGCAATATGGTCATCAGTAGTACCAGGTTCCAGCATAAGCGAATACACCAAGCCACATGGCTGTCCCCTTATCAAAGAACTAGAAACCAGATTGATCATGTCATGATCGACGGCAGACACAGCTCCACCGTTCTGGACGTGCGTACCCTACGTGGTTCCAATATCGACTCGGACCATTATCTTGTTGCAGCCAAGATACGCACACGCCTCTGTGCAGCGAAGAAAGTGCGCACAGTAACGGAAGGAAAGTTTGACGTCGAGAAGCTGCGCATGACACAGACAGCTTGATAATTTCTCCACTCGACTCACACACCTGCTATCAGAGGGCAATCCTCGACCTAACGATGTAACCGAGGAATGGGAGCATATCTCTCACTCATTGCGTACCGCCGCTGAGACCACTATAGGGTTTCAGCGAGCCCGCAAGAACAACTGGTACGATGAGGAATGTAGCACTGCCTCGGACAAAAAGGACGCTGCATACAGGGAAACGTTGCGAACGGGCGCAAACCGCAGTGTATAGCAACGCTATAGTGAGGCGAGGAAGGAAGAGAGGCGCCTTTTCAGAAAAAAGAAACATGAAGCCGAAAGACGTGAGTGTGAGGAGCTTGAGATGCTGGCTGACAGGAATGATGCCCGAAAATTCTATGAAAAGATCCGGCGTATGACGGAGGGTTTAAAGACCGGGGCAAGTTCCTGTAAGGACAATAACGGCGACCTGGTAACCGACGTACAGAATGTACTTAAATTATGGAGGGAGCACTTCTCCTCACTGTTAAATTTCGAGGGAGACGTCGAACCCGATACCCCAATCCCTGACGATGGAAAAGTCGTCCCACCACCTGACTATGATGAAGTGAGGATAGCTATATCCCGGCTCAAAAACAACAAATCGCCTGGGAAAGACGGACTACCCGCCGAGCTGTTCAAACACGGAGGCGAAGAGCTGGTAAAAAGCATGCATCAGCTCTTATGCAGAATATGGTCAGATGAGTGCATGCCTCCAGATTGGAATTTAAGTGTGCTCTGCCCAATCCACAAGAAAGGCGATCCCGCTAACTACCGCGGAATCAGTCTTTTTAATTTCGCATATAAGGTTCTTTCTAGCGTATTGTATGAAAGACTGAAGCCCATCGTAGACAAACTGATTGGACCTTATCAGTGTGGCTTTAGACCTGGTAAGTCTACCATCGACCAAATCTTCACGATACGCCGCCAAATCCTGGAGAAGACCCATGATAAAAGAATCGACACTCACCATCTCTTTGTCGATTTTAAAGCGCGTTTTTGACAGCGCAAAAAGGAGTTGCCTGTATGCCGCCATGTCTGAATTTAACTTCCCTGCAAAGCTTATACGGCTTTGCCATATGACGTTGAGCAAAACCAACAGCTCCGTCAGGATCGGGAAGCACCTCTCTGAGCCATTTGAAACCAAACGAGGCTTCAGACAGGGCGACTCCCTTTTGTGCGATTTCTTTAACCTGATGCTGGAGAAGATAATTCGAGCAGCAGAGCTAAACCGCAATGGCACAATCTTTTACAGGAGCGTGCAATTGCTGGCGTATGCCGATGATATTGATATCATTGGCCTTCACAGCCGCGCCGTGAGCGCTGCTTTCTCTGGGTTGGATAAGGAAGCGAAAAAAGTGGGTCTTGCGGTGAACGAGGACAAGACGAAGTATCTGCTGTCATCAAAGAAAGAATCGGCGCACCTGCGCCTTGGCAGCCAGGTCACCGTTGATAGCTAGAAGTTTGAAACGGTGAGAGACTTCGTCTATTTGGGAACCAGCATTAACACCGAAAATAATATCAGTCTAGAAATCCAACGGAGAATCACCCTTGCCAACAAGTGTTGCTTTGGACTAAGTAGGCAATTGAGAAGTAAAGTCCTCTCTTGACAAACGAAGATCACGCTCTATAAGTCTCTCATAATACCAGTCCTGATGTACGGCTCGGAATCATGGACAGTGTCAAGAGAAGATGAGATGGCCCTTGGAGTATTTGAGAGAAAAGTTCTCCGGAAGATTTATGGTCCTTCCCGTGATGCCAACGGCGAGTATCGAAGGAAATTTAACGATGAGTTGTACGAGCTTTACGCAGACATGACCATAGTTCAGCGGATCAAAGCCCAAAGGCTCCGCTGGCTGGGTCATGTTATGCGAATGGACAAAGAATCACCAGCACAGAAAGTTTTCCTATCGACACCCGAATTCGGCAGCAGAGGAACGGGGAGACCTCGACTGATATGGAAACAACAGGTGGAGGATGACTTGAACTCCCTTGGGGTTTCCAATTGGCGTCAGTTATCGCTAAAAAGGAATGACTGGCGTGCTTTGATACGAAACGGCCAAAATCGCCTAGGCGGTTAAGCGTCATTATGACGCAAGCCAAGATTAGTATGAGTTCTGCCAGAAAGTTATAGTTGTATACTAGTATGAAATGGTTATTTCCTGACTAGTATGAATTCAGCCAGAAAATTCTAGTTGTATACTGGTATGAAATGGATATTCCCTAACTAGTATAAGTTCTACCAGAAAATTATAGTTGTATACTAGTATTTTTCTGACTAGTTTGAGGTTTCGCTGCAGGGACCATATGTGAATGCGCACATGTCGCACCCTAAATACAAAAGGGTCACAACTCAAAATTTTCCAAAACTGAGTTTTTTGCATATATTAATTCAGAGTACACATCTAACAACTGCAAAAATTTCGTTCGCATAACTACCTTCTTTAACTGGAAAAATACAGTTATGTCTATTTTTATGTCAAGTGTGTTGCTTTTGCACGATCAACTAAAGAGAATTATTTTTAGTTGCGTTTATGTGCTCAAGAACAGCTAATTACTTTTATTACACATAAAGAGTTTTATTTTGAGTTCTGCCTCTATAACTGTAAAAAGTGATAAATTTCGTGGTATATTATTTTGCATTGTGCCTCTTTAGTTGTGAAAAGTGAGTTCAATTAACAGTATTATTTATTTACGTGCCTTCTTTGATTAAATAGTCGTGAGCGTCGTAAGTTTTATCATTTTTTTTTTATTTTAAAGTAGAAAAAAGAATTAAATGTTAATGATATTGGGATTAGTCTTTTGTTTGTTTACTTATTTTGCATGCCTTTTGTAAAATCTTAAATAATTTGCAATACAAAATTTTATTTTTAGTTGTGACCCCTTTGATGAAAATGTCTTGCCCAAACCTTGAACATTACTCAAGCACAATGGAAACTGATTGTAGTGTGCCTTGTCACAATGATGATAGTAGCACTAATGCATTTAGTGACTCTGGGAAAGAATTTTGTGTGTCCGGAAAAAATAAAAGCAGCAGTGTTTCTTGTCATAATGATGATAATAATACTAATGCATTTAGTGACTCAGGGAGTGAATTTTGTGTGTCCGGAGAAAGCAGCACCTCGGAAGAATACTTAGAAGAAGAAGAAGAAGATATAAAAAGATTAAGTAGGAAGAGAACACGTTCTAGATATACATATCAAAACAAAAAACAACAGAAACAAAAATCTTTAAGAAACTCTGGAGCCTCTTATACATCACTTTCCGAGTCGAAAAAAGAGGTAAATGCCAGGTGTATAAGGCCACCCTGCGGAGCAAAGTGCCGACTTCGATGCAATGAACTAATTTCCGAATCGATGCGCCTTGAAATGTTTAAAAAATATTGGGGATGAGGTGACTTGCAAAGACAGAGAGAGTTTATAGCCAGGCATCTGAAAGAAATTAAACCAAAATACAGATACACCTGTACGGATGGGCTGTACTTTGAGCTCAACTCAAAGCCTATTAGAGTGTGTAAGACTTTTTTTAAAGCAACCCTTGACATAAATGACAAAGTTATACGAACAGTCATAAAAAAGAAGGACGGACGTGGTTTCATTGAGCTGGATCTTCGTGGAAAGCATGATAATCATATTACAGTAAGCCCAGAAATCAAAAACAGTATGAGAGAATTTATTCAAAATATTCCAAGAATCGAGTCTCATTGTTTACGTGCTAAAACTTCTCACGAGTTCATTGAAAGCAGTAAAAGCATAGCAGGGGGGTCACTCTGTATTGCGATGCCAAAGAAAATTTTTTCGCATTTCCCTTAGCGACACTCTGTAACTCAACTATCGCAACGGAAATTGACATTTTCGGATTTGTTTTTTCCCTTTTCGCATTCATTTTTTCCCTCTCGAATCGCGTACACTCTGTATCGCGAAAGTGAAATGTCAATTGCTTTGTACATTCGGATTTGTCTTCCTACAACAAAACGCAGTCGAACCGCTATCGCACCGCTAAGCAATTTTGAATAAAATTAAATTTTTAAGCATATTCTTGTAAATTATTGTAGATCTATTAGTATACTTGCCTTTCTTATCGAAAAACATGTTTATTTTGGCGCTTATTTCGCAAAATTAATAAAAAAAAATTTTTTTTTTTTGAAAAGTATTTTGTTTAACTTTTAAATTTACAAAATAATTACCAATAATTTGTAAGAAAACTTCAATTAAACTAATAAAATTATGTTTATACGGACGTGATTTTGCATATGCACACGCATGCACACATATTTCAATACACATAAATAGGTACAAATATATTTTGCAAGTACAAGTGTTTGCAGCATAGCATACAGTTAGGCGCCAAATTAAAAGAAATTGTATGGGTAAAAGCATAGGACAAGAGCCTTCACTTGAAGTAGGCAATGAAAATTGTCAACTTGCGGTTAGTTTTACAACAGTGATGCCAACCCAAGCAAGAAAATAACCAAAGGCCGCAGAACGCAGCACTGTTAGCAATGCTATAGCAATACAGAGTACCATTTGCTTATCGCATCGCATTTCACTTTCGAATCGCATTGAATTTCGAATCGCAATACAGAGTGACCCCCCAGATCTATACCACGACTACAAAGAATCTCGTGAAGCTGAAAACTTGGAGTTTGGGAGTAAAATTATGTTTTATCGAATATTCAACACAGAATTCAACATTGCTTTTTTCAAACCAAAGAAAGATCAATGCGATCTCTGCGACTCTTTCCTAAATGGTGATGAAAATGGAAAAAGAGATTTGGTGCAAGCTTACAACACACACCTCGAAGAAAAGGAGCTATGCAGAACCGAAAAAGATATAGATAAGAAAAAAAGCAATGTAGCTCTGTATGACTTACAGGCTGTTTTACCATTGCCAAAAGGCTTTACCTCTTGTTTTTACTACAAAAGTAAAATTAACTGTTACAATTTTACTGTAAGTGACCTCAGTGCCAAATATGTAGAATGTTTTTTTTGGACTGAAGTACAAGGAAAACGTGGGAGTAATGAGATCGGCACCTGTGTGCTTTTATATATCGAAAATCTGGTACAAAATGCAAAAAATGCTCAAGATTTAGGTCTAATTTTTTATTCTGATAACTGCTGTGGACAGCAAAAAAATAAGTACATTCTTTCAATGTATGCATATGCTGTACAAAAGTATAATCTGAAAAGTATTACGCATAAATACCTAATTAAAGGTCACTCTCAAAATGAAGGAGACAATGTGCACAGCGTTATTGAGAAGCAAGTAAAAAGGCATTTAAGTAGTAATCTAATAGCAACTGCAAAAAAGACTGGCCCTCCATATAAAGTTCGAGAATTGTCATATGAAGCGTTTTATGATTTAAAGTCTCTTCAAGAAGAGTGGGGTCGCAATTTTTCTACAAATAAAGACAATCAGAAAGTTATATGGCGTGATATTAAAGTTCTCCAAGTCAATAAAGAAAATCCACATTCATTTTTGTATAAAACATCTTATATAGATATCGACTTTCAGGAAGTGTGTTTAAGAAACAACTTAAGGGTCGAATACATAAAGCTTTGTTAACCTCGCCTGACATTTGCTACCTCAAAACTTTGCGTCCAACTTCAGAGGTATGCTACATGAACGCCCTGACGCTTCTCTTTTATACATTTGTTTTCGTTGTTTATTTCCTTGCATTCAGAGTGTTTTGGTTAATTTATTAATTTAATAGAGAAAAAATGAATTAATTATTATTTTCTCCAACTTTTTATTCTTTAATTAAAGCAAAGTCATCAACGTCTGATTGTCAAAGCAAGCAAAGCAAGCTAAATTTGAGAGTTTGCCAAATTTTAACCTTGCTTCAACTTTGAGGTCTCTAATTTGCCATGCTTCGTTTAAATACGTATACTGAACTTTTCTGTCAAAGTCAAAGTTTGAGGTAAAGTCAAAATAAAGCTTTATGTAACTGACCCTTTATATCCTTGGAGTTGCATCAAGTAAGAATTGAGAAGCATAATACAAATTGCTTTACTTTACTAAAAACATTAAAATTTTTTTTAGCTTATGTGCCATTTATTCGGAAAGGCTATCGCTTCCACAAATAAAGCAAAAGGACATAAAGGAACTGGTGGATAAAAATCATATTCCAAAAAACTTTTATGAGTCATATTACAAATATTTATTTATTACATAGTTTCAATGGCATTTAAAAACGTAAACTTTTAAAGATTTTCTGTTTTAATATAGTGAACTATTTTGATTTCTACTTTGTGCTACTTTGATACATATGTGTTAATGAAATGAATAAATCTTTATTTCAAAATAGAAATATTTAAATAAAAACATACGTTTCATCACTCCTGTGAATTTTCTTATTATTCTTAGTCTTCTATTCAGTCGGCGGTTAGGAAACTTATAAAATTAAAACATTTTATCAGTTAAAAAGGCACAACTTAAGATAAGTTAATCGAAAAAATTTCAGTTAAAGAGTCATAAATCAAAATTTTGTTTTATTTTCGCAAACATAATATAAAATTGAAAAAAATATAGCAGAACCTTCTTCAATGTTGTATATTTACATGATGGAACAATATTTTCTTTAAATATTACAATAATTTATACATAAAACGTTTTTCGTCTCTCCTGAAAATCTTAGTATTTTGAGTTGTGACCCTTTTGTATTTAGGGTGCGATGTATTTGGACATACATAACGATCTCGCTATGCATATTTACTCAATATACATTAGGCAAGACCGCTATCTCATTGTTGTGTTGGTCGTCTAGGACGATAACGATGGGACTCAAGTATGGTTATCTCTCATATATGTAATACTGCATATATAAGACACTAGTATTATATATATATTCACCCCTATTACCATTGTATACCTTATATAGTAGCGCAACTCGCAAAAAACACACTAACACACGCACAGCATATTCCCCATAAGCACAGAAAAATATTTTCTCAAACGTTTAGTAAATAATGAGGGTCAATAATGTACCACGATTTGGACAAAATTTATTTTAGGGAATGGTAAAGGGCGTCGTAGGTATAAAAACTGTGAAAGTATAATTTTTATATTTATTATACCTCAAGTTAATACTCATTTAGCATAATAGTTGATCTGCTACTGGTAGTTTATAATTAAATCGAAAATTAATTGATTGATGAACTTATATTAAGTTTTCAAAAAGTGAGAATTGACGTTGAAGGTTTCATCTCAAATGCGTCTCAGGTTGATATCAAACAAAATGGTTTATTGGGCTTCATACTGTGGCGAATGTTCTCAAGAATCGCTCATCTCCCAACTCTATATCTGGAAATACATCACTAGCGTCACTACCACAACTACAGCTGTTTAGATACATGACGTGAGAGCGAGAGGCAGCTCGCGTGTTTGCGAATGTGGCACAAAGAGGAGATGACGATAGATAAACGCTTCGAGAACACTGTTGCACGAATAAACCAGAAATGTGTAGACATTTCTAGGTTGTGAAGCTGCTGTTTGCTAGGGTATATAAACCGCGCAAAGACAACGCACTTCAATCAGTTTATTTTGAAGTGTTTTACAGTGAAGTACTGAACAGTAAATTAACCCGCGATATTGTACTACGGTTTTTAGTACTGAATAAAGCGTACTACTTATTAAACAGAATCGGAGTGTTTTATTTAACGTACAGTGATCGAACTCAGGGAAAATAATCAAGGAATAATCGAATTCGTCACAATTGGTGTCAGAAGCGGTATTGTTAAATAAATACAAGGACATTGAAAAGGATAACAAGGACATTGAAAAGGATAACAAGGACATTGAAAAGGATAACAAGGACATTGAAAAGGATAACACGGACATTGAAAAGGATAACAAGGACATTTTAAAGGTAACAAGGATATGGCAAAGTTTAATGAATTGAAGATCCAGCAACTCAAAAACGAGTTGGAGAAACGTGGATTGGTAACAACAGGCAATAAGCCAGAGCTACAATCACGTCTACGCGAGGCTATGGAAGCGGAAGGAATCAACGTTGACAATCATGTTTTTCAACTTTCGGAAGAGGGAGCGACGAAAATAGAAGAGCAAAATGACTCTACGGATTCAGTGGTAAATGTGGACACAAACTCTTTATTGGCTGCCTTGGCTCAGATGTCAAACAACATAACATCAAGCATGTCATCTCAGTTGGAAGAACAGAAGACACACATGGCATCAAAGTTGGAGGAACAGAAGACACACATGGCGTCTCAGTTGGAAGAACAGAAAACTTGCATGACAACTAGACTGGAACAGGTGTCATCACAGATCTCCGCTCAAATGGAGGAACAGCGGTCATTTATCACTTCGCAGTTGGAAGCACAAGATGCAAAGATTGCAGAGCTCCAAGATAAAATGAACGCTGAAGTCAATGCGCTGAGAGGACGTATCCAAGAGTTGCAGCTGAATCGTCCATCTGTTTCAACAACCACACCCAAGGTAAAAACCCCATCCTTTGACGGTTCTGTTCCTTTCCAGGTATTTAAGCTACAATTTGAGAAGACAGCAGCTGTGAACAACTGGGGCGCTGAGGACAAAGTCGCTGCTTTATTTGTGGCATTGAAAGGACCTGCAGCCGAAATCTTACAGACTATTCCGGACGCTGAAAGAAACAACTATGAAGCGTTGATGGGAGCCGTTGAAAGACGTTACGGCAGCGAGCATAGAAGGCAGATACATCAAATAGAGCTACAGAATCGCTTCCAGAAGGCTAACGAAACATTACAGGAGTTTGCATCGGACATCGAGAGGTTGGCTCATCTAGCAAACGCAGACACACCAGTGGAATACATCGAGAGGGTGAAAATCCAAAGTTTCATAAGTGGAATACGTGACGTGGAGACGAAGCGGGCCACCTATGCAAATCCAAAGAGATCATTTGCGGAGACGGTATCACATGCTCTAACTCAAGAAACAGCATCACTTTTGTCCAAACCAGCGTACAAAGCTCATCGTGTGGAAGTAGAACGACCAGAATGGGTGGACGCAATCCTAGAAGCAATAAACGGAAAGCAACAGAAAAATGAAGCGGCCATTAAATGCTTCAAGTGCGGAAAATCTGGTCATATTGCACGTTATTGTGGATCTGGATCTAGCTCCAATAATTCCAGTAATGCAAGCGGACGTAAGCGCAAGGCTGAAGGAGATGAGCAAGTCTCCCAATCCAACCAACCGTTAAACTAAAGAGAGTCAGCCGCAAGGGGCGTAGGCTGGCTCCCGCAATTGGATGCCCCATAATCTCTGTCTCACAGATCGGAAGGAAGTCAAGTAATGTTACTGTTGGAGGACTCGTGGACGGAAAAGAGCGCTTACTGACTAATGATACGGGCGCATCCCATTCTATCATTCGATCTGATTTAGTCAACAAAGAAGTGAGGCCATTACATGGAGCAAAATTGCGTACGGCGACTGGCGAGGACACTCAAGTCCAAGGAGAAATAACATGTGAAATCGGAATTGGAAATGTCACCGTACTGCACAATTTTATAGTGGCAGATATTGTTGATGAGATCATAGTTGGTGTGGATTTCTTAAGCAACCAAGGCATCAAGATCGACATGCAAAACAGGACTATGAGCTATAAGAACATGGATGTGCCACTCAATTTTGGTTACGAGAACAAGTACATCAGTAAGCGGGTACTCGTGGAAGATAGCCAACAAATTCCACCGAAGTCGGAGGCAGTCGTTTGGGCAAGGATTGATGGAGATTATGGGACAAACAAATTGTGGGTTGTCGAGGCAGCAAACAATTCAAAGACGGATATACTAGTAGGAAAAACACTGGCTATGACAAAACAAGATGGACGTATACCGGTAAGAGTACTAAATGAGTTTCGATCGCCGATCAAGCTTTCCAAAGGAGCTATATTGGGACAATGTCAGGAGGTGGAGGTGATTATAAACTGTGAACAGCTCCAGGGAAATGTCTCTACCAGCAACATTAATCTATCAGATAATATCACGGCGTGGACGCAAGAGCTCGAAGAAGACCACCAGAATAAGGCAAACCAACTTCTACTAAAGTACTCTACCATATTTGACAAGGATGGCTCCAAACCTGGACGGACCAATGTAGTGAAGCATCACATTGATACCGGTGACGCGAGACCAATCCGCCAAGCTCCTCGAAGTGTTCCATTGGCCAAACGCCAAGTGGTAAGTGAACCCTGCAGCGAAACCTCAAAATAGTCAGAAAAATACTAGTATACAACTAGAATTTTCTGGCTGAATTCGTGCTAGTCAGGAAATATCCATTCCATACTAGTATACAACTAGATTTTCTGTATGAAATTATACCAGTTAAAAAATACAAAATTCATTCGTTTCGTTTTCTCTTATAATTCATAGATGCTTTTTCGTGATAGGGTAAATACAAATAGCCGCTGCTTTCTTAAGTATAAACATGAAAATAAAGTCGAATGATAAAATAAAACGTAAGCCAGGAAAGTTCTGGTTGAAATCATACTAGTCCAGGTTCAATGCTTTTTGGACTAGTATGTGGACTACTTCATTTTATGGAAATTATACTATTCCAGGATGAACTAGTATGGAACTGGTATTTTACAACTAGTATGAAACTGGTATTTCCTGACTAGTAGATAACTGGTATATTCTGGTCGAAATCTGACAATTGACATCTCGTAGGACATCATTACGTAAAAACTACCAGTTGCTTATATGGGAAAAAGACAGAACACTGACTAGTTGGGCGCGGTGCACCAACTACTTGTAAAGTAGTTTTCAACTAGTTGCTTTCGCTGCAGGGAAATTATACAAGAAATGAGTGACAGCGGCGTGATCGAACCATCAGCTAGTCCATGGAGCTCACCGGTAGTGCTAGTGAAGAAAAAGGATGGAAAAATGCGGTTCTGTGTGGACTACCGGAAGTTGAACGACGTAACGAAAAAGGACAGCTATCCATTACCCAGAATTGACGATACTCTGGACTCACTATCTGGTACGAAATGGTTCTCAACACTGGACTTGAAAAGCGGCTATTGGCAAGTAGAGGTGAAAGATGAGGATAAGGAAAAGACAGCCTTCAGCATTGGAGAGGGGCTGTGGCAATTTACGGTAATGCACTTTGGACTATGTAACGCTCCAGCTACTTTTGAGAGACTCATGGACCAAGTATTGAAAGGACTGCATTGGAAAACATGTTTGGTGTACCTGGATGACATCATCGTGCTGGGAAAAAGCTTTGAGGAACATCTTAAGAACTTGGAGGAAGTTTTCCAAAGGATAGCTGGCGCCGGTCTGAAATTAAGTCCCAAAAAGTGTGCATTGTTCAAGAAGGAAGTAAGTTACTTGGGGCACAAGGTTACTACGGAGGGAATTTGCACGGCTAAAGAGAAGATCGAAGCAGTAAAGGATTGGCCAAGACCCAACGATTTGCATGAGTTACGAAGTTTCCTTGGACTGTGCACGTATTATCGCCGATTTGTACCGAATTTCGCCAGCGTAGCCAGTAGCCTTCATGAGTTGACCAGAAAGAATATGTCATTTGATTGGAAGAAGGAACATGAAGTGGCTTTCCAAACCTTGAAGGAACGGCTGTGCACTGCCCCAATGTTAGCGTATCCAATCCCAGGTTCAACATTTATTTTGGATACAGCCGCGAGCGGTTACGCGATTGGAGGGGTTTTGTCACAGATTGTCGATGGGCAGGAGAAGGTAGTGGCGTACTATAGCCGCACAATTGGGAAGCCCGAAAGGAACTATTGTGTAACACGGAGAGAACTACTGGCATTGGTGGAGTGCATCAAGCATTTCCACAAGTATCTCTATGGACAGCGATTTCACGTCAGGACAGACCATGCAGCCTTGAAATGGCTTTTGCTGTTCCGTAATCCAGAAGGTCAATTGGCACGGTGGATAGAGCGACTACAAAGTTATGACTTTTCCATAGAGCATCGCAAAGGCAGCAACCACGGCAATGCTGATGCAATGTCCCGGCGACCATGTAACCTAGAATGCAAGCATTGTTCGAAAGCTGAGGCCAAGGAAGATGTTATAGATGTGCGGCTAATGACTATAACATCTACGGACGAATGGAACATGGATCAACTAAGGAAGCATCAGCTAGAGGACCCAGATCTGGTACGTGTGATGCAAGGAATCGAGCAAAACGAACGACCAACAAGAGAGGAGATGTCAGCAGAGAGTCCTGTTGCCAAGTCATATTGGGCACAGTGGAACAGTCTGAAATTGGTATCCGGTTGCTTACATAGAGTATGGGAAAGCGAAGATGGTCAATGCGCTCGGAAGCTGGTAGTTGTCCCAAGGAAGAAAATCTCTGATGTTTTGAATGAGCTACATAATGGCCCAAGTGGAGGTCATCTCGGAGTCACGAAAACGTTGGAGAAAGTCAAGCAGAGATTCAATTGGGTTGGTTGCCGGCAGTCGATCGCGGAGTGGATTGCCAACTGTGAGGTGTGCATCAAAGCAAAGGGTCCGAAGTCGAGAAGTCATGGACAGATGAAGCAGTACAACACAGGTGCACCGTTTGAGAGGATTGCCATGGATGTAGCTGGTCCATTTCCTACTAGCAAACTCGGGAACAAGTACGTATTAGTTGTTATGGACTATTTCAGCAAATGGCCAGAAGTTTACCCGATTCCAAATCAAGAGGCAGAAACCATTGCAGAGGTGTTCACTAACAATTGGATAGCGAGGTTTGGTGTACCGATGGAGTTACATTCTGACCAAGGCAGGAATTTCGAATCAGTTGTATTCCAAGAAATGTGCAAAATATTGGGTATTCGGAAAAGTCGAACAACTGCATTGCATCCTCAGTCAGATGGCATGGTGGAACGCTTCAATCGAACCTTGGAAGAGCACATGAGGAAAGTAGTGGATAAGTTCCAGAAAGATTGGGATACGCACATCTCCTTGTTCCTGATGGCATATCGCTCGGCAATACATGAAACAACGGGTCAGACTCCGGCAAAAGTAATTTTTGGGAATGACCTGCGGTTGCCAGCTGACTTGAAGTTTGGGATAAATGCTGATGAAGGAATAAATGCCAGGAAATCCACTAGCATCTTGGAAGAAGAAATGAGAGAAATACACGATCTTGTAAGACAACGGACGAAGATCATGAGTGATAAGATGAAAGCCAGATACGACAAAGCCATCAACTCGGAAGGTTTTAAAGAAGGAGATTTAGTGCTGTTATACAACCCACAACGAAAGAAAGGTTTGTCCCCAAAACTGCAATGTAATTGGGAAGGCCCATATAAAGTAATAAAGCGGATAAATGATGTTGTCTACCGCATACAAACTATTGGAAGACCACGAAACAAAATGAAGGTGGTTCACCTGGAGAGGCTAGCAACGTTTGGATCGGGAAATGTGTCTGATCGGGACGATCAGACTTAGGTGGAGGGCAGTGTGGCGAATGTTCTCAAGAATCGCTCATCTCCCAACTCTATATCTGGAAATACATCACTAGCGTCACTACCACAACTACAGCTGTTTAGATACATGACGTGAGAGCGAGAGGCAGCTCGCGTGTTTGCGAATGTGGCACAAAGAGGAGATGACGATAGATAAACGCTTCGAGAACACTGTTGCACGAATAAACCAGAAATGTGTAGACATTTCTAGGTTGTGAAGCTGCTGTTTGCTAGGGTATATAAACCGCGCAAAGACAACGCACATCAATCAGTTTATTTTGAAGTGTTGTACAGTGAAGTACTGAACAGTAAATTAACCCGCGATATTGTACTACGGTTTTTAGTACTGAATAAAGCGTACTACTTATTAAACAGAATCGGAGTGTTTTATTTAACGTACAGTGATCGAACTCAGGGAAAATAATCAAGGAATCATCGAATTCGTCACAGTATGTCACTTTAAATTAACCTACTATTTTTAAATGCATTTTTACAGTTTTGGTGTGTCAAGTTTTAGAAAATTTCTTATCTGGACAATGCAAGAGAGCAATACAAAATGTTATATGCTTTTAAAACCGGTTTTGAAAAAAATGTAACTTAGAACGTTATTCGCGATGATGCTTCAATTGAGTACATATGTTGACGAGATTATACCAACCAATAATAATGACCAAATACTTGCCAAAAAGGCGCAGCGGCCTTTTGAGTTTTTTGATCCGTAAAAAAACTTAAAACTCGGAACTTAATTTTTATCCTTGAACGATAAAATATCGTTCAAAGAATAACGTTTACTGTCGAGCAAAAATATAAAACTCAAGAGTAAGTTTTATTTTCTCTCAAAAAAAATAAAACTCAAGAAAAAGTTTTACGTTTGATCAAAAAAATAAAACTCAAAAAGTGATCATTACGCTTAATCAAAAAAATAAAACTCAAAAGTAATGATTAAATTGTAATTTATATAGGATTCACTCAAACTTTTTTCAATCATTGTAGATTTCGGTTGAGCATGAAGAGACATGCCCATTCATGTACTTGAAACTGTTATACGATAGGAGGAAGCCTTTGAGTTTTTACCTTAAAAATACAAAAATAAACATTATTGGGGGTCCCTGTTTGAAACCCTACCCATTTCGACCACTAATTTTTGCAAACTCACGAAAAAAAAACAAATGATATCAGCACAATATTAGTATGTATGTATGTATGTACAGATTCAAAACAAATATTTTTTAGATCAAAAAGAACTTTTGTTGTTGGATATAATCGTATTGAGAATGAAAAGAAAAACGAATGAATTTCAAATATTTGAAAATAAATTCTTTCCCAAAAATTTTCAATTTTCATTTGAAAAAGAAGTTGAAATTCTATTCCAAGTATTCAAATAACTCGAAAATTTATAATATTTTTCATATGATAAGATAGATAAAATTCAAAACAAATATTTGCGGCAGAGAATAATTTGTGAAAACAAGTTATATTTCAAATATTTTCTGAACCCTGGTCATGACTGGCACTGCAATAATAATTTTGTTAAATTGTTGTGTCAGGAAACTCTTTAAATAAACATACATACATACATAGAATTAAGATTTTGTATATAAACCTTTGTACATATTTTAATAAATCAGAAGTCTTTTGACGAGAAGGCTTACAACCTCACAAACTTTTGGTTTTCTTTTTAAATTCAACAAACTGTTCAACTTCCCCCGACCAGTGGTAAGGGGTTGACAGTATTAATAATATAACTGTTTTCAGAACAATTTATTAATGTAAACGGGTAGTCAATTTAATTTGGAATCAACTATAAATGCAACGAAAATTGATTCCAAAATTGAACAATGTAAACAGCCCTTAAATTGCAATTCGATCGATTCGCACCTTGTATATGAAGGTTGAATGAAAAAACGACCAGAAAATTGACCCGTGGGGATGATTTACACGGGTCGATTTTCTGCTCGATTTTTGTCGTTCCACTGCGTTCTACCTTCAAATACAAAATAAAATATAAAAAATAAAAAATATTAGCCGAAGGTCGTAGCTATTAGTGCTCCTAATTGAATGTAGTTTTGTGATTTATCACTCATATAATAAAAAAAGTAAATATAAAAATAAATTTTCTTTTAATTTTGCGCTGAATTTTGATTGTGTTAAATTAAAAATTTGGAAAATCTAGCTAAAAGTTTTTGTTCTCAAACAAACCTCTATTGGAGAATTAATGCAAGTCAAATTGCAAAGTTATGTATGTATGTATTTAATAGTAAATCTATCTAAAAAATATTGTGTTCTCATTTTATAGTTTTTTATTTCGAAGATACTTATTTAGAATTTTTCCTGTGAAATAATTAAACTTTAATCGTTTTAAGTCTGGTATTTTTTTTGCAAAAAATAATAAAAGTGTAAACTGAAAGATTAGCTTAAAAATTTCCCTACAAATTGGAATGAAAAAGTTGTGCAACACAGCAACACTTTTTTGCAAACAAGAACCCTGTCTCATTGTTTTACGGTCCTGCATAAAACGCTGGTTTGCAGAAACAACAATAGCAACCCAGATTTTTGACATGGATGTGTGTTTTGATTGACTTTGAAGTGTGTTTTTACATTTCTGTCAAAGCTACATTTCAAACTTTATCGGCCGGTTTTACAATACATTTTTTAGTCGAACTAAAGTTTAGTTTAAGATTTTGCGTTTTACCAACTTAAGTTGTTCTTAGGAGTGTTCGTTGAAAAGCTAGCAAAAAAACTGTCGACAACAGAGAGTTTTGTAAAAATCTATCAAAAACTCAAATTTTCTAAGTTTTCGTCGAACAAGAATCAGTAAAAACTTACAGGCAATAACCAAATGCGTTCTTTCGCTGTTGAATTCGCCGTGATTTGTTTTCAACAAACGCTTTTTAGGAATAGTTATGAATAATTATGAAAAACTAGCAGCAAACGAACGAACATAAAACATTTCGTTGCCTAGTTGCCATATTTAACTATGAAATACATGCGAAACTTAAGTATGCATTGTTGCATTGTAAAACGTATTTTGGGCAAATACTTAAACTGTGCTTAGCTAAGATTTTGCTGAAGTAAAACTTAAGTTCAACTTAAGTATTGATTGTAAAACCGGCCATATGTTATTCACAATGCACACTCCTTGTAACTGAAAAGGTCAGACAAAGCAACAACATAAGCAATTTGACAACTACGATTCGACTTTCAAGGAAGCAGAAGAAACCAGTGGCGTGCCTTCCATATTAGCCGAAAAGCCCGGCTTGCCTAGCTAATCTCCTATAAGCTTCAAAATGTATCGTAACAATTTTTGTTTTATCTTTTACATTTGGTTTCTTAAAGGATAACTGGTATTTATATCCCTGCCTGCCACCTACTACCTAATAGCTGTTAATAGCATAGAAACATACCTACAGCTTTTTCTGCCACCTGTCGGCTGATAGCTCATTTACATAAAATTATTTCAGTGCGTGATGGCCATCTCTTACTTACTTACTTAAAACAGCCTTAAACCGCCTAGGCAATGATGGCCATCTCGCTTTTACTTATTGGCTTTTACCGGGCTTTCAAAACGAGTACGAATCTATGTGCTGAAACAATTGTTTTTTTTTTTTTTTTTTTTTTTTAATTTGGAAGTAATTTTATATGAAACTTTGAAGCCAGCTTCTGACTGGTGTTGCCATAAGGGCAAATCCTAGAAAAGTTAGTTGAAATTGAGGAAAATTGGCTTTGTTGTAGAGTTTCCAAAATACCGCTATTGTCAAGAGGATAGACCGAGCTTCTCAGAAACATATACTTTTTATATGAAAAATGTTGGTAACCCTGTTCAAATTGATTTCAAAGAGTTAAGGTATAAAAAATCGAAAAAATGGTTAAAAACAGCACCCTTTTCTTTCTCTATGGCTTCCATAATTTTATAGTAAGATACTAGAATTAATACCAGTGAGTGCTGTAAGAAGGGTTAAATAAATGAACTGAAGCTAAGTTTTATGTGGTGCTTAGCTGTAATACATATAATTTCTTGCTAAAAATGTAAATAGCAAAATGAAACGTAAGTGACGCAAAAACATATAAAAGTTATCTTAATTTCAAAACAGACCTTTGAAATAAGCTCATATATTAAAGTTTCTTTTAAATTTACTTCCTAAACAAATCTGCATCATTTAAAATTTAAAACTTAAGCCATTTTTATAACAATTGCCATTTAAAAAGTGAAACGTAAGTGACGCCAAGAAAAATAAGGTGCATTTTTTTTGACGATCGAGCAGCCAATTGTAGAAAAAAGTATTTATACTGCTATAATGAAAACATGGAGGGATAGTATAATGCTGGATAGTGAACGTGAGAAGATCCAAAAGTCAAAAAACAGAAAATATCCAATATGATACAGAAGCAGTAGAAAAAATAAGCGCTATTGGGGTTAAGAGATTTCGAAAGTGACATACGTATTATATGTGTGCTTAAAAAGATGGATAGATAAAAATATATACCTTTCGATGCAGTATAAAAAAAATATATTATTGCGTTCGTTGGGTGCAGCATTTTTTAATATAGGTGATTTATTAAGGAATATTTGTTAGAAATTTTAACTGAAACACCATGTGGCTCATTGTAGGTCTAATAAAACCTCATTTCTGTAACGAATTTACGAGATTTGAAACGTAAGTGACGCCTCCATGAAACGTAAGTGACACTGATCACCTCCAATACATTATAAAAAAAACTATAGTAGGCTTGACAAAATAATTTTTTTGGTTCATTATACTTACTAAATAAAAGAGTCTTTTGAAAAAATCTAATTTTGTCCAACTGTTGCTCCGCAATTCGCAGAGTTTGACATCTAAACTTGAAGAACTCAAAAAATGAAATCTGTGCGGAAACGTAAGTGACACCACCTAAAGTACAAAATTTCCGGAACTATGTAATCATTTTAAGGCATGTTTAAACTGATTCGTAAATATGGCCCTAATACACTTGAAACTGTATAACTCTATTTTAAGAACTGTTGAAAATTACCACTAAAAAATGCATTTTTAGACCGAACGGTGAAACGTAAGTGACGCTGGATTTGCCCATAAGCGAAAACGAAAATGAAATTTGTTTATGTACCTATGTATCTACAATTTTAACGTGCAAAGCGCTCTACTCAAAAATTATTGGCGCATCCCTGCAGCGAAAGCAACTAGTTGAAAACTACTTTACAACTAGTTGGTGCACCTGGTGTTCTGTCTTTTTTCCATATAAACAACTGGTATTTTTTACGTGTTGATGTCCTACGAGATGTCAATTGTCAGATTTCGACCAGAATATACCAGTTATCTACCAGTCAGGAAATACCAGTTTCAAACTAGTTGTAAAATACCAGTCCCATACTAGTTCAGCCTGGACTAGTATAATTTTCATAAAATGAACTAGTCCACATACTAGTCCAAAAAGGACTGGTATTAAATATACTAGAACCATACTAGTCCAAAAAGCATTGAACCTGGACTAGTATGATTTCAGCCAGAATTTTCCTGGCTTACCCTGCATTTTATTATTTGACTTTATTTTCATGTTTATTCTTAAGAAAGCAGCGGCTATTTGTATTTACCCTATCACGAAAAAGCATCTATGAATTATAAGAGAAACCGGAACGAATGAATTTTGAATTTTTTAACTGGTATAATTTCATCCAGAAAAATCTAGTTGTATACTAGAATGGAATGGATATTTCCTCACTAGTATGGGTTCAGCCAGAAAGTTCTAGTTGTATACTGGTATGAAATGGATATTTCCTGACTAGTATGAGTTCTGCCAGAAAATTATAGTTGTATACTAGTATTTTTCTGACTAGTTTGAGGTTTCGCTGCAGGGATATTCTAAAGTAGAAAAAAAGAATTCAATAGTGGTAGGTGCTGTAATTTTTTTTTATTTGCTGGGCACTATAAAGTATAAAAAAGGTGTTTAAGGTTTCTTAGCTTCTGCAATGTACCTAAATGGGAAATAGTGCGAATAAAACTTTTCCCTTGGGTTGGAAAAGGTTAAAAAAACTGCAAACAATAACGTGCCTATTAGCGGAAACTAAAAGTTTTTCCCCGTCTGCAAAAGTCGATAAATATCCTGAACTCTTCTTTGTCTGAAATGTTCTCTGGCAGCAGTATGTGCTTTCGTTGGGGTTATAAAGACTGGGGCTTGCCTTGATTGATACACGTAGGCACCCCACTGGAAGAAACCATATGGTGGGAGGATGCCACCTGTAATGAATTCGCCTTGGTCATGATGTTGTGTCTCTTTCACTCTCCTTCTTTACTGGCAATAGAAGGTAAGTGGAACCACTTGGGAAAGGGCGGAAAAATAGCGACCCCTAAGGGTTAGCAAATTTTCTTATATTTGAACCACCCCTGCAGCGAAAGCAATTAGTTGAAAACTACTTTGCAACTAGTTGGTGCACCGGGCCCAACTAGACAGAGTTCTGTCTTTTTTCCATATAAGCAACTGGTATTTTTTACGTGTTGATGTCCTACGAGATGTCAATTGTCAGATTTCGACCAGAATATACCAGTTATCTACTAGTCAGGAAATACCAGTTTCATACTAGTTGAAAATACCAGTTCCATACTAGTTCATCCTGGACTAGTATAATTTCCATAAAATGAACTAGTCCACATACTATTCTTAAGAAAGCAGCGGCTATTTGTATTTACTCTATCTCGAAAAAAGCATCTATGAATTATAAGAGAAAACGAAACGAATGAATTTTGAATTTTTTAACTGGTATAATTTCATCCAGAAAAATGTAGTTGTATACTAGTATGGAATGGATATTTCCTGACTAGTATGGGTTCAGCCAGAAAATTCTAGTTGTATACTGGTATGAAATGGATATTTCCTGACTAGTATGAGTTCTGCGTTCTGTGGACAAGCGTCTCGCTGCGATCGGCATCAAGGCGAGGTTTTTCAACATAACATTTATCTGCGCCTATGCGCCGACTGAGGAGACGGACGACGCAGAGAAGAACTCCTTCTACGATAAACTTGAACATACATATGATCGCTGCCCCCAGCATGATATCAAAATCGTGCTCGGCGACTTTAATGCCAAGGTGTGCAAGGAAGGAGTCTTTGGTCCTACAGTTGGAAAATTCAGTCTCCACGATATAACATCCCCCAACGGCACTAGGTTGATTGACTTCGCCGCTGCTCGCAATATGGTCATCAGTAGTACCAGGTTCCAGCATAAGCGAATACACCAAGCCACATGGCTGTCCCCTTATCAAAGAACTAGAAACCAGATTGATCATGTCATGATCGACGGCAGACACAGCTCCACCGTTCTGGACGTGCGTACCCTACGTGGTCCCAATATCGACTCGGACCATTATCTTGTTGCAGCCAAGATACGCACACGCCTCTGTGCAGCGAAGAAAGTGCGCACAGTAACGGAAGGAAAGTTTGACGTCGAGAAGCTGCGCATTACACAGACAGCTTGATAATTTCTCCACTCGACTCACACACCTGCTATCAGAGGGCAATCCTAGACCTAACGATGTAACCGAGGAATGGGAGCATATCTCTCACTCATTGCGTACCGCCGCTGAGACCACTATAGGGTTTCAGCGAGCCCGCAAGAACAACTGGTACGATGAGGAATGTAGCACTGCCTCGGACAAAAAGGACGCTGCATACAGGGAAACGTTGCGAACGGGCGCAAACCGCAGTGTATAGCAACGCTATAGTGAGGCGAGGAAGGAAGAGAGGCGCCTTTTCAGAAAAAAGAAACATGAAGCCGAAAGGCGTGAGTGTGAGGAGCTTGAGATGCTGGCTGACAGGAATGATGCCCGAAAATTCTATGAAAAGATCCGGCGTATGACGGAGGGTTTAAAGACCGGGGCAAGTTCCTGTAAGGACAATAACGGCGACCTGGTAACCGACGTACAGAATGTACTTAAATTATGGAGGGAGCACTTCTCCTCACTGTTAAATTTCGAGGGAGACGTCGAACCCGATACCCCAATCCCTGACGATGGAAAAGTCGTCCCACCACCTGACTATGATGAAGTGAGGATAGCTATATCCCGGCTCAAAAACAACAAATCGCCTGGGAAAGACGGACTACCCGCCGAGCTGTTCAAACACGGAGGCGAAGAGCTGGTAAAAAGCATGCATCAGCTCTTATGCAGAATATGGTCAGATGAGTGCATGCCTCCAGATTGGAATTTAAGTGTGCTCTGCCCAATCCACAAGAAAGGCGATCCCGCTAACTACCGCGGAATCAGTCTTTTTAATATCGCATATAAGGTTCTTTCTAGCGTATTGTATGAAAGACTGAAGCCCATCGTAGACAAACTGATTGGACCTTATCAGTGTGGCTTTAGACCTGGTAAGTCTACCATCGACCAAATCTTCACGATACGTCAAATCCTGGAGAAGACCCATGATAAAAGAATCGACACTCACCATCTCTTTGTCGATTTTAAAGCCGCTTTTGACAGCGCAAAAAGGAGTTGCCTGTATGCCGCCATGTCTGAATTTAACTTCCCTGCAAAGCTTATACGGCTTTGCCATATGACGTTGAGCAAAACCAACAGCTCCGTCAGGATCGGGAAGCACCTCTCTGAGCCATTTGAAACCAAACGAGGCTTCAGACAGGGCGACTCCCTTTCGTGCGATTTCTTTAACCTGATGCTGGAGAAGATAATTCGAGCAGCAGAGCTAAACCGCAATGGCACAATCTTTTACAGGAGCGTGCAATTGCTGGCGTATGCCGATGATATTGATATCATTGGCCTTCACAGCCGCGCCGTGAGCGCTGCTTTCTCTGGGTTGGATAAGGAAGCGAAAAAAGTGGGTCTTGCGGTGAACGAGGACAAGACGAAGTATCTGCTGTCATCAAAGAAAGAATCGGCGCACCTGCGCCTTGGCAGCCAGGTCACCGTTGATAGCTAGAAGTTTGAAACGGTGAGAGACTTCGTCTATTTGGGAACCAGCATTAACACCGAAAATAATATCAGTCTAGAAATCCAACGGAGAATCACCCTTGCCAACAAGTGTTGCTTTGGACTAAGTAGGCAATTGAGAAGTAAAGTCCTCTCTTGACAAACGAAGATCACGCTCTATAAGTCTCTCATAATACCAGTCCTGATGTACGGCTCGGAATCATGGACAGTGTCAAGAGAAGATGAGATGGCCCTTGGAGTATTTGAGAGAAAAGTTCTCCGGAAGATTTATGGTCCTTCCCGTGATGCCAACGGCGAGTATCGAAGGAAATTTAACGATGAGTTGTACGAGCTTTACGCAGACATGACCATAGTTCAGCGGATTAAAGCCCAAAGGCTCCGCTGGCTGGGTCATGTTATGCGAATGGACAAAGAATCACCAGCACAGAAAGTTTTCCTATCGACACCCGAATTCGGCAGCAGAGGAACGGGGAGACCTCGACTGATATGGAAACAACAGGTGGAGGATGACTTGAACTCCCTTGGGGTTTCCAATTGGCGTCAGTTATCGCTAAAAAGGAATGACTGGCGTGCTTTGATACGAAACGGCCAAAATCGCCTAGGCGGTTAAGCGTCATTATGACGCAAGCCAAGATTAGTATGAGTTCTGCCAGAAAGTTATAGTTGTATACTAGTATGAAATGGTTATTTCCTGACTAGTATGAATTCAGCCAGAAAATTCTAGTTGTATACTGGTATGAAATGGATATTCCCTAACTAGTATAAATTCTACCAGAAAATTATAGTTGTATACTAGTATTTTTCTGACTAGTTTGAGGTTTCGCTGCAGGGACCATATGTGAATGCGCACATGTCGCACCCTAAATACAAAAGGGTCACAACTCAAAATTTTCCAAAACTGAGTTTTTTGCATATATTAATTCAGAGTACACATCTCTAACAACTGCAAAAATTTCGTTCGCATAACTACCTTCTTTAACTGGAAAAATACAGTTATGTCTATTTTTATGTCAAGTGTGTTGCTTTTGCACGATCAACTAAAGAGAATTATTTTTAGTTGCGTTTATGTGCTCAAGAACAGCTAATTACTTTTATTACACATAAAGAGTTTTATTTTGAGTTCTGCCTCTATAACTGTAAAAAGTGATAAATTTCGTGGTATATTATTTTGCATTGTGCCTCTTTAGTTGTGAAAAGTGAGTTCAATTAACAGTATTATTTATTTATGTGCCTTCTTTGATTAAATAGTCGTGAGCGTCGTAAGTTTTATCATTTTTTTTTTATTTTAAAGTAGAAAAAAGAATTAAATGTTAATGATATTGGGATTAGTCTTTTGTTTGTTTACTTATTTTGCATGCCTTTTGTAAAATCTTAAATAATTTGCAATACAAAATTTTATTTTTAGTTGTGACTCCTTTGATGAAAATGTCTTGCCCAAACCTTGAACATTACTCAAGCACAATGGAAACTGATTGTAGTGTGCCTTGTCACAATGATGATAGTAGCACTAATGCATTTAGTGACTCTGGGAAAGAATTTTGTGTGTCCGGAAAAAATAAAAGCAGCAGTGTTTCTTGTCATAATGATGATAATAATACTAATGCATTTAGTGACTCAGGGAGTGAATTTTGTGTGTCCGGAGAAAGCAGCACCTCGGAAGAATAATTAGAAGAAGAAGAAGAAGATATAAAAAGATTAAGTAGGAAGAGAACACGTTCTAGATATACATATCAAAACAAAAAACAACAGAAACAAAAATCTTTAAGAAACTCTGGAGCCTCTTATACATCACTTTCCGAGTCGAAAAAAGAGGTAAATGCCAGGTGTATAAGGCCACCCTGCGGAGCAAAGTGCCGACTTCGATGCAATGAACTAATTTCCGAATCGATGCGCCTTGAAATATTTAAAAAATATTGGGGATGAGGTGACTTGCAAAGACAGAGAGAGTTTATAGCCAGGCATCTGAAAGAAATTAAACCAAAATACAGATACACCTGTACAGATGGGCTGTACTTTGAGCTCAACTCAAAGCCTATTAGAGTGTGTAAGACTTTGTTTAAAGCAACCCTTGACATAAATGACAAAGTTATACGAACAGTCATAAAAAAGAAGGACGGACGTGGTTTCATTGAGCTGGATCTTCGTGGAAAGCATGATAATCATATTACAGTAATGATAATCAAAAACAGTATGAGAGAATTTATTCAAAATATTCCAAGAATCGAGTCTCATTGTTTACGTGATAAAACTTCTCACGAGTTCATTGAAAGCAGTAAAAGCATAGCAGGGGGGTCACTCTGTATTGCGATGCCAAAGAAAATTTTTTCGCATTTCCCTTAGCGACACTCTGTAACTCAACTATCGCAACGGAAATTGACATTTTCGGATTTGTTTTTTCCCTTTTCGCATTCATTTTTTCCCTCTCGAATCGCGTACACTCTGTATCGCGAAAGTGAAATGTCAATTGCTTTGTACATTCGGATTTGTCTTCCTACAACAAAACGCAGTCGAACCGCTATCGCACCGCTAAGCAATTTTGAATAAAATTAAATTTTTAAGCATATTCTTGTAAATTATTGCACTAAACTCACTTTGAAAAACTCCATACATACTATGAAAATGTACAAGGAAATACAAATAAATTTTTATGTATAAATTTTTTTATTTATTTAATTAATCTTCTTTGTATTTTCCAGCAACTCAACAAAAAATCAGCGAATAGCAACTGCGGCGGCTAAAAATTCAAAATATTTATTTACTACACCTCTTTGCAACAACAACAACAACAACAACAACAACAACAACAACAACAACAACAACAACAACAACAATTTGGTAAGTTAACAAAATGAATTGAGTGTGTACCTGGCCATGATCGGAGTTTGTATGGTCAGAAGTTGGTTTGGTATTTGTTTCCTTTAGGGGTCAACTGCTATTAAATTAGCTAAAATTATATGAGATAGCTCAAAAGACGGGGTTTGGCCTCAATATCACGAATCCGGACGCGCTTTTTTAATATTTTGCTTCTTTGAAGAGATATTTGCCATCAAAGTTTTCATGTTTTTGCTGTAATTTTATTGGGCTGTACCTAAAAACGTACGATTTGTTGACCATAACTTATCTCATATAATTTTAGCTATGTAATTTATTAGCAGTTGACCCCTAGCACACTGTTCTGAACTCACTTTTTCATATACATTTGCATCGCATATACAATTGAGGAGCTCCTAACCAAAACGCATTAAGTACACAGTGATTTAGTCTAAAATTATTGCTGCTTGGTTTGGAGCTTCTCATATGTAAAGCTTTCGGCAGAATCAGTCCGCCAATACGTCAGCTGCGTCACGTACGTCAATTTTAGAGCAATTTCTACTTTGACGTATCCGTCTTATCTGGCGTTACGCATACAAACATCCGCAGTCTACTTTGCTGTCAGTTATTTCGACGTACGTGACGTACGTCACGGATTGATTCTGCTGAACGCTTAAGGTATTGTGACATGTACACTATTCTGCATTTATTTTGGCAACCACCAAAACATGCAAATGCATAAAGGCATATACATTTGTATATTATGGTGGCACTACAACAACCATACTTTGGCAATCCCCATAAAATGCAGGTGCACAAGAAAAGAAAACCAACTTCTTGCTTTTTGGTTTGGAACTCCGCCATACTATGTAAAGCGTTCAGCAGAAGCAATCCGTCAGTACGTCGAAATAACTAGGGGCAAAGTAGACTGCGGGTGTTTGTATGAGTAACGCCAGATACGACGGATACGTCAACATAGAATTTGCTCTAAAATTGACGTACGTGACGTATTGGCGGATTGATTCTGTTTCCCGCTTAAAGAGCACCATAGTATGCAAATGCACAAGCGCATATATTATGATTTTAGTCAGGCACCTTTTACAACTTATATTCAGAAAGTTACAATTTATATTCAGAAAATTGCAATTCATATTCAGAACTTCCACTTGATTTCAGAAAATTACCATTCATATTCAGAAAGCCAACTTCATATTAAAAAATTTTATATTAAAAAATTTCAAATGAATATCAATTGTAAATTTCTGAATATCAAAAGGAAGTTCTGAACATGAATTGTAATTGTGTGAACATGAAATGAAATTCTGAATATAAATTGTAACTTTCTGAATATAAAATGAAAAATGTGTATAATACATTTCGTTACCTTAATTCACAAAGGCCCTAATTGATATAAAAAAAATTTTACAGGAGAAGCAAAAAACTAAAAAATTTTACATTGAACGCATGCAAATACAGCTTTGTAAATTTGAAATATCTCCGTATTACTGCTAGTAACAGCTTAAAATTTGTAGAGAGTGTGTATTTTACTATATCATACTTATATATGTGAAAAAGTAATTTTCGAAAAATGTGTCAATTAGGGCCTTTGTGAATTAAGGTAACGATTTGTATATTATGGTGACACTAAAACCAAGTCTATGTATATCAGACTTGTTAAATGATGATTGAAAATTTTAATGACTGAATTATATTGTGTCGTCCTCAGAAAATTTTTAAAGATCAATTAATTGTAAATGCATTATTAACATAAAAATTTCAGATTATTATGCTAATAACACTACTCGACAAAAAAATCTCCAAGAATGAAAGTACATTTTCTTAATGTAAAATATTCTCCTGATTCCGAATATCACATCCATTTTTCTGTGGCAGATCTAGTTCCCCAGATATCGCTGCAAATATGAAAATTCCCAATTTTGCAAATCAATACTTCATATAGGTACTTTTTTCGGTTTAAACTGTTGAATTATACATTATACTAATTCCCTCAAACATTTATTGCCCTCATCTCTATAGGTATCTTCAGTAATTTGGCCGCTATTGCAAAAAACGTTGAAAAATTTTTGAAAAAAAAAAACAACCAAATTTTTACAGAAATTCAGATTTAACCACTTTAAAATCAGGAAAAGTGCACGGACTAAAAAAATTTAGCCATCCTATGTTGTAGGAAATTCAATACCAGTACAAAATTGTGTTGTGCTCTCGACTTAATAAGCCCTGTTATCAATCAAAAATTTTCTTGTTTTTACCCAAGAAATTTTCCGAAATTTCCATATCCTCGACATTTGATACATATGTAGAATTTTATACTGATTCCAAAAATGTAATCATTTGGTTTAAAAGTAGAATAGTTTTCGAGATATTTTGAAATTTTTGTGTTAAAAAAGAAACCAACCAAAATCGCCTATGATAGCTTATTCCCGAAGTCCTTGGTATAGCAGTTGGTCGAAAAAGAATTGAAAATGTGGATGAAGAAATAAATTTTTTTTTTTTTTTGTAACAACTCAATCCTACTTTTATACAAATGATTTTTGGAATCAGCATCAAATGGCAAGTATATGGAAAATTTCGAAAACTTGTCGGGTAATAATAGAAAATTTTTGATAGATGACTTTCAATAAAATGTTGTACTGGCGTGCTTAAAACTTTCGTAATTAAATTAGCTACAACATGGGAGGGCTAACTTTTTTCCCTCCATAGAATTTTTCTGATTTTGAAGTGGTTAAAACAGAAATTTTGTAAAAAAAATTCGTTTATTTTTTTAAATTTTTTGAACGTTTTTTGGCATAGTGGGCAAATTACTGAAGATACCTATAGAGATAAAGGCAAAAAATGTTTAAGGGAATAAGTATAATGTGTAACTCAACAGTTTAAATCGGTAAAATGAAAAATACAAATTTTTGACATAATTATATGAAGTAGTGTTTTGCGAAATTAGGAATTTTCATATTTTCACCGATATCTCGGAATCTAGATCTACCTCAGCAAAATGAAAGTGATATTGGAAATCAGGAGAAAATTTTACTTTCGGAAAGGTCTATTTTATTCTTGGAGACTAAAGTTGATCAAAATTTGTCGAGCCGTGTAATTGAAAATAATTAATTTAAATTATTCTATTGCTAAATTTATTTTAAATTAAGTTAAAATTAAATTCTTTTATTACTTGATTGTGTTAATTAAAAAAGATAGACGATTTTTTTTGAATTATTATTGATTATTTTTCTAATGGCTATTAATCATGATTATTTTTGATTATTATTATATTATTTGAATTAATTCATTATTAATTTCTGATTAAGGCCCCCAATATGAATAAATTAATCACTAAAATAAAAGAAGCTTGCTAGTTGCATTACTTTCGCATAGCGATAAACGAAACTAATGACACTTTAAATGCATTGAACGACATACTTGCATTTTAAATAATCAGCATAAGTTAACAAAAAAAATTTTACTGGAAGTAATTTCTGTCCTTTCCATATAAAAAATCAAAACCTGTTGTTCGGTTTCGGTTATTCGGCTCCTCAGCCTAAGCCGGGAGCCGAATATAAAATAGTAACCGAATAGGCCGAGTACCGGAGTGGGACAATATACTAGAATACAACTGGAATTTTTTACTGCTATGGAACTAGTCTGAAACGGACTAAACGTATACTAGTAAAAATTCCTTCGGCAAACGGCATATGCAAGCTAATGCGGAAGGAATACACACTCTGTCAAGCCAACGAAAGGTGGCAACAATCCCCAAGATGCCGGACATCCAAACAAACCTGGCCGAAATGGGATCATAAAAGATCTAGAGGCATTCACGCCCTAAGAAGGCGAGAAATCTTCATATTAATAGGTGTTCTAACTGGGCACTGCCTTAAGGCTAGGTGTGCCCTATCGACGATGCTGTAGGAGCTGAAAAGATGATGAGGAAGAGGAAACAACTCAGGGAAAATACAGTTTTTACTAGGTCGTGGTAATATTATGCTTAAAGTGTTTGTAATTATATACACTAATTTTAGAAAAAATAAAAAGTTCCTGCTTTTTACAACTTCGCATAAAAAAACATTTTCAAAATCAAAATTTTTTCAAAAATCGTAAAAATTCGACAAAATTTTGACTTTGACCAGCTATTACTCAGAGATGGTTTGGTCCACCCCTACATATTCTACGTCGTTGGAAGCATATTTTAATTTCCTTTCAAACGAGGTACCGCCTTTTTAATTGCAAAGCCTACTACGATATTATCAGTTTGGTAAAAAAAAAAATTTGAAAAAAATGCGGCTTGCTTATTTTAAATCATTTTCTTGGCTATAATAGTGCATGTAAATTAAAAAAAATTTATGATGTATAAAACTACTTTAAATAACCTATTAAATGATGTATAGTTTATGCAATTCTCTATTTTTTAAATATTTATTTTTGCATTTTTAACAAACAAAAAAATTTAAATTTCACTTTAAGGACTCAATATGTCCTGAAAGGTTAACGGTAGGTGTAAATATCATATGGAGAATATGTTCCCAGTTTCGTTTTGTATAACAATTATTAATACATTATTTCTCCGAAAATCATTGTTTAAAGAGATATTGGTCTCTTAAGCCATGCATAATTTTTAGGTTAATTATTGAACTTTAGGTCAAATGCGCGTGGCTATTTCCCACTACAGGTGGTCAGATTTTTATGCAGATCTTATTTTCTATTGTCAAGCTATAAAAAGATGCGCGGGGAGCGAAAAAATTCAATACTTTTGCAAATCCCATATGTTTTGTGGTCACTCTAATATACATATGTGGGACCGGAACTCCGCAGTGGACGACTAACTTAACCTTAAATAACCTTAATTTACCTTACCTAAAAATACAACTCTGACGGAAGGTTTTAAGACCGGGGCAAGTTCCTGTAAGGACAATAATGGCGACCTGGTAACCGACGTACAGAGTGTACTTAAATTATGGAGGGAGCACTTCTCCTCACTGCTAAATTGCGAGGGAGACGTCGAACCCGATACCCCAATCCCTGACGATGGAAAAGTCGTCCCACCACCTGACTATGATGAAGTGAGGATAGCTATATCCCGGCTGAAAAACAACAAAGCGCCTGGAAAAGACGGACTGCCCGCCGAGCTGTTCAAACACGGAGGCGAAGAGCTGGTAAAAAGCATGCATCAGCTCTTATGCAGAATATGGTCAGACGAGTGCATGCCTCCAGATTGGAATTTAAGTGTGCTCTGCCCAATCCACAAGAAAGGCGATCCCGCTAACCGCACCAACTACCGCGGAATCAGCCTTCTTAATATCGCGTATAAGGTTCTTTCTAGCGTATTGTGTGAAAGACTGAAGCCCATCGTAGACAAGCTGATTGGACCTTATCAGTGTGGCTTTAGACCTGGTAAGTCTACCATCGACCAGATTTTCACGATACGCCAAATCCTGGAGAAGACCCATGATAAAAGAATCGACACACACCATCTCTTTGTCGATTTCAAAGCCGCTTTTGACAGCGCAAAAAGGAGTTGCCTGTATGCCGCCATGTCTGAATTTGACTTCCCTGCAAAGCTTATACGGCTTTGCCAAATGACGTTGAGCAATACTAACAGCTCCGTCAGAGTCGGGAAGGACCTCTCTGAGCCATTTGAAACCAAACAAGGCTTCAGACAGGGCGACTCCCTTTCGTGCGATTTCTTCAACCTGATGCTGGAGAAGATAATTCGAGCAGCAGAGCTAAACCGCAATGGTACAATCTTTTACAAGAGCGTGCAATTGCTGGCGTATGCCGATGATATTGATATCATTGGCCTTAACAACCGCGCCGTAAGCGCTGCCTTCTCTGGACTGGATAAAGAAGCGAAAAAAGTGGGTCTTGCGGTCAACGAGGACAAGACGAAGTATTTGCTGTCATCAAAGAAAGAATCGGCGCACCTGCGCCTTGGCAGCCACGTCACTGTTGATAGTTACAAATTTGAAACTGTGAGGGACTTCGTCTATTTGGGAACCAGCATTAACACCGAAAATAATATCAGTCTAGAAATCCAACGGAGAATCACTCTTGCGAACAAGTGCTACTTTGGACTGAGTAGGCAATTGAGAAGTAAAGTCCTCTCTCGAAGAACAAAGATCGCGCTCTATAAGTCTCTCATCATACCTGTCCTGATGTATGGCTCAGATTCATGGACAATGTCAAGAGAAGATGAGATGGCCCTTGGAGTATTTGAGAGAAAAGTTCTCCGGAAGATTTATGGTCCTTCCCGTGATGCCGACGGCGAGTATCGAAGGAGATTTAACGATGAGCTGTACGAGCTTTACGCAGATCTGACCATAGTCCAGCGAATTAAAGCCCAAAGGCTCCGCTGGCTGGGTCACGTCATGCGAATGGACAAAGAAGCTCCAGCCCAGAAGGTTTTCCAATCGTCACCCGAATTCGGCAGCAGAGGAAGGGGGAGGCCTCGACTGAGATGGAAACAACAGGTGGAGGATGACTTGAACTCCCTTGGGGTTTCCAATTGGCGTCAGTTATCGCTAAAAAGGAATGACTGGCGTGCTTTGATAGGCGACGGCCAAAATCGCTTAGGCGGTTAAGCGCCAATAAATGATGAATGATGATGATGAAAAATACAACTCCAAAGCCCCAATTACATAAAACTTTGACAAATGCGCTCCTCGTTTTTGAGCATTTGCAAAAATTTCGCTTCGCTTTTCGTTTAAAAAACTTTGTATGAAAGTGGATCCTACAAAGTTGAATGCAATTGGGCCTTCCCCTATATAATCAAACTTGACGAACGCGGAATTTGAAAGGAGCCATTGCAAGTTGAATTCAATAATTACAACATAATTTAAAAAATATAGAAACAATAAAACTTGTGTTAACTTTACCGAGAATCGAACTCGGAGCCTTTACCTCATTTTTGGCTGTGTATAAACTAGTATATCAACTGGTATAATGCTGATGTAGAGGCTGACAAGTATACCAATTGGTTTGGTGCTGATGCAGAAGAGGACAATTGTTTTTCTTTTTCTCTTGTAACTGCTTCTTTTTTACCTTGTAATTCACAGATGCTTTTTCGTGTTTGCGTAAATACAAATAGTCGCTGCTTACTAAAGACTAAACTGGTATATTGCTGATGTAGAGGCTGACTATGATACTGGTGCATAGACCGACTAGTATACCAACTGGAATTAATGTCAAATTCGTGGACTAGTATGACAAGTGGTACGATCTGAATGGGCATAATGATTAGTATGTCCTGCCGCATAGACTAAGCAGTATGTCAACTGGTATGATTCTGATGTATATATCAACTAGTATGTCAACTGGTAAGATTCTGAGGCATATATGAACTAGTATGTCAAATGGTATATTTCTGATGCAAATTTGGACTACTATATCAACTGGTATGATTCTGACGTATATATCAACTAGTATGACAACTGGTATGATTCTGATGCTTTTTTTAACTAGTCTGTCAATTGGTATGATTCTGATGCATATAAGAAGTAGTCTGTCAACAGGTATGATTCTGATGCATATATGAACTAGTCTGCCAACTGGTATGATTCTGATGCATATATGAACTAGTCTGCCAACTAGTATGATTCTGATGCATATGTATATGAACTAGTCTGTCAACTGGTATGATTCTGATGCATATATGAACTAGTCTTTCAACTGGTATGATTCTGATGTATATATGAACTAGTCTGCCAACTGGTATGATTCTGATGTATATATGAACTATTCCTTCAACTGGTACGATCCTGACGTATATACGAACTAGTATCTTAAATGGTATGATACTGATGTGTATAATAACAAGTATATCAACTGGTATATTTCTGATGCAGAGGCTGACTAATCAGCCAATTGGAATGGTGCTGATGCAGACAAAGAGAATATATCAACAAGAGCCGTCACTCGTTATAAATGCAAGGAAAAAGATGGATGCCGTTTTCTTTCAGGGTTTCGGTAATTTTGTTTTCCTCAGTTTTGTAAATTCGACAGCTGCTAAATTTTTGTTTCGACTCTTGTGTTATTTCATTTCTCGTCTATTTTCTTTTACACATTTTGTTTTGATTAGACAATAACATATTTATATCGAAATTACCGAAACCCTGAAAGAAAACGGCATCCATCTTTTTCGTTGCTTTCATAACGAGTGGTTGCTCTTGTTGATATATTCTCTTTGATGCAGAGAAGGACAATTGCCATCTCATAGGACATCGCCGTGTTAAAAATACCAGTTGCTAATATGGAAAAATTACAGAACTCGAACTAGTTGAGGCCGCCTGGCTGACTGGTATTTGATTAGTATAAAACTAGTTAAGTTGACTGCAGGGAAGGGCCTAGGAATCGGGGGTCAAAGTCGCCAAAAAATTACCCTAACTTCACTTATTTTATAATGGATGATTTTCACATATTTGACGTAGATTACTACCCCGCGTCAGTATCAAGTGTTGTTAGACCCGTACCAGTGACAAGGCTCCAGCCAGACACCCACAGTTCGCGGATTTTCCTATGGAAATTTATTTTGTTTTACCAATTTCACGCATTTGGGCCACTTTGGTTGCTTTTAACTACCCAATATTTTTCCATCTTTGGAGAATACTACCCTCAAGTAGCATCAGTCATTTTTAGACTTCGTCCCATGGCAGAAACTTCAGCCAGACATCTCAAGACTCGGGAAATTTCACTACTTTTCACTGCGCTTTCACATGTTTAAGCGGCTTTGACAAACTTTGGCTACTTTTAAATAGCAGATCTTCACACATGTGTCGTAAAATGCTATCCTTACGTAGAATCAAGCATTTATAGACATCATCCCATGGCAAAAACTTCAGCCAGACACCTCAAAGCTCGGTATTTTCAATAATTTTTGAGTAGGAAATATAATGAAAAGAAAAATTAAAATGCATCCAAAAAAAAAAATTAAAAAAAAAAATGACAACATAAATACTAAAAAATGTATTTTAAGTGTTGTTATTTGGTGCTTTTGCTGATGGTAAGTTATATCCGAACTTTTTTTGTTTACAGGTGTAAGAATATATCCATAGGGCCGATTTCACAATCTACGCTTGACGCAAACTGGGATTTAATTGACGTATTTTTTACGGTTACTGTCAAATTAATCGCAATTAGCATTAACCGGCTTTTCGAAAAGGCCCTTAATCTCTCAACACTTAAATCGAAAGGTTTTGTCGCATTAGTACGACGTAAAAGGTTTTTTAAACGTTATTTTTAGGTAAATATGGTTTCTAATACGCATTTTTGAAGCAGAGATATTTTTTGAACCATTTACAAATTTTAAAGCAACTTTATGGATCCTATTTTGTAAGTATTTTTACTTTACAAACCTTTATTTTTTTATATCATGGTTTCAAGTGTATTAGGGCCATATTTACGAATCAGTTTAAACATGCCTTAAAATGATTACATAGTTCCGGAAATTTGGTACTTTAGGTTGTGTCACTTACGTTTCCGCACAGATTTCATTTTTTGAGTTCTTCAAGTTTAGATGCCAAACTCTGCGAATTGCGGAGCAACAGTTGGACAAAATTAGATTTTTTCAAAAGGCTATTTTATTTAGTAAATATAATGAACCAAAAAATTGTTTTTTCAAGCCTACTATTGTTTTTTTTATAATGTATTGGAGGTGATCAGTGTCACTTACGTTTCATGGAGGCGTCACCTACGTTTCAAATCTCGTCAATTCGTTAGAGAAATGAGGTTTTATAAGACCTACAATGAGCCACATGGTGTTGCAGTTAAAATTTCTAACAAATATTCCTTAATAAATCATCTATATTAAAAAATTCAGCACCCAACGTACGCAATAATAAATTTTTTTTATGCTGCATGAAAAGGTGTATATTTTTATCTATCCATCTTTTTAAGCACACATATAATACGTATGTCACTTTCGAAATCTCTTAACCCCAATAGAGCTTATTTTTTCTACTGCTTCTGTATCATATTGGATATTTTCTGTTTTTGATTTTTGGATCTTCTCACGTTCACTATCCAGCATTATACTATCCCTCCATGTTTTCATTTTAGCATCATAAATACTTTTTTCTACAATTGGCTGCTCGATCGTCAAAAAAAATGCACCTTATTTTTCTTGGCGTCACTTACGTTTCACTTTTTAAATGGCAATAATTATAAAAATGGCTTAAGTTTTAAATTTTAAATGATGCAGATTTGTTTCGAAAGTAAATTTAAAAGAAACTTTAATATATGAGCTTATTTCAAAGGTCGGTTTTGAAATTAAGATAACTTTTATATGTTTTTGCGTCACTTACGTTTCATTTTTCTATTTACATTTTTAGCAAGAAATTATATGTATTACAGCTAAGCACCACATAAAACTTAGCTTCAGTTCATTTATTTAACCCTTCTTACAGCACTCACTGGTATTAATTCTAGTATCTTACTATAAAGTTATGGAAACCATAGAGAAAGAAAAGGGCGCCGTTTTTAACTAATTTTTCGATTTTTTATACCTTAAGGCCGTGTGCCAAACGGTTTAAAAAAGCAAATTTTGACAGAGCGATGGTAAATTCTGACAGTTATCGTGGTGAATATGAACGTCAGAATTGCCCTAGCTCTGGGGGCTAGGTCAAATTTTGACAATCAATAACGTGAGCACAGGGATGCATGTGCTGTGAACATTCATATTATTTCACATAAATTTGCGTTCACACTCGTTATTTAACACTAAAATATAATGTAATGCGAATAATACGCAATATAAATGCATGAAAAACACGTAAATTGAAAATTGATTCACTAAGCATCTGCTTTTGCACGTGCTTTTTCCATACGTCAAAATTTACTACTGTCATAATTTAACGTTTCGTTTGGCACAGCAAAATGGCAAATATTCGTTCACCATAGGAAATTTGTTCACCTCATTTTACTCTGACGAAAAATGTTTTCAATTAGCACACAGCCTAACTCTTTGAAATAAATTTGAACAGGGTTACCAACATTTTTCATATAAAAAGTATATATTTCTGAGAAGCTTGTCTGTCAAAAATCAGTTGTTTCTTGAATTTTATGGGAATTTTGTGAGTCTGTGGAAAAATTTACAATTATTGAAAAATTTTGCAAAAAAAAATGAGATTGTAAGAATTTCATGGAGGTTTAAGTGCTGCTAAAAAAATAATAAAGTAAAATAAGATAAAATAAAATATAAAAATAAAATAAAGCGAAATTAAATAAAATAAAAAGAAAAGGAAAAACAAAATGAAGTAAAATAAAATAAAATAAAGCAAAACAAAATAGATACAATATAAATAAATTAAAATAAAAAAATTAAATAAATCATACTAAAATAAGATTAAATAGAATAAAGGAAAAATAAAATAAAATAAAATGAAATAAAATAAAATTCAAATAAATTTAAAAAAATAGGTAAAATAAAAAATATAAAATTAAAAAATTAAATAAAACAAAGTAAAATAAGATAAAATAAAATAAGATAAAACTGAACAAAATTAAATAAACTCAAATAAATCAAAATAAAATTAAATTCAGGTAAAGTGAAACAAAAAGAAAAAAATAGCTATATTCAAACCACGCCTTATACATACGTTTTTTATTTTATTTTCCTCGTTTTCGAAACAAATTTTAATTCCGCTAACAAATATCTCGTCAGATTTATTTAAACTGAAATTTCCGACAGGTTGGAACATTGATTCCGATAATTTTAAATCGATAGGATTGGAGAACACGATTCTGCAATTTTGATAGGATTCAATTCCGATTCCGACAGATATCGGATTTCAGAACAGCCCTGTATATTATACGGCTGATACATTAGCGCAAATTGAGCATAATCTTCATTATAAACTCCCAAAAATTAAGAAGATTTGAGCAGTTTTAAAAAATTTGCACTGGCAACACTCTGTACATAAATAGACAACAACAGCAAGAAACACTAGGAAATTAAGGTTAGCTGACAGATAGGCGTCGCGCTAGTTTGTAAGATCCGACTTTCGACAGCTAGATGTCGCCGAGGTAGGTAAGAATATGGTGCAATAACAATCAAAGTAGTAATTCTCAATGCTGTTAATCTTAAATTTTGTGTCTATCAGGGTAAAATTTTGGATCTGATTAAAGAAGATTTATTGGAGATAATCTCCGTGTGTGTAGGTATCCATAGCATTAGAAAAAACCCTTGGTGGAGTGAACCACCGAGTAATTCCACTATGCAGACAGGCTATATTGGGAATGGGCGCCCCTACGCAAATCATTAAATTAGCTTGCTAATGGGTTTTGGAATCATAATATTTAGGTGTGAGAACTTTGAATGATTTGATTTGAATTTCACGCCACTTCCGTATAGAGTTAATTGAAATTACATTCGTGCTAATACGAAATTAATGTAATTAATGTTGATAATTATAAATGCATACATGCACTTATATTAGCGAGCTTTGTAAATGTTGTAAAATAAATTATACACGGAATTTATTGTATGAAAATTATTTAAAAGTAGGTAATTTAGAAACTATTTACTTACAACGTTCCGCTGCACTTTCGGCGCTGCAGTGTTTCAGCTCGAAGCTGCCAAGTTTTGATCGCATCTCCATGTTGTTTAAGTATACAATTCTTCTTTATCGTTTTAATATCGTAGTCGCTTTTTTAACAAAATTTATTAGCTTTTTACACTTTTAAACAATTAATACACGTTTCGTGATTTTTGTTTGATTTAAAAACTGTGCATTTCTCAGGTGCCACGTGCTGCTAACCCTCAATTTTTATTGCTTTGTTAAACAAATTTATCAGTTATATAAATTTATCAGCTATGGGTACAGTGTATACATTTATGAGTTTGCATTTTTAATATTAGTTTTGGCGTAAACTTGAGCACAAAGTGTGTGTACTTGGGCTCTTCACAGATTGCTTTTGATAATTAATTTCGAACTTATTTAGATTGTGCGTTGCTTAGTGGAAGCAAATATAGACATACTTGTACCTACTAATATATTTGCTGTAATTATAATGAATACAGTCAAACCTCTTTTTAAATGCGATTTTTTTTTGTACGGCCCCTATATACCGCACAAAAAAAGGTTTGATGACTGTATTTATTTATATTCCCGCTACATGCTGATATGGACAGTGTTTCTTCTTTTATTTATTTTTGTTGTTGTTTAAGCGTAATTATACGTTGTTTTATATAGTGAAAATATCGGGAACACAGTTCGATTCCGAATTTCTTCGTTTTCTTTGTTCCGCACTTTGGTGCGGTCTGTTAGCCACTACGAAATCGACTGAGTATTGCAACAAAATTCTGGTCCTAATATACACCACAGTATATCGCAACAAAATCGTTTGTATTATGTAGGTATGTATGTGGGCATTTCCGCAGCAGGCAGGCGAAAAATTAGGATATTTTAATACCCAGCGTACTAGTACTAGTGCAAGGGTATTATAATTTTGTCCACATAACGGTACTACGTAACGGCACAAAATAATCGAGATAGATATAGAGTTCCATATATGAAAGGCGTTTATTAAGGCATGTCCGTCCGTCTGTCCGTCCGTGTACACCATAAATTAGTAAAAATTTAGACATTTGCATGAAATTTTGTATGAAGGTTACTTTCTGGCCGAGGTAGGTTGCTATGCGAAATCGGATGATAACCACGCCTCCTTTTTCGATATCGAAAATTTTGAAAATCACAAATTGACATATGTAACTTGAGTAAAAATTGAGATATTTGCATGAAATTTGGTATACAGGATACTTTCGGGCCGAGGCAGGTTGCTATTGAAAATGGGCGAAAGCGGATGATATACACGACTACTTTTTCAATATCGAAAATTTCGAAAATCACATAAATTGACATATCTCGGTAGCAGAAATGGCTAAAATGATATAATTTTAAAGGTGATTCCCCCTCGTCATTATGATTTTTTGATATACTTTAAGAGTGTTAATTTTTGAAAATTCGACTGGTCATAACTTTTAAAATCGGTCGAAATCGCTTCTCGGCCACGCCCACTTTCGATATGGAAAATTTTTAAAACCACATAAATTGACATAATTCAGTAAGGTAAATAGCTAAACTAGTAATTGTTATCCCTTTTTGAAAACTAACGCTGACTATCTAATGTTCGGTTCACCCGAACCTTGACTTCCTTACTTGTTTCCCCTTGGATTTGATTTCTATTACATTCAAGCTATTATAAAAACATACAATCTTCATGAAATTGTGTCATATTGGCCAAATTAAGAGCATTACTACAGTAATGAAAATAATTAAGTATAATTTTATACCTCGTTTGGAAAGAGGTCAACGGCATTGGATTTGACTTATATCCACTTATTAGTACGTAGTATTCACATATGATACCTCGACCATTAATTTGACAAGTATTGATCAACCCCTAGGAGGGGTATCTGGGGGTGTGCCACTGGCATGGGTGGGTCGGCCCAAAGTTAGTGGGGGTCGGTCATACATTTGGACTCGATTGGGGCACTCTAAATAGGTCAACATAGAATTTTTCAAACTCTGAGGCTCAAAGTCAAAACTACAAAGTTGGGACATCAGAGTTCGTTTAAGAGGTATGCTTCTTTCGGCAAAGTATCTTATTTTTACCCCTAAAATACGACATTCCTTGTCACTTGGGTGACTTTTTGGAATATTAGATTTTGGACTATGCTGCATAACTTGAAATCTTGAAGTCCTTTTCAAAAAAATAAATTGGTATGGTTAAGTAGTGAAAGCCTCTCGATGACACATGCCAATTAGTGTCAAACGCATATACAAATATATGTAGTTGAATAAGATTGTCCAAGCAAGACTGCATTTAAAACAAATTTAATGTACTGATACATACAATGAAGATAATTAAATTTTACATATAAAGTTACAATTGTAAAGCACAAGTGGTATAAATCCACCTTTTCTCGAACTGAGATATTAAGGTTTTGTGTTGTCAACAAATAGGGGGTACCTCGTTAGCGTGTTATATAGAAAACATTTTCCCCTACATACCGTCATGCCTAACTAAAAAAAAAAAACGAAAACTGGACTTACCTATACCACTTGTGCTTTAAACGGGGCTCATATAATAAAAGTGTGCAATATGTATATGGGCACACTAGGCCGAATAAAGAATATTTTTAACCGATCCCTATCTTTAGAATCGACTTTCCAAACATTTACTTTGGTATAATTCAGAAGTAACGCGAGTGACGAATTTCTTCTAACGCGAGTGACGGTGCTTTTTTCTAAAATATTTGAAAATAACACTGTGACACAAAATGAGGGGTCATCTTTTTTGTAATTGATGAAACCAATTGGAGATGAAACTTTAGCCCTCCCATATCAAAACCTCCTACTGGGCTTTTGGCTTATAGGTCTGTGTTCTTTGTTATTTTTATTCAAAGTTGGTAACCCTGTGTATGAGAAAAGTTGATTAAAACTTGATCAAATGAAGCAATTTTAGATGGGTTTTCCTGTATATCGCTATTTTTTGGATCGAGGAACTCGATTTTGACATTAATGTTTACCTAAGTCTTACGACAGGTGGCGCTGTCATATAATTTGTCTTATTTTTGATAGTTTTTCATGCAAATAAAGCCATTTTAGATTGGTTTTTTTTGTATTGCTTTTTTTGGATCGATCAACTCATTTTTGACACTAATTTTTACTTAAGTCTTACGATAGATAGCGCTGTCATAAATTTTTTTTTTTTTTGATAATTTTGCATGCAATAATAGTATTAATATATTTTTTAAAAGGGAAATATAAATATTTCAACCCTATGTTCATAGGCGGATTTACGAGTAAAGCGGGCTACCACCTGCCAAGAAATGCCTCAAGAAAAAAACGAGCATATATTTCTTGTGCCTGGTCAAGAAATTTTGACGTTTACCAAAATTTCCATTTTTTTGCAAATCTCTTATAAAAATGTATAAAACATGTGTAGCTAAATATGTACTCACCTTTGCTGTGGATCTGCACATTTACCTCAAGAAATATATACGAGCATATTTATTTCTTGAGGTAAACCGGCGTTGCCAACCATAGAAAATTGTAGTATTTTTTCTTATGAGCTGAGTATTGGCTCAAGAAAATTTGACGTGTGAAAACAGTTCTTGACCATATCTTGAGCGTTTTTTTATATGGAGTTTGACATTTCTTGGCAGGTGAGTAGCCCGCTTGAGGCTAGGTCAAGTAAACCCCCACCCCCTCACTACTAAGTATGGTACTTATTTTATTTGTTTCAGTTGTTGAATTTTTTCTTGTTGATCTTTGTACCGCCATACACCCCCCGCCCTCGCCTGCATAAAATAAAAGATGATCAGTAGATAATTTCAAAAAAATTATCTCGCAAAAAATGAAGGTATGAAAAGTGATAAACAGAAAATTATTGAATTCTTAACAGAAATATTACTATGTACGTAAACTTAATTTTTTATTTCAAACTTTTCACGCCTACATATCGAGCCCTAACAGCCATTTTGGTGTAACCCAAAAAAATAAAATTTTACATGAAAAGGTTTTTTAGTTTAAAATTTTAAGGCAAAATGTTGGTTACATCAAAATTGCTTTGGCTTTATTTTTGAAATGGTACTTAATACAGTTACAATATTTTGTGAGATGGTTTAAAATAAGCAAAACTACCGATATTCGCCAAAAAACGGATTTTCCAAAGTTTGTTAGTTACACCAAAATTGCGGTTAGGTTTCGACATGTTTATATTTAACCATTTATCATCTTTTTTTGTGGCAAATATAGTGTAATGTTCCTTTCTTCATCTATTATTTACGATCTACGACAATAAAACTAAAAATATAAATTTTCATGAAAAATTTAAAAAATTGTATTACATCTCCACCTATCGTAAGATTTAGGTTAAAGTTTATATCAAAAAAGAGTTCCTCGATCCAATAAATAGCGATATACAAAAAAAAAAAAACAATCTAAAATTGATTCATTTGCACGAAAAACTATCAAAAAAAAAAAAATTGTATGACAGCGCAAGTTATCGTAAGACTTACAGAGATAAAAATTAATGTTAACAAGTAAGGAAGTCTAAGTTCGTGTGAACCGAACATTAAATATCCAGCGGTAATTTTCAGAACGGGATAACAATGATATAGGCCCTAGGAGGATTTACCTAAAGTTTTTACTATCTTAGCTACTTACCTTTTCGAAATTTTCCATATCGAAAGTCGGCGTGGTCGGGAAGCGATCTCGTCCAATTTCATCACCTATATTGCTAGTATATGTTGTGCCAAATTTCATGAGTCTGAAGAAATCAGTTTAAAAGTTTTGACCAGTCGAATATTCCAAAATGCCCCCCTTATAGGTGGGCGTTACCACGCCCACATATAACCATTTATAAAAAAATCATAATAGAATGATTGGGGGGTTCCTCCTACCAAACTATATCATTTTAGCCATTTCCGTTACCGAACTATGTAAATTTATCGAAAGTGGGCGTGGTCGGGAAGCGATTTCGTCCAAATACATCTAGTATGCTCCATATTATGCTAGTATACCTTGTACCTATTTCATCGTTCTACCGTAATCAGTTTAAAAGTTATGACCCGGGAAATTTTCAAATATGCCTTCCTGAAAAGTGGGCGAGCCCAATTTATCAAAAAATCATAATAGAATGACTAGGGGGTTCATCCTACCAAACTATATCATTTTAGCCATTTCCGTTACCGAATGATGTCAATTTATGTGACTTTCGCAATTTTTGATTCGAAAGTGGACGTGGTTGGGAGCGATTTTTTCCAGTTTCATCAGGTATACTCCCAACGATACTAGTATGCTTTGTGCCAAATTCCATCATTCTATCGTAATCAGTTTAAAAGTTACGCCCAGTCAAATTTTCAAAAATGCCTCCCCTAAAAGTGGGCGGGGCCACGCCCACTTTAGAAAATTTGTCAAAAAATCATTATATAATGATCATGGGGATTCATCTATAAAATTATATCATTTTTCCCCATTTCCCCATCTCGATTATTTTGTGCCGTTACGTAATAATACACCCTTGTACTAGTACTATTACGCTGGGTATAAAAATGAGCTCCTCGATCCAAAAAAAAAGCGATATACAAAAGAAACCAATCTGAAATTGCTTCTTTTCATGAAAAACTATAAAAAAAAAGACAAATGTCGTACACCACGCCACCTATCGTAAGGCTTAGATAAAAATTAATGTCAGAAATGAGTTGATAGATCCAAAAAATTGCGATTTACAAAAGAACCTATCTAAAATTGCTTCATTAGCATGAAAAACTATCAAAAATAAGACAAATTGTATGACAGCGCCACCTGTCGTAAGACTGAGGTAAAAATTAATGTCAAAAATGAGTTCCTCGATCCAACAAATAGGGATATACAAAAAGCCCATCTAAAATTGCTTCATTGGATCAAGTTTTAATCAACTTTTCTCATACACAGGGTTACCAACTTTGAATAAAAATAACAAAGAACCCAGACCTATAAGCCAAAAACCGAGTATGAGGTTTTGATATGGTTTCATTTCCAAATGGTTTCATCAATTACGTAGAATCTTGTTGCACATTGTAATTAATAGCTATATAACACTACGTATTTTCTCTGATTTTTTCTATTTATTGTGCGAAAGAAACGGTCTCATACAATTATCATATTGGTGCAAGCGGGTAAGCTGTGCTAAAAAAAATTAACAAAAAAACAAAGAAAACCCAAACTTGGCTGTAAAAAAAAAAAAAAACGAAAAAGTTTGTATTTTTTTTTGGCACTTGGACGTTTCTCCTTAATTTTATGTGAAAAACTTTTTTTTGTTTACATTTTTTTATTGAAAGTTATGTGCGCGAATTCACATAAAAAGCAATTTGGTTGTGAAAAAAATTAATTCAATGGACATTCAAACAGTTTTCTGCTTCATTTTCGTGTGTTTCTTGTAAAAAAGAAACAGTGCAGAAAAATGAAATAATTTTCAAGTAAACAAAACATGTCAAACGGACTCCATCATGCGTGCACTCTTTGTCTACCTTCTTTCTAGGCAAAACATTAGAGAAAATACGTAGTGTCATAAGGTAGGCTTTTAAATTTTTATCCATGTCACACTTCTCAATTCTTAACAAAGTCCCATGATCAAAAATTAGTTCAAGAAATCCATTTCACAGAGTTTAGGATTCGAATGCTCCAAAATCTCTGAGATAAAAATTGTAACGTGAGTGACGGAGAGTTTTTCTAAATTTTTTTTTTTAATTAGCTAGATGTAGCGATATCGCAATATTATTTGGAAATGTTAAGTGTAAAGCGTACAGTGACTTTAGCTATTAAAATATTGTTTCTGATGTAACGCGAGTGCGGATGGAAATGCCCATAAATAGGTATATGAACTTATATAAAGAGTATTCGAAATTGCTGTTGACAGCAGTGGACGCACCAACAGCGAAATATGCAAACATCCACTGTTTGAGAGAATATATGTATATATGTGTCAGTGGTGCAGGCCACTGGGTGGTTTTGGGGGTTTAAACCACCCCTGAGATATAAAACTGTATATGTGAAAACTAGTTTTCATGACATGTTTGCAAAAATTTCGATTGCATGAAAATCGAAATACGTAAATTCCATAACAGGGGCCTAAGCTTTACATCCTTATTGACGCAATCCATGGCTGTTACATCCATACACCTAAGATACAGGGTCATAAGTGTGCAAAGGTACGAAAACCCGGTTTTGACCCCTAACTCAAGATTTTGAGGTGTCCGGAAAATTTCTTGTACGCAGTTCTTCTTATCTCATTGAGATCTAACAGAAAATGCTATCTCGTCCCAGGTATTTTTTTCGTGTTGCGCAGTGTAATAGATTCAATGACAAATAAAAAAAAGAAGGCTGGCCCTTGTTATATAATACGGCTGATACATTAGCGTAAATTCCGAATTAACTGCGCTTTTGGGAGTTAACTTGAGCATAATCTTCATTATAAACTCCCAAAAATTAAGAAGATTTGAGCAGTTTTAAAAAATTTGCACTGGCAACACTCTGTACATAAATAGACAACAACAGCAAGAAACACTAGGAAATTAAGGGTAGGTGACAGATAGGCATCGCGCTGGTTTGTAAAATCCGACTTTCGACAGCTAGTTGTCGCCGAGGTAGGTAAGAATATAGTGCAATAACAACCAAAGTAGTAATTCTCAATGCTGTTAATCTTCAATTTTGTGTGTATCAGGGTAAAATTTGGATCTGATTAAAGAAGATTTATTGGGGATAATCTCCGAGTGTGTATCCATAGCATAAGTCAATATAAGATTTGTTTACTGACCAAAAAAAAGTTCAGAGCAGGTTAGAGCAGAGCATGGTTCAATAATACAGGTTGAGGCAAAGGCGAATTCCCATGCATTTTGTTTTTGTAAATTTGTGGGCAGATTGTCAAAATAAATATTCGCCCTGGACAAAATCCAAATTCGCCTTCGGCTCGTTTGGTGAATTGCATCTGTATCTTCAGTCCTCGTCGAAGGAACACTGATCAAAGAGGGTAGAAATAATTATTTCTACCCTCTTTGCACTGATGCTATTGGCAGTAATCTTGGGTACTTTCTCAATATTATGTGAATCATTTTTGTTTTCTGCATTTTTCCCGTAAAAATTTAAAATAAAAGTTATCTTATTAGAATAAACGGGTTGACTTTCGCACAGTGCACTATGCTTTGGAAAAAAGGAAACATGTCAAGATAAAAAAGTGCGTCGAAGTTGTTTACATAAACAAATTGTGGATTAAGCCCCCGGTCTCTTATAGGAAAGTGTAATATTTTGGGGTTTCGCGCGGTTTTTCTCGCATAACTTTTGACAGAATTGAGATATTTTATTTCTGTTTTCAGATTCTTAATTAAGACGTAAATGCGCGTCTTTGGGTACTTCATTTGATATACATATTTTATCCGATTTTCGGTAGGTACCCATATACATATACATATGTACACACTAAAATAAAAATTTGCTTTAGTTTCTACTTTCACAGTTGAGATGTGTATAGGGCTGCCAGACGTCCGTTTTCCGGGACATGTCCCGGTTTTAGGCCATTTGTGCCGGTGTCCCGGTCCAACCCTAAAATGTCCCGGTTTTTAAATCTAATCGATTGTAAGGAGCCATGAAATCTACCAACTATTTGGTTTGCTTATAATGCGCTGCTCCAACTATTCTGAATAAAAGTACCAACTACCGACTTCAATTGTAAAACTCTAGCATCGCTCGATAGTTGCACATTGTATAGTATACATATATCGAATATCGATGTAAAGTGTTCTTCCTAATTAGCTACAGCTGTTTTTGTTTTGCGCTAAGTATTTGGTTCTTCGAGTTGAGTGTTTCTGATTTCATTGTAAGTTTTCTCACAAAATTTATAAAATAGATATGTTTATAATACATTAAACCACTTGGAATGTTCTTTTATGAAACGTGGGAGAAGTGAACATGAATCGTTGTGCACAGTTTGCGATTGTTTTATTGCCATTGGTAACGGTGGTCGCTCAGATATTCTTGATCATATCGGCAGTTCCAAGCACAAATAAAGGTTATGCGAGGCGTCTACTTCAAAAGAAATTTCTTCTTTTTTTGTAAAACCAAATACAGCAAAGAGGCATCTGATCTCCGCCGCTGAGCTAACAAATGCCTTTAAGATTATTAATCACTATCAGTACTTCAGCTCAATAGATGTCACTACAAAACTAAATGCGCTCATGTATCCTGATTCGGAAATAGCAGCAAAGTAATCAGTTTGCAGGACCAAAGCAACAGCTTTAATCAAAAATGTTTTGGCTCCGCATTCAGTAGCAAACTTTGTAGATATTTTAATAAAAAATGTACCTTTTTATGGAATTTCAACGGACACCAGCAACCACAAAGCCAAAAAAATGTTTCCATTGCTTGTTCACTTTTTCTTGATTTTCCAAAGTGTCCCGGTTTTGCCCCAGGGGGACCTGGCAGCCCTAGATGTGTAGGACCTCCTCTACCATTCTCCCAAAGTAGTTTTTCCCAAAGCGTGGTGCACTCTCAGAAAGTTTCCCCCTGCTGATAACTACTACTTCGTTTCAACGAACACTGCTCAGAAAAAAAGTTAGCCAAAGTTATTACTGATTTGTTTCAACGAACACAACTAAATGAGAATTCGTCTTGAGTTTGACAATATGCCCATTTTTGTAAATAAAAAAAGTTTTAGTTCGTCTTGTTGATAACACAACCTGTATAATTGAACCATGGAGCAGAGCAGAGCAGGCAGCTGTCAAAATAGAAATAGAGCAACTCAGAGCAGAAATGCCATGAAACACTTGAATCTCGATAGTATCTTTTTATTTGCTTTTTTGTTTAAATCTTCAAAATTAATGCAAATTCATGTATACAAAAACATTGATTTTCTTGCAAGCTAATTTTTTTTGAAATTTTAAAAAATTTATTTTTTCCTGACTGACAATTGCTTCTCTGCTCTAACTTCCCAGTGGGAAAGTAGGTAATGCATTACCTTTTTCCATGCATGAAAAGATGTATGAATTTTGTTATAAGAAAAGATCACACCAAAAGCAAGGAAGGGAGTAATGTGCCGCTCAATTTTTGATTTGTAGTTTTAAAAAAAATTGTTTTTCATGCATGAAAAGATGTACGAATTTTGATGTTAGAAAAGATCATACCAAAAGCAAGGAAGGGAGTAATGTGTCGCTCTATTTTTATTTGTAGTTTGAAAACTTAAAAAAAAAAAATAGACAACTTTCAAACATAGGTTAGGTTCAAGTGGCTGCCGCAGAGGCACACTTAGGCCAGTTTTGAAAGGCCCGTTGTGATACCACCAACACAAGGAAAGTCAGTCCCGGGACCCAGCCATATGGAAAATCCCTGAGTTGTTGGGATTGTCCACATAGCAGAATCCCGGGACTGACACTCCTAAACCGACACCGTTACTCCTCCTCGAACCACTTAGATGACTTTATGAAGCCCATCAAGTCCTTTATGTCCATTTCCGCGATCTGGCTTAGGCTATCCAGGAACGGAACTCCCAAAAAGCGCGTTCTCGCGCCGCTTAAAGCCGGACAGTTGCAGATGAGGTGCTCCACTGTTTCCTCCTCCTCATCATCTTTGCAACTCCTGCAGCATCGTCGGTAGGGCACACCTAGCCTTTCTGCATGCCTACCAATGAGGCAGTGACCGGTTAATACCCCTATCAATATGCAGATTTCCCTCCTAGTTAGGGCATAAATGTGTCTAGACCTTTTAAGATCCCATTTTGGCCAGGTTTGTTTCGATATGCGACACCCTGGGGATTGCAGCCATCTTTCGTTGGCTTGACGGAGTGTGTGCTCCTTCAGCATTAGTTTGCATGTGGCAAACGGCATACCTAAGCGCTCTTTATCTTGAAGAACCTGCTTGGTCGTGCCCTGCCTGGCAAGCTCGTCTGCCTTACAGTTTCCCTCAATGTCCCTATGTCCCGGGACCCATATGAGGTTTACGCGGTTCTGTTGGGTCATCTCCTGAAGAGATCGACGACAGCTGAGCGTCAGTTCAGAGTTGAACGTGTATGAGCCAAGGGATTTGATTGCCGCTTGGCTATTGCTGAAAATAGCGATATCTTCTCCGATAACACGTTTGCTTAACCAGGCCGCGACGTCCAGGATTGCCGAGACTTCCGCCTGGAAGACGCTACAATGATCAGGTAGTCTGAAGGAGAGCTCAAGGTCCAAATCCCTTGAATAAACTCCTCCTCCAACTCTGCCGTCCAACTTCGAGCCGTCGGTGTATATGGAAGTGCCACCATTTGTTTCGGGACACCAATCCGTCCTCTCCCAGTCTTCTCTGCTGGGAATGTTTATTTTGAAACAGCTATCCCCGACTGTAGTAGTCGCACAACGATCTGTGCTTAGAGGGAGAAAGCTGTAAGATTCCAGAATACTGGAGTGTCCAATAGTACCCGCAGCCCAACTGGAGGTTTCTCTTAGGCGCAGAGCTGATGCCGCCGCTGACCGAAACCCTTCCAGATCAAGTGGCAAAATGCCCAGAATGACCTGGAGGGCTTCGTTGGGCGTTGTCCTTAGCGCGCCGCTTATACAGATCATATTGGATCTATGGACTTTCCGCAACAGATTCAGGTATGTTGCCTTGCTCAGCGCAGGCCACCATACGACGACTCCATAAAGCATGATTGGGCGAATGATGGCCGTGTAGATCCAACTGCATACTGTAGGGCTGAGCCCCCATTTTTTGTCAATGGCTCTTTTGCATGTGTAAAGAGCGATGCAAGCTTTCTTCTGGCGCTGAAGAACATTCTCCTTCCAATTCAATTTCCTGTCCAGAACTATGCCTAGAAACTTGGCCTTATCCGACAAGCCCAGGCGCGTGCCATCTAGTTCTGGTAGGCTTAGTGGCGGTATTTTGTACCGGTTGGTGAAGAGGACAAGTTCCACCTTCCCTGGGTTGATACTAAGTCCGCAGCGAGAGGACCACGTCGAAACTTCTCGCAGTGCTACTTGCATCAGGTCACACAGAGTTTGTGGGAACTTGCCTCTGAATGCAATAGCTAAATCGTCTGCGTATGCCACTATCTTCCCGCCCCCCCCAGCTTGTGTCACGTAGCAACGAGTTGACTGTGAGGTTCCATAAAAGCGGGGAAAGAACACCACCCTGGGGTGTTCCCCTTGTGACATAACGTGATAACTCAACCGTACCAAGTGAAGAAGCTATTTTCCTTCCCCTTAAAAGTTGGTCAATTAAATCAGTTAGAGGTCTATCTACGCCCAGATTAGTTAGAGCGGAGTTGATAGCCTCCGGGCTTATATTGTTGAAAGCCCCCTCAATGTCTAGGAGGGCCACGAGACAGTAGTCCTTTTCACACAGCGATTTCTCAATGACAGACACTAGGCTGTGCAGAGCGGTTTCTGTTGATTTACCCTTGGTGTATGCATGCTGATAGCTAGAGATAAGGTTGCTATCAATAGTCGTTAAGAGGTAGTCGCTTAGTATCCTCTCAAAGGTTTTTAGTACAAAGGACGAGAGACTGATCGGTCTGTAGTCTTTTGGCTCGTAGTGGGATGCCTTCCCAGCCTTAGGGATAAACACTACCGTGGCGCTTCTCCAGGAGCCCGGAATGCGGTTGAGAGCCAGGCAGGCTGTGAAGAGAAATACCAGCTATTTAGCTGATGTCTCCAACGTGTTTATAAGTTGCGCGGGGATAATCCCGTCCGGCCCGGCAGCCTTATACGGTTCAAAGCTCTTAACTGCCCACCTTACTCTTTCCTCAGTGATGGGTATATTTACTGCCAGGTTTGTTGCAGGTGCTAGTGGTGCATCATGCAGATTCCCCGGAAAATGTGTATTCAAGAGCAGCTCAAGGGTTTCCTCTTCCGTGCTGGTCCAGGGTCCGTCAGGTTTTCGCAGATAGCTGATGGTTGTTTGACTTTTCGAGAGGACTCGTCTAAGTCTCGCTGTGTCGTCGACCTTTTCGACGCCAGTGCAGAAATTTCTCCACGAGGTTCTCTTCGCCTGTCTCAGAGCTTTTTTGTAGGCCCTTAGTTTAGCTTTATATTCGTGCCAATGAGGCTCACAGCCGAAGCTCTTGGCTTTGTTAAATTGTTTCCGGCATGATATTCGGAGCGAGTCCAAATCGTAGGACCACCAATGTGGCCTGTGTTTACCGCGTGGTTTTGGCACTGGACAAGCCTGTCCTAGAGCATTTGAGAGCGCCGATGTAAATGTAGTAACAAGATCCTCCAGCTCCTCTACTGATGAGGGGGCTTGTGAGGGCAGTACTGGTAGGTCTCTGTCTAATATTTCATTGTGTAACTACCAATCAGTGTTACGTGGATTGCGCTTCATGATTGATTGTTCTACAATAAAGTCTAAAACCATTTCTATGTAACGGTGGTCGGAGAAAGAATGTTCTTCCAGAACCCGCCATTTTCTGACCCACTCATAAGCGCCTTCACTACAGATAGTGAGGTCTATGACCTCCCTGCGGATCTTAGTGATAAAAGTAGGCTCATTACCCACGTTGCAAATCACCAGGTTGGTTGTTAAGAGGTAATCAAACAGAGACTCGCCCCTGGCATTGATGTCGGAGCTCCCCCAATGAACATGGTGAGCATTAGCGTCCGCTCCAATAATAAGATTACCCGTGCAGAAATTTGACACCAGGTCTTTCACCTCCGTTTGTGGTGGGGGTTCTTCGGCGTCGTAGGGCATATAGACCGAAGCCACCGTCAGGCGGGTGCTGTCGACCGTTAGACTGATAGCGGTAATATCCCCATTGGTGTAGTTAGGTAGGAGAAAGGAGTTCAACTCAGACTTGACCAGAATACACGTTCTGACTTTGCTCTCCTCGCTGGCTCGAATGAGCTTGAAGCCCTTAGTCCCCAATCCGCAGATTCTCGAGCTATTGACCCAGGGTTCTTGGATGAGGACCACATCCACGTCGCCTTTAGAAAGACGACTACTTAAAGCAGCCGAAGCTACTTTAGATTTGTGCAGATTAATCTGAAGCACCACCAACATGAGAGCGCACAGACTTCCCTGCCGTCCCCATGTCGTCGAGGTTTGCCCCATCCCGGAGGTTGCCTATCAACGACGAGTTGTTCCGATTAACTGCCCGATATGGCGTTGCAGGAGTCTTGCTGTCTGTAGCGTTAGATGTTAATCGCTCAGCGTTGGCTGCTACCACCGTGACGTCGAGGGCTTCCTCGTCCTGTAGGCTGTCCTCCATCTCCGACTTGTTCACAGCACTATCGCCAAGGGACGTGGCGGATAACATGCTTTCCGCATCGGAATCCTCCGCTTCCTCTTCTGGTAATTCGTTTTCCGGTTCCCCCGGAGCAGCCGAGAAGGCAGCGCGCTGAGCATCACCACGATATACGTGGATAACGATCTGGCCTACGCTGTAGTGTACTAGGCCATTGTACCTTTTGAGGGGCTCGATTGGCTCTTTATTCATGGTGAACACCACCTGTCTGTCGGGCCCTACCGCATCCCCGACCAGATTGACACTCCAGTCATGCGTTGGCAGGGACGGATTCATTAGCCGTAGCATCCCGAGAATTCTCTCGGGTTCGTCAGGGATGGCCGGAATCCACGCCCTTGCCCTTGGACGAGCTGGAATGTCCTTCCAGTCGACGACCTCTATCTTTGCGCCCTTGTAGACTTCACCCAGCTTAGCAGCTGCTGCCTTGTACAGTGCTACGGTTTTTGCATCCTCGCATGCGAGTAATTTAATCTGACCCTGGTGCCAACCCGCATCCGTTACTCGCGCCGAACTACCCGGAAACTCTGGAGCAACATTGAGAAGAATGTTGCCGAGTTCATTTCGCACGTAACGCCACCGGTCCTTAGGGATGGCCAGACGGTCATTGCCTCGGTCAAGAACGCCTATAAGGATCCTGTCCTTGGTTACCTCAGCAAAGCTTAGTTTGCCCGCTCCAGGGGTATTCTGATGCCGCTTGGGAGGGGGATTTAACTCCAGGTCCGATCTCTGGCGCTTGAAAGGGTTAACTTTTAACCTCTTTGGCATGTACGAATTTTGGAAATCCGGTATCACAGCTTTCGCTAGCTCTACCGATTTACTGGAATTCGGCGACAGCGATTCCTGCGGTACCCCTTCATACCTCTTCAGGATCTTTGCAGCCAATCTTTTCTCGTGGTATGTGAAGCGGCGGGGAGATGTCTCCTGGGAGTGCGGACCCGTAGTTGCCATCGCGGTCGCTCTCCTTGCCGAAATCTCAGTTGCAGCTTCCTTCTCCTTCGAAACTCCGAGGCCAGGTCGTGAGACCGCTGCCACAGACGTAAAGATACTGGTTTTCATATCAGCGGTTGATGGGAGTTTAGCATCCGCCGTTGTCCGCTTAGTTGCGTTGGCAACCGCACTGGTGCTAGCTCCCATCAAGTCAATCTTAGTGGATAGAGGGTTGGTTGACCGACTCGTAGTTGCCATCGCTGTCGATCCTCCCCTTGATTGTGGAACGGAGGTTGTCCTCCGGCGTTGTTGTTGCTTTCTCGCCTGTTCCTCCATAGCTCTCCTTTGCTGAGGAGTGAAATTTGGCGTTGTTTGTTTTTTAGTTTTATCGTTTTTATTTGAGTTCATCTTGTTCGTACGACCCGTCGCCGGACAAGGCCAGCTTAGGGTCAAGGGAAGAGTAGGGGAAAATGTGTCGTCCGCCGCGGCAGAGCCCCGTACCGCGGTAAGGCCATGCTTACTCTCTGAGGCGACCCGGTATCAGAGAGGCTCCGTTCAAATACAGCCACGATTTGCCTCCCGGCTGCAAACGTCCAATGGGTCGGGTTTCGCATAACACCCTGGATTGGGAGGGGGAATATCTTTGTCGTCGCGCCAGATAGGCTAGGCTGCTCTCGTGATGAAGTGCCGTACGGAGCTATGATCACAAGGGCAGCGTAGCCCTGTGGCTATCGACTTAAGCCCTCGTACCGCGGCAAGGTATCCACACTTCACCCTTCAAACATAAAAAAAATACAATTTAAATTCATTTTGAAAGTGCTGCTCTTTACGCACATCTTCATCGCTTTTTCTGCTGCTGTGAGGCTTTTCAGAAGTCGAGAGTCGACTGGACTGTTTGCTCCTGATGCCGGTGCCTTTGTGGTTTTGGTTTTTTTATTATATTTTTTTTGGTGCACTCATCTTGGTCGTAGCCCATGACGAGCTCGTCATTCAAACATTTAAAATAGGACCTTAACTCTTCCCCCGCTGTAGAGCCTTACGGGACATATTTAATTTTGCATAACATTTTATAAACTTCCTTGTGGAGTAACAAGGACATTAAGACCCAATGTCCTTGTTACTCCACAAGGAAGTTTATAAAATGTTATGCAAAATTAAATATGTCCCTTGTAAAGCATCTTTTCATTCAGGAAAGGCAATGCAAGATATAATGTATCCCTTGTAGTGCATATTTTCATTCTTGAAAAGTAATGCATCTTTTCATTTATAAAAAGTAATATAAAAAGTAATGTAAACATGTATCTTTAGTTTTGTAGGCGAGCGACAGATTACTTTTCCTATGACATCGCTGTAGAAAAATTCATGCATGTTTTCATGTATAGTCTATATGAGCTATACATTACTTTATGCATTGCTGTACATTACCTTTTCCCACTGGGTTACTCCATAAAAAAAAGCTAGAGAAATTTGTGATCTGGATTACTCTACCCAGTGGGAAAGTAGGCAATGCATTACCTTTTTCCATGCATGAAAAGATGTATGAATTTTGTTATAAGAAAAGATCACACCAAAAGCAAGGAAGGGAGTAATGTGTCGCTCAATTTTTGATTTGTAGTTTTATAAAAAATTGTTTTTCGTGCATGAAAAGATGTACGAATTTTTTTATAAGAAAAGATCATACCAAGAGCAAGGAAGGGAGTAATGTGTAGCTCTATTTTTATTTGTAGTTTGAAAACTTCAAAAAAAAAAAACACAACTTTCAAACATAAAAAAAAATACAATTTAAATTCATTTTGAAACTGCTGCTCGTTACTTACATCTTCATCGCTTTTCCTGCTGCTGTGAGGCTTTTCAAAAGTCGAGAGTCGACTGGACTGTGTGCTCCTGATGCCGGTGCCTTTGGTTTTTTATTATACTTTTTTTTGGTGCACTCATCTTGGTCGTAGCCATGACGAGCTCGTCATTCAAACATTTAAAATAGGACCTTAACTTTTCCCCCGCTGTAGAGCCTCACTGGGTCTTAATGTCCTTGTTACTCCACAAGGAAGTTTATAAAATGTTATGCAAAATGAAATATGTCCCTTGTAAAGCATATTTTCATTCAAGAAAGGCAATGCAAGATATAATGTATCCCTTGTAGTGCATATTTTCATTCTTGAAAGGTAATGCATCTTTTCATTTATAAAAAGTAATATCCCAGTGGGAAAGTAGGTAATGCATTACCTTTTTGATCCATGAAAAGAAGCATGAGCAAAGTAACGCATGAAAAAATATTTGAAAAATCTTCCCAAGTAATGTATTTCGTAAGGTATTATTTTTCAAAAACATTACTTTTCCTATGACATTGCTGTAGAAAAAGTAATGCATGAATTCCATTATTCATAAAAAATTTTATAGGAGATATACATTATTTTATACATTACCAAACATTACCTTTTCCCACTGGGATAGAAAGTAATGTAAACATGTCGCTTCAGTTTGTAGGCGAGCGACACATTACTTTTCCTATGACATCGCTGTAGAAAAATTCATGCATGTTTTCATGTATAGTCTATAGGAGCTATACATTACTTTATGCATTGCTGTACATTACCTTTTCCCACTGGGTAGTTTTGTTTTGAGCGTACTCATGAAACAAAAGATACCCAGTGGGAAAGTAGGCAATGCATTAGGTACCTTTTTCCATGCATGAAAAGATGTATGAATTTTGTTATAAGAAAATATCATACCAAAAGCAAGGAAGGGAGTAATGTGTCGCTCAATCTTTGATTTGTAGTTTTATAAAAAATTGTTTTTCGTGCATGGAAAGATGTACGAATTTTGTTATAAGAAAATATTATACCAAAAGCAAGGAAGGTAGTAATGTGTCGCTCTATTTTTATTTGTAAATTGAAAACTTCAAAAAAAAAAAAAAAAAAATACACAACTTTCAAACATAAAAAAAAAATACAATTTAAATTCATTTTGAAACTGCTGCTGTTCGTTACTTACAACTTCATCGCTTTTGCTGCTGCTGTGAGGCCTTTCAGAAGTCGAGAGTCGACTGGACTGTTTGCTCCTGATGCCGGTGCCTTTTTGGTTTTGGAGTTTTTTTTTTATATTATATTTTTTAGGGTGCACTCATCTTGGTCGTAGCCCATGACGAGCTCGTCATTCAAACATTTAAAATAGGACCTTAACTCTTCCCCCGCTGTAGAGCCTCACTGTGTCTTAATGTCCTTGTTACTCCACAAGGAAATTTATAAAATGTTATGCAAAATTAAATATGTCCCTTGTAAAGCATCTTTTCATTCAAGAAAGGCAATGCAAGATATAATGTATCCCTTGTAGTGCATATTTTCATTCTTGAAAGGTAATGCATCTTTTCATTTATAAAAAGTAATATAAAAAGTAATGTAAACATGTATCTTTAGTTTTGTGGGCGAGCGACACATTACTTTTCCTATGACATCGCTGTAGAAAAATTCATGCATGTTTTCATGTATAGTCTATAGCATAGTGTATCAATACCAAGTGTAAACTCTTCTGCATAGACGTCAAAATTCCAAAATGAGTTTAACACCTGTTTGAGATTGTGGTTAATAACAAGTGTGATATCATAGACATAGTCGTGAAAACTTCAAAGTGAGTTTAGTCACCTGTTTTTAATTTCCTTTTTTGTCTCACTTCTTTCCATCTTCCCATCTCTTTCTACCATTTGGTAAAAGATAGGAGACCACCATGTTGATGTGTGCAGGATGTTAAACAACGCCATTGCTTTTCTGTTATTGGGTGCTGGCGACATTTTAATATGTGCAGGATGTAAACAAACCGACATTTTAATGTGTGTTGTCAAAAGAAGAGTTCACACTTGGTATTGATACACTATGGTCTATAGGAGCTATAGATTACTTTATGCATTGCGGTACATTACCTTTTCCCACTGGGAACATAGAGCAAGAAAAGTGTTCGTTAAACCAGAGAACGTTGATATGATAATCAACGTTCTCTGTTAAACACAATTTTGTGAATTATCTCAATCTGGCGTAAGCTAGAGCAAACCTATAAATTAACATTTATTGGCAGGTATCTATGTATGTATGTATATTAGACTGGGCCAAAAATACCAAATTTCGTTTTTTTTTCACAATTTATATTTAGGGAACTCACAGTCATCTGCTAAACTTAAACCGTTTTAAGTTTGCAACATTACCATTTGACGACTGTGAGCACCCCCGTTCAATCTCCTGCATATCCTTTATTATTTCATTACTGAAATCTGAAAATATTTATGTATAAACATATTTAAATTATTTAATTAAATATGAAAAAACTTACTTTTTCCCTTTCAATTTATTTATTCATGACAAATATTTATTTGAAAACAAAGCAAAATGACAATTTTGCCACAAATTCAAACATAGGAACAAGCCCGGCAATATTGCCACAAAGTGGTATTTTCTATTTGCAGGCAAAACAAAAACAAAATATTTGACACCTGGTAAATTGTCAAGATATTGCCAGCTGGCAATATTAGCATGGCTGGTAATATGGGACTGTGAGTACCCTAATTGATTTTCTTTTTAAGAAAGGTGAAAAAATTACTGTAATTTTTCAGATTTTTATATTAAAGTCTAGAGGTCTATCATCGCTAGTTTAGATTTTACAGACTTAACCTCCAATTTGGTATAAAAATGACAAATCATTGTTAAAAAAACACCTGAGGATAATTTTTTTTAAAAAAACCAATTTTTTAATTTTTGGCCCAGTCTAATGTATAATTATCTTTTTTAAATAAAAAAATAATTTTGTAAATAGTTGTGCTAGGAAGATATTAAAAAGAAAAAAATAAAATCCACCCCAAACATTTTCTTCTGGCTGCGCCCCTGGTATGTATTCTGTTTACACCAGTACATGAATTCCAGTTTTCGCTAATGCCTAATTGCTATCTCCCAAAATCTCTAAATTCATGTTGCCAAATTTTAGCGACTTTTGCGATTCCAGTAAAAGAAAATCTCTATAAATCTCCATCTTTGCTTCATTTTTTGGCATATTTAAGCGATGAACGCAAAATGAATCAGATAACGTAGCTCAGTTGATTTTGACAGCTAATAAGCTAAATTTGCGATTCTGCAATTTTAGCCATCTCGTAAAATCTCCAATTTTTTCCAAAAGCTGGCAAATTTTAGCGTACTATTTGGTTTTAGGCCCTAAAATTACTCAAAAACAATAAATATGTGTAATTTATAAGAAAAATTGATATTTAATTATGTAGTTGCCCATAATTTTGGAAATTGTATTTTTTTCTATCCTACTAAAACTGCAAAAAACACGTTGCAAAAAGTCGGGAGCAGAATCAAAAGTCGAGTCTCAGTACCAGAAATCATAATCCGGAGTCACAAAAGTAATATTATTTATTATTTAAAAGTTATAACTAAAAAACATGTTTTGTTTCCGTATAACAATTTTATAGAGAAAAACTCAATAAATAATTAAATTAAGGTGTATATGACAATTTAAATTTCTGTTCTTAACCGACTTTAATAAACAAACACAAATCTTTTTACCGAAAATGGAATTTATTTTGTAATTAAATAAGTAGAGTAACGCTGAAAAGTAAGGGATTAGTAGCTAGTAACTTCGGTTTACTTCTGGCTTTTTCTGAGTTGTAAACATTGTGTATCAGTTATACACAATGGTTGTAAAGGATCACAACTAAATTGACATCTTGCAGTGATGCCTGCGCGCCATCTATAGCGCAGATAACGCACTATTATCATATCTAGGCGGATTGTGGATCAGAATCGCAAATAAGCGTCTCCTAAAATTCTGAGAGTTCATTTGCTTAAGCATTTTAGCACATTTTAGCATTTACGAGATGGAGATGGAAAGAGATTTCTGGAATTCACCTGCAGGTATCGTCATTTCATGGCACTGAGCATGATTCAATAAGTATGGTTGCATTGACAGCTGTGGCTAACTGTTCTTTCATGCACAGTTGATTTTTTATCACTCAAACTATCACCCTTTTTGTTTTCTTGTTTACATTCTTTGCAAAGTTCGTGGAAAAGCTACGGAATTCGTTTGCGTGTTTTAATGAGTTTTAGTTAATTTTTTTAGAAAAATATAGTTGTGAAAAGAATTTTTGTGAGTGCTTTGTGATAATCTCTTTAGAAAATGTGGAAAAACAAGTAAAAAGCCAGGAAAAATAAGTATATCGTTTGCTCACGTGTTTTTATGCGTTTGTTGTTTTGCCACTGCTTTTGACACAAAAATTCGGGTCAAAACGGTAATTTCGTATTCTGTTTTGGGCTGCGATCACCATCATTGTTTATGATTACAATGATTACCATTCAATCATTTTGCCATGGCACTGAGGTGCATTGCTCAACTCACACAGATTGCTATATTCTCTCGTTTTGTCGTAGTAAGAGCGCAAAAGACAACTGACCATCTGCTAGCGTCGCATCGTTTAGTACACAGTATAGACAGTAGTTGCACTCACTAACACAAACGTACTTATATTCACCTCCATAGAGAACTTCGGGTTGCAGTCAACTATTTTCAGCCATTTCAGGGTGTTGTGTTGCAAATTTTATGAGGTAATAAATTACTTTAAAAGAGGAGAATTAGTCAATTTTAGGATTTTACGTTTTAAGTAAAACTATATATGTATATATTAGGTTATATTTCTAAAAAAAAGAAATTACTATTTTACAACTCAACCAAGAACCAATGCACAGCGTTTTTTCTCACGCATAGGAGTATTCAGTCGAAAACAAATACAGCTTTATTGCGTTGCGTGACATTTATAACTTTGACAAATACGCACAAAACCAAAAAATATACAAGGAAAATTCAGCTGATTATGTCATCGTACCCAAAAAGATAAAACTAGATCAAGTCTGCGTTAACGCGTGTTAAAACGCGGTTATAAGACAGGTTGCCTTTGTCTACGTGCATTTATGTCAGCTGTCAAAATTAAATGTCACAACGAGACGCTACAGTTGTTTCTGTTTTCAGAGTACTTTGCAATGTATTCCAATGTTGTTACTCCTTGGAGTATCTATTTTCAGAGCGATCGTGTCGTGATTTTGGTCAATAAAGCATGAGCAATGATCGGCTTTCAATAAGCTGAAGGTGGTCCGCTGAGGTATTAGAAAGTATTACAATTGAAGTACTCCAATATCACAAAATTGAAACACATGATCCAATGATTTTTGCAAAATTTTACGCAAAACAAATTTCGAAATTTGATCATTTTTCGACAAAAAGCTTATCGTGCCAATCTAAATAAATTTCACTAGTGAACCTTTTTCATACATTTTCGCTCACAAATTATATGAGAGGGAGAAAATCCGCAAAGTAAGAAATTATTTAGAATCTGCCTGTATATTTTATTGTGGGTTAGAGTGTAAAATGTACTTTAAAAAACGTAAATGGTTGTTAATATTCGCAAAATTTGCTACGAAGAAGCCCATTGTATTCGAGAAACTGTAAAACGTATTCCAGAAAAATCAAATGTACTTCAGAAACATCTTCTGGATTGGAATTTGTTGTTTCTGAAGTAGAACTGATTATTTTGGAGTACATATTTAAGCTTCTGAAGTCTAATTTACGGTCTCGAGTACAAATTACAGTTTATGAAGTACAATTTATAGTTTTTGGAGTACAGTTGATTATTCTAAAGCATATTTTACAGTTTTTAAGATACAATTGACTATTCTGAAAATAATTGTATGGGTCTTGGACTACCATTCACTATTCTTAAATTCATTTAACCTTATCTAAAGTATTTTTACGGTTTTTGAAGTACGAGTGAAAAAGGTGTAGAAAACATAGTTCTATTATAAATTTAGTTTTTTGATTATTATGTGTTATCCGTCATAATTTGTAGAATGTTCTTGAGCAAGCCCATTTAGTCTTGTATATTTATCTGTCTCTGTCCAACAATCTGAACGAAATAAAGTAGGTACTAAATTTAGCGTCAGATAGACCTTTGGAAAGGGTATCAAAGGGTTGACGCTAACTTAAGTACCTACTTTATATCGATTATGAACATGCCTAAATTGTTTTAACCGTTTTAAACTGAAAGGAAAACCAGTTTGCAGGTCAACGTGAAGTATTAGAGAAAAAATCACTATCTAACAAATACTTCAACAAAATGCAGCCCTGAGTGATTAAACACAACCCTATCACGCGTGGTGAAAATCAAATGGAAATAAAAAAAGTTGTGCAAATGATGAAAATTTATATTAATTTGTTTCATTTATAACAGATTTGATTTTAGCCTCCCCAAAAAGGAGCATAAACGCAGAGGGTATTAGTTTCCTTTAGGGGTCAACTGCTAATATATTAGCTAAAATTATGGGACATAGCTCAAAAGACGGGTTTTGGATTCAGGATCACGAATCCGGATGCGATTTTTTTAATTTTTTGTTTTAGTGAAAAGTTATGGTCAAAAAACCGAAAAATGACCCGGGTCCAATACCAAAGCGCTTCCGGATTCGAGATCCTGAGGCCGAACGCCGTCTTTTGAGCTATATCACATAATTTTAGCTAATTTATTAGAAGTTGACCCCTAAAGGAAACTAATACCACGCAGAGTGCATAAGATTAATTCATTCATTCAAGATGTAACAAAAAAGGCCTTGGGTAGCAACTGCCGTATGGGCGACTGTTATGGTACCCCTTGGGACATTGTATAGATGGTACTGGAAATACTTATCCGGTTAGTAATAAGTATTTCAACTTCTCCAGCCAATATTTAGACTGGACACTCCTAAAACAAAAACACATTAGTTTTTATATATAAGATGACTCATAGTTCATTAACACCGTACCTTGACATTAAAGCTACCAGATAATCGTATATTACTATTAAATAAATAGTATAAATAAATATAAAACTGCAAGCAAAATATTTTCTTTATTTTGTTTTGGAAAATTTCTAAGAATTTCAAATTCACCTCAATGTCCTCAACTAACAGGGGTGCTTTTTTGCGCAAAACTACTATTTAATAATATCGTTCATAAAGAGCCGATCATCAATATGCATTTGTACGAAATTTTACAATATGGCCTTTAATATACATTTTTTATACTTCTTGTAGTGCAGTAAATTCATGATATTATATTAATTCATGGAATATATACATTAAATTCATTTTTTTTCTTGAAATATTTCTAAAGTTTTTTTTGTTACTGAAATGCAACCATGCGTCCGCGAAATACCATCCTACCATGGATTTCAACTCTGAAAAATTCACCTCCATGGAGAACTTTCACCTCAGTGCAAATACTGGTTATACTGTGGTTTAGTAGCTTGCGGGCGGGCAAAAAGACAACATCGCATGCGCATACTGCGTTTTCATGCGCTTTTATACCACGTCGCACAATATCATGAAAAAATTATGATACCCAATGCTTTCGAAGAACTTCAATACTAAGCTATTTCCAAATATGATGGATTTTATTGGTCTGTGTATTAAGAAACTTTGAAAAAATTTTAACGACTTCAAGACCTTTGTAATTATTGTGAAACAATATACAGCAATATACAAATAAACAGATAAACAGATAAACAACTGCGCCGTTGGGCTAAGTAATTAGCGCGCACACCAAAATTGTACTGCGGAGTCTTCAGCGTAGCGGCTGATCGAAATGGATCTATCTACTACATAGCTGTGGTGTTGTTTTCTGATTTTTACCTTTTCTAATAAATTAAAACTGAATGATTGTGAAAAACCCCATTTCACAATAATTACAAAGGTCTTGAAGTCGTTAAAAATTTTTCAAAGTTTCTAAACTATTTCCTTTAAAACACACATTTTTAGTTTTCCCATAAAAATATAAATGAACTGACCCATACAAAAGATGAAGAATTATTTAGAAAAAAAAATATTTATATATATATATATAAATTGAAGGTGTAAGATGTTAGATGTAGGGGGAATGATGTAACATATAAGATGTAGGGGGTAGGGTGTATAGCAGCGCATAGATTCGAAAAATGTACGCGCATACGTTCTTGTCTATTTGCTTGCCCACAAGCATAGTACAGGTCTACAAGTAAGTTATCCTTATTTCTCTCTCTTTCTAATACACCCAATTTTGACACTGTAGACAAAACTAGCTTAACTAACACAGCAACCCGAGGCCCAGGGTTGAAATTTCCAAGAAGAAATGGAGTGAAATCTCCATACAGGGTTGCCGTGTAGGAATATTTTTAAAGCAATTTAGTATGGAAATGTAGAACAAAATGTATGCCTATGAACTAAATAAAATTTTGTGATTTGGATAAAATTGATTGTTTTTTTATGAAAAATAATGTCATTTCAATTATATGAACTATAACTATTTGAATATATTTTGCAGTTTTTATACATTTCAATATTTATTTTGATGATAAATGAAATGATTTCAATATATTTACATATTTTATGAATAAGAATATTTTGAAATACATTGCAGACGTGAAATGCAACCCTGCGCGTAAATAGGTACGTACATATGTGTGTGTATACACAACTGTTAGTTCAAACGAAGCAGTTGATAAAGTGAGTCGTTTCAAAAAAAGTTTATTTTAATATTTAATTTTATAATACAATTTCGGCTAATAATTTAATTTATTTACAAGGAACAACATTTTTCCGTCTTTCAGATATTTTTGCCGAGTTAAAGTGGAATAAAGTGTGTGGTAATAAGAATTTTAGCAAATAAGACATGTATACATGTATCTAATAAAGTTGTTCGTTTCCAGAAATGCCCGACCATTGCTGTATTTTAGGATGCGGATTAGGAGTACCGCGATACCCTTTTCCTGCAGAAACAGAAATGCCAAGGTGAGTGTATAAAGTGACTAAGTTTTAAATATGAGAAAATATTCTTTCAATAATTCTTGTTAAGTTCTTTATGGGCAATTATTGTGCATAAATTCAGATATTAGATATTATGCCATTCATAATTTTCTTAGCTTTATACAGTTTGAGTTTAGTAAAAAAATATATATGTATACATATAAACCTATTTATTTTTAAGTATTGTTACTTAACCATTTAAGTTTATATGGTGTAAATTAAAGCAAAAAGCTATTTAAGAAATGTTCTACATGTATACTTAATATTTTTTAAATATTTGTTTTCAGAAAAAATTGTATCCCTAACGGACCAAAACGGGTATTATAAAAAATGTGTGTTTATTGGTAAGGATTCCTGCTTTTTAATTTTGATCTTATATACATTTTATTTTACAACGCAATGTTTTTTTGTTTAATTTACAACGCCGTCTTCCTTTTGTTTTAAAATGCTTTTTTATTATATAAAAAAAAAATTCTTTTTAATTTACCAAACACTTTTGGTTTTATTTTTACTTTTTTATAATTTATATTTTTGTTTTCGATTATGTTTCATGCCAACAACACTTTAACTCTACCTAAAAAACCAAAACTGTCATTACAGCAATAACCACTTAAGCGGGCTACTCACCTGCCAAGAAATGTCAAACTCCATATAAAAAAACGCTCAAGAAATGGTCAAGAACTGTTTTCACACGTCAGATTTTCTGGAGCCAGTACTCAGCTCATAAGAAAAAATACTACAATTTTCGATGGTTGTCAATGCCGGTTTACCTAAAGAAATAAATATGCTCGTATATATTTCTTGAGGTAAACGTGCAGATTCACGGCAAAGATGAGTATATACTTCGCTACACATGTTTTATACATTTTTATAATAATAATCTGCAATAAAATGGAAAATGCCATAAACGTAAAAATTTCTTGACCAGGCATAAGAAATATATGCTCGTTTTTTTCTTGAGGCATTTCTTTGCAGGTGAGTAGCCCGCTTAATGCGGTAATCGCTTGTTATTTTCCTACAAGAACGCGAGCAGGTAGTTAGCATAGCTGCTTGACCTGCTCCAACCATCAATGACAGTTTTACAGGGTTATGTCCATTTTAGCTGTTGTTGCATATTGTTATATTCCCACACAAAGAATGTATGTATATATCAGTGAACTAAGCAAGCTGCTTTGTTTTTTAAAGAAACCCTTTGTGAAAAAGTATTGTATTTTTATAACATACATACATACGTATGAAGAAATGAGGTTTCACTATGGGTGTTTTTGTAAATATTGTAAATAGTTTTATTTGAACTGAATATACTTTTTTTCCCCTAAGTAGTTTTGTTTAGATTTTTTATATTTATTTTTAGTTATTGTACCTGAATTTTTAAAATATATGTTTTACGTTTTTATGTAAATACTACGTATATTGGTGAAAATAGGCCTCTAGGGGAACCGAACACCTAAAAAAATCGGTAACGCGCCTACATTGCTGCCTCCTGGGTGGTGTGGAAAAGCAATGACAACTTTCACAAATGGATACAGCTCACTAATCTTAAATTTTTAATATATTACTATTAAGAATGTGTGAGAATAATGATTTAGTGCACTGTGTCCAATTATAGTAACTTTTTTATGTTTGAGTTATGGAACTCACTTATTTTCTTTATTTATTTATTGAAATAAACAATGATTTTTTATACAAATATGTCTGTTTATTCATTATTTAATGGAAAATGTGGTGATAAATCTCAATATTAACAGCGAGGATGCAATACGTCGTCTTTGTTGTCGCTTTTCCTCGAGTTTAATGCAAGGTAATAATAATAATTATTTAATTGCGATCTATCACGCCCGAGCAACGAGGAGGAACACGCATCAGAAACAGTTGACAATTATTCCAAACCCAAAGGATGCTGTGTATGTTTGGTGGAAACGCCATATAAGCAACTTTGTAGCAGTATGTGAACACTCCCTTATATGCACGCCACGCACACACAAAGTACAAAAAGAAAATAAGCACAGGCATCTATGAAAAAACACATTTAAATGGTGGGGCACTTTACTAATATATGCTGTAAGTAAGAAAAGTGCTTGTTTATTAAAAATATTCACAGAAATTTATACAATTAGCAAGTTGCGTTTTATGTAAACAAAGAAGAACAAGAGAGTTGTCATGGAAATATCAACCACAGGATTGCTTTTCTGCGTAGTGCTAAAAGTTTTAGAAAATATGAAAAAATTTTTGCTAAACAAGTAAAATCTTTGTACAAACATTTCCAGATCAAATTAGTTGCTATAATAAATAATTTTCGGCAAATAGTTTCTATTATTTATGAAGTTATTAAACATTTGTCACAAGCTACTACTACTTTTATTTCGGTCCTAACGAATGACACCCTTCGTTGAGTGGCTTCCAATAAGGGGAACCCGATCAGGTGAGCACAGCTGTAAGTCGAACAGCTGATTCATATCTTACTTGTACAGTTGTACTATGCCCACAAGCTACTGAACCATAGTGTATCAATACCAAGTGTGAACTCTTCTTTTGACATCACACATTAAAATGTCGGTTTGTTTACATCCTTCACATATTAAAATGTCGCCAGCACCCAAGAACAGAAAAGCAATGGCGTTGTTTAACATCCTGCACACATCAACATGGCGGTCTCCTATCTTTTACCTAATGGTAGAAAGAGATGGGAAGATGGAAAGAAGTGAGACACACACATAAACACACATTTTTAGTTTTCCCATAAAAATATAAATGAACTGACCCAAACAAAAGATGAAGAATTATTTAGAAAAAAAAAATATTTATATATATACTAGCTGACCCGGCAGACGTTGTCCTGCCACAAATTTATTTCCCTGCATATTTCTCTAACCCGATCCCTATATCTATTTTAATCCATATCCCTATCTCCTTCGTATAGGAGGAACCACGCCCCCTTTTTCGTTATCCCCAGTTTTTTTGGAGGTGGCAGGGATTAATCTTGTTTAACTCCTCACGAAATTTCAGTGGTCTAACGTAACGTACTTTCAGGGATATGGACTATGAAATGTTTCCATCGTTTGGGAGGTGCCACGCCCCCTTTTGGTTTATCTCCAGTTTTTTTGGAGATGATAGGGATTAATCTTATTTAACTCCTCATGACATTTCAGTGGTCTAACCTAAATACTTCCCGAGATATGGACTATGAAGTATTTTATTCGTATGGGAGGTGCCACGTCCCATTTTGGTTAACACCCAGTTTTATGGGTGAGAATGGTGTTGTTATCCTATAGCTCTGTACTAATTTTCAGGTCCCTTTTAGAGATATTCACCTTGGAGAAAAAAGTTTGTATGGGAGATGCATATGTAGCAGAGTACACCTAGCGACAGCAGCACCACGCAACACGACGCGACACAACAATGTTGATAAATAGGCAACTATTTGGTCGTGTCGCGTCGTGTTGTTGTTGTTGTTGTAACGAAGTGTAGCCCTGCCCAGCGTGCACTTTTCCTTAACCTAAATTGTCATCAATTTCTTCTAACGGGAGTCCTAGGAAACTTGCAGTTTCAACAGGGTTGGACCAGAGGGAGATGGGTGTTAGAAGAGTGGGCTCCGAAGAGCAGATAAATAAATGGTTGGTATTATGGGGTGACGAGCCGCATGCCGGACATTCATTCGGCACGTCAAGGTCTAGTCTGGATAAGTAGGAGTTTAACCTGCTACAGTATCCAGAGCGTAATTGAGCCAGAGTGACCCTTGTCTCTCGAGGAAGATGACGCTCCTCAGCCGCGACGCGAGGTGGTTTGGCGTGCAAAACGGCGTTCAGTGGACAGAGCGAGACATAAGACGCAACGGACGTGTCATGGATGTGCTTCAGGGCCTGCTTATGTACCTTTGGATCAAACGGCGAAAGTGTGAGGTGCCGGATCTCATCAAAATGCTCACGTAGATGTGCCCTTACGGTCCTAGGAGGTGGCTCATACTCAAGCAGTAGTCTGTTGGGATGTTGTGGTTTGCAACAGTTCAACAGGTACTGCTTGTTTAGCATTTCATTGTGCTCCAAAACTGGGAGCATTTCCACCTCATGATGTAAATGATGTTTTGGAGACATAAGGACGCATCCCGTGGCGGTTCTGAGTGCGGTATTTTGGCAGGCCTGCAGTCTTTTCCAATGAACCTCAGCAAGCCCCGGCGACCATATCGGCGACGCGTAATTCAGGATCGGCCGACCAATTGCTTTATAGGTTGCCAGCAACGTTTCTTTGTCTTTACCCCAAGTGCTGCCGGCTAGCGACTTGAGAATTTTGTTGCGGCTTTGTAGCTTAGAGACAATTGCGGTTGAATGAGCAGCGAATTTGTGCATGGGGTCGAAAGTTACCCCTAAGATTTTGGGGTGAGAGACAGTAGGTAATTTTTGATCGCCTACGTAGATTTCTAACTCCATGCCAACTTGCGCCGTCCAGGTCGTGAATAGTGTCGCCGAGGACTTCGTTGGCGACAATGTCAGGCTCCGGGCAGTGAAAAACTCAACAAGAGAGGGGAGATAACCATTGATCCTGGAGCATAGCTCATCAACGGAAGTGCCAGAAGCCAGGATCGTACAATCGTCTGCGTAAGAGACAATCGAGACTCCATCTGGTGGGGAAGGAAGCCTCGAAATATAAAGATTAAACAGAAGCGGGGAAAGGACACCACCCTGCGGTACCCCTTGTTTAATCTTTCTCGGTTTTGATTTTTTGTTTCTGAAAACTACAGACGATTGACGACCACTCAGATAATTGGCGGACCAACGCTTAAGACAGGGGGGGAGCGATGAATCTTCCAAATCGGATACCAGTTGTCCATGATTTACTGTGTCAAAAGCTTGAGACAGGTCAAGAGCAACTAGAACCGTCCTGTGATGAGGGCTTTTCTGGTTGAGTCCGTCAGTTATCTGAGTGTTAATGGCATTTAGAGCAGATGTTGTGCTCCGTATTTTTCTAAAGCCATGTTGGTGCTCGGCTAACCTCAACTTTGATGTGTAAAGAGGAAGTAATACCGCCTCCAATGTCTTCACTACTGGCGAGAGGAGCGATATCGGACGATAAGACTCCCCTACGTTAGCTGGTTTGCCAGGCTTTAGTAGTGGGACCACGACTGCCTGTTTCCATTTTTCAGGTATGACAGAAGTGGCCAGGGACAAATTGAAGACGGTAGTGAGGTATTTTACTCCCTCTTCGCCGATGTGTTTTAAATGCACCATGGCTATGTCGTTAGGGCCCATAGCTTTAGAGTTTTTGGCTTTCCTGATGGCCACTCGAACCTCTGTAGCGGTGATGGAAACGGGGGCATTGTTTTTGTGTTTATGCGCACACCTGAAGATCCTACGTCTGTCCCTGTCCTGTGCAGGGTGTGGTACAAACTGTCGGCAAAAGGCCGTTGCACTTTTCTTCGGGTCACTAAACGTCTTATCACCAAAGGTGATGTCTACGTTTTTTGGTGGGCCCGTCGAATTTGACAGGGATTTGACTGTGGACCATAATTTTCCAACACCGGTAGAGAGGTTACAAGACCTCAGATGCTCCTCCCATTTGGCATGTTTGTGTTCATCTACCAACCGTCTGATTTCCGCGTTGAGACCACTGATCTGTGGGTCTGCGGGATCGATGCTACGTATATGGTCACGTTCATTGGCCAGGGCTGCAGCTTCAGTTGGGAAGTTTGGCCGTATATTTTGTATTCTCCCAGCTGGTATAAAAAGGGCTGCAGCTCTATTTATGACCTTACGTATTTCCTTTTCACCTTGGCGTACGTCAGTCGGTATGGGAAGAGCACCAAAGGAGCTCTCAGTAAACTCAGTAAAGCCAACCCAGTCAGCCCTCCTGAAGTTTACGTAGGATCTCTTCTCAGAGGTGGTGAAATCCGGGGCACGATCAACGGACAGGATGATTGGCAGGTGATCTGATGCCAAAGCCACCATTGGGCGCCAGTTTATGCAGTTTATTAGACCCGGACTAACAATTGTTATGTCCGGGGAGCTACTGCAATTTACTGCCATCCTCGTGGGGGCGTCCGTGTTCACCGCGCAGAATGTGGAAGCGTCAATTTGCTCGGCTATTTCCCGTCCTCTGCCGTCAGCAGAATGGCGTGAATGCCACATGTCCTGGTGTGCATTAAAATCGCCCATAATGACACGGTTATCGCCCCGTAGGAAATCGCTTAAATCAGGGCGATAACTTCTGGGACAACAGGTGACGGGAGGTATGTAGATGTTTATCAGCTCGAGATCAACACCTCCAGCTGAAATGACAATACCCTGTCGCTCTAAGGGTATGTCCTCTTGGTCGGTGTTGAATGCAAATTCCCTATACCGCACGGTTTGGTGGATGATGAACGCAAGACCACCCCCACCGTCCGTACGATCATGCCGGAGAATGTGGTAGCCACCACTCGCTCTGAGATCCGAGTGGGTGCCAAGTTTAGTCTCTTGGATTGCAGCAATTTTGATGGAGTTTTGCTGCATAAACTTGGTGATCTCCACAATCTTGCCAGTTATACCATTGCAGTTTAATTGCATTATTTTGAAATGCGGGGGAGAGGCAATGGTCACTCTGGGAGTCAGGGACTGGTGCGCTCGCCGTGGAGGTAATATGCTAGTCCGTGATCGTCGTCGCAGTCCTGAAGGCGACAAATTCCGCTCGTTGGGAAACGAGGTAGAATTAGTCGGCAATGTGGGCTGCACAGCTCGACAACACGGCGCAACATACGCATCAGTCCATAGATTTCTGTTTGCGAGCCCTGAGCATATGCGCAGGTGACATTGGCCAAGGCAGATATTGCACTTGACCGATGGCACTCTGGACGCATATATTCTGTGCCGACAAACAGTGCACATAGTGTGAGGGACCAGGAGCTGATGGCCTTGATTCACACTTGTGCCGGTACCGGAAGAAGTAGAGGGGAGGAGAATATTTTGGGGCGGGAGTTGTAGCTCAGCAGTGCTCACAACATCTATAGATGTGCTACGTAGGGAGTAGCTATGAGCTGCTGTGTGAGGTGTTAGCGCGCTAGGGCGCGAGCTACAACTGGGAACACACAATGTTTGCTGAGCAATAGATATATTGCGAAGGGGAGGCGATAGTGCTACGCCGGAGCGTCGCGAGCCACGGGACGTTCTAAGACGTGAACAGCAAGGCGCAACGAAGGTTTTAAAAAAACTAAGAGGCCGGTGTGTTTTTGGATCTAGTCCGGAGCAACTAGACTTGTGTAGCCAACCTTTACAAGATGTGCATTGCACCGAATGCGAACATCGTGTATAAATTTTCTTCCGGCACACGCAGCAGAACCATTCTGTTGGACCAGGGTTTAGCTCAACGCCAGACCGGAACAACAGAATAGGGAGCAGCCCTGCTGCAAGGAACTGCTCCAGGGATGAAAATTTTAGGGGGAGGAATCGTGACACGTTAGACAGGGTCACTTCGGGTGTACTGCTCTTGGCCAGGCTGTAATAAAAAAATACAGCCTGGGTCGTTTCGGTACGAAGGGTACTGCGCAAGCACATGTACCTTTCTCGCAGAACCGGCAGTACGTAGAAACGCGTCGTGTCGTTAGATGTACCCGTACCTTAAGATTTCACCAACAGAAGTCGGTGCGCTTTCACGTAGATCCGTGGTATACACATTATTAAAACAAAAATACCCAAAGAATTTTCGTTTAATACCAAATTTCATTAAATCAGTTTTAAATACAATGCTTTTTTTTTATTATTAAAAAATATATATGCATTCAAGATGGTAATACGTTAAAAAAAATTAAAAAAAAACGACGCAACTTCTTAACATTTTAATGTGTTTAGTATGAAACCCAAAAAATACGACCCAATTTGAACACTGCGTTGAACCATGCAGCGACATCTGTTTCTGAAAAATTGGCTTGTACGCAGCTACGACAAAAACCAATTCAACACAGAATGAAAATATCGCGCTAGGGGGGAAATAAACAAAAAGGAGATACCTATAAATTATGGTGGAATTAATAAGATGAGATATAAAATATGGTGGAATTAATAAGATTGTAAAGGAGGTACCACACCCCCCTAATATTTTGTTTTGATTTTAATACATGACCTGCGCGTGGTAATAACAAACAAACCCCCCAAAGGAAGTATATAATTTGGTTCAGCCGTTTTCGAGTTTTAGCGTGACGACTGAACACCATTTGATTTTTATATATGTACCTATATAGATTAACAAACCAAAATAATTAAAGATTGTATGGGAGGTACCACGCCCCCTTTTTCGATAACCCCAAGTTTTATGGCTGAGAATGGTGTTGTTATCCTATAGCTCTATACCAATTTTCATGTTCCTGCCTTAAACACTTTTGAAGATATTCACCTTGAAAAATTCAGTTTGTATGGGAGGTGCCACGCCCCCTTTTCCGATTACCCCTTCTTTTATGTGTAAGAAGGCTTTTGATACCATATAGTCTATACCAATTTTCAGGTCCCTACCTTGAACCCTTTCACAGATATTCTGCTTAAAAAATTTAGTTTGTATGGGAGGTACCACGCCCCCTTATTGGATAACCCCCGGTTTTATAGGTGAGAGTGGTGCTGTTATCCTGTAGCTCTGTACCAATTTTCATGTTCCTGCCTTAAACACTTTTGAAGATATTCAACTTGAAAAATTCAGTTTGTATGGGAGGTGCCACGCCCCCTTAATATTTTGTTCTGATTTTAAGACATGACCTGCGCGTAGTAATAACAAACAAATCTTCCAAAGGAAGTATTTCATTTGGTTCAGCCGTTTTCGAGTTTTAGCGTTACAATTATACACCATTTCATTTTTATATATATAGATATATAAATTGAAGGTGTAAGATGTTAGATGTAGGGGGAATGATGTAACATATAAGATGTAGGGGGTAGGGTGTATAGCAGCGCATAGATTCGAAAAATGTATGCGCATACGTTCTTGTCTATTTGCTTGCCCACAAGCTACTGAACCATAGTGTATCAATACCAAGTGTGAACTCTTCTTTTGACATCACACATTAAAATGTCGGTTTGTTTACATCCTTCACATATTAAAATGTCGCCAGCACCCAATAACAGAAAAGCAATGGCGTTGTTTAACATCCTGCACACATCAACATGGCGGTCTCCTATCTTTTACCTAATGGTAGAAAGAGATGGGAAGATGGAAAGAAGTGAGACAAAAAAGGAAATTAAAAACAGGTGACTAAACTCACTTTGAAGTTTTCACGACTATGTCTATGATATCACACTTGTTATTAACCACAATCTCAAACAGGTGTTAAACTCATTTTGGAATTTGACGTCTATGCAGAAGAGTTTACACTTGGTATTGATACACTATGTACTGAACGATGCGACGTTAGCAGATCAACTTTACACCATTGTTTATCCCTACTATAGTTTGGCAACTTCTTTTCTTCTTCTTACGAATTTGAGTGGAAGGCACTGGCTGAGTGAACCCAAAAGAAATGGAATGAAGGAAAAGTACGAAGCCCAATAAGCCATTTTATTTCATATCAATCTGAGACGCATTTGAGATGAAACCTTAAACGTCAATTCTCACTTTTTGAAAACTTAATATCAATTAATCAATCAATTAATTTTCGATTTAGTGATAAACTACCAGTAGCAGATCAACTTTTTTGCTAAATGAGTATTAACTTGAGGTATAATTAAATATAACAAGTAAGGAAGTCTATGTTCGGATGAACCGAACATTATATACCCAGCGGTAATTTTCGGAACGGGATAACAAAGATATAGGCCCTAGGAGGATTTACCTAAAGTTTTCACTATCTTAGCTATTTACCTTACCGAATTATGTCAATTTATGTGATTTTCCATATCGAAAGTGGGCGTGGTCGGGAAGAGATATCGTCCAATTTCATCACCTATATTGCTAGTATATGTTGTGCCAAATTTCATGAGTCTGAAGTAATAAGTTTAAAAGTTTTGACCAGTCGAATATTCCAAATGCCTTCCTTAAAGGTGGGCGTTGCCACGCTCACATCTAAACATTTATCAAAAATCATAATAGATTGATTGAGGTGTTCATCCTACCAGCCTATATCATTTTAGCCATTTTCGTTACCGAATTATGTCAATTTATTAGATTTTCGAAATGTTCCATATCGAAAGTGGGCGTGGTCGGAAAGCGATTTCGTCCAATTACATCAGGTATGCTCCCTATTATGCTAGTATACCTTGTACCAATTTCATCGTTCTACCGTTAACAGTTTAAAAGTTATGACCCGTGAAATTTTCAAGTATGCCTCCCTGAAAAGTGGGCGACGCCACGCCTACTTTTAAAAATTTATCAAAAAATCATAATAGAATGACTAGGAGTTTCATCCTACCAAACTATATCATTTAGCCATTTCCGCTACCGAAGTATGTCAATTTATGTGAGTTTCCAAATTTTCGATATCGAAAGTGGGCGTCGTTGGAGGGCGATTTTATCCAATTTCATCAGGTATACTCCCAACGATACTAGTATGCTTTGTGCCAAATTCCATCATTCTATCGTAATCAGTTTAAAAGTTACGCCCAGTCGAATTTTCAAAAATGCCCCCCTTAAAAGTGGGCGGTGCCACGCCCACTACACAAATTTTTTGGAAAAATCATAAAAGAATGACCAGGGGGGTTCATCTATAAAATTATATCATTTTAGACATTTCAGCTGCCGAGATATGCCAATGTGTGTGATTTTCGAAATTTTCGATATCGAAAGTGGGCGTGGTTGGAGGGCGATTTTATCCAATTTCATCAGGTATACTCCCAACGATACCAGTATGCTTTGTGCCAAATTCCATCATTCTATCGTAATCGGTTTAAAAGTTACGCCCAGTCGAATTTTCAAAAATGCCCCCCTTAAAAGTGGGCGGTGTCACGCCCACTATAAAAAATTTTTGGAAAAATCATAAAGGAATGACCAGGGGGTCCATCTATAAAATTATATCATTTTAGCCATTTCAGCTGCGAGATATGCCAATTTGTGTGATTTTCGATATCGAAAAAGGGGGCGTGGTTATCATCCGATTTCGCCCATTTTCAATAGCAACCTACCTTGTCCAGAAAGTAACATGTATACAAAATTTCATGCAAATATCTCAATTTTTACTCAAGTTATCGTGTACACGGACGGACAGACGGACAGACATGCCTAAATCAACTCCTCTTTTAATCCTAAAACTTTCATATATGGAACTTTGTCAAAATATAATTTGCTCTAAAATTGACGTACGTCACGTATCTGACGTATTCACGGACTGATTCTGTTTGGCCTATAACGGATAAAGCAGCGACACAAGAACTGCATCTGCTAATGGGACAACTTCATTTCATTCAAAGGTATGATTTTGTTTCTGGTGCAAATTATTTTAGTATATAATTGTTTTTGTTGTGGTAACTATAGATTTTGGTACACAAGAACTTAGACAAACGGTAACCTTGCTTGGTTCACCATTTAAAAGCGTGAACTCACAAGAAATACGAAAGTAAAATCATGCAATAACACTGGGCCGTTAGCATAAGAGGGTGTCACACGTTACATCCATATTGACGCGATCCATGGCTGTTACATCCATATACCTAAGATACAGGGTCATAAGTGTGCAAAGGTAGGAAAACCCGGTTTTGACCCCTAACTCAAGATTTTGAGGGTGTCCGGCACATTTCTTGTACGCAGTTCTTCTTATCTCATTGAGATCTAACAGAAAATGCTATCTCGTCCCAGGTATTTTTTTTCGTGCTGCGCAGTGTAATAGATCTAATGACAAATAAAAAAAGAAGGCTGGCCTTGTTATATAAGTCAATATAAAGTAACATTTATTGACAGGTATCTATGTATGTATGTATATTAGACTGGGCCAAAAATTCCAAATTTCGTTTTTTTTTTCAAAACTTATATTGATTTTCTTTTTAAGAAAGGTGAAAAAATTACGGTAATTTTTTAGATTTTTATATTAAAGTCTAGAGGTCTATCATCGCTAGTTTAGATTTTACAGACTTAACCTCCAACTTGGTATAAAAACGACAAATCATTGTTGAAAAAACACCTGAGCATATTTTTTAGGAAAAATCTACAAAAGCTACCTAGACTGAATTTTCTCATAATTCCCGATTTTGGTTTGAAAATTTGCGAAACATGAAAAAATCAACATCGAATAAAGCTAAATACATATTCTTAAGGGAAATTGGATGCTGAATCCGAATTCGATATCAGAATTTAACAACGGGCCCGAGGTTCGGCCCTAACCGTGTAAAAAAGTCCAATATTATTTTGTGAAGGTTAGTGAAAAACGGCGACCTGTTGGCTACTTCTGATCACGGATTTGGATTCAGCTCGCCAAAATACATGAAAATTAATGTATTGAGGGCACAGATCCGTTTTTGTTTTTTGTGGCTGCGCCATTTGAAGACTGTAGAACTACACCCCCGCAGAGAAAGCCTATATTAAGCAAAAATATGTTTGAACGTATATGAGAAATGTATATTGTTTTGTTATAATATAATTATATTGTTATAATAAATAGTTGTGCTAGGAAAATATTAAAAAAAAAAAAATTAAAAACCACCCCAAACATTTTCTTCTGGCTGCGCCCCTGAGGGTGGGCCACCCCTAAGGGTTAAGTTAGAGCGCTAATTTTATTTTTTTTTATTTTCTCATCAATACCTAACTTTTGAGGGGGTAAGACCAAGTCGACATTTTTTTTGAATCACCCTAATGTAGGTACATATATATAAATGATATCTTCTCAACCAATAATCGTACAGTCAACTTCTACCATCCAGTTTTTCGAGTTCGAAAATTTACTAAAAGTTGTGTAGCTCAAAAACAGTAAAATATTATTAAATTAACTTAGGTTATTCAGATAGCAAATTTAACGCTCTACAAAAAAGGTGAAATGAACTTTTATCATTTATCTAACCACTAAAGAGATACCCAACACTAAAGAGACACCCAACACTAAAGAGATATCCAGGACAAAAATGCCCAAACATACAGGCATACACGCTAACGTGAAAGAATTTGTATGTATATGCATGTCCGTTTGAGCGTTGAATTTGTTACAGGGTTCGGAATTATTCATTTATGAAGATTCATGTACGTTCTTTTGCATTCGCATTCACGAACATGGATATTAAAAAAAAAAATTTGCATTCGCGTTCGTGAATAAGAACGTATACAAAATCCACACCATTCACGTTCATGAATGCATTCGTGCATCATTCATAAATGCCTTCTCGAATCTAAATATGCACGTACTTCTTGCCGTTCATCTTCATATATGTATGCATATGTGGCATGAATAATTCACGAAGGCATTTAAGAACGTTCATTGAATGCATATTTTGTATGGCATATTCGCAGAGGGTTGTAGTAGAAAATTTGAAAAATGCTATTGCGAGTATACCGACAGGAATGTGAACCAAAAAAAAAACTTTTGACTGTACTTCTAGGTTTTACTCAGGGATATTAAGGACCTTCTTAGGGGCCATTTCTATAATTGTTCGGGACCATTTTGGAATTGTTTTCGGGATTATTTTCAGGACTTTTCGATATTGTCTTCGGGACTTTTTCGGGATTGTTTTAGGGATTATTCCGGGAATTTTTCGGGATTGGTTTTTCAATCATTTCGTGATAATTTTGGGATTGTTTTCGGATCATTGCTGGATTGTTTTTGGGACTTTTCCTAACCATTTCGGGATGATTTTTGGGCCATTTCATGTTCATAGAGTTCTTAACCATTTCAAGAAAAAATTTCGGGATGCAGTTTTGTGCAAGCACACTACCTTAAATTATCATCATCTGCATGCTTACATATGCACATGTCCAAAAATTGTTTACGCGACATTTTTCAGATACACACACATTCATACCTACCTACATACAACACATGCTATTGATCTACTAACTAGCGACACACACAAAACAAATACAGAAATGCGAGCGCTGGGAACAGAATCAGTCCGCCAATACGTCAGTTGCGTGACGTACGTCAATTTTAGAGCAAATTCTACTTTGACGTATCTGGCGTTACACATCAGTCTACCTGGCTGTCAGTTGTTTCGACGTACTGACGGATTGATTCTGCTGAACTCTTATGGGTCAGTTACATAAAGCTTTATTTTGGCTTTACCTCAAACATTGACTTTGACAGAAAAGTTCTGTGTAGGTATTTAAACGAAGCATGGCAAATTGGAGAGCTCAAAGTTGAAGCAAGGTTCAAATTTGGCAAACTCTCAAATTTTGCTTGCTTTGCTTGCTTTGACAATCAGTTGTTGATGACTTTGCTTCAATTAAAGAATAAAATGTTTGAGAAAATAATAATTAATTCATTTTTTCTATATTAAATTAATAAATTAACTAAAACACTACGAATGCAAAGAAAAAAATAACGAAAACAAATGTATAAAAGAGAAGCGTCAAGGCGTTCATTGTAGCATACCTCTGAAGTTGGACGCAAAGTTTTGAGATAGCAAATGTCAGGCGAGGTTAACAAAGCTTTATGTATTCGACCCTTTAAGGCCATCCGACACAGTAAATTTAGAATGTTCTGAGGCATGACCAGCAGGGTGGTAGGTAAGGTTGTTATGCGCTAGGCTATTGCGCTAGCGCAGTAACTCGCAATAGCATTTTTCAAATTTTCTACTACAACCCTCTGCGAATATGCCATACAAAATATGCATTCAATGCACGTTCTTAAATGCCTTCGTGAATTATTCACGCCACATCAGTGGCGTAGTAAGAGAATTTTGTTAATTGATGATAAGTACTTATTGTATAGAATAATGTGATTGGCCAGAAATAGTTATCATATTGCACTGATTCAGTGATCCATTTATTGATTATTGTAATAATTAATATTCAAAATAATTAATTTTAAAAAAGCAAATGAGGGACATTACAAATTAATTTTCCTCTGTTTTTGAGCAAATCGGTCAATAACTTCCTCCACTGCGATATTAATATTTCTATTTATACTCATTAGGGAAGTCCATTCAGCCTATCTTCTCCGGTTGAATTCCTTACCCAATTTTTCAAACGTCTTAATGTTGAAAAACTTCGTTCACTGCTGGCAATGGTTACAGCTAACGTGGCTCCAATCTTCAAAAACTTGAACACGTTTGGAAAAAGTGTTTCATTGCAAAGATTTAGTGCGTCGATGAATGTCTTTGGACGATCTTCCGCTGCAACCCAACGTTGTCTCCATAGTAGAAATTCATTGTTTACAACGGGTACCGCTGTTTCAGTAACTGCTGGCCACTGATCCATCAATATTTTGACAGTTTCGGGAACGATTTCACCTTCTTTTCTTGTCAATTTATCAGGAATCACATTTTCAATGATTGACAATATGTTTTTGTGCTTTATGAATCTGTTACACACTGAAGATATGAAGTGATCGATGAACGGGATGAAAATTGATCTGCGAAAATATTCTTCTGCTGTGCTGTTTTCATAGTTTTCCCGGTTTTTTTGACGACTTACAAGCCTAGGAACTTCAATTTTCAATTTGATTCACTATTTTCCCTCATTTCTTTCAACAAAATAACCAGATCTTCAACCGCCAAAACAGCTGCAGAGAGGTCAACGCTTTTCCCTTGAAGGTAGGAGGTTAATTAGTGCAGCTGCACCATCGTATCCTTGGGAAACCAAAAACTCCAGGTTGACCTTCAACTTCTTTGAAATTTCTATCAATGACGAAGCAAGTCCTCTACCAGTACAATCTTCGATAGGGATGAACTGTAGAAAATCTTCTCTCAAAACTATTCCATCTGCAGTTATTTCAGTGTAACGATATGAAGTAAATGCTGCTTCAATGTTTGGTCACCAGAATTCATCCGAAATCTTAATAAAGATCTGAAGTTGCCATCATTATGGGAAGGAGTCTCGAGGGATATAGGACCAGAATCATGATGCCCTCTTAAAGCTATTTCTTGCCTGCCGATGAAAATTATGGTTTCAACGATGGAGCTTAAAATTTCTCGATTCGGTTGAATTTCAGCACTTTTCACAGTATTTAGCTGCAAGCTTTGGCCTTTGTGAATTAAGGTAACGATTAGTATCTTCCAACTTTGGCAGTCTTTATTGAAACATTTTATTATGCTATGGATACACACACGGAGATTATCTCCAATAAATCTTCTTTAATCAGATCCAAATTTTACCCTGATACACACAAAATTGAAGATTAACAGCATTGAGAATTACTACTTTGGTACCTCGGCGACATCTAGCTGTCGAAAGTCGGATTTTACAAACCAGCGCGACGCCTATCTGTCAGCTACCCTTAATTTCCTAGTGTTTCTTGGTGTTGTTGTCTATTTATGTACAGAGTGTTGCCAGTGCAAATTTTTTAAAACTGCGCAAATCTTCTTAATTTTTGGGAGTTTATAATGAAGATTATGCTCAAGTTAACTCCCAAAAGCGCAGTTAATTTGGAATTTGCGCTAATGTATCAGCCGTATTATACATTAAAGGTCTTTTTCATAAAAAATAAAATACTTTTATTAAGCTCTTACAATTGGTATTTTTTGAAAAAGTAATTTTGAAAATGCTTATAAACCTTTAATGCTATGAATACACACCCGGAGATTATCTCCAATAAATCTTCTTTAATCAGATCCAAATTTTACCCTGATACACACAAAAATGAAGATTAACAGCATTGAGAATTACTACTTTGGTTGTTATTGCACTATATTCTTACCTACCTCAGCGACATCTAGTTGTCGAAAGTCGTATCTTAGAAACCTTCGCGACGCCTATCTGTCAGCTACCCTTAATTTCCTAGTGTTTCTTGCTGTTGTTGTCTATTTATGTACAGAGTGTTGCCACTGCAAATTTTTTAAAACTGCTCAAATCTTCTTAATTTTTGGGAGTTTATAATGAAGATTGTGCTCAAGTTAACTCCAAAAAGCGCAGTTAATTCGGAATTTGCCCTAATGTATCAGCCGTATAACATCCGTTCTAAACCCGAAACTCTTATATCTTATGAGCTTTGAAATTACGAGAAACTATTGCAATTCTCTTCAACTTTCCAACATCCGTTTTAAAACCGAGACTCTTGTATCTAACGAACTTTAAAGCTACGAGAAACTATCATAAATCTCCGATGTTCGTTTAAATACCCATCCGTTCAAGAATCCTATTTAACCGAACATCGGAGATTTATGATAGTTTCTCTTATACTATGGATACACACACGGAGATTATTTCCAATAAATCTTCTTTAATCAGATCCAAATTTTACCCTGATACACACAAAAATTGAGATTAACAGCATTGAGAATTACTACATTGGTTGTTATTGCACTATATTCTTACCTACCTCAGCGACATCTAGTTGTCGAAAGTCGGATCTTAGAAACCAGCACGACGCCTATCTGTCAGATACCCTTAATTTCCTAGTGTTTCTTGGTGTTGTTGTCTATTTATGTACAGAGTGTTGCCAGTGCAAATTTTTTAAAACTGCTCAAATCTTCTTAATTTTTGGGAGTTTATAATGAAGATTATGCTCAAGTTAACTCCCAAAAGCGCAGTTAATTCGGAATTTGCGCTAATGTGTCAGCCGTATTAGCTTCAAAGCGCGTTAGATACAAGAGTCTCGGCTTTAAACTGAATGTTAGGAAGTTCAAGAGAATTGCAATAGTTTCTCGTAACTTCAAGGTTCGTTAGATATAAGAGTTTCGGGTTTAGAACGGATGTTATGCTATGGATACACACACGGAGATTATCTCCAATAAATCTTCTTTAATCAGATCCAAATTTTACCCTGATACACACAAAAATGAAGATTAACAGCATTGAGAATTACTACTTTGGTTGTTATTGCACTATATTCTTACCTACTTCAGCGATATCTAGTTGTCGAAAGTCGGATCTTAGAAACCAGCGCGGCGCCTATCTGTCAGCTACCCTTAATTTCCTAGTGTTTCTTGGTGTTGTTGTCTATTTATGTACAGAGTGTTGCCAGTGCAAATTTTTTAAAACTGCTCAAATCTTCTTAATTTTTGGGAGTTTATAATGAAGATTAACTCCCAAAAGCGCAGTTAATTCGGAATTTGCGCTAATGTATCAGCCGTATTAGAGAGCTTAAGAGAATTGCGGTAGTTTCTCGTAACTGGATAGTTTGCTAGATATAAGAGTTTCGGGTTTAAAACGGACGTTAGAGAGCTTAAGAGAGTTGCGATAGTTTCTCGTAACTTGAACGTTCGTTAGATATAAGAGTCTCGGGTTTAAACCGCATGTTTACTTTTCAAACCTTTTTGATTTTCGTCAAATAAATTAAAAATTAATTCAATTATAAAAGCTGAAGAGACACATTTGTGGTCAGGAGTCCAATAGTTCTCCAGAAAATCTGCTAGACAGTGCATAGTGGACATGTTTCTTCGTTGACGATTCGAGGTAAATATGCAAGTGTTTGCTACTTTGGAGTATTAAACATTTCACCTAATCTAATAATTGTTTAAATGTCCTTAGGATTTGAGGAAATCCTCTCATAAAACGAATTGTCGCGGAAAAATCTTTGGTTCCCCAATACGTTCAAGAACCTAGCAGCTACAAATTCAAGGGTGGCGGTTTTCAAGAACACGGATTTTTATTAGCTTAATTACTCTAAATTAATTAATGAATTAGAATTGTACCTATTATGTTTATAATCAAAACCTCATACTTTTATATATTACCTATATAAATTAAAATAAAGCAAATGATTTTAACTAAAAAGATGTGTAAATTGTAAATATGGAACGAGTTAGAACTCATCGTAAGCGTAAACATTCTCGACCCGTTTTCGATATTGTTTTAGGTACTTTATCGATAGTGAAACCGTACGGACACAAGATCCGTTAGTAGTCCATTTACAGCACAAAAAAGAATCGTATTTGATACTGTTTGCGTAACTTTATCGATAGTGAAAACGTCGCGAAACCAGATCCGTTAGCAATCCATTTACGGAACGAAAACGAATCGGAAACTGTATCAAAATCTGATATCGAGAAAGTGAGCTCTGCTGCCACAAACTGGGCGAAGGGTAATGCTTTTACGATAGTTTTGCGGAACCCATTCTCGATACATTTTTCAGGAAAATTATTGCTAAAGCTTCGAAAACTGAGGCATTTTCGTGAGCGTTCCAGATATCCGTTTGCGATCAGTTTACGACACTTTATAGCTGTTGAAAACGGATCTCAAATGAATATATTTTCGATGCGATTTGCTACACAGTAAAAAGAAAAGTCTAACTTTACCCACCCGACCAAGAATCCTATTTAAACGAACATCGAAGATTTATGATAGTTTCTCGTGGCTTCAAACATCGTTAGATATAAGAGTCTCGGATTTGAAACGGATGTTAGTTAGTTCAAGAAAATTGCGATAATTTATCGTAACTTCAAAGTTCGTTAGATATAAGACACTCAGGTTTAAAACGGATGTTAGAGAACTTAAGAGAAAGCCCTTAGTTTCTCGTAGCTTGAAAGTTCGCTACATATAAGAGTCTCGTGTTAAATACGGATATTTATTTTTTCTCTCTCACCTTCATATATTTGTCAAATAAATGAAAAATTAATTCAATTATAAACGCTGGTCTATGTTGGAACTCTATAAAGAAGTCTGGAAATGGACAGGACTAGTTTGGAAATCGAAGTAAGTCTCTTATAGCCCTCGAATTTTTAAATTTCACTCCATCTAACAATTATTTTCCTTCTTAAACCGTTAGGATTTCTTCCTGTATGGCTCTATATGTATATCTGGAAGCTAATGATCCCATCATGATCCTCAATGCAAACTGGCGGTGCCGTCGCATATTGAGCCCTCTCTGCATGCCGACCAATTATTTAAATATTATTTTAAACGCATTTCTTTTATGTTCATTAATTAACTATGTGCCCCTATCCATTTGTATTATGTTTGTGAGTTATTTCCGAAAGTAATTAAAATAAAATATAATAAATTACCAAAAAATATGTTAAATTTGAATGTGGAACGAGTTGGAACTTATCGTTAGAGTAAACATTCTCGAGTCGTTTTCGGTACAGTTTTAGGTACTTTCTCGATAGCAAAACGCATCGGAAATGTATTAGTTGGTTGCCCGTTTTCGATACTGTTTTAGGTACCTTTTCGATAGGAAATCGCATCGAAAATTTATTCGGTTGCGATCCGTTTTCAACAGCTATAAAGTGTCGTAAACTGATCGCAAACGGATATCGAGAAAGTGAGCTCTGCTGCCACAAACTGGGCGACATGTAATACTTTTACGATAGTTTTGCGGAGCCCATTTTCGTATTGCTAAAGCTTCGAAAACTAAAGCATTTTCGTGAGCGTTGGTCGGGTGGGATAATACCATTTTGATGTTTATATATAACAACGCCGAAAAGTATTAACCCTAGAATCGTAATACAGTTTTACCATACGTTAATGCTAATATACGTAAATTTTACGTACTACACCGTTTGGGGCAGTAATTTTAGATAAATGTTTAATAAAAACCTGTTTTTCTTTTGTGTTGATTTTATTAAATGAAAGTACAAAGTTTTTTTGTTTTTAAAACTAAATAATAAGAATTTCTACATATGTACATCCGTCGAATATTTTAATTTGATGCTCACCACACAGGGCAGCTTCATTATGTATTCAAAAAGAGGTAGTTGTCAGCCTTTTTTTTTAAATAGTTACAAAGTTTTAAGTATAAAGGTTCGCCTTTTGGTGAAAAAGTTAAAGTAATTGCGTTTTATTAGGTTTATCACAGAAACTGTTCTTCAATTGTATAGAAAGTTTGGATAATAATACATACGTTAATGCTAGGACTACGTAAAATTTACGTACACCCTTTTTTTGTAAGAACGATAAAAGCGAACCAGGAACTGACAATTGATTAATTATTCACTTTTTAATGAAAAAATAAAATGAAGAAAGCACTGCCGAGTGCTTACAGCTATGCGGAACTGCGGTAAACTATAACGGCCCTTTTTATGAGACATACCTACACGTAAAATTTACGTATATTACCATTCTAGGGTTAAATTAATACCATATTCGGTCTAATTAAGAAAGAAAGGAATTCAGTCGAAGATTCTCTCAGGCAAAAAAAAAAAATTTCACAGTTATTATATTGCCTTTACCGAGAGTCGAACTCACAATTTATTGAATGCTGAACGGAGATGTCTACTATCAAGCCATCGAGTACTTATGCTTGTCAGCGTCTAATTGCACTGTTGTTCTTAATGTAGTATCGCAATAGCGACGAACCGCGTGCTCTGAAGAACAAACCACCGGACTTAATATAATGATAAAAAGTACTTAATTTAATACTTTTCCGGCTTTGTTTTTAAACAAATATAATGAGAGAAAGCGCTATAGAGAGAGCGCTTTAGTATTATTTAGGTATTATTTTAAAACTATTTGGAATTAAAAAAAATTCAGAGTCTTAAATTAATACTATTTAGTATTAAAACTCTAATTTAATTCCAAAAAGGCTTAATTTCAATACCGACTGGTGTTAAAAGTAATATTTCATTTTTTACTGTGTACCGTGAAAGTACACAGAGCCAAAAAATCCTCATAAAAATAAGAAGATTGTCTCTTTGAACAACTTCGAGGCACAAAAAGAAAACAGAAGTCAGAGACGAAGATATTTCTATAGAGATTTCTTCTTATTTTTAGGAGGTAAATCTTTTTAATTTTATTAAAAAATATACCTCCTTACAATAAATAAAAAACTTCTTAGTCTATTTTTAGCATACATTTCCATAGAGATTTCTTCTTATTTTTGGTAGGTAAATCTTTTTAATTTTATTATACCCAGCGTACTAGTACTAGTACAAGGGTATATTAATTTTGTTCACATAACGGTTGTTTGTAACGGCATAAAATAATCGAGAAAGATATAGACTTCCATATATGAAAGTTCTTAGAATTAAAAGAGGAGTTGATTTAGGCATGCCCGTCCGTCTGTCCGTCCGTGTACACGATAACTTGAGTAAAAATTGAGATATTTGCATGAAATTTTGTATACAGGTTACTTTCTGGACAAGGTAGGTTGCTATTGAAAATGGGCGAAATCGGATGATAACCACGCCCCCTTGTTCGATATCGAAAATCACACAAATTGGCATATCTCGGCAGCTGAAATGGCTAAAATGATATAATTTTATAGATGGACCCCCCTGGTCATTCCTTTATGATTTTTCCAAAAATTGTTTATAGTGGGCGTGGCACCGCCCACTTTTAAGGGGGGCATTTTTGAAAATTCGACTGGGCGTAACTTTTAAACTGATTACGGCAGCTGAAATGGCTAAAATGATATAATTTTATAGATGAACCCCCCTGGTCATTCTTTTATGATTTTTCCAAAAAAAATTTTATAGTGGGCGTGTCACCGCCCACTTTTAAGGGGGGCATTTTTGAAAATTCGACTGGGCGTAACTTTTAAACTGATTACGATAGAATGATGGTATGTGGCACAAAGCATACTAGTATCGTTGGGAGTATACCTGATGAAATTGGATATAATCGCCCTCCAACCACGCCCACTTTCCATATCGAAAGTTTCGAAACTCACATAAATTGACATACTTCGGTAGCGGAAATGGCTAAAATGATATAGTTTGGTAGGATGAACCTCCTAGTCATTCTATTATGATTTTTTGATAAATTTTTAAAAGTAGGCGTGGCGTCGCCCACTTTTCAGGGAGGCATATTTGAAAATTTCACGGGTCATAACTTTTAAACTTATTACTTCAGACTCATGAAATTTTAAACAAAATATACTAGCAATATAGGTGATGAAATTGGACGAGATCTCTTCCCGACCACGCCCACTTTCGATATGGAAAATCACATAAATTGACATAATTCGGTAAGGTAAATAGCTAATGCTATGGATACACACACGGAGATTATCTTCAATAAATCTTCTTTAATCAGATCCAAATTTTACCCTGATACACACAAAAATGAAGATTAACAGCATTGAGAATTACAACTTTGGTTGTTATTGCACCATATCCTTACATACCTCAGCGACATCTAGCTGTCGAAAGTCGGATCTTAAAAACCAGCGCGACGCCTATCGGTCAGCTACCCTTAATTTCCTAGTGTTTCTTGGTGTTGTTGTCTATTTATGTACAGAGTGTTGCCAGTGCAAATTTTTTAAAACTGCTCAAATCTTCTTAATTTTTGGGAGTTTATAATGAAGATTATGCTCAAGTTAACTCCCAAAAGCGCAGTTAATTCGGAATTTGCGCTAATGTGTCAGCCGCCCACTTTTAAGGGGGGCATTTTTGAAAATTCGACTGGGCGTAACTTTTAAACTGATTACGGCAGCTGAAATGGCTAAAATGATATAATTTTATAGATGAACCCCCCTGGTCATTCTTTTATGATTTTTCCAAAAAAAATTTTATAGTGGGCGTGTCACCGCCCACTTTTAAGGGGGGAATTTTTGAAAATTCGACTGGGCGTAACTTTTAAACTGATTACGATAGAATGATGGTATGTGGCACAAAGCATACTAGTATCGTTGGGAGTATACCTGATGAAATTGGATATAATCGCCCTCCAACCACGCCCACTTTCCATATCGAAAGTTTCGAAACTCACATAAATTGACATACTTCGGTAGCGGAAATGGCTAAAATGATATAGTTTGGTAGGATGAACCTCCTAGTCATTCTATTATGATTTTTTGATAAATTTTTAAAAGTAGGCGTGGCGTCGCCCACTTTTCAGGGAGGCATATTTGAAAATTTCACGGGTCATAACTTTTAAACTTATTACTTCAGACTCATGAAATTTTAAACAAAATATACTAGCAATATAGGTGATGAAATTGGACGAGATCTCTTCCCGACCACGCCCACTTTCGATATGGAAAATCACATAAATTGACATAATTCGGTAAGGTAAATAGCTAATGCTATGGATACACACACGGAGATTATCTTCAATAAATCTTCTTTAATCAGATCCAAATTTACCCTGATACACACAAAAATGAAGATTAACAGCATTGAGAATTACAACTTTGGTTGTTATTGCACCATATCCTTACATACCTCAGCGACATCTAGCTGTCGAAAGTCGGATCTTAAAAACCAGCGCGACGCCTATCGGTCAGCTACCCTTAATTTCCTAGTGTTTCTTGGTGTTGTTGTCTATTTATGTACAGAGTGTTGCCAGTGCAAATTTTTTAAAACTGCTCAAATCTTCTTAATTTTTGGGAGTTTATAATGAAGATTATGCTCAAGTTAACTCCCAAAAGCGCAGTTAATTCGGAATTTGCGCTAATGTGTCAGCCGTATAAGATAGTAAAAACTTTAGGTAAATCCTCCTAGGGCCTATATCTTTGTTATCCCGTTCCGAAAATTACCGCTGGGTATATAATGTTCGGTTCACCCGAACTTAGACTTCCTTACTTGTTAAAAAGTATACCTTCTTTCAATAAATAGAAAACTTCTTAGTCTATTTTTAGCATACATATCCATAGAGATTTCTTCTTATTTTTGGGAGGTAAATCTTTTTAATTTTATTTAAAAGTATAACTTCTTGAAATGTGTAACTCGACGATACCAAGCACAAGTACACGATAGCATCATGGTAGAGATCTCCGTTCAGCAGTTAATAATTCTTAGTTCGATTCGCGTTGAAGGCAATATGACAAGTGCACATGTGGTGAGGCAAAAAGAACAAAGGTGTAATTAGACGTTGGCAAGTTAAGAATACGATGGCATGGTAGTGTAGATTGGACTAGTAGACATCTGGGTTGTGAGCGTTCATTTTTTTTTTTTTTGTGTTTACTTTGAAATATTAAGAAGAAAATCTTCTTAATATAATAGGGGGGTTCGCTAAGTATTGCAAACGGTGCACGGATTGCATGGATTGTAAAGTCACAACAACAAAATACACGTAAAAATGTATATCCTATCCGTACAATTTATACAATGCTCAAACCTATGTATATTTTAATGCTAGAATTGTAGGAAATAAAAAGCAGCCCTGTATTTCTCTCAATCCTCTCAGTTCGCTCACAAAAAGTAAAAGTAATTGTCAGCGCCAACTTTTTTCAGAAAAAAAACTTTCAGCTTTAATGAAAATTATTTGACGTTTGTTAACGATTTAATTTAAATTCTTTAAAAAAGAAAAAAAAAGAGATGCCGCGATTTTTTCGAATTTTATGTTATTTTCTATTTACAGTTTGACAGTTAAATCTTCTGTTACATTTAAGCTTGCTACGATTATACAATGGGGCGCTCGCGTTGTACGAGTATTGTAAATTTCGACATAGGACTTTTACAATCCATGCAATTGTGCACCTTGCAAGTCTTAGCGAGTCCCCCTAATGTGATTTCTCTTTGAAAACATTAATAAGATTTTCTCTACAATAATATGTGATATCTCTTTGAAAACATTAATAAGATTTTCTCTACAAATATAAGAAGCCCATCCTCTTGGAGAAAAACTATAGAGATATCTTCTTACTTTTGTTCTGTTTTATTAGGTGGTTTTCGCTCTGTGTACGCAAGACAGTATCGTAAACGGGGCGCAAACTTTTACATTTTCGATGAGTTTTGCTATCGATAAAGTACCTGAAACAGTATAGAAAACGGATCGAGGATGTTTACGCTTGCGATAAGTTCCAACTCGTTCCATAATTAAAATTATACATTTTTTTAGTTAATTTCATGTTTTATTAAAATTTTTTTTAATCGAACATATGTTAATACAAATATGTCATTGATTATAAAAATAGTTCAATTTCAATTGATTCTAACTAAATGAACGTTTAAAGATAAATTCAAAGCAGGAACGCACTTCTCTTGTGGAAGCTGAAGCTGCATTTCACATATGTACATAGTTCGCGGGAATATAATAGGTTTCTTTTTTGCGGCGTTTTATAGAATAATAACAATGCAATTGCCTCCTCGAAATTTCAGATTCTGCAAAGCTAGGAAAGTAATGGTTTGATCAAAAGCTATTTGAATATTAAAAAGTTTGGAAAACTTACTTATCTACTTTGGTCCTTTTCAAAGACATGCTTTTATTTGCTCCCTTGTAGGCTTTACCGAAGATGCAGCGCGACTTTTGGTACTAAAACGAGTCCGTACACAAAACTGATACAATTTTTCATTTATTTGACAAAAAAACCATTCATGTTAACAAAAAAAAACATAAACACCCGTTTTAAATACGAGACTTTTATATCAAGCGAACTTTGAAATTACGAGAAACTATCACAATTCTCTTAAACTCTCTAACATCCGTTTTAAACCCGAGAACCTTGTATCTAACGAATTTTCAAGTTACGAGAAACTATCGCAATTCTCTTAAGCTCTCTAACATCAGTTATAAACCAGAGACTCTTATATCTAACGAGCTTAAAAGTTGCGAGAAACTATCATAAATCTCCCATGTTCGTTTAAATAGGATTCTTGGTCGGGTGGGAGGCTCTAGCAGGGTTTGATTTTAAATTGAGTGTTTAAAACATATTTCAACTTATTTATGTGTGGTTTATTGAAAATGTTGTTCAAGTGTACTGCATGGATCTGCCAGGTAAAGTTTGCTGCACGTGTGTTTACAAATCTAAAAAACTAGCCCAAAAACTTTGATTTTGTCTTCTTCTTCTTTGTGCTTGATGGTCAGACGATGGCGGGAATGAGATTAGGTATTGCACAAAAAGAAAGAAAAATATGAGTTGATGACCACCAGCGAGTTTCAGACTCGCAATAAAAACCGACAAGGCGAAGCGCTTAGCATGTAGGGAAGTTCGATAAAGCCGATAGAACTGGTACCAATTATGCCCGTTCTTCAAATCCTTATACGAGTCGTTTCATAAAATCCTCATATAACTCTGTTGAATTTTAGCGGCCTAGCATGAATACTTCCAACATGAAAAATCCCATTTGTATGTGAGATGCCCGCACCTTTTCCCCTATCCCACTTAATTCATCGATGGTTCTCAGTTTCTGTTCTAAAGTTGGTTATGATCGGTCAATCCGTTTAGAACGATACTTAAGTTATGCATACATACATACCTACACAAATACAATATTTGAATCTTATATATTATATATGTAGTAGAGGGTCCTGTCTAAATGTGAGCTCACTGTACCCCCTTTTACAACTCTCCTTCCTTTATTCGCCTTCAGACTATCTCCCTCCTTTTTCTCTTCATTCCCCTCTTTCCTTTTACCACGCCTCTCTTCCTCTATATCCCATTCGTATTGGCCTCTGTTAATTTAGGCATAATTCTACCCATGTATAAGAAATTTTCGAATGGATCGGTACCCTGGTCCACTTCCCGGAAGTAAGAAATTGTAAATCTAAACCATTCTCGAATACACCTTATTCATATTTCGTTATTTCTGAATTTAAGAAGTTAACTTCTTTCACGTGTACTGGCTACACGCGGTTTTTTTATACATATGAAAAGCATCGATCTTTTTGAATATAGCCAAACATTTGTAATTTTCTTTTCTCAAAGAAATCGGAATATGGTACCATGGTGCGAAACTTCGCTATATGGTTTATGACAAATGCCAATTAAATAAATTTACAGTACTTAGAAATACTTGCATAACGGTATAGATATGTAAATATATATGCATGAAAATACAACTATGTATTGCTTAAATATAAATACTTGCATAACGGTATAGATATGTAAATACATATGCATGAAAATACAACTATGTATTGCTTAATTTGTAGGCGCCGCGGCGCGCCGTTGTCTCTGCTGTTATCACTTTTCAATTGATTCTTACTTTTTGCTATTTCCTCTGCATAATTACGTACAATCATACCAAGTCTTCAAAGAAATGTCTGTCGATATAAGTGTCCGACCGAAGCTGGAATTTTAGGCCGAAGCCGAATTCGGCATAAACCTATATTCGGCCGAAAACCGAAGCGAAATACGAAAAAAATATATAGGTACATACCTAAGGTTACAATTTTTTTTATTTTTTATTTATTTTTTTTGGTTTCGAGTCGAACAAAAATATGAACGACTCGCTGACATTTGTATTACCGACTGCGAGTCTCCGATAACATTGGCCTCAAACATCAAAATTAGGCGAATGTAAAAAATGAAGCGATTACTGTTTGCGACTCGATCCAAATTCGTTCGCCGGAAGTGTCAAAATCTGGCGAACAGAATTTGAAGGTGACTAGGAGGAAAAATAAGGTTTTGTGGTCATATTAGGATCATTTGGGGGTCATTTTGGGGGATATTTTGGTGTCATTATGTGGTAATTTTGGTGTGATTTTGTCGTAATTTTGGAGTTATTTTGCGGTCATTTTGTACTAATTTCGGGAATATTTTGTTGTTATTTTGTGGTCATTTTGGACTAATTCCGGGTATATTTTGTTGTTATTTTGGGACATTTCGGGGATATTTTGTTGTTATTTTGTGGTCATTTTTGGAATATTTTGGTGTCATTTTGTGGTCATTTGGAAATATTTTGGGGTCGTTTTGGGAATATTTTGGGGTCATTTTGTAGTCATATTGGGATCATTTTGGTGTTATTTTGTGGTCATTTTGGGGGTGATTTCGGGGATATTTTGGTGCTTTTTGTGGTCATTTTGGAATGCCTCCTAGATATGGGTGGTAGAAGGGAAACCTTTGTCGACGAAAGTCAGGAAGACGGTGGAGCTAGCAAAAGCTCTAATACCCAATTTCCAAAGCACCCTTGCGCCAAAGAGGGTAAACAGAAGTCCCTTCAAACACCATCCGGAGCGGCATCAGAATCAAAAAATATTTTTATTTAATATTTGCTAAAGTGGAAGTACTAAGCTGTTACTCTCAGAAAAACGTGTCTCGGTTTGGCTAAATTTATAATTGTGGACTTCTTACAGTTTTTCGTATAACTTTCTTATTGTGTTTTTTTTTTTTTTGTGATTTTAAATGGATATGATCAAAGTGTATTAAACAAAGTAATAGTGAACTTGATAGTTCTCTCTTCTCTGTAGGAGTTTTCCCGTCAAATGAAAAAAAATATTAACCTGATCTGCTTAAGATTTTTAAATTTTTTCAATAGTGTGAAGAAATAGCAAATTGTTTCATATAAATACAATACCGCTTGCCTCAGTTCCTTTCACGTTTAAATAGAGTTTAGAGTTCAGACTAGCTAGACTCTAGCACATCTTAGCTAAGATGAATGGTCTAATCTTTTTTCAATTGGATCTTAGACCGAAAACGAAACTGTAAGCGATTAAAATCGATCATGCCCCTGCGGGGCATGAAATAAATCCCAATGAAATAGGTTAAGTTCAAGTGGCTGCCGCAGAGGAGCACCTAGGCCAGTATTAAAAGGCCCGTTGTGATACCACCAACACTAGGAAAGTCAGTTCCGGGACCCTGCCATATGGAAAATCCCGGTATTAACGGAATTCTCCACATAGCAGAATACCGGGACTGACTTTCCTATACCGACACCGTTACTCCTCCTCGAACCATTTAGATGACTTGATGAAGGCCATCAGGTCCTTTATGTCCAGCTCCGTGACCTGGCGTAGGCTGACCAGGAAGGGAACTCCCAAAAAGCGCATTCTCGCGCCACTTAAAGCCGGGCAGTTGCAGATGAGGTGCTCCACCGTTTCCTCCTCCTCATCATCCTTACAACTCCTACAGCATCGTCGGTAGGGCACACCAAGTCTTTCTGCGTGGCTACCAATGAGGCAGTGCCCAGTTACTACGCCTATTAATACGGAGATTTCTCTTCTCCTTAGGGCATAAATTTGTCTTGATCTTTTATGATCCCATTTCGGCCAGGTTTCTTTGGATATCCGGCATCCTGGAGATTGCAGCCATCTTTCGTTGGCTTGGCGGAGTGTGTACTCCTTCAGCATAAGCTTGCATGTGGCAAACAGCATACCTAAGCGCTCTTTATCGCGAAGAACCTGCTTGGTCGTGCCCTGCCTCGCAAGTTCGTCTGCCCTACAATTTCCCTCAATGTCCCTATGCCCCGGGACCCATGTGAGGTTAACGCGATTCTGTTGGGCCATCTCTTGTAGAGATCGACGACAGCTGAGCGTCAGTTCAGAGTTGAACGAGTAAGAGCCAAGGGATTTGATGGCCGCCTGGCTGTCGCTGAATATAAAAATGTCCTGTCTGATAGTGTGTTGGCCTATCCAAGCCGCGGCGTCCATGATTGCTGAAACTTCAGCCTGGAAGACACTGCAGTGATCAGGTAGTCTGAAGGAGAGCTCAAGGTTCAGATCCTTTGAATAAACCCCTCCTCCAACTCTGCCGTCTAACTTCGATCAGTATAAATGGAAGTGCCGCCATGAGTGGCGGGACTCCGATCCGTGCTCTCCCATTCTTCCCTGCTGGGAATGTTGATTTTAAAACCGCTATATCCGACTGTTGTGGTCGCACAGCGATCTGTGCTCAGCGGAAGAAAGCTATAGGATCCCAAAATACAGGCGTGTCCAGTAGTGCTTGCGCCCCAGCCGGACGTTTCCCTTAGACGCAGAGCCGATTCTCCTGCTACCCGGTGCCCTTCCAGATCGAGGGGCAAAATGCCAAGAATGGCCTGGAGTGCTTCATTGGGCGTTGTTCTTAACGCACCGCTTATACAGATCATGCAAGATCTGTGTACTTTACCTAGCAGATTAAGGTTTGTTGCCTTGCTCAGCGCAGGCCACCATACCACAACTCCATAGAGCATGATTGGTCGAATGATTGCAGTGTAGATCCATTTGCATATTTTGGGCTGAGCCCCCATTTCTTTCCAATGACTCTTTTGCACGTGTAGAGTGCAATACACGCTTTCTTCTGGCGCTGAAGAACATTCTCCTTCCAGGTTAGTTTCCTATCCAGAACTGTGTCCAAGAACTTCGCTTTGTCAGCCAAGTTCAGGTGCACGTTATTCAGTTTTGGTAGTATTAGCGGTGGTATCTTATAGCGGTTGGTGAAAAGGACCAGTTCTACTTGATGGGTTGATGCTCAGTCCGCAGCGCGAGCACCATGAAGAAACCTCTCTCAGTGCTACTTGCATCAAGTCGCACAGGGTTTGTGGGAATTTGCCCCTGTATACTATAGCTAAGTCATCTGCATATGCCACTACCTTCCTGCCCCCCAGCTTGTGTCTCGCAGCATCGAGGTGACAGTGAGGTTCCATAGAAGCGGGGAGAGAACACCACCCTGAGGCGTTCCCCTTGTGACATAGCGTGATAAGTCAACCGAGCCCAGTGATGAAACTATTCGTCTACCCCTTAGCAGTTGATCAATAAGTCCAATAAGAGACCTGCTTATGCCCAGCCTTGTCAAAGCGGTGTTTATAGCATCAGGGCTTATGTTGTTGAAGGCTCCTTCAATATCTAAAAAGGCCACAAGACAGTACTCCTTTTCATACAGCGATTTTTCAATAACAGAAACTAGGCTGTGAAGCGCAGTTTCTGTAGATTTCCCTTAGGTGTATGCATGCTGATAGCTACAGATCAGGTTGCTATCAATAGTAGAGGAGAGGTAGTCATTTATTATCCTCTCGAAGGTCTTGAGCACAAAGGATGAGAGACTGATCGGCCTATAGTCCTTGGGCTCGTAATGAGACGCCTTCCCCGCCTTAGGAATAAACACTACCGTGGCACTTCTCCAGGAGCACGGCATGTAGCTAAGAGCCAGGCAGGCTGTATAGAGAAATACCAGCCATTTGGCCGATGTCTCGAAGCTTTTAACCGGCCACCTAACCTTTTCCTCCGTGATGGGTATGTGTACAGCCAGGTTTGTTGTAGGTGCTAGGGGTTCCTCATGCAAGTTCCCTGGGAAGTGCGTATTCAAGAGCAGCTCTAGGGTTTCCCTCTCCGTGCTGGTCCAGGATCCGTCAGGTTTGTGCAAATAGCTTGTGGCTGTTTGAGTTTTTGAGAGCACTCGTCTAAGTCTCGCTGTATCGTCGACATTTTCGACCCCAGTGCAGAAATTTCTTCGCCTGCCTCAGAGCTTTTTTGTAGGCCCTAAGTTTAACTTTATATTCGAGCCATTGAGTCTCCGTGCCAAGGCTCTTGGCCTTATTAAACTGTGTCCTACATGATTTTCGGAGCGAGTCCAGGTCGTAGGACCACCAATGCGGCCTATGTGTACCGCGTGGTTTTGGCACTGGGCAAGCCTGCTCTAGGGCATTCGAGAGCGGCGTTGTAAAGGTCTTTGCCAGATCCTCCAACTCCCCTACTGATGAGGGGACTTGTGGGGGCAGTGCTGGCAAGTCCCTAGATATTATTTCATTGTGTAGCTGCCAGTTAGTGTTACGTGGGTTGCGTTTCATAACCGGCTGCTCAACAGAAAAGTCTAGAACTAATTCTACGTACCGGTGGTCGGAGAATGAGTGTTCATCGAGAACGCGCCATTTTCTGACCCACTCATAAGCGCCTTCGCTGCAAATAGTGAGATCTATGACCTCCCTACGGGTTTTAGTAATAAACGTAGGTTCGTTACCCACGTTGCAAACTACCAGGTTAGTTGTTAACAAATAATCAAACAACGACTCTCCTCTAGCATTGATATCGGAGCTTCCCCACTGGACGTGATGAGCATTGGCGTCAGTTCCGATAATAAGATGACCCATGCAAAAATTTGCCACCAGGTCTTTTACCTCCCTCTGTGGCGGAGGTTCTTCGGCGTCGTAGGGCATATAGACCGATGCCATCGTCAGACTGGTACTGTCGACTGTTAAACTGGCAGCTGTAACGTCACCATTGGTATAGTTGGGCAAGAGAAAGGCATTCAGCTCAGATTTAACCAAAATACAGGCTCTAACCCTGCCCCCCTCGCTGGCTTGGATTAGCTTAAAACCCTTAGTCCCCAAACCGCAAATCCTTGAGCTGTTGACCCAGGGTTCTTGGATGAGGACCACATCTATGTCGCCTTTAGAAATAAATCCCACAAAAAAATGAAATAAGTCCCAACTTTAAGAAATGAAACAACTCCCAAAGAAGGAAATGAAATAAGTCCCAATATTTGGTAGTTATTTCATAATGAGGCCCCAGTTTCCAAAAAAAATGAAATAACTCCCAAATGAAATAAGTCCCAAGAAAAATTAAATAACTCCCAATTCCTTTATAAGACGGTACCCTGGTTTTGACTTCAGTATAAAAAACTCTAATGGAAACCAATCCACTAGTTTCTGCGACACTCTGGCGACAACCTTCTTGTGGTGCCATCGGCGGAAATCGACAAATATTCAATACTCGCCATTTTTATAACGCAAAGGTCCGAAAAGAGATAGATTCCAAAGTGGCCAAAGTTACTCCGTTACTGTTTGGGCTAGCATATTTCGCGGTATTGATCATTTTTTGGCATGAGCAAATGCTATCTAATTTTTCAGTAAAACAATTGTATGGGACACAAAACCTGTGCCACCAGATTCCAGTCTGAAATTTACATAAATTATAGCGGCGGATCCGTAGACTCTAAATATATCATTTTTGTTTGGCACAAATCGGTCCAACTATTTTTATAACCAGCGAACTAGTACTAGTACAAGGGTATATTAATTTTGTTCACATAACGGTTGTTTGTAACGGCACAAAATAATCGAGATAGATATAGAGTTCCATATATGAAAGTTCTTAGGATTAAAAGAGGAGTTGATTTAGGCATGTCCGTCCGTCTGTCCGTCCGTGTACACGATAACTTGAGTAAAAATTGAGATATTTGCATGAAATTTTGTATACAGGTTACTTTCTGGACAAGGTAGGTTGCTATTGAAAATGGGCGAAATCGGATGATAACCACGCCCCCTTTTTCGATATCGAAAATTTCGAAAATCACACAAATTGACATATCTCGGCAGCCGAAATGGCTAAAATGATATAATTTTATAGGTGAATCCCCCTGGTAATTATCTTATGATTTTTCCATAAATTTTTTATAGGGGGCGTGGCACCGCCCAGTTTTAAGGAAGGCATTTTTGAAAATTTGACTGGTCGTAACTTCTAAACTGATTACGATAGAATGATGAAATTTGGCAAAAAGCATACTAGTATCGTTGGAAGTATACCTGATGAAAATGGATAAAATCGCCCTCCAACCATGCCCACTTTCGATATCGAAAATTTCGAAAATCACACAAATTGACATATCTCGGTAGCTGAAATGGCTAAAATGATATAATTTTATAGGTGAATCCCCCTGGTAATTCTCTTTTGATTTTTCCATAAATTTTTTATAGGGGGCGTGGCACCGCCCACTTTTAAGGGAGGAATTTTTGAAAATTTGACTGGTCGTAACTTTTAAACTGATTACGATAGAATGATGAAATTTGGCAAAAAGCATACTAGTATCGTTGGAAGTATACCTGATGAAAATGGATAAAATCGCCCTCCAACCATGCCACTTTCGATATCGAAAATTTCGAAAATCACACAAATTGACATATCTCGGTAGCTGAAATGGCTAAAATGATATAATCTTATAGGTGAATCCCCCTGGTAATTCTCTTATGATTTTTCCATAAATTTTTTATAGTGGGCGTGGCACCGCCCACTTTTAAGGGAGGCATTTTTGAAAATTTGACTGGTCGTAACTTTTAATCTGATTACGATAGAACGATGGAATTTGGCAAAAGTATCGTTGCGAGTATACCTAATGAAAATGGATAAAATCGCCCTCCAACCATGCCCACTTTCGATATCGAAAATTTCTAAAATCACCTAAATTGACATAATTCGCTAACGGAAATGGGTAAAATTATATAATTTTATAGGCGAATCCCCATGGTCATTATATAATGATTTTTTGATAAATTTTCTAAAGTGGGCGTGGCCCCGCCCACTTTTAAGGGAGGCATTTTTATACCCAGCGTACTAGTACAGGGGTATTATAATTTTGTCCACATAACGGTACTACGTACCGGCCCAAAATAATCAAGATCCATGTATGAAAGTTCTTAGGTTGAAAAAAGGAGTCTATTCAGGCATGTCCGTCCGTCTGTCCGTCCGTCTTTGTACACGATAACTTGAGTAAAAATTAAGATATTTGCATGAAATTCTATACACATGTTACTTTTTGGCCAAGGTAGGTTGCTATTGAAAATGGGCGAAATCGGATGATAACCACGCCCCCTTTTTCGATATAGAAAATTTCGAAAATCATACAAATTAACATAACTTGAGTAAAACTTAGGAAATTTGCATGAAATTTGGTATACAGATTACTTTATGGCCAAGATAGCTTGCTAGAGAAAAAAATTAAAATGAAAATAGTTTTTTTTCTATTTTTGTTTAATTTTTTCAATGAAATAAACAATCGTCAAATAGTTTTCAAAAAAATTGATTAATGTAAACGGGTAGTCAACTCAATTTGGAATCAACGGCTCATGCGACGAAAATTGATTCCAAAATTGAACAATGTAAACAGCCCTTAAATAAGTTCCTTATAATACATAGTTATTTTTGATTTTTTTTAGTTTCGTTTGGCAGTTATTGTTTCGTAAAAACTTATTTTCCAGTCAAAATGAAAAAAAAGAATTGAAAAATAACTAGTTGCTGATTTACACGGGTCTATTTTCTAGTCAATTTTCTGGTCAATTTTTCATTCAACTTTCAAATTAATTTTTCGATAGAAATAAAAAAATTCAAATGAAGGGCTCAGAACCAAAAGGATCTAAGTGACATTTTTTTTTTTTAATTGAGTTATACCCATATTTGTATAGCTAAATATAGTGTATATTTGTTGACAATGCGATCCAAGCCAATTTGAACATTTTAGTGCCAGGCCAAAAACGTACTAAATTTTATTGCATTAATGATTGAAACCAAAAGGATCTAAGTGCGCTCCTCCAAGCAATAATAATCAATTGCTCGGCCTAAAGAACATGCAAATTTTTTTTCATGTGCGCAGTTTTGTAACCCGTTTAATTTTAGTCTAACAAAGTGCTAAACTTAAGTTCGTAGGAAGTCTCACTGATTTTTGGCAATTTTTTTCTGTATCCAAGTGCACTTTTTATAGGTCCTACACGGTGTATGAGTAACATATAATAAAATTAAAGAAAAAAAACTTTTTTAAAAATAAGCTTTTATTATTGGTTTATAAATTTAACTAAAAAGTAAAAAATAAATTCACTGTAAAGGAATATAACACATTATAAGTTCATTGTAACCTTTAAAGATAATTTGGCTTCTTCGTCTGCCACAAAATAATTCCATATTGTACATAATTATATATTTCTAACATTAAAACTTTACACCTAAATTATTAAATCTTCTAGTATATATCACATTCCTAATTTTATTAATAATAAAAGCGTGTTAAATTTCGATAGCAAGAAAAGAAGGTCCTGAATGTTCTTAATTATACCATCAAATAGAAAAGAAGGTCCGCCGTGGTGTAGCGGTTAAGTGTTCGGCCTTCTACACCAAGTCGTGGCGGTTCGATGCCTGGCAAAGTAACGTCAAAAATTAATTAGAAAAACAATTTTTCTAAACGGGGTCGCCCCTCGGCAGTAGTTTGGCAAACTCTCCGGGTGTATTTCTGCCATGAGAAGCTTCTCAGCAAAAAATTCATTTGCTTTGCAAGTGCCGTTCGGAGTCGGCAAAAAACTGTAGGTCCCGCCAACTTGTAGGAAAACTGAAAAGCAACACACCACAAGTTGGAAAGAGAAGCTCGGCTAAAAATCTCGTTAGAGGTTATGATAACCTGTTGGTATATCGCCGGCATTAGTTTTTTTTTTTTTTTTTTTACGCGCCACCTATCGAAATTTTTTTTTTTCTAATATTGCATTGACATCGGGGTTATACATGGGTGCTGAATTTCAGATCAATCGGACACCGGGAAGTGTATCAAATTTAGCTTGCAAGATTTGATTACAGACAGCCGTCAGGTGAAACTAAATAAAAGCTTATAATAATAATAAATTAATTAGAACTGCGTTTCAATAATAATTAGCTGTTTTCTTTTTTCTTCAATTTAATAATTCAAAATCAGCAGAGCCAACTTTTTATGCATAATAGCTCAAAAGAGTGAAGGAATTAGCCGATTGTTGCGTTCTTCAGCGCCATCTGCATATCAATAGACAATGCTCACAAGAGTAAAGGAATTCGCCGCATGGTAAGTAAAGGTACTTTTGGAATACACCACGCGGCGAATTCCAATCTTCTTTCTATGGCAATAGGGAAAAACGACTAAACTTGGGTGATGATTGGATTTTTGCAAATAAAGCAATATTTTAGATTTCAGTTATCGATAAATTTATCGAAATATATCGAAGTCCAAATGAAACCTGGGGCCCACATTTTGACCGATAACTCAGTTATCGATAAATTTATCGAAATATGTCGATGTCCAAGTGAAACATGGGGACTTCACCTTTCGTTTGATACTCATATAGTAGTGAATTTTTTAGCTTTTTGGGTAATCATATTTTGACCGATAACTCAGTTATCGATAAATTTATCGAAATATGTCGATGTCTAAATGAAACCTGCGGCCTTCACCTTTCGTTTGATACCCATATTGTAGGGAATTGTTTACGTTTTTGGGCAATCATATTTTGACCGATAACTCAGTTATCGATAAATCTATCGAAATATATCGAAGTCCAAATGAAACCTGGGGCCTTCCCCTTTCGTTTGATACCCATATTGTAGGGAAATTTTAAGGTTTTCGGGCAACCACATTTTGACCGATAACTCAGTTATCGATAAATTTATCGAAATATGTCGATGTCCAAGTGAAACCTGGGGACTTCACCTTTCGTTTGATACCCATATTGTAGGGATTTTTTTAGGTTTTTGGGCAATCATATTTTGACCGATAACTCAGTTATCGATAAATTTATCGAAATATATCGAAGTCCAAATGAATCCTGGGGCGTTCCCCTTTCGTTTGAAGAATGAAAATATGCACTATTTACAAAAATATTTCTTTTCATGGTAGTAATACATGTTACGAATTTCAGATAAATCGGACCATAAATGCGAATTTTGAAAATATAGCGACCCACGCGCCACCTATCGAAAATTTTTTTTTATAATATTGCATTGTCATCAGGGTTATACATGGGTGCAGAATTTCAAATCAATCGGACACCGGGAAGTGTATCAAATTTAGCTTGCAAGATTTGATTACAGACAGCCATCAGGTGAAACTAAATAAAAGCTTATAATAATAATAAATTAAATAGAACTGCGTTTCAATAATAATTAGCTGTTTCCTTTTTTCTTCAATTTAATAATTCAAAATCAGCAGAGCCAACTTTTTATGCATAATTGCTCAAAAGAGTGAAGGAATTAGCCGATTGTTGCATTCTTCAGCGCCATCTGCATATCAATAGACAATGCTCATAAGAGTAAAGGAATTCGCCGCGTGGTAAGTAAAGGTACTTTTGGAATACACCACGCGGCGAATTCCAATCTTCTTTCTATGGCAATAGGGAAAACGACTAAACTTGGGTGATGATTGGATTTTTGCAAATAAAGCAATATTTTAAATTTTTTTTTTTTTGTATAATGCATTGTCAGTAAAACCTGATCGATGGTGAAAATTTCAAAACCCCAGCTCAACGGGGAGTTAGTTCAAAATCGAAAGCAAAATCTCTGTAAATTAAATTTTTCAAATATCTCTACCCATGCGCCACCTATCGGAATTATTTTTTTATTATAGTGCATTGGGGTATAAAACTAAGCGATTATGAAAATTTCAAGATCCTACCTCAACGGGAAGTTCGTTGAAAAACGAATTAATCGACACTGAAAACAGACCTTCGTAATTCTCAAATAAAGCGACTCACGCGCCAACTAGCGGGTCCAATTTTTTTTTTAACATTTAGAAATTAAGTAACACACACGTAAAATATCAGCCAAATCGGTCCATAATTACGATTTTGAGTTTTTATTACCGCTATCTCAGCCCCACCTAGCGGAATTTTTTTTTACAAAAATATTTCTTTTCATGGTAGTAATACATGTTACGAATTTCAGATAAATCGGACCATAAATGCGAATTTTGAAAATATAGCGACCCACGCGCCACCTATCGAAAATTTTTTTTTATAATATTGCATTGTCATCAGGGTTATACATGGGTGCAGAATTTCAAATCAATCGGACACCGGGAAGTGTATCAAATTTAGCTTGCAAGATTTGATAACAGACAGCCGTCAGGTGAAACTAAATAAAAGCTTATAAAATAAAACAAAATACCAAAAATAAAAACCAATAATAAAAAAAAATAAAAAAATAACTTTGTGTAAGTTTTGAAAGGCATTTTTTATGGCTTCTGTTATGGAATTTGATATATTTTAGTTTAATATTAAACAAATATTGTAAACCATTTTTTAAAATTTAATAAAATTTCATATTAAATCAATATATATAATAAATATTAGCTTATTGCAAAATTAGCAAAATGATTCAAGTTTTTTTCAAACTTTTACAGAAATGCCAAAAAGTTAAATTTTGAAAACTTGTAAAATATTTAGGTTAAATTAAAATATGGAAAATAAAAGTTATTTTTAAATTTTTCTATTTCTTTCGAAAAATATGTAGTTTCCATTTTTTTATTTCGATTGGAAATTAAAAGTTATTTTTTAATTTTTTGATTTTATTACTTTTGAAATTTTTTATTTCGATCAAAAAATTAGATAAACTTTTTTCGATCGAAAAAAAATTATTAATTAAATTTTTTTATATCTTTCGAAAAATAAAGTAATTCCATTTTTTTATTTCGATTGGAAATTAAAACCTATTTTTTAATTTTTTTTATTTTAACCGACAAATAATTTATATTTGAAGGGCTTAGAACCAAAAGGATCTAAGTAACATCGACGTTGAGATAATTAAGGTTAAAGTAAATTACTTATTATAAATTCTGGGTAAATGCGTTTGAAATGATTCCTTTCTAAATTAATGCGGGTTAGTCAACTATTTCAAAGGATGCTTACTGCAGATGCAAAATAACTGTAAATTTCCAAAAATTATTGCAAAAATTTCCAAATATTATTGCAATAAAATTTGGAATGTTGATTGCTCGGCCAAAAGAACATGTAGAATTTTTCCGAGTATGCAGTTTTGTGGCCCGTTCAATTTTAGAGCTAAACTCAAGTTCGTGGGAATTCTCGCTGATTTTTGGCAATATTTTTTCTGGATCCAAGCTCTATTTTTACCACGCTTTTATTAGGTTCACTTGTATGTTTGTTTGTTTGCTTGCTTGCTTGCTTGTATGTATGTAACTCTCGTTCGGTTTAAGCCCCAGTGGCCCAAAAACCGTAAAATGTCCCTAAAATATGGGTATCAAACGAAAGGGGAACGCCCCAGGATTCATTTGGACTTCGATATATTTCGATAAATTTATCGATAACTGAGTTATCGGTCAAAATATGATTGCCCAAAAACCTAAAAAAATCCCTACAATATGGGTATCAAACGAAAGGTGAAGTCCCCAGGTTTCACTTGGACATCGACATATTTCGATAAATTTATCGATAACTGAGTTATCGGTCAAAATGTGGTTGCCCGAAAACCTTAAAATTTCCGTACAATATGGGTATCAAACGAAAGGGGAAGGCCCCAGGTTTCATTTGGACTTCGATATATTTCGATAGATTTATCGATAACTGAGTTATCGGTCAAAATATGATTGCCCAAAAACGCAAACAATTCCCTACAATATGGGTATCAAACGAAAGGTGAAGGCCGCAGGTTTCATTTAGACATCGACATATTTCGATAAATTTATCGATAACTGAGTTATCGGTCAGAATGTGGTTGCCCGAAAACCTTAAAATTTCCCTACAATATGGGTATCAAACGAAAGGGGAAGGCCCCAGGTTTCATTTGGACTTCGATATATTTCGATAGATTTATCGATAACTGAGTTATCGGTCAAAATATGATTGCCCAAAAACCTAAAAAAATCCCTACAATATGGGTATCAAACGAAAGGTGAAGTCCCCATGTTTCACTTGGACATCGACATATTTCGATAAATTTATCGATAACTGAGTTATCGGTCAAAATGTGGGCCCCAGGTTTCATTTGGACTTCGATATATTTCGATAAATTTATCGATAACTGAGTTATCGGTCAAAATATGATTGCCCAAAAACCTAAAAAAATCCCTACAATATGGGTATCAAACGAAAGGTGAAGGCCCCAGGTTTCATTTGGACATCGACATATTTCGATAAATTTATCGATAACTGAGTTATCGGTCAGAATGTGGTTGCCCGAAAACCTTGAAATTTCCCTACAATATGGGTATCAAACGAAAGGGGAAGGCCCCAGGTTTCATTTGGACTTCGATATATTTCGATAGATTTATCGATAACTGAGTTATCGGTCAAAATATGATTGCCCAAAAACCTAAAAAAATCCCTACAATATGGGTATCAAACGAAAGGTGAAGTCCCCATGTTTCACTTGGACATCGACATATTTCGATAAATTTATCGATAACTGAGTTATCGGTCAAAATGTGGGCCCCAGGTTTCATTTGGACTTCGATATATTTCGATAAATTTATCGATAACTGAGTTATCGGTCAAAATATGATTGCCCAAAAACCTAAAAAAATCCCTACAATATGGGTATCAAACGAAAGGTGAAGGCCCCAGGTTTCATTTGGACTTCGATATATTTCGATAAATTTATCGATAACTGAGTTATCGGTCAAAATATGATTGCCCAAAAACCTAAAAAAATCCCTACAATATTCGTATCAAACGAAAGGTGAAGGCCCCAGGTTTCATTTGGACATCGACATATTTCGATAAATTTATCGATAACTGAGTTATCGGTCAAAATGTGGTTGCCCGAAAACCTTAAAATTTCCCTACAATATGGGTATCAAACGAAAGGGGAAGGCCCCAGGTTTCATTTGGAATTCGATATATTTCGATAAATTTATCGGTCAAAATATAAATGCCCAAAAACCTAAAAAGTTCCATACAATATGGGTATCGAACGAAAGGTGAAGGCCCCAGGTCTCATTTGGACTTCGATAAATTTATCGATAACTGAGTTATCGGTCAAAATATGATTGCCCAAAAACCTTAAAAATTCCCCACAATATGGGTATCACGAAAGGTGGGGGTCCCAGGTTTCACTTGGACATCGACATATTTCGATAAATTTATCGATTACTGAGTTATCGGTCAAAATATAATTGCCCAAAAACCTAAAAAATTCCCTACAATATGGGTACCAAACGAAAGGTGAAGGCCCCAGGTCTCATTTGGACTTCGATATATTTCGATAAATTTATCGATAACTGAGTTATCGGTCAAAATATGATTGCCCAAAAACCTAAAAAATTCCCTACAATATGGGTATCAAACGAAAGGGAAAGGCCCCAGGTTTCATTTGGACTTCGATATATTTCGATAAATTTATCGATAACTGAGTTATTGTCAAAATCTGAGGCAAAATGCCTTAAAATTCCCTAACAATATGGGTATCAAACGAAAGTGGAAGTCCAGAGGTTTCGTTTGGACTTCGATATATTTCGATAAATTTATCGATAACTGAGTTATCGGTCAAAATATAATTGCCCAAAAACCTAAAAAAATCCCTACAATATGGGTATCAAACGAAAGGTGAAAGCCCCATGTTTCATTTGGACTTCGATATATTTCGATAAATTTATCGATAACTGAGTTATCGGTCAAAATATGATTGCCCAAAAACCTAAAAAAATCCCTACAATATGGGTATCAACCGAAAGGTGAAGGCCCCAGGTTTCATTTGGACATCGACATATTTCGATAAATTTATCGATAACTGAGTTATCGGTCAAAATATGATTGCCCAAAAACCTAAAAAATTCCCTACAATATGGGTATCAAACGAAAGGGGAGGGCTACTTCGTTTCAACGAACACTGCTCAGAAAAAAAGTGAGCCAAAGTTATTACTGATTTGTTTCAACGAACACAACTAAATTAGAATTCGTCTTGAGTTTGACAATATGCCCATTTTTGTAAATAAAAAAAGTTTTAGTTCGTCTTGTTGATAACACAACCTGTATAATTGAACCATGGAGCAGAGCAGAGCAGGCAGCTGTCAAAATAGAAATAGAGCAACTCAGAGCAGAAATGCCATGAAACACTTGAATCTCGATAGTATCTTTTTATTTGCTTTTTTGTTTAAATCTTCAAAATTAATGCAAATTCATGTATACAAAAACATTGATTTTCTTGCAAGCTAATTTTTTTTGAAATTTTAAAAAATTTATTTTTTCCTGACTGACAATTGCTTCTCTGCTCTAACTTCCCAGTGGGAAAGTAGGTAATGCATTACCTTTTTCCATGCATGAAAAGATGTATGAATTTTGTTATAAGAAAAGATCACACCAAAAGCAAGGAAGGGAGTAATGTGCCGCTCAATTTTTGATTTGTAGTTTTAAAAAAAATTGTTTTTCGTGCATGAAAAGATGTACGAATTTTGATGTTAGAAAAGATCATACCAAAAGCAAGGAAGGGAGTAATGTGTCGCTCTATTTTTATTTGTAGTTTGAAAACTTAAAAAAAAAAAAATAGACAACTTTCAAACATAGGTTAGGTTCAAGTGGCTGCCGCAGAGGCACACTTAGGCCAGTTTTGAAAGGCCCGTTGTGATACCACCAACACAAGGAAAGTCAGTCCCGGGACCCAGCCATATGGAAAATCCCTGAGTTGTTGGGATTGTCCACATAGCAGAATCCCGGGACTGACACTCCTAAACCGACACCGTTACTCCTCCTCGAACCACTTAGATGACTTTATGGAGCCCATCAAGTCCTTTATGTCCATTTCCGCGATCTGGCTTAGGCTATACAGGAACGGAACTCCCAAAAAGCGCGTTCTCGCGCCGCTTAAAGCCGGACAGTTGCAGATGAGGTGCTCCACTGTTTCCTCCTCCTCATCATCTTTGCAACTCCTGCAGCATCGTCGGTAGGGCACACCTAGCCTTTCTGCATGCCTACCAATGAGGCAGTGACCGGTTAATACCCCTATCAATATGCAGATTTCCCTCCTAGTTAGGGCATAAATGTGTCTAGACCTTTTAAGATCCCATTTTGGCCAGGTTTGTTTCGATATGCGACACCCTGGGGATTGCAGCCATCTTTCGTTGGCTTGACGGAGTGTGTGCTCCTTCAGCATTAGTTTGCATGTGGCAAACGGCATACCTAAGCGCTCTTTATCTTGAAGAACCTGCTTGGTCGTGCCCTGCCTGGCAAGCTCGTCTGCCTTACAGTTTCCCTCAATGTCCCTATGTCCCGGGACCCATATGAGGTTTACGCGGTTCTGTTGGGTCATCTCCTGAAGAGATCGACGACAGCTGAGCGTCAGTTCAGAGTTGAACGTGTATGAGCCAAGGGATTTGATTGCCGCTTGGCTATTGCTGAAAATAGCGATATCTTCTCCGATAACACGTTTGCTTAACCAGGCCGCGACGTCCAGGATTGCCGAGACTTCCGCCTGGAAGACGCTACAATGATCAGGTAGTCTGAAGGAGAGCTCAAGGTCCAAATCCCTTGAATAAACTCCTCCTCCAACTCTGCCGTCCAACTTCGAGCCGTCGGTGTATATGGAAGTGCCACCATTTGTTTCGGGACACCAATCCGTCCTCTCCCAGTCTTCTCTGCTGGGAATGTTTATTTTGAAACAGCTATCCCCGACTGTAGTAGTCGCACAACGATCTGTGCTTAGAGGGAGAAAGCTGTAAGATTCCAGAATACTGGAGTGTCCAATAGTACCCGCAGCCCAACTGGAGGTTTCTCTTAGGCGCAGAGCTGATGCCGCCGCTGACCGAAACCCTTCCAGATCAAGTGGCAAAATGCCCAGAATGACCTGGAGGGCTTCGTTGGGCGTTGTCCTTAGCGCGCCGCTTATACAGATCATATTGGATCTATGGACTTTCCGCAACAGATTCAGTTATGTTGCCTTGCTCAGCGCAGGCCACCATACGACGACTCCATAAAGCATGATTGGGCGAATGATGGCCGTGTAGATCCAACTGCATACTGTAGGGCTGAGCCCCCATTTTTTGTCAATGGCTCTTTTGCATGTGTAAAGAGCGATGCAAGCTTTCTTCTGGCGCTGAAGAACATTCTCCTTCCAATTCAATTTCCTGTCCAGAACTATGCCTAGAAACTTGGCCTTATCCGACAAGCCCAGGCGCGTGCCATCTAGTTCTGGTAGGCTTAGTGGCGGTATTTTGTACCGGTTGGTGAAGAGGACAAGTTCCACCTTCCCTGGGTTGATACTAAGTCCGCAGCGAGAGGACCACGTCGAAACTTCTCGCAGTGCTACTTGCATCAGGTCACACAGAGTTTGTGGGAACTTGCCTCTGAATGCAATAGCTAAATCGTCTGCGTATGCCACTATCTTCCCGCCCCCCCAGCTTGTGTCACGTAGCAACGAGTTGACTGTGAGGTTCCATAAAAGCGGGGAAAGAACACCACCCTGGGGTGTTCCCCTTGTGACATAACGTGATAACTCAACCGTACCAAGTGAAGAAGCTATTTTCCTTCCCCTTAAAAGTTGGTCAATTAAATCAGTTAGAGGTCTATCTACGCCCAGATTAGTTAGAGCGGAGTTGATAGCCTCCGGGCTTATATTGTTGAAAGCCCCCTCAATGTCTAGGAGGGCCACGAGACAGTAGTCCTTTTCACACAGCGATTTCTCAATGACAGACACTAGGCTGTGCAGAGCGGTTTCTGTTGATTTACCCTTGGTGTATGCATGCTGATAGCTAGAGATAAGGTTGCTATCAATAGTCGTTAAGAGGTAGTCGCTTAGTATCCTCTCAAAGGTTTTTAGTACAAAGGACGAGAGACTGATCGGTCTGTAGTCTTTTGGCTCGTAGTGGGATTCCTTCCCAGCCTTAGGGATAAACACTACCGTGGCGCTTCTCCAGGAGCCCGGAATGCGGTTGAGAGCCAGGCAGGCTGTGAAGAGAAATACCAGCTATTTAGCTGATGTCTCCAACGTGTTTATAAGTTGCGCGGGGATAATCCCGTCCGGCCCGGCAGCCTTATACGGTTCAAAGCTCTTAACTGCCCACCTTACTCTTTCCTCAGTGATGGGTATATTTACTGCCAGGTTTGTTGCAGGTGCTAGTGGTGCATCATGCAGATTCCCCGGAAAATGTGTATTCAAGAGCAGCTCAAGGGTTTCCTCTTCCGTGCTGGTCCAGGATCCGTCAGGTTTTCGCAGATAGCTGATGGTTGTTTGACTTTTCGAGAGGACTCGTCTAAGTCTCGCTGTGTCGTCGACCTTTTCGACGCCAGTCCAGAAATTTCTCCACGAGGTTCTCTTCGCCTGTCTCAGAGCTTTTTTGTAGGCCCTTAGTTTAGCTTTATATTCGTGCCAATGAGGCTCACGGCCGAAGCTCTTGGCTTTGTTAAATTGTTTCCGGCATGATATTCGGAGCGAGTCCAAATCGTAGGACCACCAATGTGGCCTGTGTTTACCGCGTGGTTTTGGCACTGGACAAGCCTGTCCTAGAGCATTTGAGAGCGCCGATGTAAATGTAGTAACAAGATCCTCCAGCTCCTCTACTGATGAGGGGGCTTGTGAGGGCAGTACTGGTAGGTCTCTGTCTAATATTTCATTGTGTAACTGCCAATCAGTGTTACGTGGATTGCGCTTCATGATTGGTTGTTCTACAATAAAGTCTAAAACCATTTCTATGTAACGGTGGTCGGAGAAAGAATGTTCTTCCAGAACCCGCCATTTTCTGACCCACTCATAAGAACCTTCACTACAGATAGTGAGGTCTATGACCTCCCTGCGGGTCTTAGTGATAAAAGTAGGCTCATTACCCACGTTGCAAATCACCAGGTTGGTTGTTAAGAGGTAATCAAACAGAGACTCGCCCCTGGCATTGATGTCGGAGCTCCCCCAATGAACATGGTGAGCATTAGCGTCCGCTCCAATAATAAGATTACCCGTGCAGAAATTTGACACCAGGTCTTTCACCTCCGTTTGTGGTGGGGGTTCTTCGGCGTCGTAGGGCATATAGACCGAAGCCACCGTCAGGCGGGTGCTGTCGACCGTTAGACTGATAGCGGTAATATCCCCATTGGTGTAGTTAGGTAGGAGAAAGGAGTTCAACTCAGACTTGACCAGAATACACGTTCTGACTTTGCTCTCCTCGCTGGCTCGAATGAGCTTGAAGCCCTTAGTCCCCAATCCGCAGATTCTCGAGCTATTGACCCAGGGTTCTTGGATGAGGACCACATCCACGTCGCCTTTAGAAAGACGACTACTTAAAGCAGCCGAAGCTACTTTAGATTTGTGCAGATTAATCTGAAGCACCACCAACATGAGAGCGCACAGACTTCCCTGCCGTCCCCATGTCGTCGAGGTTTGCCCCATCCCGGAGGTTGCCTATCAACGACGAGTTGTTCCGATTAACTGCCCGATATGGCGTTGCAGGAGTCTTGCTGTCTGTAGCGTTAGATGTTAATCGCTCAGCGTTGGCTGCTACCACCGTGACGTCGAGGGCTTCCTCGTCCTGTAGGCTGTCCTCCATCTCCGACTTGTTCACAGCACTATCGCCAAGGGACGTGGCGGATAACATGCTTTCCGCATCGGAATCCTCCGCTTCCTCTTCTGGTAATTCGTTTTCCGGTTCCCCCGGAGCAGCCGAGAAGGCAGCGCGCTGAGCATCACCACGATATACGTGGATAACGATCTGGCCTACGCTGTAGTGTACTAGGCCATTGTACCTTTTGAGGGGCTCGATTGGCTCTTTATTCATGGTGAACACCACCTGTCTGTCGGGCCCTACCGCATCCCCGACCAGATTGACACTCCAGTCATGCGTTGGCAGGGACGGATTCATTAGCCGTAGCATCCCGAGAATTCTCTCGGGTTCGTCAGGGATGGCCGGAATCCACGCCCTTGCCCTTGGACGAGCTGGAATGTCCTTCCAGTCGACGACCTCTATCTTTGCGCCCTTGTAGACTTCACCCAGCTTAGCAGCTGCTGCCTTGTACAGTGCTACGGTTTTTGCATCCTCGCATGCGAGTAATTTAATCTGACCCTGGTGCCAACCCGCATCCGTTACTCGCGCCGAACTACCCGGAAACTCTGGAGCAACATTGAGAAGAATGTTGCCGAGTTCATTTCGCACGTAACGCCACCGGTCCTTAGGGATGGCCAGACGGTCATTGCCTCGGTCAAGAACGCCTATAAGGATCTTGTCCTTGGTTACCTCAGCAAAGCTTAGTTTGCCCGCTCCAGGGGTATTCTGATGCCGCTTGGGAGGGGGATTTAACTCCAGGTCCGATCTTTGGCACTTGAACGGGTTAACTTTTAACCTCTTTGTCATGTCAGAATTTTGGAAATCCGGTATCACAGCTTTCGCTAGCTCTACCGATTTACTGGAATTCGGCGACAGCGATTCCTGCGGTACCCCTTCATACCTCTTCAGGATCTTTGCAGCCAATCTTTTCTCGTGGTATGTGAAGCGGCGGGGAGATGTCTCCTGGGAGTGCGGACCCGTAGTTGCCATCGCGGTCGCTCTCCTTGCCGAAATCTCAGTTGCAGCTTCCTTCTCCTTCGAAACTCCGAGGCCAGGTCGTGAGACCGCTGCCACAGACGTAAAGATACTGGTTTTCATATCAGCGGTTGATGGGAGTTTAGCATCCGCCGTTGTCCGCTTAGTTGCGTTGGCAACCGCACTGGTGCTAGCTCCCATCAAGTCAATCTTAGTGGATAGAGGGTTGGTTGACCGACTCGTAGTTGCCATCGCTGTCGATCCTCCCCTTGATTGTGGAACGGAGGTTGTCCTCCGGCGTTGTTGTTGCTTTCTCGCCTGTTCCTCCATAGCTCTCCTTTGCTGAGGAGTGAAATTTGGCGTTGTTTGTTTTTTAGTTTTATCGTTTTTATTTGAGTTCATCTTGTTCGTACGACCCGTCGCCGGACAAGGCCAGCTTAGGGTCAAGGGAAGAGTAGGGGAAAATGTGTCGTCCGCCGCGGCAGAGCCCCGTACCGCGGTAAGGCCATGCTTACTCTCTGAGGCGACCCGGTATCAGAGAGGCTCCGTTCAAATACAGCCACGATTTGCCTCCCGGCTGCAAACGTCCAATGGGTCGGGTTTCGCATAACACCCTGGATTGGGAGGGGGAAGATCTTTGTCGTCGCGCCAGAGAGGCTAGGCTGCTCTCGTGATGAAGTGCCGTACGGAGCTATGATCACAAGGGCAGCGTAGCCCTGTGGCTATCGACTTAAGCCCTCGTACCGCGGCAAGGTATCCACCCTTCACCCTTCAAACATAAAAAAAATACAATTTAAATTCATTTTGAAAGTGCTGCTCTTTACGCACATCTTCATCGCTTTTTCTGCTGCTGTGAGGCTTTTCAGAAGTCGAGAGTCGACTGGACTGTTTGCTCCTGATGCCGGTGCCTTTGTGGTTTTGGTTTTTTTATTATATTTTTTTTGGTGCACTCATCTTGGTCGTAGCCCATGACGAGCTCGTCATTCAAACATTTAAAATAGGACCTTAACTCTTCCCCCGCTGTAGAGCCTCACTGGGTCTTAATGTCCTTGTTACTCCACAAGGAAGTTTATAAAATGTTATGCAAAATTAAATATGTCCCTTGTAAAGCATCTTTTCATTCAGGAAAGGCAATGCAAGATATAATGTATCCCTTGTAGTGCATATTTTCATTCTTGAAAAGTAATGCATCTTTTCATTTATAAAAAGTAATATAAAAAGTAATGTAAACATGTATCTTTAGTTTTGTAGGCGAGCGACAGATTACTTTTCCTATGACATCGCTGTAGAAAAATTCATGCATGTTTTCATGTATAGTCTATATGAGCTATACATTACTTTATGCATTGCTGTACATTACCTTTTCCCACTGGGTTACTCCATAAAAAAAAGCTAGAGAAATTTGTGATCTGGATTACTCTACCCAGTGGGAAAGTAGGCAATGCATTACCTTTTTCCATGCATGAAAAGATGTATGAATTTTGTTATAAGAAAAGATCACACCAAAAGCAAGGAAGGGAGTAATGTGTCGCTCAATTTTTGATTTGTAGTTTTATAAAAAATTGTTTTTCGTGCATGAAAAGATGTACGAATTTTGTTATAAGAAAAGATCATACCAAAAGCAAGGAAGGGAGTAATGTGTCGCTCAATTTTTGATTTGTAGTTTTATAAAAAATTGTTTTTCGTGCATGAAAAGATGTACGAATTTTTTTATAAGAAAAGATCATACCAAGAGCAAGGAAGGGAGTAATGTGTAGCTCTATTTTTATTTGTAGTTTGAAAACTTCAAAAAAAAAAAACACAACTTTCAAACATAAAAAAAAATACAATTTAAATTCATTTTGAAACTGCTGCTCGTTACTTACATCTTCATCGCTTTTCCTGCTGCTGTGAGGCTTTTCAAAAGTCGAGAGTCGACTGGACTGTGTGCTCCTGATGCCGGTGCCTTTGGTTTTTTATTATACTTTTTTTTGGTGCACTCATCTTGGTCGTAGCCATGACGAGCTCGTCATTCAAACATTTAAAATAGGACCTTAACTTTTCCCCCGCTGTAGAGCCTCACTGGGTCTTAATGTCCTTGTTACTCCACAAGGAAGTTTATAAAATGTTATGCAAAATGAAATATGTCCCTTGTAAAGCATATTTTCATTCAAGAAAGGCAATGCAAGATATAATGTATCCCTTGTAGTGCATATTTTCATTCTTGAAAGGTAATGCATCTTTTCATTTATAAAAAGTAATATCCCAGTGGGAAAGTAGGTAATGCATTACCTTTTTGATCCATGAAAAGAAGCATGAGCAAAGTAACGCATGAAAAAATATTTGAAAAATCTTCCCAAGTAATGTATTTCGTAAGGTATTATTTTTCAAAAACATTACTTTTCCTATGACATTGCTGTAGAAAAAGTAATGCATGAATTCCATTATTCATAAAAAATTTTATAGGAGATATACATTATTTTATACATTACCAAACATTACCTTTTCCCACTGGGATAGAAAGTAATGTAAACATGTCGCTTCAGTTTGTAGGCGAGCGACACATTACTTTTCCTATGACATCGCTGTAGAAAAATTCATGCATGTTTTCATGTATAGGCTATAGGAGCTATACATTACTTTATGCATTGCTGTACATTACCTTTTCCCACTGGGTAGTTTTGTTTTGAGCGTACTCATGAAACAAAAGATACCCAGTGGGAAAGTAGGCAATGCATTAGGTACCATGCATGAAAAGATGTATGAATTTTGTTATAAGAAAATATCATACCAAAAGCAAGGAAGGGAGTAATGTGTCGCTCAATCTTTGATTTGTAGTTTTATAAAAAATTGTTTTTCGTGCATGGAAAGATGTACGAATTTTGTTATAAGAAAATATTATACCAAAAGCAAGGAAGGTAGTAATGTGTCGCTCTATTTTTATTTGTAAATTGAAAACTTCAAAAAAAAAAAAAAAAAAAAATACACAACTTTCAAACATAAAAAAAAATACAATTTAAATTCATTTTGAAACTGCTGCTGTTCGTTACTTACAACTTCATCGCTTTTGCTGCTGCTGTGAGGCCTTTCAGAAGTCGAGAGTCGACTGGACTGTTTGCTCCTGATGCCGGTGCCTTTTTGGTTTTGGAGTTTTTTTTTTATATTATATTTTTTAGGGTGCACTCATCTTGGTCGTAGCCCATGACGAGCTCGTCATTCAAACATTTAAAATAGGACCATAACTCTTCCCCCGCTGTAGAGCCTCACTGTGTCTTAATGTCCTTGTTACTCCACAAGGAAATTTATAAAATGTTATGCAAAATTAAATATGTCCCTTGTAAAGCATCTTTTCATTCAAGAAAGGCAATGCAAGATATAATGTATCCCTTGTAGTGCATATTTTCATTCTTGAAAGGTAATGCATCTTTTCATTTATAAAAAGTAATATAAAAAGTAATGTAAACATGTATCTTTAGTTTTGTGGGCGAGCGACACATTACTTTTCCTATGACATCGCTGTAGAAAAATTCATGCATGTTTTCATGTATAGTCTATAGCATAGTGTATCAATACCAAGTGTAAACTCTTCTGCATAGACGTCAAAATTCCAAAATGAGTTTAACACCTGTTTGAGATTGTGGTTAATAACAAGTGTGATATCATAGACATAGTCGTGAAAACTTCAAAGTGAGTTTAGTCACCTGTTTTTAATTTCCTTTTTTGTCTCACTTCTTTCCATCTTCCCATCTCTTTCTACCATTTGGTAAAAGATAGGAGACCACCATGTTGATGTGTGCAGGATGTTAAACAACGCCATTGCTTTTCTGTTATTGGGTGCTGGCGACATTTTAATATGTGCAGGATGTAAACAAACCGACATTTTAATGTGTGTTGTCAAAAGAAGAGTTCACACTTGGTATTGATACACTATGGTCTATAGGAGCTATAGATTACTTTATGCATTGCGGTACATTACCTTTTCCCACTGGGAACATAGAGCAAGAAAAGTGTTCATTAAACCAGAGAACGTTGATATGATAATCAACGTTCTCTGTTAAACACAATTTTGTGAATTATCTCAATCTGGCGTAAGCTAGAGCAAACCTATAAATTAACATTTATTGGCAGGTATCTATGTATGTATGTATATTAGACTGGGCCAAAAATACCAAATTTCGTTTTTTTTTTCACAATTTATATTTAGGGAACTCACAGTCATCTGCTAAACTTAAACCGTTTTAAGTTTGCAACATTACCATTTGACGACTGTGAGCACCCCCGTTCAATCTCCTGCATATCCTTTATTATTTCATTACTGAAATCTGAAAATATTTATGTATAAACATATTTAAATTATTTAATTAAATATGAAAAAACTTACTTTTTCCCTTTCAATTTATTTATTCATGACAAATATTTATTTGAAAACAAAGCAAAATGACAATTTTGCCACAAATTCAAACATAGGAACAAGCCCGGCAATATTGCCACAAAGTGGTATTTTCTATTTGCAGGCAAAACAAAAACAAAATATTTGACACCTGGTAAATTGTCAAGATATTGCCAGCTGGCAATATTAGCATGGCTGGTAATATGGGACTGTGAGTACCCTAATTGATTTTCTTTTTAAGAAAGGTGAAAAAATTACTGTAATTTTTCAGATTTTTATATTAAAGTCTAGAGGTCTATCATCGCTAGTTTAGATTTTACAGACTTAACCTCCAATTTGGTATAAAAATGACAAATCATTGTTAAAAAAACACCTGAGCATATTTTTTTTGAAAAAAACGAATTTTTTAATTTTTGGCCCAGTCTAATGTATAATTATCTTTTTTAAATAAAAAAATAATTTTGTAAATAGTTGTGCTAGGAAGATATTAAAAAGAAAAAAATAAAAATCCACCCCAAACATTTTCTTCTGGCTGCGCCCCTGGTATGTATTCTGTTTACACCAGTACATGAATTCCAGTTTTCGCTAATGCCTAATTGCTATCTCCCAAAATCTCTAAATTCATTTTGCCAAATTTTAGCGACTTTTGCGATTCCAGTAAAAGAAAATCTCTATAAATCTCCATCTTTGCTTCATTTTTTGGCATATTTAAGCGATGAACGCAAAATGAATCAGATAACGTAGCTCAGTTGATTTTGACAGCTAATAAGGCCCTAAAATTACTCAAAAACAATAAATATGTGTAATTTATAAGAAAAATTGATATTTAATTATGTAGTTGCCCATAATTTTGGAAATTGTATTTTTTTCTATCCTACTAAAACTGCAAAAAACACGTTGCAAAAAGTCGGGAGCAGAATCAAAAGTCGAGTCTCAGTACCAGAAATCATAATCCGGAGTCACAAAAGTAATATTATTTATTATTTAAAAGTTATAACTAAAAAACATGTTTTGTTTCCGTATAACAATTTTATAGAGAAAAACTCAATAAATAATTAAATTAAGGTGTATATGACAATTTAAATTTCTGTTCTTAACCGACTTTAATAAACAAACACAAATCTTTTTACCGAAAATGGAATTTATTTTGTAATTAAATAAGTAGAGTAACGCTGAAAAGTAAGGGATTAGTAGCTAGTAACTTCGGTTTACTTCTGGCTTTTTCTGAGTTGTAAACATTGTGTATCAGTTATACACAATGGTTGTAAAGGATCACAACTAAATTGACATCTTGCAGTGATGCCTGCGCGCCATCTATAGCGCAGATAACGCACTATTATCATATCTAGGCGGATTGTGGATCAGAATCGCAAATAAGCGTCTCCTAAAATTCTGAGAGTTCATTTGCTTAAGCATTTTAGCACATTTTAGCATTTACGAGATGGAGATGGAAAGAGATTTCTGGAATTCACCTGCAGGTATCGTCATTTCATGGCACTGAGCATGATTCAATAAGTATGGTTGCATTGACAGCTGTGGCTAACTGTTCTTTCATGCACAGTTGATTTTTTATCACTCAAACTATCACCCTTTTTGTTTTCTTGTTTACATTCTTTGCAAAGTTCGTGGAAAAGCTACGGAATTCGTTTGCGTGTTTTAATGAGTTTTAGTTAATTTTTTTAGAAAAATATAGTTGTGAAAAGAATTTTTGTGAGTGCTTTGTGATAATCTCTTTAGAAAATGTGGAAAAACAAGTAAAAAGCCAGGAAAAATAAGTATATCGTTTGCTCACGTGTTTTTATGCGTTTGTTGTTTTGCCACTGCTTTTGACACAAAAATTCGGGTCAAAACGGTAATTTCGTATTCTGTTTTGGGCTGCGATCACCATCATTGTTTATGATTACAATGATTACCATTCAATCATTTTGCCATGGCACTGAGGTGCATTGCTCAACTCACACAGATTGCTATATTCTCTCGTTTTGTCGTAGTAAGAGCGCAAAAGACAACTGACCATCTGCTAGCGTCGCATCGTTTAGTACACAGTATAGACAGTAGTTGCACTCACTAACACAAACGTACTTATATTCACCTCCATAGAGAACTTCGGGTTGCAGTCAACTATTTTCAGCCATTTCAGGGTGTTGTGTTGCAAATTTTATGAGGTAATAAATTACTTTAAAAGAGGAGAATTAGTCAATTTTAGGATTTTACGTTTTAAGTAAAACTATATATGTATATATTAGGTTATATTTCTAAAAAAAAGAAATTACTATTTTACAACTCAACCAAGAACCAATGCACAGCGTTTTTTCTCACGCATAGGAGTATTCAGTCGAAAACAAATACAGCTTTATTGCGTTGCGTGACATTTATAACTTTGACAAATACGCACAAAACCAAAAAATATACAAGGAAAATTCAGCTGATTATGTCATCGTACCCAAAAAGATAAAACTAGATCAAGTCTGCGTTAACGCGTGTTAAAACGCGGTTATAAGACAGGTTGCCTTTGTCTACGTGCATTTATGTCAGCTGCCAAAATTAAATGTCACAACGAGACGCTACAGTTGTTTCTGTTTTCAGAGTACTTTGCAATGTATTCCAATGTTGTTACTCCTTGGAGTATCTATTTTCAGAGCGATCGTGTCGTGATTTTGGTCAATAAAGCATGAGCAATGATCGGCTTTCAATAAGCTGAAGGTGGTCCGCTGAGGTATTAGAAAGTATTACAATTGAAGTACTCCAATATCACAAAATTGAAACACATGATCCAATGATTTTTGCAAAATTTTACGCAAAACAAATTTCGAAATTTGATCATTTTTCGACAAAAAGCTTATCGTGCCAATCTAAATAAATTTCACTAGTGAACCTTTTTCATACATTTTCGCTCACAAATTATATGAGAGGGAGAAAATCCGCAAAGTAAGAAATTATTTAGAATCTGCCTGTATATTTTATTGTGGGTTAGAGTGTAAAATGTACTTTAAAAAACGTAAATGGTTGTTAATATTCGCAAAATTTGCTACGAAGAAGCCCATTGTATTCGAGAAACTGTAAAACGTATTCCAGAAAAATCAAATGTACTTCAGAAACATCTTCTGGATTGGAATTTGTTGTTTCTGAAGTAGAACTGATTATTTTGGAGTACATATTTAAGCTTCTGAAGTCTAATTTACGGTCTCGAGTACAAATTACAGTTTATGAAGTACAATTTATAGTTTTTGGAGTACAGTTGATTATTCTAAAGCATATTTTACAGTTTTTAAGATACAATTGACTATTCTGAAAATAATTGTATGGGTCTTGGACTACCATTCACTATTCTTAAATTCATTTAACCTTATCTAAAGTATTTTTACGGTTTTTGAAGTACGAGTGAAAAAGGTGTAGAAAACATAGTTCTATTATAAATTTAGTTTTTTGATTATTATGTGTTATCCGTCATAATTTGTAGAATGTTCTTGAGCAAGCCCATTTAGTCTTGTATATTTATCTGTCTCTGTCCAACAATCTGAACGAAATAAAGTAGGTACTAAATTTAGCGTCAGATAGACCTTTGGAAAGGGTATCAAAGGGTTGACGCTAACTTAAGTACCTACTTTATATCGATTATGAACATGCCTAAATTGTTTTAACCGTTTTAAACTGAAAGGAAAACCAGTTTGCAGGTCAACGTGAAGTATTAGAGAAAAAATCACTATCTAACAAATACTTCAACAAAATGCAGCCCTGAGTGATTAAACACAACCCTATCACGCGTGGTGAAAATCAAATGGAAATAAAAAAAGTTGTGCAAATGATGAAAATTTATATTAATTTGTTTCATTTATAACAGATTTGATTTTAGCCTCCCCAAAAAGGAGCATAAACGCAGAGGGTATTAGTTTCCTTTAGGGGTCAACTGCTAATATATTAGCTAAAATTATGGGACATAGCTCAAAAGACGGGTTTTGGATTCAGGATCACGAATCCGGATGCGATTTTTTTAATTTTTTGTTTTAGTGAAAAGTTATGGTCAAAAAACCGAAAAATGACCCGGGTCCAATACCAAAGCGCTTCCGGATTCGAGATCCTGAGGCCGAACGCCGTCTTTTGAGCTATATCACATAATTTTAGCTAATTTATTAGAAGTTGACCCCTAAAGGAAACTAATACCACGCAGAGTGCATAAGATTAATTCATTCATTCAAGATGTAACAAAAAAGGCCTTGGGTAGCAACTGCCGTATGGGCGACTGTTATGGTACCCCTTGGGACATTGTATAGATGGTACTGGAAATACTTATCCGGTTAGTAATAAGTATTTCAACTTCTCCAGCCAATATTTAGACTGGACACTCCTAAAACAAAAACACATTAGTTTTTATATATAAGATGACTCATAGTTCATTAACACCGTACCTTGACATTAAAGCTACCAGATAATCGTATATTACTATTAAATAAATAGTATAAATAAATATAAAACTGCAAGCAAAATATTTTCTTTATTTTGTTTTGGAAAATTTCTAAGAATTTCAAATTCACCTCAATGTCCTCAACTAACAGGGGTGCTTTTTTGCGCAAAACTACTATTTAATAATATCGTTCATAAAGAGCCGATCATCAATATGCATTTGTACGAAATTTTACAATATGGCCTTTAATATACATTTTTTATACTTCTTGTAGTGCAGTAAATTCATGATATTATATTAATTCATGGAATATATACATTAAATTCATTTTTTTTCTTGAAATATTTCTAAAGTTTTTTTTGTTACTGAAATGCAACCATGCGTCCGCGAAATACCATCCTACCATGGATTTCAACTCTGAAAAATTCACCTCCATGGAGAACTTTCACCTCAGTGCAAATACTGGTTATACTGTGGTTTAGTAGCTTGCGGGCGGGCAAAAAGACAACATCGCATGCGCATACTGCGTTTTCATGCGCTTTTATACCACGTCGCACAATATCATGAAAAAATTATGATACCCAATGCTTTCGAAGAACTTCAATACTAAGCTATTTCCAAATATGATGGATTTTATTGGTCTGTGTATTAAGAAACTTTGAAAAAATTTTAACGACTTCAAGACCTTTGTAATTATTGTGAAACAATATACAGCAATATACAAATAAACAGATAAACAACTGCGCCGTTGGGCTAAGTAATTAGCGCGCACACCAAAATTGTACTGCGGAGTCTTCAGCGTAGCGGCTGATCGAAATGGATCTACCTACTACATAGCTGTGGTGTTGTTTTCTGATTTTTACCTTTTCTAATAAATTAAAACTGAATGATTGTGAAAAACCCCATTTCACAATAATTACAAAGGTCTTGAAGTCGTTAAAAATTTTTCAAAGTTTCTAAACTATTTCCTTTAAAACACACATTTTTAGTTTTCCCATAAAAATATAAATGAACTGACCCAAACAAAAGATGAAGAATTATTTAGAAAAAAAAAATATTTATATATATATATATAAATTGAAGGTGTAAGATGTTAGATGTAGGGGGAATGATGTAACATATAAGATGTAGGGGGTAGGGTGTATAGCAGCGCACAGAAAAGCAATGGCGTTGTTTAACATCCTGCACACATCAACATGGCGGTCTCCTATCTTTTACCTAATGGTAGAAAGAGATGGGAAGATGGAAAGAAGTGAGACAAAAAAGGAAATTAAAAACAGGTGACTAAACTCACTTTGAAGTTTTCACGACTATGTCTATGATATCACACTTGTTATTAACCACAATCTCAAACAGGTGTTAAACTCATTTTGGAATTTGACGTCTATGCAGAAGAGTTTACACTTGGTATTGATACACTATGTACTGAACGATGCGACGTTAGCAGATCAACTTTACACCATTGTTTATCCCTACTATAGTTTGGCAACTTCTTTTCTTCTTCTTACGAATTTGAGTGGAAGGCACTGGCTGAGTGAACCCAAAAGAAATGGAATGAAGGAAAAGTACGAAGCCCAATAAGCCATTTTATTTCATATCAATCTGAGACGCATTTGAGATGAAACCTTAAACGTCAATTCTCACTTTTTGAAAACTTAATATCAATTAATCAATCAATTAATTTTCGATTTAGTGATAAACTACCAGTAGCAGATCAACTTTTTTGCTAAATGAGTATTAACTTGAGGTATAATTAAATATAACAAGTAAGGAAGTCTATGTTCGGATGAACCGAACATTATATACCCAGCGGTAATTTTCGGAACGGGATAACAAAGATATAGGCCCTAGGAGGATTTACCTAAAGTTTTTACTATCTTAGCTATTTACCTTACCGAATTATGTCAATTTATGTGATTTTCCATATCGAAAGTGGGCGTGGTCGGGAAGAGATATCGTCCAATTTCATCACCTATATTGCTAGTATATGTTGTGCCAAATTTCATGAGTCTGAAGTAATAAGTTTAAAAGTTTTGACCAGTCGAATATTCCAAATGCCTTCCTTAAAGGTGGGCGTTGCCACGCTCACATCTAAACATTTATCAAAAATCATAATAGATTGATTGAGGTGTTCATCCTACCAGCCTATATCATTTTAGCCATTTTCGTTACCGAATTATGTCAATTTATTAGATTTTCGAAATGTTCCATATCGAAAGTGGGCGTGGTCGGAAAGCGATTTCGTCCAATTACATCAGGTATGCTCCCTATTATGCTAGTATACCTTGTACCAATTTCATCGTTCTACCGTTATCAGTTTAAAAGTTATGACCCGTGAAATTTTCAAGTATGCCTCCCTGAAAAGTGGGCGACGCCACGCCTACTTTTAAAAATTTATCAAAAAATCATAATAGAATGACTAGGAGTTTCATCCTACCAAACTATATCATTTTAGCCATTTCCGCTACCGAAGTATGTCAATTTATGTGAGTTTCCAAATTTTCGATATCGAAAGTGGGCGTCGTTGGAGGGCGATTTTATCCAATTTCATCAGGTATACTCCCAACGATACTAGTATGCTTTGTGCCAAATTCCATCATTCTATCGTAATCAGTTTAAAAGTTACGCCCAGTCGAATTTTCAAAAATGCCCCCCTTAAAAGTGGGCGGTGCCACGCCCACTACACAAATTTTTTGGAAAAATCATAAAAGAATGACCAGGGGGGTTCATCTATAAAATTATATCATTTTAGACATTTCAGCTGCCGAGATATGCCAATGTGTGTGATTTTCGAAATTTTCGATATCGAAAGTGGGCGTGGTTGGAGGGCGATTTTATCCAATTTCATCAGGTATACTCCCAACGATACCAGTATGCTTTGTGCCAAATTCCATCATTCTATCGTAATCGGTTTAAAAGTTACGCCCAGTCGAATTTTCAAAAATGCCCCCCTTAAAAGTGGGCGGTGTCACGCCCACTATAAAAATTTTTTGGAAAAATCATAAAGGAATGACCAGGGGGTCCATCTATAAAATTATATCATTTTAGCCATTTCAGCTGCGAGATATGCCAATTTGTGTGATTTTCGATATCGAAAAAGGGGGCGTGGTTATCATCCGATTTCGCCCATTTTCAATAGCAACCTACCTTGTCCAGAAAGTAACCTGTGTACAAAATTTCATGCAAATATCTCAATTTTTACTCAAGTTATCGTGTACACGGACGGACAGACGGACAGACATGCCTAAATCAACTCCTCTTTTAATCCTAAGATCATGTTCACACTGCAGCGAAAACACCTTGTTTTCGTGTAAAACATCTCACATAAAACAGGTGCGTTCATACCTGCTATTCTTGTTTTCATTTGACAGTAATCAGCTGTTCTAGAAATTGTGATTTGTGAGAAAAAATAATTAAAGTTTTGTGAACGTACAAAGGTGAGTTATTGTTTAAAATATTTGTTTTTATATTATATTTCATTAAATTTTAGATGACTGACAAAGCGAAAAAACTGATGCAGATCCTGACGATAAGGAGGCAGTTTATATTTTATGTACTTATTTTAAGTTTTACTGTCAGCGTACTTATTTCAAATTTACTTTATAGCACAAACATTTTCATTTTGATTTTTTATAAATTCGGGCGACGAAATTCAAAATGAAAACATTTGACATATCAGATATGTGACAGTATGTTTTTCGATTATTACCGATAAAATTTAGAGCCGACACTGATTGTGAAAGGTTTTCGTTGATGTTTTGGGATAAAACATGATGTTTTCGCAGGTTTTCGGTTGAAAATTTTGTATGGCGAAAACATCGGTTTTCAGCATGTTTTGCCTCGAAAACCAGAATGACCTCGAAAACACGCTAGTGTGTACATAGTATAAAACTTTCATATATGGAACTTTGTCAAAATATAATTTGCTCTAAAATTGACGTACGTCACGTATCTGACGTATTCACGGACTGATTCTGTTTGGCCTATAACGGATAAAGCAGCGACACAAGAACTGCATCTGCTAATGGGACAACTTCATTTCATTCAAAGGTATGATTTTGTTTCTGGTGCAAATTATTTTAGTATATAATTGTTTTTGTTGTGGTAACTATAGATTTTGGTACACAAGAACTTAGACAAACGGTAACCTTGCTTGGTTCACCATTTAACAGCGTGAACTCACAAGAAATACGAAAGTAAAATCATGCAATAACACTGTGCTACAAAAATAAGAAATTTTAATCATCTAGTATGTATATCTTATTGAAGGAGCAGTTGAGCAAAACAAAAATCGAGGGGGGAAACTGTTCAAAGGTCGTCAAAGTCTTGGGATACTGATTATATTTTTACCGTTTATATATACATATTAGGGTGGGCAGTGGCGCAGCCAGGGGGTGGTTTTGGGGGTTTAAACCACCCCTGAGATATAAAACTGTATACGCACTGAGAGAAATGGATTGAATGTTGTGACAATATCACTATTGATAGCGCCGAGTTTGATGCAATATTCATTCAGAATGAGCGAGTTATCAAATATTATTTGCTCCCAATAAAAAGTAAAATTACATGTCAACCATTTCGATATGATGTACTATTTTTTATATTTATGGATAGAATACTGATATGTTTGAACGGCATGTCAATATCTATGGTCGTGATATGAATTTCTATTGTCGGTATATCCATATCCATATTTACTACATAGTAATAATGGTAGAGACAGCGTATTAATATATATGGACGAAATGTAAATTTTTCTGGGACGCATAATCATAATAGTTCAACAATTTTTACTATGGATTTTCTAACAATATCACAATTTGTTGGAGCGGTTTTTTTAAATTCAAAATTTTTTGAATTTCTTATGTTTGAACATTTTTCTAAAAATTGTATAATATGCCGCAGCCGAATGGTAGAATACTGGGCTAACGTGCCAGAGGAGCATGGTTCGAGTCTCACTGAAACCAAATGTCAAATTATATTAAATTTTGTTTTTGTAACTATTTAGAATTTATCAATAGTTTATATGGCTACCATTTCAATAGTGATTTATCAAAAAAGCATTGATGAAACATCCATATTCATTGATGGGACAGAAATATCAATTTTTATTTAATGTGATATCAATAATTATGGATGTTCGATCCATAGATTTCCCTCCGTGTGTGAAAGCTAGTTTTCGACATGTTCGATTGCATGAAAATCGAAATACGTCAATTCCATAACAGGGGCCTAAGCTTTTGGGCCGTTAGCATAAGAGGGTGTCACACGTTACATCCATATTGACGCGATCCATGGCTGTTACATCCATATACCTAAGATACAGGGTCATAAGTGTGCAAAGGTAGGAAAACCCGGTTTTGACCCCTAACTCAAGATTTTGAGGGTGTCCGGCACATTTCTTGTACGCAGTTCTTCTTATCTCATTGAGATCTAACAGAAAATGCTATCTCGTCCCAGGTATTTTTTTTCGTGCTGCGCAGTGTAATAGATCTAATGACAAATAAAAAAAGAAGGCTGGCCTTGTTATATAAGTCAATATAAAGTAACATTTATTGACAGGTATCTATGTATGTATGTATATTAGACTGGGCCAAAAATTCCAAATTTCGTTTTTTTTTTTTCAAAACTTATATTGATTTTCTTTTTAAGAAAGGTGAAAAAATTACGGTAATTTTTTAGATTTTTATATTAAAGTCTAGAGGTCTATCATCGCTAGTTTAGATTTTACAGACTTAACCTCCAACTTGGTATAAAAACGACAAATCATTGTTGAAAAAACACCTGAGCATATTTTTTAGGAAAAAGCTACAAAAGCTATCTAGACTGAATTTTCTCATAATTCCCGATTTTGGTTTGAAAATTTGCGAAACATGAAAAAATCAACATCGAATAAAGCTAAATACATATTCTTAAGGGAAATTGGATGCTGAATCCGAATTCGATATCAGAATTTAACAACGGGCCCGAGGTTCGGCCCTAACCGTGTAAAAAAGTCCAATATTATTTTGTGAAGGTTAGTGAAAAACGGCGACCTGTTGGCTACTTCTGATCACGGATTTGGATTTAGCTCGCCAAAATACATGAAAATTAATGTATTGAGGGCACAGATCCGTTTTTGTTTTTTGTGGCTGCGCCATTTGAAGACTGTAGAACTACACCCCCGCAGAGAAAGCCTATATTAAGCAAAAATATGTTTGAACGTATATGAGAAATGTATATTGTTTTGTTATAATATTGATCATATAATGATAATTAATCATGTAGAATATCAATAAACAAAACTTAGTAAAAAAATTTTGAAAACATTACTTTTTTGTAGCCCACTCAATTTTCTTTAAGAATCTGTATCTATCTTTGTTGTACATGGCTATTTGCATTTTTGACAATTTTTTAAAGAAAAATGGGAAATCGAAAAAACATGCTAATTTTTGAAGCTAGAATACTAGAAAACGGCTAGTCTGAGAATATTTTGGTCAATGCAAATTTTGTAAGGAATTCGATTTCCTTCAAAAATAGGTATGTTCAGGTAAATAGTGTTTTACAACAATGGTTTGTGGTTTTTATACCAAATATGAGGTGAAGTCTGTAAAACCTAAACTAGCGATAATAGACCTCTAGACTTTAATTTAAAAAATCTGAAAAAAATTACAGTATTTTTTTTTCACCTTTTTAAAAAAGAAAATTAATATAATTTTTGAAAAAACGAAATTTTGAATTTTTGGCCCAGTCTAATGTATAATTATCTTTTTAAATGCTTTCTTTACGCTACTCCTGACTGGCGCTATAAAATAATTTTGTAAATAGTTGTGCTAGGAAAATATTAAAAAAAAAAAAATTAAAAACCACCCCAAACATTTTCTTCTGGCTGCGCCCCTGAGGGTGGGCCACCCCTAAGGGTTAAGTTAGAGCGCTAATTTTATTTTTTTTTTATTTTCTCATCAATACCTAACTTTTGAGGGGGTAAGACCAAGTCGACATTTTTTTTTGAATCACCCTAATGTAGGTACATATATATAAATGATATCTTTTCAACCAATAATCGTACAGTCAACTTCTACCATCCAGTTTTTCGAGTTCGAAAATTTACTAAAAGTTGTGTAGCTCAAAAACAGTAAAATATTATTAAATGAACTTAGGTTATTCAGATAGCAAATTTAACGCTCTACAAAAAAGGTGAAATGAACTTTTATCATTTATCTAACCACTAAAGAGATACCCAACACTAAAGAGACACCCAACACTAAAGAGATATCCAGGACAAAAATGCCCAAACATACAGGCATACACGCTAACGTGAAAGAATTTGTATGTATATGCATGTCCGTTTGCGCCGTTTGAGCGTTGAATTTGTTTGTTACAGGGTTCCGAATTATTCATTTATGAAGATTCATGTACGTTCTTTTGCATTCGCATTCACGAACATGGATATTAAAAAAAAAAATTTGCATTCGCGTTCGTGAATAAGAACGTATACAAAATCCACACCATTCACGTTCATGAATGCATTCGAAGGCATTTAAGAACGTGCATTGAATGCATATTTTGTATGGCATATTCGCAGAGGGTTGTAGTAGAAAATTTGAAAAATGCTATTGCGAGTATACCGACAGGAATGTGAACCATTTTGGAATTGTTTTCGGGATTATTTTCAGGACTTTTCGATATTGTCTTCGGGACTTTTTCGGGATTGTTTTAGGGATTATTCCGGGAATTTTTCGGGATTGGTTTTTCAATCATTTCGTGATAATTTTGGGATTGTTTTCGGATCATTGCTGGATTGTTTTTGGGACTTTTCCTAACCATTTCGGGATGATGTTTGGGCCATTTCATGTTCATAGAGTTCTTAACCATTTCAAGAAAAAATTTCGGGATGCAGTTTTGTGCAAGCACACTACCTTAAATTATCATCATCTGCATGCTTACATATGCACATGTCCAAAAATTGTTTACGCGACATTTTTCAGATACACACACATTCATACCTACCTACATACAACACATGCTATTGTTCTACTAACTAGCGACACACACAAAACAAATACAGAAATGCGAGCGCTGGGAACAGAATCAGTCCGCCAATACGTCAGTTGCGTGACGTACGTCAATTTTAGAGCAAATTCTACTTTGACGTATCTGGCGTTACACATCAGTCTACCTGGCTGTCAGTTGTTTCGACGTACTGACGGATTGATTCTGCTGAACTCTTATGGGTCAGTTACATAAAGCTTTATTTTGGCTTTACCTCAAACATTGACTTTGACAGAAAAGTTCTGTGTAGGTATTTAAACGAAGCATGGCAAATTGGAGAGCTCAAAGTTGAAGCAAGGTTCAAATTTGGCAAACTCTCAAATTTTGCTTGCTTTGCTTGCTTTGACAATCAGTTGTTGATGACTTTGCTTCAATTAAAGAATAAAATGTTTGAGAAAATAATAATTAATTCATTTTTTCTATATTAAATTAATAAATTAACTAAAACACTACGAATGCAAAGAAAAAAATAACGAAAACAAATGTATAAAAGAGAAGCGTCAAGGCGTTCATTGTAGCATACCTCTGAAGTTGGACGCAAAGTTTTGAGATAGCAAATGTCAGGCGAGGTTAACAAAGCTTTATGTATTCGACCCTTTAAGGCCATCCGACACAGTAAATTTAGAATGTTCTGAGGCATGACCAGCAGGGTGGTAGGTAAGGTTGTTATGCGCTAGGCTATTGCGCTAGCGCAGTAACTCGCAATAGCATTTTTCAAATTTTCTACTACAACCCTCTGCGAATATGCCATACAAAATATGCATTCAATGCACGTTCTTAAATGCCTTCGTGAATTATTCACGCCACATCAGTGGCGTAGTAAGAGAATTTTGTTAATTGATGATAAGTACTTATTGTATAGAATAATGTGATTGGCCAGAAATAGTTATCATATTGCACTGATTCAGTGATCCATTTATTGATTATTGTAATAATTAATATTCAAAATAATTAATTTTAAAAAAGCAAATGAGGGACATTACAAATTAATTTTCCTCTGTTTTTGAGCAAATCGGTCAATAACTTCCTCCACTGCGATATTAATATTTCTATTTATACTCATTAGGGAAGTCCATTCAGCCTATCTTCTCCGGTTGAATTCCTTACCCAATTTTTCAAACGTCTTAATGTTGAAAAACTTCGTTCACTGCTGGCAATGGTTACAGCTAACGTGGCTCCAATCTTCAAAAACTTGAACACGTTTGGAAAAAGTGTTTCATTGCAAAGATTTAGTGCGTCGATGAATGTCTTTGGACGATCTTCCGCTGCAACCCAACGTTGTCTCCATAGTAGAAATTCATTGTTTACAACGGGTACCGCTGTTTCAGTAACTGCTGGCCACTGATCCATCAATATTTTGACAGTTTCGGGAACGATTTCACCTTCTTTTCTTGTCAATTTATCAGGAATCACATTTTCAATGATTGACAATATGTTTTTGTGCTTTATGAATCTGTTACACACTGAAGATATGAAGTGATCGATGAACGGGATGAAAATTGATCTGCGAAAATATTCTTCTGCTGTGCTGTTTTCATAGTTTTCCCGGTTTTTTTGACGACTTACAAGCCTAGGAACTTCAATTTTCAATTTGATTCACTATTTTCCCTCATTTCTTTCAACAAAATAACCAGATCTTCACCCGCCAAAACAGCTGCAGAGAGGTCAACGCTTTTCCCTTGAAGGTAGGAGGTTAATTGGTGCAGCTGCACCATCGTATCCTTGGGAAACCAAAAACTCCAGGTTGACCTTCAACTTCTTTGAAATTTCTATCAATGACGAAGCAAGTCCTCTACCAGTACAATCTTCGATAGGGATGAGCTGTAGAAAATCTTCTCTCAAAACGATTCCATCTGCAGTTATTTCAGTGTAACGATATGAAGTAAATGCTGCTTCAATGTTTGGTCACCAGAATTCATCCGAAATCTTAATAAAGATCTGAAGTTGCCATCATTATGGGAAGGAGTCTCGAGGGATATAGGACCAGAATCATGATGCCCTCTTAAAGCTATTTCTTGCCTGCCGATGAAAATTATGGTTTCAACGATGGAGCTTAAAATTTCTCGATTCGGTTGAATTTCAGCACTTTTCACAGTATTTAGCTGCAAGCTTTGGCCTTTGTGAATTAAGGTAACGATTAGTATCTTCCAACTTTGGCAGTCTTTATTGAAACATTTTATTATGCTATGGATACACACACGGAGATTATCTCCAATAAATCTTCTTTAATCAGATCCAAATTTTACCCTGATACACACAAAATTGAAGATTAACAGCATTGAGAATTACTACTTTGGTACCTCGGCGACATCTAGCTGTCGAAAGTCGGATTTTACAAACCAGCGCGACGCCTATCTGTCAGCTACCCTTAATTTCCTAGTGTTTCTTGGTGTTGTTGTCTATTTATGTACAGAGTGTTGCCAGTGCAAATTTTTTAAAACTGCGCAAATCTTCTTAATTTTTGGGAGTTTATAATGAAGATTATGCTCAAGTTAACTCCCAAAAGCGCAGTTAATTTGGAATTTGCGCTAATGTATCAGCCGTATTATACATTAAAGGTCTTTTTCATAAAAAATAAAATACTTTTATTAAGCTCTTACAATTGGTATTTTTTGAAAAAGTAATTTTGAAAATGCTTATAAACCTTTAATGCTATGAATACACACCCGGAGATTATCTCCAATAAATCTTCTTTAATCAGATCCAAATTTTACCCTGATACACACAAAAATGAAGATTAACAGCATTGAGAATTACTACTTTGGTTGTTATTGCACTATATTCTTACCTACCTCAGCGACATCTAGTTGTCGAAAGTCGTATCTTAGAAACCTTCGCGACGCCTATCTGTCAGCTACCCTTAATTTCCTAGTGTTTCTTGCTGTTGTTGTCTATTTATGTACAGAGTGTTGCCAGTGCAAATTTTTTAAAACTGCTCAAATCTTCTTAATTTTTGGGAGTTTATAATGAAGATTGTGCTCAAGTTAACTCCAAAAAGCGCAGTTAATTCGGAATTTGCCCTAATGTATCAGCCGTATAACATCCGTTCTAAACCCGAAACTCTTATATCTTATGAGCTTTGAAATTACGAGAAACTATTGCAATTCTCTTCAACTTTCCAACATCCGTTTTAAAACCGAGACTCTTGTATCTAACGAACTTTAAAGCTACGAGAAACTATCATAAATCTCCGATGTTCGTTTAAATACCCATCCGTTCAAGAATCCTATTTAACCGAACATCTGAGATTTATGATAGTTTCTCTTATACTATGGATACACACACGGAGATTATTTCCAATAAATCTTCTTTAATCAGATCCAAATTTTACCCTGATACACACAAAAATTGAGATTAACAGCATTGAGAATTACTACTTTGGTTGTTATTGCACTATATTCTTACCTACCTCAGCGACATCTAGTTGTCGAAAGTCGGATCTTAGAAACCAGCACGACGCCTATCTGTCAGCTACCCTTAATTTCCTAGTGTTTCTTGCTGTTGTTGTCTATTTATGTACAGAGTGTTGCCAGTGCAAATTTTTTAAAACTGCTCAAATCTTCTTAATTTTTGGGAGTTTATAATGAAGATTGTGCTCAAGTTAACTCCAAAAAGCGCAGTTAATTCGGAATTTGCCCTAATGTATCAGCCGTATAACATCCGTTCTAAACCCGAAACTCTTATATCTTATGAGCTTTGAAATTACGAGAAACTATTGCAATTCTCTTCAACTTTCCAACATCCGTTTTAAAACCGACACTCTTGTATCTAACGAACTTTAAAGCTACGAGAAACTATCATAAATCTCCGATGTTCGTTTAAATACCCATCCGTTCAAGAATCCTATTTAACCGAACATCGGAGATTTATGATAGTTTCTCTTATACTATGGATACACACACGGAGATTATTTCCAATAAATCTTCTTTAATCAGATCCAAATTTTACCCTGATACACACAAAAATTGAGATTAACAGCATTGAGAATTACTACTTTGGTTGTTATTGCACTATATTCTTACCTACCTCAGCGACATCTAGTTGTCGAAAGTCGGATCCAGTGCAAATTTTTTAAAACTGCTCAAATCTTAATTTTTGGGAGTTTATAATGAAGATTATGCTCAAGTTAACTCCCAAAAGCGCAGTTAATTCGGAATTTGCGCTAATGTGTCAGCCGTATTAGCTTCAAAACGCGTTAGATACAAGAGTCTCGGCTTTAAACTGAATGTTAGGAAGTTCAAGAGAATTGCAATAGTTTCTCGTAACTTCAAGGTTCGTTAGATATAAGAGTCTCGGGTTTAAACCGCATGTTTACTTTTCAAACCTTTTTGATTTTCGTCAAATAAATTAAAAATTAATTCAATTATAAAAGCTGAAGAGACACATTTGTGGTCAGGAGTCCAATAGTTCTCCAGAAAATCTGCTAGACAGTGCATAGTGGACATGTTTCTTCGTTGGCGATTCGAGGTAAATATGCAAGTGTTTGCTACTTTGGAGTATTAAACATTTCACCTACTCTAATAATTGTTTAAATGTCCTTAGGATTTGAGGAAATCCTCTCATAAAACGAATTGTCGCGGAAAAATCTTTGGTTCCCCAATACGTTCAAGAACCTAGCAGCTACAAACTCAAGGGTGGCGGTTTTCAAGAACACGGATTTTTATTAGCTTAATTACTCTAAATTAATTAATGAATTAGAATTGTACCTATTATGTTTATAATCAAAACCTCATACTTTTATATATTACCTATATAAATTACAATAAAGCAAATGATTTTAACTAAAAAGATGTGTAAATTGTAAATATGGATGACGCTGTTCGACATGTAGTTTTTCAAAGCAGTCAATGCACACTAGACAAAAATAGAAGAATATGCTAAAAAATGGGTCAAAAATTACTTTTTTAATGGGAATTTCAAAATAAAAAGTATTCACATAAATTTATCTATAGCATTCATCTAACTGAGCTGTTAAATGTATGCATATATTTACGCTTTCATTAAGTTACATGCACTGAACCAAAAACGTACATGTTTTTTACGAACAAAGTTTCATAGAAGTTCACGCTGGTTTTTCTTAACATATAAGAAAAAATTCATAGTATCTAAGAAAATTTTCTTACAATTTATGAATGAATACATGCTCTCTGTGGATTTGTTTACATATTTTACGAAAAAGTACTTATATTCTAGGAAATGTTCTTAAATTTCTACGAAAAGTTCTTTGGAGAGGTTTTAACGAACAATTCTTAAAATCTATGTACTTTTTCATTGGTACATGAACTTTTTTGGTTCAGTGTGGTTACATGAGTACCACCAATATGACAGAGAATATCCGATTACAATCTTAGAAATTTTCACAGACCCACAACTAAAAAGTATAAAAAAATATTCTATAATGCTATATCGTGAAAAGATGTTTTTGTTTAGAAAAACTCATTTCGGTAATAATATTGTTAGAAATTAATGCGAACCATCTTTAGCGTGCGCCAATGTTTTTATACATTTCAAACTCCAAGTACGATTTAATACCTATAAGAATTCCCACTCACAAATGTTCCGGAATCTATGTAGGCAGAGGGGATATTATTTTCCAGTTTTTAGTTCATTTTAAAAACATTTTAAATTAAAAATATTTTTTATTCTATTTTTTTTTATGAATATGGGGGTTAATTTATAACTCAAATATCAGCTGATCCACAAGCGGATATACATCCTCAAATTCCGTAACCACATTTTCACCGAAACACAGTTGCCCACAGAGAGTTTCAAACAAAGTTTTTAGACAATCCGTTTGGATATGTATGCTCCGTGTGTGAGCGATTGTGGTTCAAGTTGGATTTAAAACCACCACGCGCAGAACATGAACAACTTTTAAGTGAAATTATTGAAAATTATAACGCCACTGACAATATTTTACTGTGCAATACGGCTATCCAAAAAAAAAAAATTATTTCAACGATGTCTAAATTTAACGGTTTTAAATATCCAAAAAAAACCAGAGTTTTTGCCACCTCTAGATTTCATCACCGAGAGACTCGTCTCTCCACGAATTCCTTTCATGCAAATAAGGCGGTTGCGACACGTTCATGGGCAATACGGAATTTATGGGCAAATAATTAATGTACCCGTCGACGTGAATAATATGGTAAGTCATTTACCTCGAAATATAGATGTTGACCATTGCATTAACCTTCCTATACTCGCGCCAATTATTGTAACATCTATACTCGCGCACGGTCTCACAGACCGATAGTTCATACCCCCGACAATATATTTTTTTACATATTTTTTTTTTTAATATTATAATTATTTTAAAATTTAGGGCATAATGAAACAAAATAGTGTGCTTAGTACTTCAGTTATTTATTATTTTTCAGACTTTCAGTCTATTACAAATCAGTCTTCAAATTAGAGATATTTTTCTTCAGTAATAGGAAAACAAACAAAAAATTAAATCTGATCTTCTTCTTAAAATAAAATAATAAAATTCATATCAAAGACATTTCATTGTATGTATATATCTATGTTTGGCTTAGTTTTGAGCCTCACCATAACAATCAGGGCATACGGTTACAGCATGTTCCAAACAAAAGTATTGTTTGCAGGTGGCACAGTTATAACGTGTCTTGCGGTTTTTTTTGATGAGCAGTATCCACAACGACCAATTTTATTATTACTATATATTGCTGAAGACTCGGGCCCATCTAATTTATATATTTCGCCGATCCTGAGCCTTATGGTTCTCGGCAAGGATAAATTCAGAGCCCGACATCTAAGGTGCGGAGTGATAAGATCATATGCTAAGGCTTCAAGAAAGACCCTACGGCTCATTTTATTCCTCTAGCGCCTGGAAGTTGAGTAACTATGTTTCTAGCACGTCGCCTTGTAGGGTGTAAGGCAGGAGATTTATTCCACCTAGTGTGTTCATCTTTCCTTAAGTAAAAATCGCGGGAACTTCCACTATGTTCAACCTCAGGTAGCTCGTCACTGTCGTCGTCTTGTTCAGAATTGTATGTCTCTTCTTGTACCTCCATATGGTATTCTACCTCACTATCATTTTCGTCTTCATAGCTAGAGACAGAACATAATTCCTCCTCCAGCAACAATCGTATTTGATCATCGTCCATTTTCTATGAAATATAATCTAAGCAGGATAACAAAATTGATAAAAATATAATATAGAGCAACATACATACATACATTTTACTATACATAAAGATAAAATATTCAAAGTTTGTAAAAAATATATAAATTCAATAAATATATTACATTGATACTTACACAAAAACTTGCACCTATACTCGCGTCGGTCTCACGGACCAATTGGCGCCAAATGCTAATACACGTACGCTTCGCACGAACGAACAGTATGCACTAAACCGAAGTAAGCCACAAATCCGACAGCTAGCATAGAGCTCGGCTTCTCCAGACTTTCGTGTATAAAAATAATTACGAAAATGTGTTTCGTCGGTCTCACAGACCAATGCGCGAGTATAGGAAGGTTAATGTTCATATCAAGAGGAAGACAATTCACAAATCAAGCTTTTTACGGATTCAATACTTGACACTATATGTTATGTACGATATTAAAATCGGTGAAAGCTTTTTCAATGAAGATAGTATTATTGAAATCAATAGAGAAGAAATAAGTGAAAATATACCACTGGGAGAAAGTCTAACTGCGCAGAAACAAACTCTGATGTGGAATGATGATGAGTATTTACGCATTGCACCTGCAAAAGCATAATTTTTGATGAACACGCTGAAGAACTCTCCTTTCCATCGATTTACTTAGGTCATTTCCGTACATTCAGAGAGGGAGTAAATGCGACACAATGACGGTTTGATGCTTCATTTATGCCGATGTCAATAGCGACTAGTGAATTAAGGAGATCTGACAGACGGGGAGTTACTCCGTATCATTTATTGTACGTTGCTATGATTATTGTGACGAATTCGATGAATCCTCGACTATTTTCCCTGAGTTCGATCACTGTACGTTAAATAAAACACTCAGATTCTGCTTAATAGGTAGTACGCTTTATTCACTACTAAAACCGTAGTACAATATCGCGGGTTAATTCACTGTTCAGTACTTCACTGTACAACACTTCAAAATAAACTGATTGATTTGCGTTGTCTTTGCGCGGTTTATATACCCTAGCAGACAGCAGCTTCACAACCTAGAAATGTCTACACATTTCTGGTTTATTCGTGCAACAGTGTTCTCGAAGCGTTTATCTATCGTCATCTCCTCTTTGTGCCACATTCTCAAACACGCGAGCTGCCTCTCCCTCTCTCGCTCTCACGTCATGTATCTAAACAGCTGTAGTTGTGGTAGTGACGCTAGTGATAGAAATACGCTAGAGTTGGGAGATGCGCGATTCTTGAGAACATTCGCCACATTATTATGAGGTTAAGAGTCCGTGATTCACTCACTATTGCTTTCAAGCATGTAGGCAGAAACACAAATATTACATGACAGCAAATTGAATCATCCTTGCTAAAACGCTCCGCGTAATTTTACTAGTAAAATTACGGTCATCGTGACCAAAGCCAGCGGTCATTCCTTTGGTAAATTTTGTTTGGGGAAAAGAACTTTTGTGACCATTCTTTTCCGTTTCGTTCCTATTTGTCATTGTGCACACCGCTCCCACTTATAGGTTATAGGCATAACACTGTCTCGCTCGCACACGTTCAATGACGTAAACTTTCTGGTCATTTTCCCAGCATTTTTATGATACTTTTACGTCATCATGACCGTATTTTTACCATTATTATGACCGTAATTTTGATTGTTGTTTTACTTAAATCTCACCTGTGAATTTACCGAAGCCGCCATATGAAAAACACAGTAATTAAATTCAATTTCATTTATTTTATTTAATTAAACAGTATATTATTTATAAAAAAATACTTGAATTTAAATAGTTTTAATAAAAACATGTATTTAATTGTTATATTAATAAAAACGAATTGAGGAGGTCCATAACAAAACACAATAATTCCACCAAACCAATTTTTTGGATAAACGAAAAAAAATAATTTAAGTCAATGGGATATATATTGGAAATGTTTCATATTGGTCTGAACTAATATTTTTGGTGTTGAATAACAGTAAAATTATTGACCTTTGGTATCTTTTAAAGCAATGGTTACATAGGTTTTAATGCGTAGAATTGAATTTACTTAAAAAACCAAAATATTTGAAATGTGGAATTATTGCGTTTTGTTATGGACCTCCTCAATTGCTTTTCCTCAAATTTTCAAAAATTTTAGAAGAATTTGTATGAAGAAATCTCCAAAATGTTTGTAGCAAAGTCACTTAAGTCCCTATTGCATAGCACATACGAAAACAAATAACAAATTTGCCAAAATTATCTTATCGAGTTTTGCTTAGTTTAAACGACCAATTTATATGGGATAAACTCTAGACAACTTTGTTTGTGGTTGAAATTGCACTGAAAAACCAGGGCCTAGATTCTTTAAATGTGAGTTTTGAAATTTATACTTTTTCCCCATTTAAAATATGTGTTTGGGAAACAGATTTACATTTCAAAACTCCGTTAGAGAATATAGGCATATATAATAGTACTATACGACAAAATAGACTTTTTTTGGTATGTGTTAAGAAATAGTGACTTAAGCGTTCGACAAATACAGCGAACATTGAAACAACTGGTAGACTGCAGGTATTTACATGTTACAGCGCTAATTTTTTGCAATGCTTACATTCTAATCAATTTTTGAGTTTTCAGTTAAAATAATTTTTGAAACTTTTTCCAGAAAAACTGTACATATTCTTAAAGTAGAGGCTTCAAGGTTGCAAAACATTAAATATTATGCGATTATCATTACTATTAAATAAATTACAGCAATTTAAAAATGACTAGATTTTGCATTGAACAAAACTATTTTGGAAAAAGTTTTAAAAATTATAAGAAAATTTACTTAAACAAATTCAATTTTTTCCCATACAAAAGGGTTAAGTTACAGCTAAAAGTACAACTCATACTATACAATTCAGACTCAGAAAGTAACAATTTATATTGTGTATTCAATTCAATTTTTTCCATACAAAAGGGTTAAGTTACAGCGCTAATTTTTGGCAATGCTTATATTCTAATTTATTACTGAGTTTTCAGTTAAAATAATTTTTAATAATTAATTGATAATTGTTAAAATAATTTTTGAAACTTTTTCCATAAAAACTGTACATACTCTGAAAGTAGAGGCTTTGAAGGTTGCAAACATTTAATATTATGCCATTATCGTGACTATTAAATAAATTACAGCAATTTAAAAATGACTAGATTTTGCATTAAAACAAAACTATTTTGGAAAAAGTTTCAAAAATTATAAGAAAATTTACTTCAAAAAAATAAATTTTTTCCCATACAAAAGGGGTAAGTTACATACTATACAATTCAGACTCAGAAAGTTACAATATATATTGTATATTGTATATCTTAAAAGAACTCATACTATTCGTAGAGGAACACATTTAAAATGTCTTAAAGGAACTTTTTTGTTTTTATCAAAGTAAACTTAATTCAATAATTCAATTTCAGACTCAGAAAGTTACAATATATATTGTATATTGTATATCTTAAAATAACTCATACTATTCGTAGATGAACACATTTAAAATGTCTTAAAGGTACTTTTTTGTTTTTTAGCAAAGTAAACATAAATTAAATAAATTTGTAAAGCTTTTAGTTGCCGTTTCTCTTTTTCAGGTACCGCCTTTGCTTGCTCCTACTGTGACTGTGGTTAACGTACGCCCGAAAGTCGCCTGCAAACTTTTCTTTTCCCAAAAGTTGGAAAATTTCTGAAATATTTTAAATTAAAATAATTAATTAATTTAAGTCTGAGCCCATTGAATAAAGAAATCCGTACCAAATAAACCTTCCTTCACCACTTTCAGCTCGGAGAGTGCTTTTTTGCCATTGGTGCCACCATAATTAAAAAGGTCCATCAGTTCGTCCGTGAAAACACATCTAACCACTCTGGCTAGATTTCCAGCTGAGCCCTTTAGAGCGAAAAGATATGAAATCTGTAAAGATTTTAAATATTTGAAAGAAGGCACAAATAAAGTAAAAAAACATAATAAAAACATGAACATTTTGAACATGAACATTTTGAACATGAACATTTGAAGGGCTCAGAACCAAAAGGATTAGACATTTTTTAAAATTAAGTTATACCCATATTTGACAATGCGATTAAGTATGCAGTTTTGCAGCCCGTTTAAAAAATACTCAAAATACTCACTACTGCGTCTTTGAAATTTGTGTCTGACATCTTCTCCTCAAAATCAATAACAGCATCAAGAGACTGCAGCGGCATAATGGTAGCTAGATCTGAGTGGAGATCGCTTCCAGTTTCACCACACATCCGACACATCATTTTGTGAACGCTCTTTATGAGAACCTTGGACTCTCGCAATAATTTTTGGTGAGCCATGACATCGGTTTTGGGGATTGAATTTTCTTCTAAAACCTGCAGCCGTTTTTCAATCGACCGAAGCATATCCATAACATCTGTAAAAATAAATTGTGGGTTATTTAACAACAAAAAAATGTGTTCTTGATAAGTTATCAAGAAAAAAAATTGTATCAAGTGTTTTTGAATTTTGCGCTTAAAACCATTTTTATTTTATTCAAATTAATTTGAAACAATTTTTTTTTGATGCATAATTCAAAACACTTGATACACATTTTTGTGCAAGTTCTGGCTGTGACGTAAATTTTGCAGTGGCGCTTCGATGCTCAATGCACTTTCATTGCGACATGAATAGGCGTTAGGTAGCGCATCATCAATAAAACATGTGTTTGTTTGCAACTTTCTTGCAGACCGAGCAGAGGTGCTTGGTAGCGCATCAATAAAACCCGAGGCGGCTGCTGTTTCGCCACTTTGGTTGTAGTTTGATGAGAGCTGGAATTGTTTTCTTTTTATTGATTGGGCGCCGGTGGTGGGTACTTCAGCATTTTTTGAAATCTTTCTTGCAGCCTGAGCAGAGGTGCTTGGTAGCTCATCATCAACAAAACATGCATCACCAAAAGAACAGTTACCAACAGCTTCACCAAAGTTGGAAGACGGGTTTGTGATGTAATTTTATAACTGAAAAGAAATCAGTAAATTTAAAATAGCCTAAATGTTTGTTTTTAATATTTAAATTAAATTTAAAGAGCTTCGACTAAAAACAAACATTTAGGCTTGAGCTACGTTACGGCAATCCTCGAGTTGATTTCTACCATAGTTATCTAATATGGCAATTAACATTTCTCTAACGTTAGAGACTATGCATGTTGGGTGGTGGCAATGAAAACTTCTCTAACCTTAGAGACTGTTTGCTTGGTAATTATTTAATTAATTAGACAAGTGAATTTAGTGCCAAAGCCTAAGAAAAATATTGAAAATTAATAAACGAAATCGTAAAAGAGAAACTTTAAATTAGCAAACCTTTAACTGCACAACATCCATACACTGAGAGAAATGCATTGAATGTTGTGACAATATCACTATTGATAGCGACGAGTTTGATGCAATATTCATTCAGAATGAGCGAGTTATCAAATATTATTTTCTCCCAATAAAAAGTCAAATGACATGTCAACCATTTCGATATGATGTACTATTTTTTATATTTATGGATAGAATACTAATATATTTGAACGGCATGTCAATATCTATGGTCGTGATATGAATTTCTATTGTCGGTATATCCATATCCATATTTACTGCATAGTAATAATGGTGGAGACAGCGTATTAATATATATGGGCGAAATGTAAATTTTTCTGGGACGCATAATCATAATAGTTCAACAACTTTTACTATGGATTTTCTAACAATATTACAACTTGTTGGAGCGGTTTTTTTAAATTCAACATTTTTTGAATTTCTTATGATTGAACATTTTTCTAAAAATTGTATAATATACCGTAGCCGAATGGTAGAATACTGGGCTAACGTGCCAGAGGAGCATGGTTCGAGTCCCACTGAAACCAGATGTCGAATTATATAAAATTTTGTTTTTTAAACTATTTAGAATTTATCAATAGTTTATATGGATACCATTTCAATAGTGATTTATCAAAAAAACATTGATGAAACATCCATATTCATTGATGGGACAGAAATATCAATTTTTATTTAATGTGATATCAATAATTATGGATGTTCCATCCATAGATTTCCCTCCGTGTATGAAGTTTCAATCACGTTAAACATTTTGGTCCAGAAATACCAATAGAATGTAGCAATAACAATGCGTGGCATATGATGCTGTAGCATTTTTTTTATTTTGATAATTCAGTAGTTCTCAAGTTGATATCCAACATCATTCTCCATGTATTCTGCAACCTTTGATATCTTTAGATAATTTTAATTTTAATAATTGTCATATCTCGTCAAGTGAATGTAATTACAAGCACCACTTTACCTAGAGCTGCACGCAGCGAAGTTGGGTAGAGGGACACACTTTAACCGTGCCTTAATTATAGTGAAATTACACTGCCTGTGGATGTTTGCTTCTGCAAATTGTAATTTTGTAAACTTCTTCTCACCTCCAACGCACTAATTTTAACCATATTAAGGCATGGTTAAAGTGTGTCCCTCTACCCAACTTCGCTGCGCGCAACTCTAGCTAGAGTGGTGCTTGTACCTGCATTCATCTGATGAGATATCACAAAGGAGCTTTATACATGTATAAAAATTAATAAAATGAAAGAATAAATATACATAAATCCCTATATAATAAAAAATATTGCATTTTTGGAAATGCATCATGTGCGTGATACCATTTCAGTCTTCGCATTATGATGCATTTCCAAAAATGTTGATTTTTTGCTTACCTGCCGGCTTTGCTCCAAACTGCTACTTCTTACTTCTTCGCCTCTTCAATTGGTCCTGCGTCGCTGAAAAATCACTAATATAATAAATTATCACTAAACAAATATTTTTGCGTCCATACCACTTAGAAATTTTGTACAATTGGTGAAAATGGCGCGTTCGATTCGCGCTATTCCTTTTGTCATAAATAGTGTGTTGCCGTATCGACGAAATATGAGTTTGTATATGTAAAAATTTGTTGAAATCACTTGTTTTAACAACTTGACAGCATTGTTTTGTTCTAGCTGTCTCGAATGTCAAAATTTCGTGTGTGTGGATGTTTGCTTCGGTCACACGATTTTAGCAGGGATAGGAGTATATAAATAATTGTATAGAAACCCAGTGGGAAAGTAGGTAATGCATTACTTTTTTCCATGCATGAAAAGATGTATGAATTTTGTTATAAGAAAAGATCACACCAAAAGCAAGGAAGGGAGTAACGTGTCGCTCAATTTTTGATTTGAAGTTTTAAAAAAAATTGTTTTTCGTGCATGAAAAGATGTACGAATTTTGTTATAAGAAAAGATCATACCAAAAGCAAGGAAGGGAGTAATGTGTCGCTCAATCTATGATTTGTAGTTAAAAAAAAAATGTTTTTCATACATGAAAAGATGTACGAATTTTGATGTTAGAAAAGATCATACCAAAATCAAGGAAGGGAGTAATGTGTCGCTCAATTTTTATTTGTAGTTTGAAAAGAAGCAGGCTTTGTAAAAAAATTCAAACTTCAAAAAAAAGCTACAAAGCCTTAAATATAAACAATCGAAAACATAAATATTTAAATTAAATAATAAACCTCTGCTGTGGCCGCTGTTCTTTTTCGCACAGTTAGGGAATCCAGGGGCTGGTCGACATGACGAGCTCGCCAATCAAACATTCAAAAATAGGACCTTCTCTCTTCTACCGCTGTAGAGCCTCATGTCGCGTTAATGGCCTTGTTATTCCACAAGGAAAGTAATTACAGATATGTATTCATAAAATGTTATGTACAATTTAATGTGCCCCTTGCAATGCATCTTTTCATTCTAGAAAGGTAATGCAAGATATAATGTATCCCTTGTAGTGCATCTTTTCATTCCTGAAAGGTAATACATCTTTTCATTTATAAAAAGTAATATAATAAAATGAAAGAAAAAAAATTTTTTTTAAAATAAGCTTTTATTATTGGTTTATAAATTTAACTAAAAAGTAAAAAATAAATTCACTGTAAAGGAATATAACACTTTATAAGTTCATTGTAACCTTTAAAGATAAGTACCTGGGTGACCGAGCTTGCTCGGTGCTATCAATTTAGTGCTAATTTTACTTACCAAACTTGTGAGGATGTGTTACACTGTCCTTTATATGTGGGCAAATTATTAAAATTTTGTAATTTTCGTAGCCGTAATGGACTTTTTGCGGACAACCCTACTTGAAAATATTTTAGTTGGTATGTCAGCAAAAATACCTTTCATTTGATACCCATATTGGCATATCTAGCTCCATAAATAAAAAAATTAAATAGGTGGCAACCCTGTAATACAAATATACTGCGATAAGGTGACAACCCTAGATGGCAACTGTACTTAGAAATATTTTAGTTGATATGTCGCCGGAAATACCTCTAATTTGATACCGATATTCGCATATTTTACTCAATATTAAAAAAAAAACGAGATAGGTTGCCACGCTTAAAAGCCCACCAAGTGGATAGTCTTAGAATCAGGCATGCTATCACTGTGCTAAATTTCATCCAAATCGGTCAAGCGGTTCTCGAGATAGTACCGGATATAGAAATATAGTGCGGGCAACCCTAGGTGACAAACCTACTTGGAAGTATTTTAGTTGATATGTCGCCGAAAATACCTATCATATGATACCCATATTGTCATATCTTGCTCCATAATTTTAAAAAATGGGATAGGTGGCAACCCTGTAAACTACTCGAAATGTCAACCCTAAAGTAGATAGCTTTGGAATCCTTCATACTGTCACCATACCAAATTTCATCCAAATCGGTCAACCGGTTCTCGAGATAGTACTGCGGTAAGGTGGCAACCCAAGGTCGCAACCCTACTTGAAAATACTTAAGTTGGTATCTCGCCGAAAGTACCTTTCATATGATACCCATATTGGCATATCTTGCTCCATAATTAAAAAAATATGGGATAGGTGGCAACCCTGTAAACCGCCTCAAGTAGCAACCCTAAAGTGCATAGTCTTAAAATCGATCATACTATCACCATTCCAAATTTCAGCCAATTCGGTCAAGCGATTCTCGAGATAGTAACGGATATACAAATATATTGTGGTAAGGTGGCAACCCTAGGTGGCAACCCTACTTGAAAATATTTTAGTTGGTATCTCGCCGAAAATACCTTTCATATGATACCCATATTGGCATATCTTGCTCCATAATTAAAAAAAGGGATAGGTGGCAACCCTGTAAACCGCCCCAAGTGGCAACCCTAAAGTGGGTAGTCTTAAAATCGATCATACTATCAGCATGCCAAATTTCAGCCAATTCGGTCAAGCGATTCTCGAGATAGTACCGGATATACAAATATATTGTGGTAAGGTGGCAACCCTAGGTGGCTACTCTACTTGAAAATATTTTAGTTGGTATCTCGCCGAAAATACCTTTCATATGATACCCATATTGGCATATCTTGCTCCATAATTAAAAAAAATGGGATAGGTGGCAACTCTGTAAACCGCCCCAAGTGGCAACCCTAAAGTGGGTAGTCTTAGAATCCATCATACTATCTTTGTGCCAAATTTCATCCCAATCGGTCAAGCGGTTCTCGAGATAGTCCGAACATACAAATATACAAGATTAACTCGTTTAAAGATATTAGATTTGGCTTCTTCGTCTGCCACAAAATAATTCCATACTAGTATATCCCGTGGTCGAAATTCGACCAATTTAAAATAGTTGAACTTATTCAAACATCTGATCAACTTTTTGTGAATAGCTGCCTTTTGGCCCGTGGACGAACCTCGACCAACTTAAATGTATACATTAAAAACTCATCTATAGGCAAAATGAGACCAGCAAAGAATTTAAAAAATAGCGGCTGTTATTATATAATAAAAATATTAAATTACAGCAGCCCTTTCCAAAATTATTTATGGCAAATGCCATGCAAATATTCGGGTTTCGAGATTTTATGTTGCACTTGAATAATCGGATGATGAGATTGTGCTTAACAAATAGTCACTAATTTATGCGATCGTTTTGAGCAGGTGAAGAACAAAAAAATATTAGGTTGAAAATTAAGTAAATTGTAATAGTTAAGATAAAATGTTTTTTAATATAAAAAAAAACATAATTTAAGAAAAAAAGGAATATTCCGCAACCGGGTCTTGCAACTGTCCACCCCGTATTCTATACGCTCACCGCCGCGCCCTTACCTTATGCGCAAAACAGTTATCAAATTCTGCAATTTGGCTTTATGAGAATCAGAATTTAAAAATTAACAATATACCAACAACAAAGTTAGACTATTAATATAATAGATAATGGACCGAAGTACTCAATGAGCGAGGGAGTGAAAATAATTTTTCTAATAATAGGAGGAGCTTATTGAGTGAAAGAATGAAATTCATTTTGTAGAAATATGAGTTATATTTATAGAAATTTATTATACAGGCGTGTTTTTAAATCTTTTTAGAGGGGGTAAATTACAAATTTTGGTTAGGTCAAAAAAAGTTTGAGGATTTTCTAGCTTTCTTCTTTAACCATAACTTAGCAATATTTAAGACACTTTATATGGATTATTTATTTGATTTAAAGAAAAAATATATATTAATTTTTCTATTCAATTTGGTCTAGACTTCTTTGGGGCTCGGGTTGCAAATCTGCCCTTTTAAAACTTAATACATGTGTACATATGAATAGAAATCAGTTGTTGGCTTCAGTAAAATTTAAGACGACCGCTAGCCACTTGATTTAGTTCAAAATTTAAGTACATATTAAATATGTTGTCGATTTTTACATTTTAAATAGGGTGTCTATCAGCAACTTTGTCTCAAACGGTAGAAATCACTAAAATTTATAGAAGTAATCTACCGAAGTCCGATAAATAGACTACTGTGTTTGAAAAAATTTCGCAACTTCGATCTTATATCATCAAAAATTAGACAAAAAAAACCCAAATTGAATAAGCGGTTATCGCATTTCTATAATGGGTGGTATGTATGCATATGCTTTCCGGCAACTAAAAATATTCAGCAATTTTTTTTCTCGAAAATAGAGATCACAAACATAAAAATTTAAAAAAAGTCAAGATAAGAAACATTTATATATTGAAAAAATAAAAACAATTTTCAATGAAAAAAATTAAAAAAAAAAATGTGGCCGATAGCTGTACTTCAAGGCAAATTAAACAAGGTAAAATTGACAACTGAAATATTTTGTTTTTGTAGGAGTTTTTCCTTCAAATAAATGTAAACAAGCGTATTAACCCTTTGCCACCCAAGCCCAGTTTTTGTGTCCCATACAATTGTTTTACTGAAAAATTAGCTAGCATTTGCTCATGCCAAAAAATAGTCAATACCGCTAAATATGCTAGCCCAAACAGTAACGGAGTAACTTTGGCCACTTTGGAATCGACCTCTTTTCGGACCTTTGCGTTATAAAAATGGCGAGTATTGAATATTTGTCGATTTCCGCCGATGGCACCATAAGAAGGTTGGCGCCAGAATGTCGCAGAAACTGGTGGATTGGTTTCCATTAGAGTTTTTTTTTATACTGAAGTCAAAACCAGGTTACCGTCTTATCAAGGAAAATATGTGTCCGCGAAATGAAGTAATCAATTTTAAAAAACAAGTAGAAACTTGTTTGGAACCGGTTCTGGACTTTGAAAGGGCTTCGTTTTTTTATTAAAATATCGATTACGATTTTCGGTTTCGAGAAATTAATCGGCTTCGCTGTTGCTGTTGTAAGAGGGACGTGACGGACCAAACAGAGTTGTACAGTCTATGCGTCTATGCTCTCACAGCTGCCGAACCACTTTATGCTACTATTCCCATTCCCGATTTCATCAACCCCGTGACCGTGGTTGAAATGGATTTTAGTTGCTTCATGATCGTTTTTAATCGCTTACAGTTTCGTTTTCGGTCTAAGATCCGTTGAAAAAAGAGTAGACCATTCATCTTAGCTAAAATGTGCTAAAGTCTAGCTAATCTGAACTCTAAACTCTGTTTAAACGTGCAAGGTACTGAGGCAAGCGGTATTGTATTTATATGACACAATTTGCTATTTCTTCACACTATTGAAAAAATTTAAAAATCTTAAGCAGAACGGGTTAATACTTTTTTTCATTTGACGGGAAAACTCCTACAGAAAAGAGAGAACTGTCAAGTTCACTATTACTTTGTTTAATATACTTTGCTGTACTTGAACCATTAACCGTTCGACCACTACCCCCGACGCTTCCCACTGGGCTAATGCTTTATGTACAAATTGATTGTCAGATAACCAATTCAAGTGGCATGAGAAAGTTTCATTCGCTTCTTAAGCGGGCTACTCACCTGCCAAGAAATGTCAAACTCCATATAAAAAAACGCTCAAGAAATGGTCAAGAACTGTTTTCACACGTCAAATTTTCTTGAGCCAATACTCAGCTCATAAGAAAAAATACCACTTTTCGATAGTTGGCAACGCCGGTTTACCTCAAGAAATAAATATGCTCGTATATATTTCTTGAGGTAAACGTGCAGATTTACAGCAAAGGTGAGTACATATTTCGCGACACAAGTTTTATAAATTTTTAAAACCGTAAATTGCAATAAAATGGAAAATTTGGTAAACGTCAAAATTTCTTGACCAGGCACAAGAAATATATGCTCGTTTTTTTCTTGAGGCATTTCTTGGCAGGTGAGTAGCCCGCTTTACAGATAAATGAAGCAGGATTGGTTATATATTAGATAATTGTGCACTGCCTTAGAGGTATGCCAACAAATCCATATGCATTTCATAAATGAAGACATGCATGGATGAAGGGGGTATGTCGCATTTTGAGTGAAACGAGAAAATCAGCTTTAAAGTTTTGCTTAATCATTTGAGGTTTTTTCGAGTCTTTATGGAAAACTGACAAAAAAATTATGCAAAGCCATAAAAGACGTTGCATAATATGCAATAAAAAGCATAAGTTTATATTTAGTGTTTTATATGAAAAACAATTCATATTGAAAAGTTGTGTACATACCCCCTTCATCCATGAATTATCTTCTACAATTTTCACGATAGGCAGATTCTGATAAGACAGAAATATAGATCTGCATAAACACTATTCACCAATACCAAAAACAGAAATTGAGTGAGAATGCGACATACCCCCTTCATCCATGCATGTCTTCAAATATTTATGCATATTTAGTATGGGTTTAAGCTTGGCAAATATTTATATGTAAAATTTGTTAGCCTATTAATATAATAGATAGATAATGGACCGAAGTACTCAATGAGCGAAGGAGTGAAAATAATTTCTCTAATAATAGGAGGAGCTTATTGAGTGAAAGAATGAAATTCATTTTGTAGAAATATGAGTTCTATTTATAGAAATTTATTATTTAGTGTTTGTAAATTACAAATGTTGGTTAGGGCAAATCTAGGCTTTTGCAAAAACAGTTAAAGGTTTTTCTAGCTTTTTTCTTTATCCATAACTTAGCAAAATTAGAAGACATTTTAATTTGATTTTTGATTTGATTTAAAAAAAAATGTAGGTATGTTGATTTAAAAAAAAAAAAATGTATACAAAGTGGTAAAATCAGCCAAAATCTAGCCTTTTGCACAAACTGTTAAAGGTTTTTTATCTTTTTTTCCTTAACCATAATTTAAAAATATTTAAAAATACATTTCTTATCGATTTTTGATTTGATTTTTGAAAAAAATTGTACGTATATTGATTTAAAAAAAAAAAAAATTCAAAAGTGGTGAAACCGGGCAAAATGTAGCCTTTTGCAAAAATAGTTTGAGGATTTTCTAGCCTTTTTCCTTAGCCATAACTTAGAAATATTTAAAAAGACATTTCATATCGATTTTTGAAAAAAATGTGGGTATGTTGATTTAAAAAAAAGTTATTCAAAATTGGTTAAACCGGGCAAAATCTAGCCTTATGCAAAAACAGTTTGAGGGTTTTTAAGCTTTTTTCCTCAACCCTAACTTGAAAATATTTAAAAAGACATTTTATATTGATTTTTGATTTGATTTTTGAAAAATGTAGGTATATTGAAACGGGGCAAAATGTCTTTAGTAATATTTTAGTTGACCAAATTTACAAAATTTAAGGACCTGTGAGAAATTATGGATTTTTATATTTCAAAATTTATAGAAATAATCTACCGAAGTCCGATAAACAGAACAATATCCCCCTTATTCATAAGAAATATAAAAGGCTTATTAAGCTCTTATTATTCAAAATTTGTATGAAAATGTCATTTTAAAAAGCTTTATAAACCAATTTTAGTTTTTATGAATATGAGGGTATGTTTAAAAAAATTTTAATTTTCGGAAAAACTTACCAAAAAACCCAAATTGTATAAGCGGTTATCTCATTTCTATAATGGGTGGTATGTATGTATATTTACGAAAATATTCGCAGTAAGTTTTTTCCGAAAAAAGTATCACAAATATAAAAATATGTCTTATGAAATTTTAATGAGCTTATAAAAAATCAAGATTAGAAATACTCATATACCTAAAGATGTTTTAAAAAAGAAAAAACTATTTCAATGAAAAAAAAAAAAAAAATTGTAGCCCGGAGCTGTTCTCGAACCTACAGCAGTTCGCTCGCTATCCGATGCGCTTACCACTGCTCTACTGCTTTATCTACGAATTTATTGTCAAATCACCAATTCAAGCTGTATGGGCAATGAGGAGCTTGTTGAGTGAAAGATTGAAAGGTTCATTTTGCAGAAAATGAGTTCTTTTTATAGAAATTTATTATACAGGCGTGTTTTTAAATCTTTTTAGAGGGGGTAAATTACAAATTCTGGTTAGGTCAAAAAAAGTTTGAGGATTTTCTAGCTTTTTTCTTTAACCATAACTTAGCAATATTTAAGACAATTTATATGGATTTTTTATTTGATTTAAAGAAAAAATATATATTAATTTTTCTATTCAATTTGGTCTAGTCTTTTTGGGGCTCGGGTTGCAAATCTGCCCTTTTAAAAGTTAATACATATGTACATATGAATAGAAATCAGTTGTTGCCTTCAGTAAAATTTAAGACGACCGCTAACCTCTTGATTTAGTTCAGAATTTAAGTACATATTAAATATGTTGTCGATTTTTATATTTTAAATAGGGAGTCTATCAGCAACTTTGTCTCAAACGGTAGAAATCACTAAAATTTATAGAAGTAATCTACCGATAAATAGACTACTGTGTTTGAAAAATTTCGCAACTTCGATCTTATATCATCAAAAATTAGACAAAAAAAACCCAAATTGAATAAGCGGTTATCGCATTTCTATAATGGGGGTATGTATGCATATTATGCTTTCCGTCAACTAAAAATATTCAGCAATTTTTTTTCTCGAAAATAGAGATCACAAACATAAAAATTTTAAAAAAGTCAAGTAAGAAATATTTATATATTGAAAAAATAAAAACAATTTTCAATGACAAAAAATAAAAAAAAAATGTGGCCGATAGCTGTTCTTGAACCATTAACCGCTCGACCACTACCCCCGACGCTTCCCACTGGGCTATCGCTTTATGTACAAATTGATTGTCAGATAACCAATTCAAGTGGCATGAGAAAGTTTCATTCGCTTATTACAGATAAATGAAGCAGGATTGGTTATATATTAGATAATTGTGCACTGCCTTAGAGGTATGCCAACAAATCCATATGCATTTCATAAATATTTATGCATATTTAGTATGGGTTTAAGCTTGGCAAATATTTATATGTAAAATTTGTTAGCCTATTAATATAATAGATTGTACATAATTATATATTTCTAACATTAAAACTTTACACCTAAATTATTAAATCTTCCAGTATATATCACATTCCTAATTTTATTAATAATAAAAGCGTGTTAAATTTCGATAGCAAGAAAAGAAGGTCCTGAATGTTCTTAATTATACCATCAAATAGAAAAGAAGGTCCTAAATATTCTTAATTATACCATGAAAATTTAACAAGCTTTTATTATTAATAAAATTAGGAATGTGATATATACTGGAAGATTTAATAATTTAGGTGTAAAGTTTTAATGTTAGAAATATATAATTATGTACAATATGGAATTATTTTGTGGCAGACGAAGAAGCCAAATTATCTTTAAAGGTTACAATGAACTTATAAAGTGTTATATTCCTTTACAGTGAATTTATTTTTTACTTTTTAGTTAAATTTATAAACCAATAATAAAAGCTAATTTTTAAAAAAGTTTTTTTTTCTTTAATTTTATTTTTTACTTTTTAGTTCGGTTTATCAACAAGAGGCAATAATGTCGCAGCGACATCAATCGGCTGCTAGCAGCAACAGAAACCATAGAATCTTTTACAATAAAGCCGCGTGGTTAATAAAGTTACTTTTGGGATATTGGAATAAAGACTAAACTAAACGATAAATGGGATTTTTGAAATTAAGCTAATTTTTTATTTACTGTTAGCGAAGCCTGAACGATGATGAAAATTTGCAAAATCCCATCTTAACTGCAAGTTAGTACAATATCAAAAGCAAAATTTCCTGGAATGAAAACTTTCGAATATCTCTACTCGTGCGCCACCTATCGGAATTATTTTTTTGTTATTTTGCGTGGAGGCAGAAAACTAAACGATGATGAAAATTTCAAGATCCTACCTCAACGGGAAGTTCGTTGAAAAACGAATTAATCGACACTGAAAACAGACCTTCGTAATTCTCAAAAAAAGCGACTCACGCGCCACCTAGCGGGTCCAATTTTTTTTAACATTTAGAAATTAATTAAGTAACACACACGTAAAATATCAGCCCAATCGGTCCATAATTACGATTTTGAGTTTTTATTACCGCTATCTCAGCCCCACCTAGCGGAATTTTTTTTTACAAAAATATTTATTTTCATGGTAGTAATACATGTTACGAATTTCAGCTAAATCGGACCATAAATGCGAATTTTGAAAATATAGCGACCCACGCGCCACCTATCGAATTTTTTTTTTTTATAATATTGCATTATACATGGGTGCAGAATTTCAGATCAATCGGACACCGGGAAGTGTATCAAATTTAGCTTGCAAGATTTGATTACAGACAGCCGTCAGGTGAAACTAAATAAAAGCTTATAATAATAATAAATTAATTAGAACTGGGTTTCAATAATAATTAGCTGTTTCCTTTTTTCTTCAATTTAATAATTCAAAATCAGCAGAGCCAACTTTTTATGCATAATTGCTCAAAAGAGTGAAGGAATTAGCCGATTGTTGCATTCTTCAGCGCCATCTGCATATCAATAGACAATGCTCATAAGAGTAAAGGAATTCGCCGCGTGGTAAGTAAAGGTACTTTAGGAATACACCACGCGGCGAATTCCAATCTTCTTTCTATGGCAATAGGGAAAACGACTAAACTTGGGTGATGATTGGATTTTTGCAAATAAAGCAATATTTTAGATTTTTTTTGTATAATGCATTGTCAGTAAAACCTGATCGATGGTGAAAATTTCAAACCCCCAGCTCAACGGGGAGTTAGTTCAAAATCGAAAGCAAAATCTCTGTAAATTAAATTTTTCAAATATCTCTACCCATGCGCCACCTATCGGAATTATTTTTTTATTATAGTGCATTGGGGTATAAAACTAAGCGATGATGAAAATTTCAAGATCCTACCTCAACGGGAAGTTCGTTGAAAAACGAATTAATCGACACTGAAAACAGACCTTCGTAATTCTCAAATAAAGCGACTCACGCGCCACCTAGCGGGTCCAATTTTTTTTTTTAACATTTAGAAATTAATTAAGTAACACACACGTAAAATATCAGCCAAATCGGTCCATAATTACGATTTTGAGTTTTTATTACCGCTATCTCAGCCCCACCTAGCGGAATTTTTTTTACAAAAATATTTCTTTTCATGGTAGTAATACATGTTACGAATTTCAGCTAAATCGGACCATAAATGCGAATTTTGAAAATATAGCGACCCACGCGCCACCTATCGAATTTTTTTTTTATAATATTGCATTGTCATCAGGGTTATACATGGGTGCAGAATTTCAAATCAATCGGACACCGGGAAGTGTATCAAATTTAGCTTGCAAGATTTGATAACAGACAGCCGTCAGGTGAAACTAAATAAAAGCTTATAATATAAAATAAATAAAAAGTTATGTAAACATGTCGCTTCAGTTTGTAGGCGGGCGACACATTACTTTTCCTATGACATCGCTGTAGAAAAATGCATGCACGTTTTCATGTATAGTCTATAGGAGCTATACATTACTTTATGCATTGCTGTACATTACCTTTTCCCACTGGGAAGTAATTTAGCTTTCTTGCGATCAATACCTAATTCTCTTTGGTATTGAAGAGAACGCAAACGGGACCTTTTCGCAATGATTCGACAGTTAGGAAAACCTACGATGTTTCTCATGTTGAGTGCCAATGAAATTGGATGGAACAATCTAATACAAGTACTATATAAATTAAATAATGGACAAGAAATATCAACGGAGGAGGCCGAGTCATTGATTTACATATCAAAAACTACGCTAGTAAAATAAGATGCTTTGACTTGTGCAATATATTTCAATAAAATAGTCAACATTATTTTGAATATTCTTCAGTCGAAGGAAAATAGCCCATTTGGAACTATTCGTGTAGTCGACTATTTTAAACGAATTGAGTTCCAACATAGGGGTAGCCCCCATGCACATATTTTATTGTGGTTGAATAATGCGTCATCGGATGCGCTTGGCACATTTAAACAAAATGCTATAGCTATGATAGATCAATTGATATCAGTTTCTTCAGTCGAAGCACACTTTTACCTGTAACAAAACAACAAACGCTAAACAGCCGCAGAAATGTCGATTTGATGCTCCATTTATGCCGTGTAAGTTCACGACTATATTGAAACCAATGCCAAAAAATCATCCAGAATATGCTAGTTATGTTCGGTGATATAAACAATTACAAGTTAACCTCGAGAACAACGATTACGAAAGTATTGAATCATTTTACGAAGAAAATCAAGTCTTATCAGACGAAGATTACTTTTCCACTCTTGAAGCTGGAATTGTCAGACCGAAGGTATTTTTAAAACGACAGCCGAGTAAAAAATGGCACAACGCCAATCCTTTCATTTTCAATATATTACAATCAAATACAGATTTGCAATTCATCATCGAAGAATACTCTTGTGCTGCGTACGTGGTTGAATACGTTAATAATGGATGATCATCCTGAGTTCGATATACATAGTTGAAATAACACGGAAAATGAGTGTCAATATGCTTAACACTGTTGAATTAACAAGTCAAGAAGCAGCGTGGTACCTACTTCATGAACCGATGTCCAAAAGTTCAGTATCCGTAGTTTATATCCCTACCGTATGGCCTATTGAACGACTGCGTATTAGACGAACAAAAAAGGAATTGGATGAAATGAGTACCGATGAAAGTGCAACAAACGTTTGGAAAGAAAATTGGTTTGATAAATATTAGCAGCGCCCAGAAGATATGGAGGGGTTGACACTTGCGGAATTCGTTTCTGAATATACCAAAAGTTCAAGAGGAGTGTATATTCGTCGGAAGCAACGTCGTATCATTCGTTATAGAAATTATGATATAGCTCCAGATTTTAATGAATATAAACGAGAAATGGTGACTTTATACATCCCATTTCGTAATGAAGATGCTGAAATTCTTGACGAAATGAAATTTATTGGGATCTACGATGAAAATGAAAATCATATTTTGGAACGTCGTAGAGAGTTTGAGTCAGATTTTAATTGGCTATCTACGTCAGCTACCACCTATTAGTGCTACACCGATTTACAAGCAAATCAAGAACCAACTAGCAGGTCCAACACTATGGCGGGACTAAAATTTGTTGAACTAAATGAAGTGAAGCGACAGAGCAATCGAACTTTTTCAAAAATATTAACAAAAATTGGTGATGGCCAGCTGTTAGACGAGGAAGAGTTGGAATTAATGGAGTCAAGATTTTACTCCGAAGAGGAGGCTGATGCAATTTGCCCAAATGGTATACGATTGTTCTTCGATAATCATTCAGTTGCTAATTACAATAATACAATTTTAAACTCTGCAATCGAAAAAGTCATTTCTGAAGCAACAGATATATACATTGGTTGCCAAGGTGTTGAACAGCAAACTTCTATGAGGCAAAAATTACACAAAATGTCCGTTATCGATACAGGAGGTTTGCCTTATGAAATTACGTTGGTTGTCAATAAACCATACATCCTAACAACTAATATTGACGTGTCAGATGGGTTAGCTAATGGCTCTATCAGAAACTTAATTTTTAAAACCTTTATATTAAGTCGCTTTCCTGTTTGCACCACCTTTTCCATATGAAATTTCGGGATTTTGCAAAGTCTTTTTAGGTACCTTCCCGTTAAGCTAGACACTTGAAACTTGGAACATAGTTCAGAGCTCCGTGACAATGCAATGTGAACGAAAAAAGTATCCGCTAGGTGGCTCACAGATCAAGAAATACGGTAAATTCATTTAAAAATTGAAAATTTGGGACGAATATTTGACTAACTTCCTAGTAACCTCGGAACTTAAAATTTGTCATTAAGTTGAGGGAACGGTGACAATACAAATTGTAAAAATCAAAATTCCGATAGATGGCACGCTTGTCTAAAAAAAAAATTAGGAGACTTCTGATTTTTAGTAACTTCCAGGCTAGTTAGAGGCTTGAAACTTAACACATTTGTCACAACCCGATGACAATGCAATCCCTCATCAAAACAGTTCCGGTAGGTGGCGCACGGATCGAGATATTTCGAAAACTAGTTTGAAGTTGGGAATTTTGCGATCGACTTTTGACCAACCTCCAGGTAACCTAGGAACTTGAAACTTGGCATTAAATTGAGGGAACAGTGACACTACAAATAGTAAAAATCAAAATTCCGATAGATGGCACGCTGGTCTATATAATTGCAAATCTTTAAAACAAAGGGGGAATCTTGCGATCGATTTTTGAGTAACTTCCCCGTAAGCTAGAGACTTGAAACTTGAAAAATTTGTCAGAACCCGATGACAATGCAATTCCTTATCAAAACAATTCCGGTAGGTGGCGCATGGATCGAGATATTTCGAAAACTAATTTGAAGTTGGGAATTTTGCGATCGACTTTTGACCAACTTCCAGGTAACCTAGGAACTTGAAACTTGGCATTAAATTGAGGAAACGTTGCACTACAAATAGTGAAAATCAAAATTCCGATAGATGGCACGCTGGTCGATATAATTGCAAATCTTAAAAAAAAAATTAGAAGACTCCTGGACTTTTGTGTTCGATTTTTAGTAACTTTCAGATTAGTTAGAGACTTGAAACTTTACACATTTGTCCCAGCCCGATGACAATGCAATCCCTCATCAAAAAAAATTCCGGTAGGTGGCGCACGGATCGAGATATTTCGAAAAATAATTTGAAGTTGGCAATTTTGCGATCGACTTTTGACCAACTTCCAGGTATCCTAGGAACTTGAAACTTTGCATTTGGTTTTGGAAAAGGTGACAATACAATTTGTTGAAATCAGAATTCCAAAAGGTGGCGTGCTTTTCGATATAATTGAAAATCTCTGAAACATAGGGGGAATCCAGGGACCCCCAATAATGATTATTTTTGTATTTTTAAGGTAAAAACTCAAAGGCTTGCTCCTATCGTATAACAGTTTCAAGTACATGAATGGGCATGTCTCTTCATGCTCAACCGAAATCTACAATGATTGAAAAAAGTTTGAGTGAATCCCATATAAATTACAATTTAATCATTACTTTTGAGTTTTATTTTTTTGATTAAGCGTAATGATCACTTTTTGAGTTTTATTTTTTGATCAAACGTAAAACTTATTTCTTCAGTTTTATTTTTTTTTGAGAGAAAATAAAACTTACTCTTGAGTTTTATATTTTTGCTCGACAGTAAACGTTATTCTTTGAGCGATATTTTATCGTTCAAGGATAAAAATTAGGTTCCGAGTTTTAAGTTTTTTTACGGATCAAAAAACTCAAAAGGCCGCTGCGCCTTTTTGGTAAGTATTTGGTCATTATTATTGGTTGGTATAATCTCGTCAACATATGTACTCAATTGAAGCATCATCGCGAATAAAGCTTTCGGCAGAATCAGTCCGTCAATACGTCATGTACGTGACGTACGTAGTGACAAAACGTACGTGCCGCACAGGGATGGCACATAGCGATTGACGTACGTCATGTTGAAGTACACAGATATGTCAACAAAGTAATTAGCGCAAAACGAAAATTATTAAAAAAAAAAACATAATAAATGCAAAATTTCGGTTAAAAACATGGAAAATATTAAAAAATTACTTTGTTTAAATTTGCTTTTTCACAATTTTCACAAACGCGTTGTCAAATTGGCGGTAAAGTTGATTTTGACATTTGTCACGCAGCTACCGTTCCGTCAAAATAGAAAATTGGCAAAGGATGCCGGATCCGTTGACTGATACTTTGTCAATCTAGCGTATTACATGCAAAATACACACATCCTACTCGGCTGTCAGTTTCTTGCTTTTCCGGCAAGTACGTGACGGACTGATTCTGCCGAAAGCTTAACGTTCTAAGTTACATGTTTTTCAAAACCGGTTTTATTGCATATAACATTTTGTATTTCTCTCTTGCATTGTCCAGATAAGAAATTTTCTAAAACTTGACACACCAAAACTGTAAAAATACATTTAAAAATAGTAGGTTAATTTAAAGTGACATACATTATTTTGCATAGAAGCGTCGAAAGTGATTCGTACCGGCACTGGAAGATCATAGGGAAGGTGTAAAACTGATAATATGAAAAAATAAAAGAAAAAGTTAAGGAGACAGATGACAGAAATAAATTTAAAAAATATGACTTTAGCGTTTTTTTGCTCTCCTGACAAATTCTGATTTTGTAACTTAGAACGTTATTCGCGATGATGCTTCAATTATTTAAACATACTTTTAGGCACATTCAGATGTATATGTACATAAATAGTCATGTACGTAGTAAAGGGACATGAAATAAATATTGTCCACCATGAAAAATGCTAATTTCAGTAAGAATTACCTGTTTCACAAATTTCGCTGTTTTGTTATTCAAGTATGTGTAAAAATACAATACAAGTACTGCTTGTTAAGGTTTACAACTTTGTGGAAAATTCATAAAAATTCCGATTTTTTCATCAAAACTTAAAACTTTATACTAAATTACTTATTTCACAAATTTCGATATCATTTTGTTCAAGTATGTGAAAAATACAATACAAGTACTGCTTATTAAGGCTTACGACTTTGTGGATAATTCAGGAAAATTCGGACAATTTTCATCAAAAATTAAAATTTTATACTCAATTTTTTAGATTCGAGTATGTATTTTTTTAGCTGTTGTTGTTGTTGTTATTAACAATGCATTTCCCTGCCTAGAGGGTATGATTATTCCGAAGATCTTCATCAAGCTCTTCTAACGGGAGTCCAAGGAAACGCGCAGTTTCAACAGGGTTGGACCAGAGGGACAGAGGGGTTAGAAGAGTAGGTTCAATTGGACAATTGAAGAGATGTGGGGTATCAGGGGTCCTACCACATGCAGGGCATGTGTTTGAAATTGTATCATTTAGTCTGGACAAGTAAGAGTTTAACCTGACACTGTATCCAGAACGAAGCTGTGCCATGGTCACTATTGTCTCCCTTGGTAAGGTGCGTTCTTCTTCAGCAATATCGGGTGGGAGACTGTTTAGAACGGGGTTCACAGGTCGAGATCTGACAAAAGTGTCAACGGACTTGGTGTGGATGTCGGTTAGAGCCCGCTTATGATTCCGCAGATCAAACGGCAAAGTAATATGATGCCGGAGCTCGTCATAATGCTTACGGAGATGACTCCTTATGTCTCTCGGGGGCGGATCTGTGTCCAAAAGATGTCAATTTGGATGTCCCGGCTTGTGGCAGTTCAGAAGGAATTGCCTGCTGAGCATTTCCGCGTGCTCTCTTACATTGAGCAGTTTTGCCTCTTGATGGAGGTGAGACTCAGGAGGCATGAGTAGACATCCCGTAGCAGTTCTGATAGGTGTATTTTGGCAGACTTGTAACTTCGTCCAGTTGATGTTACGCACGTTAGGCGCCCATATGGGTTCAGCATAGTCAAATACTGGTCGGCTAATGGCCTTATATGTAGTCAGCAACGTTTCCTTGTCTTTTCCCCAAGTACTGCCGGCAAGTGACTTGAGGATCTTGGTGCGACCTTGTACCTTTGAGACCATTGCAGACACATGACCAGCAAATGAGAAAGTATTATCCAATGTCACCTCACCCCCAGTAACTTTGGGTAGCTGACAGTTGGTAGCTTATTGCCATCAACTTAAATGTCTAATTAGTTTCTCACTTGGTGCGTCCATGTCGTAAAGAGTGTCACCGTAGATTTAGTCGGTGATATCGTCAGATCTCGCTCAGTGAAAAGGGTAACTAGTGGACGATTTGGACTGTGAACCAACGTACATATCAGTGTTGCCGCTGAAAAATTTCAAAAAGGGTCCCTTTTCCATTTTTTTTGATGTTGAATGACTGAGTTTTGTACTATTGCAAGTAAAACATACAAAATATAAACATTTTTAAATGGTTGTAATTAATTTAATAATAATGATAATCGCATAATGTGAAAGATTTTAAGCTTGAAAACCTCTACTTTAAGGATATGTTTTTGCAAAAGGTTTCAAATAATAAGAAAACTCACTTTAAAAAGAATTCCATTTTTTCCCGCAAAAAAATTATGGGGAAAGGGCGAAAAAGCGACCGCTTAGGGACGGCCAAAATTACCTAAGCGGTTAAAGGCTATTTTAAGTATGTAAGGGGTAAGTTGCAGAGCTAACTTTTTGCAAGGCTTATTTTCTCATCATTTACTAACTTTGTAGGGTGTAAGACCCAAAAAACTAAAACATTTTTATTTGAATCACCCCAATGTATACATACATACATGTGACGGAGTTGTCACATTATACAGCGTTGCCAGAAGTAAGACTTCAGTTAGGAAAGACATTTGGAAATCGGCAAGAGTTCCCATAGTGTACCAATACAAGTGTAAACTCTTCTGCATAGACGTCAAAATTCCAAAATGAGTTTAACACCTGTTCATCAGAGTTGTTTTTTTTGGAAAAAGAGCATCATTTTGCGCCGAGCTGCATTCGATTTGGTATAAAAAATTAGTAGTTGGTTGCATAAAAAAGTAGTTCGCTAAAACTTAGAAATTTGATTTTTTTAACATAAATAGGTTAGGTTAGGGGTCAGCTCCTAATAAATTAAACACGAATCCGGAAGCGCTTTTTAATTTTTTTGTGTCTGTGGAAAGTTATGGTCAAAAAACCGAAAATTGACCCGGGTCCGGTACCAAAATTGGGGCGGGTTCTCTTCAGAGTAGCAAAATATTAAAAAAGCGCTTCCGGATTCGTGATCCTCAGGCCAAAGCCCGTATTTTGAGCTATCTTCCATAATTCTAGCTAATTTATTAGGAGTTGACTCCTAAAGGAAACAAATACCAAATTTTGGGGTTTGAAGCCTTCTTTGTGCTAAGATATGTAGTTGATAGTAAATCTATCTAAAAACATCGTATATACATGTTTCCAAAAAAACGATTGTTTTAATTTTCTGTCTAATTTCTCATTTCGAAGATGCTTACCTCAAAATTTTTCTGTAAAATAAATAAAATTTACAGCGATTTGTAAGCCAACAACAATTTTTTGACGTCGATTTGTGCTGTCAAAACAAGAGTTTACACTTGTACTGATACACTATGAGAGTTCCCGATATAAATAAGAGTAAAAAACGGAACAAGGAGATTTTTTTTGGGTTTCAACAATAAAACGACAAAAATGAAGTTTGAAAGTGAAAAGGGGTCAAAAAGGGTCACGAATTAAAAAAAAAGAGTCAAAAATGGTACTTTTTTGAAGAAGTAGGGTCCGGGGTCCTGGCTCTAAAAAAGGGTCAAATTGACCCTTTAGGGTCGCCAACGGCAAGACTGGTACATATAGTGTACTAATTTCATGTCCCTTTACAACGTACATGCCAATTTTTGTATATTAGAGCGTCTCGGGCTTACAGGCAAAAAAAAAAGTCGGCCGTACATTTAAAATTTTTTTTTTTGTGGCAACCAATTACATTTTACATTTTTCTTCAAATCTTTGGCATTTGTTGTCGGATTTTAAAGTTTGACGCATCAATTTTTTCGTCTCAAAGAGGAGGTTTTCTCTCCAGGAAGTTCATTGAGCTCATGCGTTTCGTTGTGTTACCACACTTTAAAATCCGACAAAAAAATGCCGAAGATATGAAAAAACTTCTAGGGTTGCCCGCAAAAAATACAACTTTTTTTCAAATGTTTTTCAAAAACAATTCATATGAGGGGAGGTACGTTGGAGTATCATACTTTAAAATCCGACAATAAATGCCGAAGATATGAAGAAAAATGCAATTGGGCGACATCTAGTTTGCTAGAAAAAAAATATAATTTTTTATACCTTTCATGAACATGAAATGGTATTATAACTTTGGTCCGATGTTTGTAAATATGAGAAGAAGAAGAGATAGACCCATCAATAAGTATACCGAAATGATCAGGCTGACGAGATGAGTTGATTTAGCCATGTCCGTCTGTCCGTCTGTCTGTCTGTCTGTCTGTCTGTTTGAACGCAAACTAGTCCCTCAGTTTTTGAGATATTTGGCTGAAATTTGGTATGCGGCCACCATTTTCCAATATAGGAATCATTTGTCGGAACAAGCAAGATCGGACCAATATAACATATAGCTCCCATACAACCGATTATTCCGATAAACGGATTTTGGGCTATAACTCCTGTAATTAAACACGAAGGAACGTGAAATTTTATAAGTCTTGCTATTTTTATATGTGAAATATCGATGCTGAAAATCATATAGATGGGATAAATATTTCACATAGCTCCCATACAATCGATTATTCCGATAAACGGATTTTGGGCTATAACTCCTGTAATTAAACACATAGGAACGCGAAATTTTGGAAGCATCGCTATTTTTATATGTGAAATATCTATGTTGAAAATCATTGAAATGGGATAAATATTTCACATAGCCCCCATACAATCGATTGTTCCGATAAACGGATTTTGGTAGATAACTCCTGTAATTATATCGGTAGGAACGTGAAATTTCGTAAATGTTGCTATTTTAGAATGTGGAATATCAATGAGATTGGATCAATATAACACATCGTCCCCATATAATCGATAGCTCCGATAATTTCGGTATGAGCTAAAGTTAAATTCACACAGGCTGTACTGGGGATCAAACAGTGAAAATCGTGACGCTTATTCATGAAAGGTATTTAGCCTTCGGCACAGCCGAAGACAGCTTTCCTTACTTGTTTTTAAATGATTTTCAAAAACACTTCATATGAGGGGAGGTACGTCCGACGTTTTTTTGGTGATACGCTCTAATGTACATATATATACGTATGTGGCTTAAACTATGTTTAAATAATTGAGTACATATGTTGAGGACATTATACCAACCAATAATTATGACCAAATACTTGCCAAAAAGGCGCAGCGGCCTTTTGAACTTAATTTTTATCCTTGAACGATAAAATATCGCTCAAAGAATAACGTTTACTGTCGAGCAAAAATATAAAACTTAAGGGTAAGTTTTATTTTCTCTCAAAAAAATAAAGCTCAAGAAATAAGTTTTACGTTTCATCAAAAAAATAAAACTCAAAAAGTGATCATTACGCTAAATCAAAAAATAAAACTTGAGTGTAACGATTATTGTTGATTTTTATTGAAAAAATCAGAAAATAATGATCAAATGTCGAGATCTATAATTAAACTTATAACAGTCACGGTCCCTGGGGGAATCTTGCGATAGATTTTTGAGTAACTTCCCGCTAAGCTAGAGACTTGAAACTTGTCACATTTGTCAGAACCCGATGACAATGCAATCTCTCATCAATTCTGGTAATCTAGGAACTTGAAACTTAGCATTTAGTTAAAGGAACCTTGACAGTACCATACTTAAAAATCAAATTTCCGATAGGAATCAGCAAAACTAAAAATAAAATAATAAAAAGATGATAAAAAAATTTTAAAGACAACCTTTATATGAATGCTGTTAAAAAGCCTCAGCAAATTTGTCGTTAAACAAAGACATGGTTTCGGTGTTTTTGGTTTTGAAATTTTAGTCATACCAATTGTAATCAATTTTTGAAATTTGAAAATATAAAGGTGGAGTGCACGTTTCCAAACTAAGGCAAACAATTTCTGAGAGCCTAAATAGAAGTTCGGTTGTCGACAAAACATTTAAAGCCTATTAATTGCACTCCACCTTTATATTTTCAAATCTCAAAAATTTATTACAATTGTATGACTAAAATTTCAAAACCAAAAACACCGAAACCATGTCTTTGTTTAACGACAAATTTGCTGACAGCACCCAGCCAGCATTTTTAGAAAATTTTGAACAAAAAATATTCAAATATCACCCTCCAGATGATTAAAAACGATCAAATTTAAAAACATTTTCCGATCGAATTTTAACGTACTGTCGGGAGAAAAGTGTACGCTAAATATGACTATCCATGAATAATCATTTATGAGTAATATTTTTGAGCATTTTTTCATCAAATTTGATATCATCTGAAGGTCATATTTTGTTTCTTTTCTGATAACATTTGACTGCTTTTCGCAGTAATTTTGTGATCGCTTTTAATTTAAATTTAGAAACAAAATTGATTTTTTTTTTTTTTAATTTTTAGGCTATTTTCTACTACATATTGTATTATTTTTCTAGTTATTTTTGATATCATTTTATATTCAAAATAAGTACCGTTTCATGATACAGTTTTAACTTATTTCTTTGCTACTTTTTGTAATATTTTTTGAATCATTTTTTCCTTATTTTTATGACCACAATTAATGTTATTTATGACGAATTTTTAAGATTCTTTTTATCAATTTTTATAACGTTATTTTTAACCTTTTTTGATATCATAAAAATAAATACCTCCTTATGATAAAATTTCCAATTATTTTGTCCAACTTTTTCTATTAATTTTTCAATCATATTTGGTATTATTCTATAATCATGATAAATGTGATTTTGTGATCAATTTTTTAGTATTTTTTAATTACTTTTCACAACACTTTGTGATCATTATAAAAATCCTAATATGATCAATTTTTAACTCATTTTCTACTGCATTTTATTTTTTTTTTTAATACTTTTTGGTGTCCTTTAATAATCATTAGACATACCTTTTCATAATCCTTTTTCTAAATAAAAAACTCTGAATTGCTTGTTTTATATTTTGAAATTAATAATTGGGTTTATTAATTTAAGTACTTGAAATATATATGTACATATAATAAATTATATAAATTTATTAATTTTAGTAAAAGAAACCTTAATAAATAGTAACTATAAATTTATTAACAAAGTGAAACAGACAAAAAATAGTAACTATTAATAGTAAATACAGGGCACTCGGGAAAACGTCAACTAATTAAAACCGCGGGTGTTGACGTTTAACAATTGTTGACGTTTTCGAATGTAAAATTATATAATAAAAAACATATGTATATATCTGTTTTTAGAAGTTTCTATTAATTATAAACTAAAACCAAACATAAACAAATTCAAAAAAGAAACAAAAAAGGCATTCAACCAGAAACAAAGAAGACAACTAGAACTAGAACTAGAAGCTACCGAACTTGTACCCTTTTCCAATAAGTCCAAAATATTTGCCTTTTCTTGCAATTTTAGCACTTTTGGTTGTTTTCAGCTCATTTTGGTCATGTGATACTTACGAGAACACAAAAGCAACTGAACATAAATCAAAAGATAATGTGTGCAGTTGCAACTACTTTACTGTATGTATGTACTTTTCTACTCTACTTATAAAGGGAATCCCCAATTTCATAAATGTGTGTGTACAAAATAACTGCTGATAAATTCAAAATTTGGTTTTGTTCAGAGTTGATGTTTTAGAGCTTTGTGGTTGAGTTGACGTTTTAGAGTAGTCAATGTAAAAAAAAACGGGTTGACGTTTTGGGATGTTGACGTAACCGAGCGTTGCCGTTTTCCCGAGTGCGCTGTACAACGCATTTATAAGTATTTATAAGTAACTACATATTTGATACTTCAGCGCCTTGCTTTTCCATTATTTTGCGTGGACATCTTTCAAATTTGCATCCATATCTTTCTCAGCAAAAACTGTGAATAAAAACAGTAAAATTACGTTAGATTATATCTTAGTATGAATTGGGGATAGTCATAGTCGAAATAAAGTAGGTATCTAAAGTTTACGTCAGCTTTTTGACACAATTTTCCGCCTAAAAAGCTGAAGTTAATTTAGGTAACTATGTACTTAATTTTGAATATGAATTTGCCTCAATTTATGTAGGTATGTACGTATTTAATATAACATTTATAATTATTATAGTTTTTTCGAAATTTTTTTAAACTACCCTTATACTTATAACCATATACAAGTGAGACTTACAAATTTAAGGAATTCTAAGGTTATTGACAAATTAGGTCAATTAGTAACAAATATTTTAGTTTGTTTTAAAAGGTTGTTTGTTCTTCGGGCTTCTTTCTTTTAAGGAAGCGTTCTTTTGCATGCGCAAAATGCTTTTGCAAGACCCCATTCATGTCTTTTTCGTCAACTTTAAATTTTAAGTTACAAGTGCCTGTAAGTAAAGACAATGCCATTACATTAGAATTGTTCCCGTTAGTATTCACAAAAATTATAATTTTTATCAAAATCACGACACTCTTACTTTTAATAACAGATGTTAAAAATAATTTTTCTGCACTAGGCTTTTCAATTGTCCCCTTCCAACTAAATAACGACGCTACTTCGTCAGTAAAAACTTTTCTAATTGCTGCTCTAAGGAATTGAGAACATATATATATTTAGTCACCAGACGGGATCAAATATGATTCAAAAAGGTGATTGAAAAATTATTGTCAGTTTTTGATCTTTAAAAATGAATGTATTTAATTATTCCCCATGCTCAACTTTATGGTAACTCAGAATTTTATCACCCAAACGTTTCAAAATTCATTGCGAATAGTGATTGAAAGATAATGACAATTTTTCAATCATCAAAATTAATCAGATTTGATTATACCACATGGTTAATTTAATAGAAACTCAGTATTTAGTCCCTAAAAATAATCAAAATGCAATCAAGTTCAGATATTTTCAAAATTCATTCATTCAAATTCTGTGTGGAACTTTCGTATTTTCACCCATATATATTGAATAGACCTTTCTAAAATAAAATTTTATTTTTCTAAATCGTTTGATCTTTCAAGTTTTTTTTTCAGGTTCAAATTTTATTTTGGAAAACATTTTTTTTTTCAGTGTACTAAACAATTTTTACAGTGTATTTTTTTGAAAGGTTATTTCAATACCTTTCTAATGGTATGAAGATCTTTGAAATCGGTAAAGCCATTCCGTAGTAATCACACTTTAAAAGTACCTACCTATTATCGTAATTTTTCGAATATTTTCGAGTATTTCGATACCTTGCCACGCCCACAATTTTTCGAAAATGCAACTTCTAAAACTAAGGGTTGTGTTTGGGTAGGTAAGATGTACCTCTATGCAAAATTTAATCAAATTCTGAGGGGGTCGGGTTCAATGAATATTGGGTTTGATATGAAATTCATCAAATATGAACCGGAAAGTATTTTTTCGAGGTTGGTCATGTTTGGTGCTATCCCTATGCACTATTTTATAAGAAGTCTATCCAAACCTTGAATGGTATTCAACAACAAATTTTGTTACGAGTGCAATGAAAGTTAATTTTCTCACACATGTTGAAAACTGACGAAGTTATTAAGATTACATATACCTATAGGTACTTGGCTTTTTATGTGTAAATTTTCAAATTATATGACAAAATAACTTTTTTTTTAAATTTAGTTTAGGAGGTGTCCAGCAAATTTCTTGTACGCAGTTTTTCTTAATTCACCGAGATCTACCAGAAAAATGCTATTACTTCCCAGGTATTTTAACTTTGGTCAATTTTGTTGCACTGTGTTATTTTTCCAAATAATTTTTGGTTTTTGCCGGGCATTTATATGACACGACTTGGTGTAGTAGGCCATACACAATGTCAAATCAAATGTGCCAACATAACCAATAGAATGGTTTCCTTCTGACATAGTATGGAAACGCAAAGTAAATTAAGCGACATAGAGGGCATATGGATCGAAAAGTGACAAGTACAGATGACAATACATATTATGTAAAACTACCTTAAGCATTCTCAGAATACTTCTACAAATGATGCGAGTACTATCACACGCGACAGGAGAGCATTTTTTTGTTCTTTATTACTGTATGAATTGTATGGAATACGACAAAAAGAAAGCCGATTTTTGGCACAGCTGAGGGATTTGAAACAAATTTGCATAAAAAAATATCGAAAAAATGGTCGTTACGATATCGACCCCTTTTCACGAAGTGACAATATAAAAATTTTACAGTAGAGCATTTTTTTGTGTTTTATTACTCTACGTATTGTATAGGATACAATAAAAGAAAGCCGAATTTTGCCACAACTATAAAGACTCAGCTATAATATTTTAGCAGATGATGCGCTGAGGGATTTAAAACCCTCAAAAAGTAAATTTTGAAAAAAAAATTTCGCGAAAAGGGGTCGAAATTTTCCTCTACAGTTTTTTCTCACGAAGTTACTTATCGAAAACGTCTATATGATTTTTTTGTTGAAGCGGTAGTTCTCTAGCTGGAAACACTTTTTTTCTGAGCATACTATCCAAGGCCTGAAACCGATTAAAATAACGTTCCGGTTTCGGTTTCGGTTTTTCAACGTGTTTCGGTTTCGGTTCCGGTTTCGTTCTTCAAAAATTATTTCGGTTTCGGTTACGGTTTCGTTCCGGTTTCGGTTTCCAAATAAAAACACGAAAAAAAAAATGTTTACTACTAAAATACTCAAGTACCTATGTAGCTACGAAATAGGTCTGAAATTTCATAACTTTTTTCCTGCGGTCATGATGGGATTTCTCCAATATAATAATACATCTAATTAACGCAATTATTCTGCAAATCAAATTCCTAAAATTAACTCTACTTTTTTATTAAAAATATATTAAAATTAAAGCCAAATGAAATGTATAAATCGTTAAAAACATTAAAATTAGTGGCGCTTTCTGAGACAAGCCTGAACATTTCTTTTTCGGATCTCGTAAATTTGTTTCGATCGCTTCATTCAACTATAGTCAAACTTCCTCTTTCAGAATTTTGATACTGATGTCAAAACGTGGCTCGACAATCTTCCATGAAAACTTTCAGGGTACCTGTTTGTAAAAGGAAGTACCTATGTGCCCACTCACAGAAGTAAGGTATTGAAAAAATTCAAAACCGTTTGGAACCGGTTCCGGCTTTTCAAACGGTTTCGGTTTCGGTCTTTTCCAGATCAAAATAACGGTTACGGTTTCGGTTTCGGTTTTGAAAAATGAATCGGTTTTAATCGGTTACGGTTTCAGTCCTTGATACTATCAAACAATATACAAACAAGCCGTTTTTCATAGTGCATACCAGGAAGTTCAAATTGTCAAACTAATTTTTTTGCAGCAGTATTGTAATGTAATTATTCAAAGGCGATCTAAGATCGTCCCTATTAGTTAGGCATTAAGTTAATACTAACTTCGCGTTTCACGTGAAATAGCTGTCAAAATCCATACAAAATTTCTTGTCGTGAAATAGCCGTAAAATTTCGCTTGTACTTCAAGGCAAAGTAGTACTAAGTTCACGACCTGAAAATATTGCGCAATATGGCATTAGCAAAGTTTTTTCACCACTTTTTTAATTGTCCATGTCATTCAAAACAGTGCGAAAAGTGACATTTGTTGACATTGACCCTTGAAATTGGAACAATAACAGAAAGAAGATAAATAAGCAAAGAATAAAAAAAAAAAAAAAAAACTAATGGCTGCGATATACCAACAGGTTATCATAACCTCTAACGAGATTTTTAGCCAAGCTTCTCTTTCCAACTTGTGGTGTGTTGCTTTTTCTACAAGTTGGCGGGACCTACAGTTTTTGCCGACTCCGAACGGCACTTGCAAAGCAAATGAATTTTTTGCTGAGAAGCTTCTCATGGCAGAAATACACCCGGAGAGTTTGCCAAACTACTGCCGAGGGGCGACCCCGTTTAGAAAAATTCTTTTTCTAAATAATTTTTGATGTTGCTTTTGCCGGGCATCGAACCGCCACGACTTGGTGTAGAAGGCCGAACACTTAACCGCTACACCACGGCGGTCGCCCACAAACAAAGAATAAATGAAATAAAAATATGAAAACTGCTAGCAACATTTCACGACAAGCCAATTGCATGTTGCTGGTGAAATCCCACGTCTTTGATTTTAGTACTTGGTTTTATGTAAAAAAATTAAAAATAATTGAATACTTACAAAGTATGCTAATCTTGCCGACACGGTTGATGATCACACCAATAAACGCAAAAGAGGAAGCGTATAAGATTTCCATACTCAACGAGTAAAAATATGTTGTATTTTCTAATTTGGCAACACATTCCATTGTCTGCAAAATAATTGAAAAAATATACAACTTTATGTGGTTCCTAAATTTATTTTTTGAGCATACTTATACCATCAGTCTTATATAGGGTCTCATGTTTATCATACACAATATGACAGATTTGTTTCATTTCGCCGGGATGGGCGTTCATATACTCAACCAAAAAATTAAAAGAAGAGTGAGGAAAGGGGGCAATGTGGCTTCCCAAATTTACAAGAGGCAGGTCGAGTGTAGCTTCGCAATAAAAAGGCAAGAGCATATAGACCAAGATCCCAGAGCCTAAAAGCGTCACTTATTTTATAATGGATGAAACCAATACCGATCGATAGTCCTCCCCGAATCTAGAAAGAATGTGAAAATTTTAAAGCTGTACCTATGACAAGGGCCTAGGAATCGGGGGTCAAAGTCGCCAAAAAATGACCCTAACTTCACTTATTTTATAATGGATGATTTTCACATATTTGACGTAGATTACCACCCCGCGTCAGTATCAAGTGTTGTTAGACCCGTACCAGTGACAAGGCTCCAGCCAGACACCCCCAGTTCGCGGATTTTCCTATGGAAATTTATTCTGTTTTACTAATTTCACGCATTTGGGCCACTTTGGCTGCTTTTAACTACCCAATATTTTCCCATTTTTTGTAGAACACTACCCTCAAGTAGTATCAGGAATTTTTAGACTTCGTTCCATGGAAAAAACTTCAGCCAGACACCTCAAAACTCGGGAAATTTCACTAATTTTTACTGCGCTTTCACATGTTTAAGCGGATTTGACCAACTTTGGCCTCTTTTAAATAACAGATCTTTACACATGTATCGTAAAATGCTACCCTTAAGTAGAATCAAGAATTTCTAGACATCATCCCATGGAAAAAACTTCAGCCAGACACCTGAAAGTTCGAGAACTTTTATTTTCCTATTAATTTGCTTTCTCTTGTTTGTCCCAGTTTTACTAATTTTAAATGATAGATCTTTTCACATGTGTCGTAGGACACTACCCTTAAGTAGTTTCAGTAATTTTTAGACCTCGTCCCATGGCAAAAACTTCAGCCAGACACCTCAAAACTCGGGAAATTTCACTAATTTTTACTGCGCTTTCACATTTTTAAGTGGATTTGACAAACTTTGACTACTCTTAAATAGCAGATCTTCACACATGTGTCGTAAAATGCTATCCTTAAGTAGAATCAAGCATTTCCAGACATCATCCCATGGCAAAAACTTCAGCCAGACACCTAAAAGTTCGGGAACTTTTATTTTCCTATTAATTTGCTTTCTCTTGTTTGTCCCACTTTTACAACTTCTAAACGACGGATCTTTTCAAATGTTTCGTAGGACACTACCCTTAAGTAGTTTCAGTCATTTCTATACTTCGCCCCATGGCACAAACTTCAGCCAGACACCTCAAAGCTCGGGATTTTCACTAATTTTTACAGAGATTTCACTTGTTTCAGCAGGTTTCTCCAACTTTGTCCACGTTTAAACGGCGGATCTTTACACACGTGTCGTATAACACTACCCTTAAACAGCATCAGGCATTTCCGGACTTCATTCCATGAAAAAAACTTAAGCCAAACAACCCAAAGCACGGGGACTTTTCATCATTTTTAATGTGCTTTCACATGGTCAAATGGGTTTACTCAACTTTGGCTGCTTTTAAATGGCGGATCGTTACAAATGTATCGTATAACACTACTATTAACTAATATTAGGCATTTTTAGACTTCGCCCCATGACAAAAACTTCAGCCAGACACCTCAAAGCTGAGGAAATTTCATAATTCTTGCTGCGAATTCACATGTTTAACTGCGTTGCTCTAACTTTGGCTGCTTTTAAAGGGCAGATAATTTCACATGTGTCATAGAAGACCACCCTTAAGTGGTATCACGTACTTTTTGACTTCGCCCCATGTCAAAAACTTCAGCCAGACACCTCAAAACTGAGGAATTTTTATAATTCTTACTGCACTTTCACATGTTTAAGCGAGTTTGTCCAACTTTGGCTGTTTTTGAAAGGCAGATCTTTGCACATGTGTCGTGGAACACTATCTCCAAGTAGTATCAGGCATTTTTATACTTCATCCCATGGAAAAACCCTCAGCTAGACACCTCAAGCCTGAGGAATTTTCATAGTTCTTACTGCTTTTTCACATGTTTAATCGGGTTGGTCCAACTTCGGCTGCTCTTAGAGAGCGGATCTTTTCACATGTGTCATAGAAGGCCACCCTTAAGTGGTATCAGTTACTTTTAGATTTCGCCTCATGTCAAACACTTCAGCCAGACACCTCAAAACTGAGGAATTTTTATAATTCTTACTGCACTTTCACATGTTTAACCGAGTTTGTCCAACTTTGGCTATTTTTGAAAGGCAGATCTTTACACATGTGTCGTGGGACACTATCTCCAAGTAGTATCAGGTATTTTTAGACTTCATCCCATGGAAAAAACTGCAGCCAGACACCTCAAGGCTGAGGAATTTTCATAGTTCTTACTGCTTGTTCACATGTTTAATCGGGTTGGTCCAACTTCGGTTGCTTTTAAAGAGCAGATCTTTTCACATGTGTCATAGAAGACCCCCTTAAAGAAGTATCGGGTATTTTTATACTTCGCCCCATGTCAAAAACTACAGTCAGACACCTCAAAACTGAGGAATTTTCATAATTCTTACTGCGATTTCACAGGTTTAAGCGAGTTGGTCCAACTTTTGCTGTCCGTAAAGGGCATATCTACACACATGTGTCATAGAAGACCACCTTAAAGAAGCATCGGGTATTTTTATACTTCGCCCCATGTCAAAAACTACAGCCAGACACCTCAAAACTGAGGAATTTTCATAATTCTTACTGCGATTTCACAGGTTTAAGCGAGTTCCCTGCAGCGAAACCTCAAACTAATCAGAAAAATACTAGTATACAACTATAATTTTCTGGCAGAACTCATACTAGTCAGGAAATATCCATTTCATACCAGTATACAAATAGAATTTTTCGGCTGAACCCATACTAGTCAGGAAATATCCATTCCATACTAGTATACAACTAGATTTTTCTGGATGAAATTATACCAGTTGAAAAAAACAAAATTCATTCGTTTCGTTTTCTTTTATAATTCATAGATGCTTTTTCGTGATTGGGTAAATACAAATAGCCGCTGCTTTCTTAAGAATAAACATGAAAATAAAGTCAAATGATAAAATAAAGGGTAAGCCAGGAAAATTCTGGTTGAAATCATACTAGTCCAGGTTAAAAGCCTTTTTGACTAGTATATTCCATACTAGTCCTTTTTGGACTAGTTCATTTTATGGAAATTATACTAGTCCAGGATGAACTAGTATGGAACTGGTATCTTACAACTAGCATGAAACTGGTATTTCCTGACTAGTAAATAACTGGTATATTCTGGTCGAAATCTGACAATTGACATCTTGTAGGACATCAACACGTAAAAAATACCAGTTGCTTATATGGAAAAAAGACAGAACACCGGGCCCAACTAGTCAGTGTTCTGTCTTTGTTCCATATAAGCTCGGTGCACCAACTAGTTGTAAAGTAGTTTTCAACTAGTTGCTTTCGCTGCAGGGTAGCGACATAAGAGTGACATTGTCTGAAATGCAACAAATTCCACATCTGAACACTTTGTATGGGCTGAACTGTTCTAATTTGCTTGATCATGTCCTATGGAGAGATCAATTGCGAAAAAAAACTCGAGCTCTGAGGTGTTTGAATGTAGTTTTTGTCATGGGAAGATCTCCAAAAATGCCTGATACCACTTAAGAGTTTCGTTCTACGACACATGTGTAAATATTCGCCTTTTAAAAATAGTCAAAGTTGGACAAACCTGCTTCAACAATCGAAAGCACAGTAAGAATTATGAAAACTACCCAGATTTAAGTTAAAGTATTTGTCATAAGGCGAAGTCTAAAAGTACCTGGTACCACGTAAGGGTGGTCCTCTATGACACATTGAAAATATCTGCCCTTTAAAAGCAGCCAGAGGTAGACGAACCATCTCAAACATGTGAAAACGCAGTAAGAATTATAAAAATTTCTCAGTTTTGAGGTGTCTGGCTGTAGTTTAAGTATAAAAATAGCCGATCCTTCTTTAAGGGGGTCTTCTATGACACATGTGAAAAGATCTGCTCTTTAAAAGCAGCCGAAGTTGGACGAACTCGCTTAAACCTTTGAAATCGCAGTAAGAATTATGAAAATTCCTCAGTTTTGAGGTGTCTGGCTGAAATTTTTGACATGGGGCAAAGTATAAAAAATACCCGATAATTCTTTAAGGTGGTCTTCTATGACACATGTGTGAAGATATGCCCTTTACGAACAGCAAAAGTTGGACCAACTCGCTTAAACCTGTGAAATCGCAGTAATAATTATGAAAATTCCTCAGTTTTGAGGTGTCTGACTGTAGTTTTTGACATGAGGCGAAGTATAATAATAGCCGATCCTTCTTTACGGGGGTCTTCTATGACACATGTGAAAAGATCTGCTCTTTAAAAGTAGCCGAAGTTGGACGAACTCGCTTAAACCTTTGAAATCGCAGTAAGAATTATGAAAATTCCTCAGTTTTGAGGTGTCTGGCTGAAATTTTTGACATGGGGCAAAGTATAAAAATTCCCGATACTTCTTTAAGGTGGTCTTCTATGACACATGTGTGAAGATATGCCCTTTACGAACAGCAAAAGTTGGACCAACTCGCTTAAACCTGTGAAATCGCAGTAATAATTATGAAAATTCCTCAGTTTTGAGGTGTCTGACTGTAGTTTTTGACATGAGGCGAAGTATAATAATAGCCGATCCTTCTTTAAGGGGGTCTTCTATGACACATGTGAAAAGATCTGCTCTTTAAAAGCAGCCGAAGTTGGACGAACTCGCTTAAACCTTTGAAATCGCAGTAAGAATTATGAAAATTCCTCAGTTTTGAGGTGTCTGGCTGAAATTTTTGACATGGGGCAAAGTATAAAAAATACCCGATACTTCTTTAAGGTGGTCTTCTATGACACATGTGTGAAGATATGCCCTTTACGAACAGCAAAAGTTGGACCAACTCGCTTAAACCTGTGAAATCGCAGTAATAATTATGAAAATTCCTCAGTTTTGAGGTGTCTGACTGTAGTTTTTGACATGAGGCGAAGTATAATAATAGCCGATCCTTCTTTAAGGGGGTCTTCTATGACACATGTGAAAAGATCTGCTCTTTAAAAGCAGCCGAAGTTGGACCAACCCGATTAAACATGTGAAAAAGCAGTAAGAACTATGAAAATTCCTCAGGCTTGAGGTGTCTGGCTGAAGTTTTTTCCATGGGATGAAGTATAAAAATGCCTGATACTACTTGGAGATAGTGTTCCACGACACATGTGCAAAGATCTGCCTTTCAAAAACAGCCAAAGTTGGACAAATTCGCTTAAACATGTGAAAGTGCAGTAAGAATTATAAAAATTCCTCGGTTTTGAGGTGTCTGGCTGAAGTTTTTGACATGGGGCGAAGTCAAAAAGTACCTGATACCACTTAAGGGTAGTCTTCTATGACACATGTGAAATTATCTGCCCTTTAATAGCAGCCAAAGTTAGACCAACGCAGTTAAACATGTGAATTCGCAGCAAGAATTATGAAATTTCCTCAGCTTTGAGGTGTCTGGCTGAAGTTTTTGTCATGGGGCGAAGTCTAAAATTGCCTAATATTAGTTAATAGTAGTGTTATACGATACATTTGTAGCGATCCGCCATTTAAAAGCAGCCAAAGTTGGGTAAACCCATTTGACCATGTGAAAGCACAGTAAAAATGATGAAAAGTTCCCGTGCTTTGGGTTGTTTGGCTTAAGTTTTTTTCATGGAATGAAGTCCGGAAATGCCTGATACCGTTTAAGGGTAGTGTTATACGACACATGTGTAAAGATCCGCCGTTTAAACGTGGACAAAGTTGGAGAAACCTGCTGAAACAAGTGAAATCTCTGTAAAAATTTGTGAAAATCCCGAGCTTTGAGGTGTCTGGCTGAAGTTTTTGCCATGGGGCGAAGTCTAGAAATGACTGAAACTACTTAAGGGTAGTGTCCTACGACACATGTGAAAAGATCTATCATTTAAAATTAGTAAAAGTGGGACAAACAAGAGAAAGCAAATTAATAGGAAAATAAAAGTTCCCGAACTTTGAGGTGTCTAGCTGAAGTTTTTGCGATGGGATGATGTCTAGAAATTCTTGATTCTACTTAAGGGTAGCATTTTACGATACATGTGTAAAGATCTGTTATTTAAAAGAGGCCAAAGTTGGTCAAATCCGCTTAAACATGTGAAAGCGCAGTAAAAATTAGTGAAATTTCCCGAGTTTTGAGGTGTCTGGCTGAAGTTTTTTCCATGGAACGAAGTCTAAAAATTCCTGATACTACTTGAGGGTAGTGTTCTACAAAAAATGGGAAAATATTGGGTAGTTAAAAGCAGCCAAAGTGGCCCAAATGCGTGAAATTAGTAAAACAGAATAAATTTCCATAGGAAAATCCGCGAACTGGGGGTGTCTGGCTGGAGCCTTGTCACTGGTACGGGTCTAACAACACTTGATACTGACGCGGGGTGGTAATCTACGTCAAATATGTGAAAATCATCCATTATAAAATAAGTGAAGTTAGGGTCATTTTTTGGCGACTTTGACCCCCGATTCCTAGGCCCTTGTCATAGGTACAGCTTTAAAATTTTCACATTCTTTCTAGATTCGGGGAGGACTATCGATCGGTATTGGTTTCATCCATTATAAAATAAGTGACGCTTTTAGGCTCTGGGATCTCGCTCTAATACAGAACCAAGCACTTTTGTTAACGCATATAATGAAAAAATTAGAAAAGTAAATCTAAATGGATACACCTTTTCAGTAAACAGCCCTGACTGTTACTGCCTAGTTTTTCATGCAATTATAAAAATTACTGAAATAAGAAAAAACAAAAACCTGCTGGTTTTCCATGGTTTGCCAGTTAAAAATCTGGAGCAGTATTTTACTGACCCAATACCCTCAAATCAATTTAACATGTACTACGTTACGAATATTACCTTTGATGATGAAATTCAATTTGTTCAAAATGATATTATGAAGAAAGTAATATGCTTAAACAATTCATCAGCCAACAATTTTACTTTGTGCCATTCATAGAACATGTCTCAACACAATAACTTCCTCACTGCTTCTAGCATCCAATATTCGTATAATTCGAATAACCATTTAGCCGCAAGTAAGTCAATAAAAAAAATATTTAATATGTCATTAAAAGTCTGGCAATATATGTATATCAAAAAATGAAAATACGTATATTTTAGTCCAGAATGTATATGAGCCGCAAGCTAGCTGTCCCCAAAGTAAATTTCTTGAGTTGCTCGACGAAGTTAAGGGACTGAAGAATACAGTGGCGGACACAAACAGAAAAGTAGAAAATATGAAAGATGTTTTAGAAAACTGCCAAAAAACCATTAAAAAATTAACAGAAGAGGTTATTTCGGTAAAGCTGGAAAACAGAAGGCAGCAAAACCTACAATTATGCATGGACAACAAAAAGTTGAGTAGTTTACCATGTGCATCAAAGGAGACTGTATTCATTTTTAACGATGATTTGGCAAAGCATGATGAGCTTTTAGAACAGTTTGTACGTACCTGGATTACTGATGCTAAAATTAATATGCTAAAAAGTATTTACATATGTACATATTTTCTTTAGAAACACTACCTTAACAAAGTTTGTGGCGACGGACAGTCTCAATTCCTTAGAGCAGCAATTAGAAAAGTGTTTACTGACGAAGTAGCGTCGTTATTTAGTGGGAAGGGGACACTTGAAAAGCCTAGTGCAGAAAAATTATTTTTAACATCTGTTATTAAAAGTAAGAGTGTCGTGATTTTGATAAAAATTATAATTTTTTGGGAATACTAACGGGAACAATTCTAATGTAATGTCATTGTCTTTACTTACAGGCATTTGTAACTTAAAATTTAAAGTTCACGAAAAAGACATGAATGGGGTCTTGCAAAAGCATTTTGCGCATGCAAAAGAACGCTTCCTTAAAAGAAAGAAGCCCGAAGAACAAACCACCTTTTAAAACAAACTAAAATATTTGTTACTAATTGACCTAATTTGTCAATAACCTTAGAATTCCTTAAATTTGTAAGTCTCACTTGTATATGATCATAACTATAAGGGTAGTTTAAAAAAATTTCGAAAAAACTATAATAATTATAATTGTTATATTAAATACATACGTACATACCTACATAAATTGAGGCAAATTCATATTCAAAATTAAGTACATAGTTACCTAAATTAACTTCAGCTTTTTAGGCGGAAAATTGTGTCAAAAAGCTGACGTAAACTTTAGATACCTACTTTATTTCGACTATGACTATCCCCAATTCATACTAAGATATAATCTAACGTAATTTTACTGTTTTTATTCACAGTTTTTGCTGAGAAAGATATGGATGCAAATTTGAAAGATGTCCACGGAAAATAATGGAAAAGCAAGGCGCTGAAGTATCAAATATGTAGTTACTTATAAATACTTATAAATGCGTTGTATTTACTATTAATAGTTACTATTTTTTGTCTGTTTCACTTTGTTAATAAATTTATAGTTACTATTTATTAAGGTTTCTTTTACTATTATTAAAAAATTTATATAATTTATTATATGTACATATATATTCCAAGTACTTAAATTAATAAACCCAATTATTAATTTCAAAATATAAAACAAGCAATTCAGAGTTTTTTATTTAGAAAAAGGATTATGAAAAGGTATGTCTAATGATTATTAAAGGACACCATAAAGTATTAAAAAAAAAATATAAAATGCAGTAGAAAATGAGTTAAATATTGATCATATTAGGATTTTTATAATGATCACAAAGTGTTGAAAAGTAATTAAAATAAAATTAAAGAAAAAAACACTTTTTAAAAAGTATAAAATAAATTCACTGTAATGGAATATAACACTTTATAAGTTCATTGTAACCTTTAAAGATAATTTGGCTTCTTCGTCTGCCACAAAATAATTCCATATTGTACATAATTATATATTTCTAACATTAAAACTTTACACCTAAATTATTAAATCTTCCAGTATATATCACATTCCTAATTTTATTAATACAGTGGAACTTCTTTATAGTGAATTCCACGGGACCTGAAAATTACTTCACTATATAGAAACTTCATTATATAGAAACTAATTTTTTTCTTTTGTAATTTTATTTAAAATAATCAGTAAGTTTGGTTTGAATTACATTCTTCCATTTTTCAAAAGCTTCTAAGTCATTTAGAGAGTTAAAAACATTACGTTACTCCTCATCTCCATAAAGGTTCGAATACAGTCAATGGAAGAAGAAACTTGTCCTAATGTAGGTAATGCCTTATCAGTATCTGCCAATTCTTCTTCAGTGTTCAAATCGCTTTCATCGATATCTAAATAAGTAAAAACAGAAACTATGTGTATTACATTTTGTTTGATTACAATAAAATGAATATTTACCAGTTTCAGCTGGAACCCCGCAACTTTCTAGAACGCTTCTGAGGATATCTTCTTCGGACGGGCTTTCCTAGGTCGGCAAATCAGTATCAACATTGACATAGTCCTCAAATGATGCCTCGATATTTGCCACTCTTTTAAATGAAGCCTGCAAAGCAGCCAAATCAGTATATTGAACGAAGGTCCTCTTCATCCCACTGTTCCGATGGATTCTGCATGGCATCTTTTGAAAATCCTGCCTTTCTAAAGCAGTTGGCAATTGTTTCTGGTTGAACATAGACATCCCATACAGTGCTTAAACTTCGAATAGCCTGGAGTAGGTCTATGCTCAAAACAGGAGTTTCCCCATCCAGCTGGCCCAAAATATTAGTTAAAATACATTTCCTGTAATGTTGTTTCATGTTGTAGATAATGCCTTGGTCCATTGGTTGCAGTAACGAAGTCATATTGGGAGGAAAATAAGCGAGCTGAATGTTTTTTAGCTTGCTTTTTACATCTTTAGGATGCACAGTGCAGTTATCAACAAAAAAAAAAGACCTTCCTGTTTTGTTTACCAAATTTTACGTCCAGCTTTAGAATCCATTTCGTAAAAATCTCACTGGTCATCCATGCTTTTTTGTTAAACTCATAATCGACATCTAACGATTTTATTCCCCTAAAGCACCTCGGATTCTTAGCCTTTCCGATTACAAGTAATTTAAGTTTTTCCGATCCTGTCATATTGCTTAACACCATGACAGTTATTCTCTCCTTGCTTTGTTTTCCACCAAAGCATTGCTCATTTTTGAATGTCAGTGTTTTATTTGGCAAGCATTTGAAAAATAATCCAGTCTCATCAGCATTAAAGATGTCGGTTGCGTTGTAATTTTCAATCAATTTCGGTAAAACGTTAATTACCCATTCTCCGCGATTTTGCATGTTGGCGTCAGCACTTTCCCCACATAAAGTTTTTTGAATAATACCATGCCGTTTTTTGAATTTGTCTAACCAACCTGTACTTGCTTCAAATTCATGGTGGCCTAGGGCTTCAGCAAAATCTTTGGCCTTTTGCTTCACTATCGACCCAGATAAAGGGAGATTCTTCCCACGTGCAACAACTATCCATTTCAGCACTGCTTCATCCACATCCTCAAACTGGCAAGTTCGAAGTCTTTTGCGTTTGGTGCTAATTGCTTCATCCTCTGCATTTTTCAAAATCACATCCTTATTTTTTAGAATGTTTGATAAAGTGCTGGGAAGTATTCCAAACTCATTAGCAATATCTTTTTTTCGTATCTTGCCTTCTTTCACTTTGTTAATAATTAATAGCTTTTTTTCAAGTGAAATGCTGCTTCGATGCGTCATTTTTACTTCAATTACACAACACAACTGAACTCCTTCTATTTTAATTTTGGGATTCCCCGTATTACACTTCGTATGTATGTATGTATATTTCTGAGAATACGCAGTTACAAATAACTGAGTGTAACCGAAAATATATTTGAAAAAATTCACTATATGGAGACAAAAACGTATGAAGCTTGATTTTCAAGCTGTAAAATTAGTTCATTATACAGAAAACTTCACTATATAGAAATTCATTATAAGGAGACAAAAATGCACTGAAAGTAGAACCAAAAAGCTGTGTCTTCAAAATTACTTCATTATAAGGAGAACTTCATTATATGGAAGTTCACTATAAAGAAGTTCGACTGTAATAAAAGCGTGTTAAATTTTCATGGTATAATTAAGAACATTTAGGACCTTCTTTTCTATTTGATGGTATAATTAAGAACATTCAGGACCTTCTTTTCTTCCTATCGAAATTTAACACGCTTTTATTATTAATAAAATTAGGAATGTGATATATACTGGAAGATTTAATAATTTAGGTGTAAAGTTTTAATGTTAGAAATATATAATTATGTACAATATGGAATTATTTTGTGGCAGACGAAGAAGCCAAATTATCTTTAAAGGCTACAATGAACTTATAAAGTGTTATATTCCTTTACAGTGAATTTATTTTTTACTTTTTAGTTAATTTTATAAACCAATAATAAAAGCTTATTTTTAAAAAAGTGTTTTTTTCTTTAATTTTATTTTTTACTTTTTAGTTCGGTTTATCAACAAGAGGCAATAATGTCGCAGCGACATCAATCGGCTGCCAGCAGCAACAGAAACCATAGAATCTTTTACAATAAAGCCGCGTGGTTAATAAAGATACTTTCGGTTTATCAACAAGAGGAAATAATGTCGCAGCGACATCAATCGGCAGCTAGCAGCAACAGAAACCATAGAATCTTTTACAAAAAAGCCGCGTGGTTAATAAAGTTACTTTTGGGATATTGGAATAAAGACTAAACTAAACGATAAATGGGATTTTTGAAATTAAGCTAATTTTTTTATTTACTGTTAGCGAAGCCTGAACGATGATGAAAATTTGCAAAATCCCATCTTAACTGCAAGTTAGTACAATATCAAAAGCAAAATTTCCTGGAATGAAAACTTTCGAATATCTCTACTCGTGCGCCATCTTTTGGAATTATTTTTTTGTTATTTTGCGTGGAGGCAGAAAACTAAACGATGATGAAAATTTCAAGATCCTACCTCAACGGGAAGTTCGTTGAAAAACGAATTAATCGACACTGAAAACAGACCTTCGTAATTCTCAAATAAAGCGACTCACGCGCCACCTAGCGGGTCCATTTTTTTTTTAACATTTAGAAATTAATTAAGTAACACACACGTAAAATATCAGCCAAATCGGTCCATAATTACGATTTTGAGTTTTTATTACCGCTATCTCAGCCCCACCTAGCGGAATTTTTTTACAAAAATATTTCTTTTCATGGTAGTAATACATGTTACGAATTTCAGCTAAATCGTACCATAAATGCGAATTTCGAAAATATAGCGACCCACGCGCCACTTATCGAAATTTTTTTTTTATAATATTGAATTGTCATCGGGGTTATACATGGGTGCAGATTTTCAGATCAATCGGACACCGGGAAGTGTATCAAATTTAGCTTGCAAGATTTGATTACAGACAGCCGTCAGGTGAAACTAAATAAAAGCTTATAATAATAATAAATTAATTAGAACTGCGTTTCAATAATAATTAGATGTTTCCTTTTTTCTTCAATTTAATAATTCAAAATCAGCAGAGCCAACTTTTTATGCATAATTGCTCAAAAGAGTGAAGGAATCAGCCGATTGTTGCATTCTTCAGCGCCATCTGCATATCAATATACAATGCTCATAAGAGTAAAGGAATTCGCCGCGTGGTAAGTAAAGGAACTTTTGGAATACACCACGCGGCGAATTCCAATCTTCTTTCTATGGCAATAGGGAAAAACGACTAAACTTGGGTGATGATTGGATTTTTGCAAATAAAGCAATATTTTAGATTTTTTTTTTTGTATAATGCATTGTCAGTAAAACCTGATCGATGGTGAAAATTTCAAAACCCCAGCTCAACGGGGAGTTAGTTCAAAATCGAAAGCAAAATCTCTGTAAATTAAATTTTTCAAATATCTCTACCCATGCGCCACCTATCGGAATTATTTTTTTATTATAGTGCATTGGGGTATAAAACTAAGCGATGATGAAAATTTCAAGATCCTACTTCAACGGGAAGTTCGTTGAAAAACGAATTAATCGACACTGAAAACAGACCTTCGTAATTCTCAAATAAAGCGACTCACGCGCCACCTAGCGGGTCCAATTTTTTCTAACATTTAGAAATTAATTAAGTAACACACACGTAAAATATCAGCCAAATCGGTCCATAATTACGATTTTGAGTTTTTATTACCGCTATCTCAGCCCCACCTAGCGGAATTTTTTTTTACAAAAATATTTCTTTTCATGGTAGTAATACATGTTACGAATTTCAGCTAAATCGGACCATAAATGCGAATTTTGAAAATATAGCGACCCACGCGCCACCTATCGAAACTTTTTTTTATAATATTGCATTGTTATCAGGGGTCAGAATTTCAAATCAATCGGACACCGGGAAGTGTATCAAATTTAGCTTGCAAGATTTGATAACAGACAGCCGTCAGGTGAAACTAAATAAGAGCTTATAAAATACTAAAAAATTGATCACAAAATCACATTTATCATGATTATAAAATAATACCAAATATGATTGAAAAATTAATAGAAAAAGTAGGACAAAATAATTGGAGATTTTATCATAAGGAGGTATTTATTTTTATGATATCAAAAAAGGTTAAAAATAACGTTATAAAAATTGATAAAAAGAATCTTAAAAATTCGTCATAAATAACATTAATTGTGGTCATAAAAATAAGGAAAAAATGATTCAAAAAATATTACAAAAAGTAGCAAAGAAATAAGTTAAAACTGTATCATGAAACGGTACTTATTTTGAATATTAAATGATATCAAAAATAACTAGAAAAATAATACAATATGTAGTAGAAAATAGCCTAAAACTTAAAAAAAAAAATAATTAAATTTTGTTTCTAAATTTAAATTAAAAGCGATCACAAAATTACTGCGAAAAGCAGTCAAATGTTATCAGAAAAGAAACAAAATATGACCTTCAGATGATATCAAATTTGAGGAAAAAATGTTTAAAAAATGCTCAAAAAAATTACTCATAAATGATTATTCATGGATAGTCATATTTAGGGTACACTTTTCTCCCGACAGTGCGTTAAAATTCGATCGGAAAATGTTTTTAAATTTGATCGTTTTTAATCATCTGGAGAGTGATATTTGAATATTTTTTGTTCAAAATTTTCTAAAAATGCTGGCTGGGTACGTAGGAAAAAACTTTTAAAATTTTAATTTTTCTAACTTCAACGACAAAATTTTATGTTGAAATAGAAAAAATTAAAATTTCATTTCAAGATAAATTTTGTAAGGTGTTACCCAATTCTGATCATCGAAAGTAATCATTTTTGATTATAAATATTTTTCAATTTTATTTTATAAGTTTTTAGCCACCAGAAGGTATCAAATATGATTCGAAAGGGTGGTACAGAAATGATTTTCATTTTTTTATCATCAATGATGAACATATTTGATTACCCATTTTATTCAAAATTATTACGAACATATATCTAGTCACCAGACGGGATCAAATATGATTCAAAAAGGTGATTGAAAAATTATTGTCAGTTTTTGATCTTTAAAAATGAATGTATTTGATTATTCCCCATGCTCAACTTTATGGTAACTCAGAATTTTATCACCAAAACGTTTCAAAATTCATTGCGAATAGTGATTGAAAGATAATGACAATTTTTCAATCATCAAAATTAAATTTGATTAATGGAGTGTGGTTGCTAAGTGACCTTGCTCAATCCCGACTCTTGCGTCCTCGTTCGTGCACTCTGGGCAACGGGAGCTACCTAGGCTCGCGGCAGAAAGAGAGGGAGCCCCGGTGGGGCCACTCTGACATACTTGGTTTAAGGGCTCACCGAGGTTTTTGCGCAGCGTCTGTTCACCATGAGGTGCGGCTGCAAGCGGGCGTCTGTCTTGAAGCAAGCGGCTCGCTATATAAATGTGTAAATATTTTCCAAAAACCCCGAAACGGGGTGTGCGCTGGGTTTGGGACCCGCCACGTAAAAAATTTAGTCCAATGAAAAATGTATTAAAGCCTCGGATGAGAACCCCCTTTAATGTTGACGACCCGGCAAAACGAATAAGGCATAATGATTTGGATATTAGGGCATGTACCGGGAATGTCCGGACCCTTTCAAGGGACGGTACCGCTGCCCGACTGGTTGATGTCCTCGTTAACGCAAAGGCTGACATCACCGCCCTGCAGGAAATGCGATGGACGGGACAAGGAAAGACGACCATCGGACCTTGTGACGTATACTACAGTGGCCAGACACGCGGCAAAGCGCGTGGTGGGAAAGAGACTTCGCCGCCAAGTACTAGCGTTCACCCCCGTGGACGAGCGTCTCGCTGCGATCCGCATCAAAGCGAAATTTTTCAACATAACATTTATCTGCGCCTATGCGCCGACTGAGGAGACGGACGACGCAGAGAAGGACTCCTTCTACGATAAACTTGAACAGACTTATGATCGCTGCCCCCAACATGATATCAAAATCGTGCTCGGCGACTTTAATGCGAAGGTGGGCAAGGAAGGAGTCTTTGGTCCAACAGTTGGAAAATTTAGTCTCCATGATATAACATCCCCCAACGGCACTAGGTTGATTGATTTCGCCGCTGCTCGCAATATGGTCATCAGTAGTACCAGGTTCCAGCATAAACGAATACACCAAGCCACATGGCTGTCTCCTGATCAAAGAACAAGAAACCAGATTGATCATGTCATGATCGACGGCAGACATAGCTCCACCGTTCTGGACGTGCGTACCCTTCGTGGTCCCAATATCGACTCGGACCATTATCTTGTTGCAGCCAAGATACGCACACGCCTCTGTGTAGCAAAGAAAGTGCGCACAGTAACGGAAGGAAAGTTTGACGTCGAGAAGCTGCGCACGACACAGACAGCTGACAATTTCTCCACTCGACTCTCACACCTGCTATCGGAGAGCAATCCTCGACCTAACGATGCAACCGAGCAATGGAAGCATATCTCTCACTCATTACGTACCGCCGCTGAGGCCACTATAGGGTTCCAGCGAGCCCGCAAAAACAACTGGTACGATGAGGAATGCAGCACTGCCTCGGACAAAAAGGACGCTGCCTACAGGGAGACGTTGCGAACGGGCGCAACCCGCAGTGTATGGCAACGCTATCGTGAGGCAAAGAAGGAAGAGAGACGCCTTTTCAGAAAAAAGAAACGTGAGGCCGAAAGTCGTGAGTGTGAGGAGCTTGAGATGCTGGCTGACAGGAATGATGCCCGAAAATTCTATGAAAAGATCCGGCGGATGACGGAAGGTTTTAAGACCGGGGCAAGTTCCTGTAAGGACAATAATGGCGACCTGGTAACCGACGTACAGAGCGTACTTAAATTATGGAGGGAGCACTTCTTCTCACTGCTAAATTGCGAGGGAGACGTCGAACCCGATACCCCAATCCCTGACGATGGAAAAGTCGTCCCACCACCTGACTATGATGAAGTGAGGATAGCTATATCCCGGCTCAAAAACAACAAAGCGCCTGGAAAAGACGGACTACCCGCCGAGCTGTTCAAACACGGAGGCGAAGAGCTGGTAAAAAGCATGCATCAGCTCTTATGCAGAATATGGTCAGACGAGTGCATGCCTCCAGATTGGAATTTAAGTGTGCTCTGCCCAATCCACAAGAAAGGCGATCCCGCTAACCGCACCAACTACCGCGGAATCAGCCTTCTTAATATCGCATATAAGGTTCTTTCTAGCGTATTGTGTGAAAGACTGAAGCCCATCGTAGACAAGCTGATTGGACCTTATCAGTGTGGCTTTAGACCTGGTAAGTCTACCATCGACCAGATTTTCACGATACGCCAAATCCTGGAGAAGACCCATGATAAAAGAATCGACACACACCATCTCTTTGTCGATTTCAAAGCCGCTTTTGACAGCGCAAAAAGGAGTTGCCTGTATGCCGCCATGTCTGAATTTGACTTCCCTGCAAAGCTTATACGGCTTTGCCAAATGACGTTGAGCAATACTAATAGCTCCGTCAGAGTCGGGAAGGACCTCTCTGAGCCATTTGAAACCAAACGAGGCTTCAGACAGGGCGACTCCCTTTCGTGCGATTTCTTCAACCTGATGCTGGAGAAGATAATTCGAGCAGCAGAGCTAAACCGCAATGGTACAATCTTTTACAAGAGCGTGCAATTGCTGGCGTATGCCGATGATATTGATATCATTGGCCTTAACAACCGCGCCGTAAGCGCTGCCTTCTCTGGACTGGATAAAGAAGCGAAAAAAGTGGGTCTTGCGGTCAACGAGGACAAGACGAAGTATTTGCTGTCATCAAAGAAAGAATCGGCGCACCTGCGCCTTGGCAGCCACGTCACTGTTGATAGTTACAAATTTGAAACTGTGAGGGACTTCGTCTATTTGGGAACCAGCATTAACACCGAAAATAATATCAGTCTAGAAATCCAACGGAGAATCACTCTTGCGAACAAGTGCTACTTTGGACTGAGTAGGCAATTGAGAAGTAAAGTCCTCTCTCGAAGAACAAAGATCGCGCTCTATAAGTCTCTCATCATACCTGTCCTGATGTATGGCTCAGATTCATGGACAATGTCAAGAGAAGATGAGATGGCCCTTGGAGTATTTGAGAGAAAAGTTCTCCGGAAGATTTATGGTCCTTCCCGTGATGCCGACGGCGAGTATCGAAGGAGATTTAACGATGAGCTGTACGAGCTTTACGCAGATCTGACCATAGTCCAGCGAATTAAAGCCCAAAGGCTCCGCTGGCTGGGTCACGTCATGCGAATGGACAAAGAAGCTCCAGCCCAGAAGGTTTTCCAATCGTCACCCGAATTCGGCAGCAGAGGAAGGGGGAGGCCTCGACTGAGATGGAAACAACAGGTGGAGGATGACTTGAACTCCCTTGGGGTTTCCAATTGGCGTCAGTTATCGCTAAAAAGGAATGACTGGCGTGCTTTGATAGGCGACGGCCAAAATCGCTTAGGCGGTTAAGCGCCAATAAATGATGATGATGACATGGTTAATTTAATAGAAACTCAGTATATAGTCCCTAAAAATAATCAAAATGCAATCAAGTTCAGATATTTTCAAAATTCATTCATTCAAATGCTGTGTGGGCATTCATATAAAGGTTGTCTTTAAAATTTTTTTATCATCTTTTTTTTTTTTAACTATGTATGTATATGAAAAACGCTGTTTCTCAAGTTAAGAAAGAGATAGGTTAGATAGGTTAGGTTCAAGTGGCTGCCGCAGAGGCACACCTAGGCCAGTATTAAAAGGCCCGTTGTGATACCACCAACACTAGGAAAGTCAGTTCCGGGACCCTGCCATATGGAAAATCCCGGTATTAACGGAATTCTCCACATAGCAGAATCCCGGGACTGACGTTCCTATACCGACACCGTTACTCCTCCTCGAACCATTTAGATGACTTGATGAAGGCCATCAGGTCCTTTATGTCCAGCTCCGTGACCTGGCGTAGGCTAACCAGGAAGGGAACTCCCAAAAAGCGCATTCTCGCGCCACTTAAAGCCGGCAGTTGCAGATGAGGTGCTCCACCGTTTCCTCCTCCTCATCATCCTTACAACTCCTAAAGCATCGACGGTAGGGCACACCTAGTCTTTCTGCGTGCCTACCAATGAGGCAGTTCCCAGTTAATACGCCTATTAATATGGAGATTTCTCTTCTCCTTAGGGCATAAATTTGTCTTGATCTTTTATGATCCCATTTCGGCCAGGTTTCTTTGGATATCCGGCATCCTGGAGATTGCAGCCATCTTTCGTTGGCTTGGCGGAGTGTGTACTCCTTCAGCATAAGCTTGCATGTGGCAAACGGCATACCTAAGCGCTCTTTATCCCGAAGAACCTGCTTGGTCGTGCCCTGCCTCGCAAGTTCGTCTGCCCTACAATTTCCCTCAATGTCCCTATGCCCCGGGACCCATGTGAGGTTCACGCGATTCTGTTGGGCCATCTCTTGGAGAGATCGACGACAGCTGAGCGTCAGTTCAGAGTTGAACGAATAAGAGCCAAGGGATTTGATGGCCGCCTGGCTGTCGCTGAATATAAAAATGTCCTGTCCGATAGTGTGTTGGCCTATCCAAGCCGCGGCGTCCATGATTGCTGAAACTTCAGCCTGGAAGACACTGCAGTGATCAAGTAGTCTGAAGGAGAGCTCAAGTTTCAGATCCTTTGAATAAACCCCTCCTCCAACTCTACCGTCAAGCTTCGAGCCATCAGTATAAATGGAAGTGCCGCCATGAGTGGCGGGACTCCGATCCGTGCTCTCCCATTCTTCCCTGCTGGGAATGTTGACTTTAAAACCGCTATCTCCGACTGTTGTGGTCGCACAACGATTTGTGCTCAGCGAAAGAAAGCTATAGGATCCCAAAATACAGGCGTGTCCAGTAGTGCTTGCGCCCCAGCCGGACGTTTCCCTTAGACGCAGAGACGATGCTGCTGCCCCCCAGTGCCCTTCCAGATCGAGTGGCAAAATGCCAAGAATGGCCTGGAGTGCTTCATTGGGCGTTGTTCTTAACGCACCGCTTATAGAGATCATGCAAGATCTGTGTACTTTCCCTAGCAGATTAAGGTTTGTTGCCTTGCTCAGCGCAGGCCACCATACCACAACTCCATAGAGCATGATTGGTTGAATGATTGCAGTGTAGATCCATTTGTATATTTTGGGGCTGAGCCCCCATTTCTTTCCAATGGCTCTTTTGCACGTGTAGAGTGCAATAAACGCTTTCTTCTGGCGCTGAAGAACATTCTCCTTCCAGGTTAGTTTCCTATCCAGAACTGTGCCCAAAAACTTGGCTTTGTCAGCCATGTTCAGGTGCACGTCATTCAGTTTTGGTAGTATTAACGGTGGTATCTTATAGCGGTTGGTAAAGAGAACCAGTTCTACTTTTCCCGGGTTGATGCTCAGTCTATGAAAAGATCCGGCGGATGACGGAAGGTTTTAAGACCGGGGCAAGTTCCTGTAAGGACAATAATGGCGACCTGGTAACCGACGTACAGAGTGTACTTAAATTATGGAGGGACCACTTCTCCTCACTGCTAAATTGCGAGGGAGACGTCGAACCCGATACCCCAATCCCTGAAGATGGAAAAGTCGTCCCACCACCTGACTATGATGAAGTGAGGATAGCTATATCCCGGCTGAAAAACAACAAAGCGCCTGGAAAAGACGGACTGCCCGCCGAGCTGTTCAAACACGGAGGCGAAGAGCTGGTAAAAAGCATGCATCAGCTCTTATGCAGAATATGGTCAGACGAGTGCATGCCTCCAGATTGGAATTTAAGTGTGCTCTGCCCAATCCACAAGAAAGGCGATCCCGCTAACCGCACCAACTACCGCGGAATCAGCCTTCTTAATATCGCGTATAAGGTTCTTTCTAGCGTATTGTGTGAAAGACTGAAGCCCATCGTAGACAAGCTGATTGGACCTTATCAGTGTGGCTTTAGACCTGGTAAGTCTACCATCGACCAGATTTTCACGATACGCCAAATCCTGGAGAAGACCCATGATAAAAGAATCGACACACACCATCTCTTTGTCGATTTCAAAGCCGCTTTTGACAGCGCAAAAAGGAGTTGCCTGTATGCCGCCATGTCTGAATTTGACTTCCCTGCAAAGCTTATACGGCTTTGCCAAATGACGTTGAGCAATACTAACAGCTCCGTCAGAGTCGGGAAGGACCTCTCTGAGCCATTTGAAACCAAACGAGGCTTCAGACAGGGCGACTCCCTTTCGTGCGATTTCTTCAACCTGATGCTGGAGAAGATAATTCGAGCAGCAGAGCTAAACCGCAATGGTACAATCTTTTACAAGAGCGTGCAATTGCTGGCGTATGCCGATGATATTGATATCATTGGCCTTAACAACCGCGCCGTAAGCGCTGCCTTCTCTGGACTGGATAAAGAAGCGAAAAAAGTGGGTCTTGCGGTCAACGAGGACAAGACGAAGTATTTGCTGTCATCAAAGAAAGAATCGGCGCACCTGCGCCTTGGCAGCCACGTCACTGTTGATAGTTACAAATTTGAAACTGTGAGGGACTTCGTCTATTTGGGAACCAGCATTAACACCGAAAATAATATCAGTCTAGAAATCCAACGGAGAATCACTCTTGCGAACAAGTGCTACTTTGGACTGAGTAGGCAATTGAGAAGTAAAGTCCTCTCTCGAAGAACAAAGATCGCGCTCTATAAGTCTCTCATCATACCTGTGCTGATGTATGGCTCAGATTCATGGACAATGTCAAGAGAAGATGAGATGGCCCTTGGAGTATTTGAGAGAAAAGTTCTCCGGAAGATTTATGGTCCTTCCCGTGATGCCGACGGCGAGTATCGAAGGAGATTTAACGATGAGCTGTACGAGCTTTACGCAGATCTGACCATAGTCCAGCGAATTAAAGCCCAAAGGCTCCGCTGGCTGGGTCACGTCATGCGAATGGACAAGGAAGCTCCAGCCCAGAAGGTTTTCCAATCGTCACCCGAATTCGGCAGCAGAGGAAGGGGGAGGCCTCGACTGAGATGGAAACAACAGGTGGAGGATGACTTGAACTCCCTTGGGGTTTCCAATTGGCGTCAGTTATCGCTAAAAAGGAATGACTGGCGTGCTTTGATAGGCGACGGCCAAAATCGCTTAGGCGGTTAAGCGCCAATAAATGATGATGATGATGCTCAGTCCGCAGCGCAAGCACCATGAGGAAACCTCTCGCAGTGCTACTTGCATCAAGTCGCACAGGGTTTGTGGGAATTTGCCCCTATATACTATAGCTAAATCGTCTGCATATGCCACTACCTCCCCCCCCCCAGCTTGTGTCTCGCAGCATCGAGTTGACAGTGAGGTTCCATAGAAGCGGGGAGAGAACACCACCCTGAGGCGTTCCCCTTGTGACATAACGTGAAAAGTCAACCGAGCCCAGTGATGAAACTATTCGTCTACCCTTTAGTAGTTGATCAATAAGTCCAATAAGAGACCTGCTTATGCCCAGACTTGTTAAAGCGGTGTTTATAGCATCAGGGCTTATGTTGTTGAAGGCTCCTTCAATATCTAAAAAGGCCGCAAGACAGTACTCCTTCTCATACAGCGATTTTTCAATAACAGAAACTAGGCTGTGAGGCGCAGTTTCTGAAGATTTCCCTTTGGTGTATGCATGCTGATAGCTACAGATCAGGTTGCTATCAATAGTAGAGGAGAGGTAATCATTTATTATCCTCTCGAAGGTTTTGAGCACAAAGGATGAGAGACTGATTGGTCTGTAGTCCTTGGGCTCGTAATGAGACGCCTTCCCCGCCTTAGGAATAAACACTACCGTGGCACTTCTCCAGGAGCACAGAATGTAGCTAAGAGAAAGGCAGGCTGTATAGAGAAATACCAGCCATTTGGCTGATGTCTCCAGCGTGTTTATGAGTTGTACGGGAATAATCCCGTCTGGCCCGGCAGCCTTGAATGGTTCGAAGCTTTTAACCGCCCACCTAACCTTTTCCTCCGTGATGGGTAAGTATACAGCCAGGTTTGTTGTAGGTGCTACGGGTTCCTCATGCAAGTTCCCTGGGAAGTGCGTATTCAAGAGCAGCTCTAGGGTTTCCCTCTCCGTGCTGGTCCAGGATCCGTCAGGTTTGTGCAAATAGCTTGTGGCTGTTTGAGTTTTTGAGAGCACTCGTCTAGCACCAACACTAGGAAAGTCAGTTCCGGGACCCTGCCATATGGAAAATCCCGGTATTAACGGAATTCTCCACATAGCAGAATCACGGGACTGACGTTCCTATACCGACACCGTTACTCCTCCTCGAACCATTTAGATGACTTGATGAAGGCCATCAGGTCCTTTATGTCCAGCTCCGTGACCTGGCGTAGGCTAACCAGGAAGGGAACTCCCAAAAAGCGCATTCTCGCGCCACTTAAAGCCGGGCAGTTGCAGATGAGGTGCTCAACCGTTTCCTCCTCCTCATCATCCTTACAACTCCTACAGCATCGTCGGTAGGGCACACCTAGTCTTTCTGCGTGCCTACCAATGAGGCAGTGCCCAGTTAATACGCCTATTAATATGGAGATTTCTCTTCTCCTTAGGGCATAAATTTGTCTTGATCTTTTATGATCCCATTTCGGCCAGGTTTCTTTGGATATCCGGCATCCTGGAGATTGCAGCCATTGGCGGAGTGTGTACTCCTTCAGCATAAGCTTGCATGTGGCAAACGGCATACCTAAGCGCTCTTTATCCCGAAGAACCTGCTTGGTCGTGCCCTGCCTCGCAAGTTCGTCTTCCCTACAATTTCCCTCAATGTCCCTATGCCCCGGGACCCATGTGAGGTTCACGCGATTCTGTTGGGCCATCTCTTGTAGAGATCGATGACAGCTGAGCGTCAGTTCAGAGTTGAACGAATAAGAGCCAAGGGATTTGATGGCCGCCTGGCTGTCGCTGAATATAAAAATGTCCTGTCCGATAGTGTGTTGGCCTATCCAAGCCGCGGCGTCCATGATTGCTGAAACTTCAGCCTGGAAGACACTGCAGTGATCAAGTAGTCTGAAGGAGAGCTCAAGGTTCAGATCCTTTGAATAAACCCCTCCTCCAACTCTGCCGTCTAGCTTCGAGCCATCAGTATAAATGGAAGTGCCGCCATGAGTGGCGGGACTCCGATCCGTGCTCTCCCATTCTTCCCTGCTGGGAATGTTGACTTTAAAACCGCTATCTCCGACTGTTGTGGTCGCACAACGATCTGTGCTCAGCGAAAGAAAGCTATAGGATCCCAAAATACAGGCGAGTCCAGTAGTGCTTGCGCCCCAGCCGGACGTTTCCCTTAGACGCAGAGCCGATGCTGCTGCCCCCCCGTGCCCTTCCAGATCGAGTGGCAAAATGCCAAGAATGGCCTGGAGTGCTTCATTGGGCGTTGTTCTTAACGCACCGCTTATACAGATCATGCAAGATCTGTGTACTTTCCCTAGCAGATTAAGGTTTGTTACCTTGCTCAGCGCAGGCCACCATACCACAACTCCATAGAGCATGATTGGTCGAATGATTGCAGTGTAGATCCATTTGCATATTTTGGGGCTGAGCCCCCATTTCTTGCCAGGGGCTCTTTTGCACGTGTAGAGTGCAATAAACGCTTTCTTCTGGCGCTGAAGAACATTCTCCTTCCAGGTTAGTTTCCTATCCAGAACTGTGCCCAAGAACTTGGCTTTGTCAGCCATGTTCAGGTGCACGTCATTCAGTTTTGGTAGTATTAACGGTGGTATCTCATAGCAAAGAGAACCAGTTCTACTTTTCCCGGGTTGATGCTCAGTCCGCAGCGCAAGCACCATGAGGAAACCTCTCGCAGTGCTACTTGCATCAAGTCGCACAGGGTTTGTGGGAATTTGCCCCTATATACTATAGCTAAATCGTCTGCATATGCCACTACCTCCCCCCCCCCCAGCTTGTGTCTCGCAGCATCGAGTTGACAGTGAGGTTCCATAGAAGCGGGGAGAGAACACCACCCTGAGGCGTTCCCCTTGTGACATAACGTGAAAAGTCAACCGAGCCCAGTGATGAAACTATTCGTCTACCCTTTAGTAGTTGATCAATAAGTCCAATAAGAGACCTGCTTATGCCCAGACTTGTTAAAGCGGTGTTTATAGCATCAGGGCTTATGTTGTTGAAGGCTCCTTCAATATCTAAAAAGGCCGCAAGACAGTACTCCTTCTCATACAGCGATTTTTCAATAACAGAACCTAGGCTGTGAAGCGCAGTTTCTGAAGATTTCCCTTTGGTGTTTGCATGATGATAGCTACAGATCAGGTTGCTATCAATAGTAGAGGAGAGGTAGTCATTTATTATCCTCTCGAAGGTTTTGAGCACAAAGGATGAGAGACTGATCAGCCTGTAGTCCTTGGGCTCGTAATGAGACGCCTTCCCCGCCTTAGGAATAAACACTACCGTGGCACTTCTCCAGGAGCACGGAATGTAGCTAAGAGAAAGGCAGGCTGTATAGAGAAATACCAGCCATTTGGCTGATGTATCCAGCGTGTTTATGAGTTGTACGGGAATAATCCCGTCTGGCCTGGCAGCCTTGAACGGTTCGAAGCCTTTAACCGCCCACCTAACCTTTTCCTCCGTGATGGGTATGTATACAGTCAGGTTTGTTGTAGGTGCTACGGGTTCCTCATGCAAGTTCCCTGGGAAGTGCGTATTCAAGAGCAGCTCTAGGGTTTTCCTCTCCGTGCTGGTCCAGGATCCGTCAGGTTTGTGCAAATAGCTTGTGGCTGTTTGAGTTTTTGAGAGCACTCGTCTAAGTCTCGCTGTATCGTCGACATTTTCGACCCCAGTGCAGAAATTTCTCCACGATACTCTCTTCGCCTGCCTCAGAGCTTTTTTGTAGGCCCTGAGTTTAACTTTATATTCGAGCCATTGAGTCTCCGTGCCAAGGCTCTTGGCCTTATTAAAGTGTGTCCTACATGATTTTCGGAGCGAGTCCAGGTCGTAGGACCACCAATGCGGCCTATGTTTACCGCGTGGTTTTGGCACTGGGCACGCCTGCTCTAAGGCATTCGAGAGCGCCGTTGTGGGGGCAGTGCTGGTAAGTCCCTAGATAGTATTTCATTGTGTAGCTGCCAGTTAGTGTTACGTGGGTTGCGTTTCATAACCGGCTGCTCAACAGAAAAGTCTAGAACTATTTCTACGTACCGGTGGTCGGAGAATGAGTGCTCATCGAGAACGCGCCATTTTCTTACCCACTCATAAGCGCCTTCGCTGCAAATAGTGAGATCTATGACCTCCCTACGGGTTTTAGTAATAACCGTAGGTTCGTTACCCACGTTGCAAACTACCAGGTTAGTTGTTAACAAATAGTCAAACAACGACTCTCCTCTAGCATTGATATCGGAGCTTCCCCACTGGACGTGATGAGCATTGGCGTCAGTTCCGATAATAAGATGACCCATGGAAAAATTTGCCACCAGGTCTTTCACCTCCCTCTGTGGCGGAGGTTCTTCGGCGTCGTAGGGCATATAGACCGACGCCATCGTCAGACTGGTACTGTCGACTGTTAAACTGGCAGCTGTAACGTCACCATTGGTATAGTTGGGCCAGAGAAAGGCATTCAGCTCAGACTTAACCAAAATACAGGCTCTAACCCTGCCCCCCTCGCTGGCTCGAATAAGCTGAAAACCCTTAGTCCCCAAACCGCAAATCCTTGAGCTGTTGACCCAGGGTTCTTGACTGAGGACCACATCTACGTCGCCTTTAGAGAGACGACTGATTAAAGCCGAGGCTGCTTTAGATTTGTGCAGGTTTATCTGAATCACCACCAACATGAGAACGCTCAGTCTTCCCTGCCACCGCCGTATCGTCGAGTTCCGCCTCGTCTGGAGGCTTATCTTTCAACGACGAATTGTTCAGACCACGGTTTGGCGTGGCAGAGATCCTACTAACTGTGGCAATGTCAACATTGGTGCGCTCAGGACTAGCTGCTATCACTGTGACGTTGAGGTTTTCTCCGTCCAGCAGGCTGTCTCCCATCTCCGAGCTGTCCACTGCTCCTTCGCCATTTGACGTGGCAGATACCATACTTTCCGAGTCGGCCATCTCCGACTCCCCTTCCGGCACTGCGATGTCCGAGTCCTCCGGTGCAGACGAAATAGCAGCGCGCTGTGCATCGCCGCGGTATACATGAATCACGATTTAACCCATACCGTAGTGCACTCGTCCGTTGCACCGTTTAAGGGGCTCGAGTGCCTCCTTATTCAAGGTGAAGATCACTTGCCCATCAGGTCCTACCGCATCCTCGACCAGACTGACACCCCAGTCCTTCATCGGGAGAGACGGGTTCATGATCCTCAGCATCCTGAGATTTCTCTCAGGTTCAGCAGGGATAGCAGGAATCCACGTTCTTGCCCTTGGCCGAGCCGGGATGTCCTTCCAGTCGACAACTTCGATTCTTGCCCCTTGGTAGATCTCACCTAGTCTTGCAGCTGCTGTCTTTTACAGTGCAACAGTTTTTGCATCCTCGCAAGCGAATACCTTGATTCGGCCCTGGTGCCATCCCGCATCAGAACCCATCGGAGTGGCACCCGGAGACTCATCCATAATGTCGAGAAGGGCATTACCGATAGCATTCCGGACGTACCGCCACTGGTCCCTAGGGTTGGCCTAGCTTTCATTACCTCGGTCAATGACGCCTATGAGGATCCTATCCTTAGTCACTTCAGCAAAGTTGAGTTTACCCATTACGGGGGCGTGTTGTTGCCGCTTCTGAGGTTTTAAATCCACGTCCGATCTATGGCGTAATCGCTTTGGATGTTCGGTAAGATAGCTTCAGCCATCTCCACCGTCTTTCTAGCATTCGGCGATAGCGTCTCTTGTGAAATACCCTCGTATTTCTTCAAAATCCTTGCGGCCGCTCTTTTGTCCAAGTACTCAGAGCGACTGGGAGATGTCTTTTGGGGTAAATTTCGACCCGTAGTTGCCATCGCGGTCGTTCCCTTATTTGGATCTCTGTGGCCAGGTCGTGAGACCACTGCCACAGACGTTAAAGACTTGGTTTCGGTACCGGCACTTACTGGGGCTTTAGCATCAGCCGTTGTTGGCTTCACCGTGTTTGTACCGGTACTTACTTTGCGGATTGCCCCCTTGTTATCCAGAGCTAATCGACTCGTAGTTGCCATCGCTGTCGATCTCTCGGCTGATAAAGAAATGGAGTTTGTCCTCCGACGTTGAGTTCTCGCTTGCTCCAGCTTTTTCCTCCTCTGCTGTGCAGTATACATTGCTGTATCTTTAGTTTTAGGGTTTTTGTTACTATCTTTCATCTTGTTCGTACGACCCCTCGCCGGGCAAGGCCAGTTTAGGGTCAAAGGAAGAGTAAGGGGAATGTATCGTCCACCGCGGCAGAGCCCCATACCGCGGTAAGGTCGATTACAGCCACGATTTGCCTCCCGGCTGCAAACGTCCAATGGGCACGTGGTCGCATAACACCCTGGATTGGGAGGGGGAAGATCTTAGTCGTCGCGCCAGAGAGGCTTGGCTTCTCTCGTGATGTAGTACCGGCGGCGCTATGGGCAGCGTAGCCCTGTGGCTATCGACTTAAGCCCTCGTACCGCGGCAAGGTGTCCACCCTTCACGAGGGTAAGAAAGAGATAGTTCCAACTTGTATTCAAATGGAATTCTCTAATTGGACTCAAAGAAATGAATTCGACTCTGAAAATAAACACCGAAAAAAATAAAACATGATTTTTACAATTTAAAACGCAATGAGATAGTAGTTGATCAGCAAAATTCTGTACTAAAAAATCAAGAAAATTTAAAAAAATTGGAGAAAAAAGTGATGATGAAAATTCGCCGAATTTTCGCGATATTCGCATACATTTTTGACACATAATTTATGGGGTTTCTATTAGCCATGTTTAAGGAAATTGTACCGTTCTAAAGTAAGTTTTAACGGGTGGATGTTATATATGCATCTTGGGCAGGATATTTTGAGAAAAAGGGAAAAATGTATAGCTTAGCATTTTAAGAGAAGATTTGGAGAAACTCAAATCAGCTCTTATATCCTGACCAAGAGTGATCTTTAGTTGTTAAAAGTTTAAATGTAAATACGAAATCTTGAAAATTACGTTTATGAAAAAAACGCAACTTAATCATCTTGTATTTTACTCAAAACTTAATTTTCACTAATTTCTTTTGATAAATCGTGAAACATACCTTCTTTTTGCTTTTCTTTTCTTATCTTGAATATTTTTTACATTGAAAGTTGAATTATTGCAAAATTAAAATCGCACTTATTTAAACATACTTTTTCTAGAATTTTTTTTTGTACAATATTTGACTTTGAATGAGCAGAAGTAACGTTTAACGTTCCAATTGGACATAAAATGTGGTTTTCCAAAAAATTTAACACATTTGCTAAGGGGTCGTGCATATATGACGTCACGCGATTTTTGGTAGTTTTTGACCCCCCCCCACCCCCCATGTCACAACCAGTCACAAACTCCAGACCCCCCCTCCCCCTCGAACGTCACATCACACCCTTAATCAATTTAAATTCAATATTTATTTGACATAAAATCTGATACATATTTAGAATGTGTATATTAATTATTAAATAATATTTGCCAATCGAAAGAATGACAACGTGCCAAATTTGAAAACGTTCATGGACGTTGCACGCTAGAAAACATGCAAAACAATAACGTGACATCACGTAAGTGCTACTCCCCCCCTCCCCCCATGTCACACTTCGTCACAAATCGCAAACCCCTCCCCCCTCCAAAGAGCGTGACGTCATATATGCACGACCCCTAAAGAAACGCATGACAGAAAGTTCTTTTTGAAGAATCAGCATTTTTAATTTTTGTGTATGGGACTGGGCCACTGTGTGCCGTTTTCATTTATTTTTGAAAGCTTTTTAAGTCACTCTGCCCACAACATTTATGTGTGCGATGTAGCTCAGTGGTAGAGCAGTCGGGTATGACGCAGAGAGTCTTAGTTCGAATCCCTGCCAAATAAAAAAAAAATAAATACCTATTTTTTCTTTAAAAAATGTTCAGACATTTCTAGTTTAAAATTTAATTTTTTTTCAATTCACCAATTTTCTTGAGAGCAGGGGGTAAATTCGTGTTTTATGAAATGATAAAATGAAAGGAATTTTTATACAAAATTTGTGAAAAGAAACTTCAAATTCATTCAAATTTTTTTTGTTCACGTTATCATTTCATAGAACCAGAATTACCCCTGATCTAGCTTAAATATGAAGCCAAGTTTGGTTTGGTCATATCCAGCGTTGCCATTTTAGCCGTTTACCGGCTAGATCTAGATTTTATCCGGCAGTTCATCCTCCTGTTAAATAAAGGGCAATTGAACTGGCTGTTAAACTGACAGTGAATTGACAGTGAACTTTGACGTTAACAGGCAGTCGAGAAATCCGCCCTTAGCCGGAAAAATTTGAATCTAGCCGCTAGCCGTTTTTTAGCCGTTTTCTTATTTTTTTTAGCCGTTTTTAGCTTTTTTGCCAATGTAGTAAACAGTTTTTTTTTGAAATAAACTTACTTCAACACATCTAACATTTATGATAGCTCAGAGCAAGATATAGAAAATTGTGATATAGAAATATTGTAAAATATATATACCTACACTGAGGGAAAAACAGCGTTGTAAAATTAGATCCGATCGTTGACAACATTACATTTTTCAATGCTGAACCATTTTGAGTTGAATTGAAATTTTCACACTTCAAGGTGAACATTTTCTTGTTGTGCTAAAAATAATATAGTAGTTTTAACAATGATTCATTGTGAAAACAACTCAACTTTTAAAGATTTAATTTCAACATCAACTTTCTCGAATTGAATTGGCAACATTGTAAAATCAAACTGGTGATAATTGATCTGACGCTGAAAGTATACAACTCTTTGCAAAGCAACACTGGTTAAATCAACAATGTCATATTGTTATCCTAAAGTTGACCAAATTCTGTTGAATTGACAAATTTTTGGTAATTTGAGGGGAATTTTTTGTTAAAGTAATAGTTCATCCAGTAGCGAATGTACTGTCATTACTGTCATAGAACAAAGCTGCTGAATAAATTCGAGGGGTGTCTTTGATTGTCGTTAGGACAATTTTGATCTCTTTGATAAGGCACCGCGCTCGAATTTATATTTGTTAAAGGGAAGAAATAAAAGGGTAGAAAAGCGAGAAATTCTCATTTAGTAAAAGGCCGTTTATTGTGAGAAATTGTGTTAACAAAGTTGAAGATTTACCTTATTTGTGGCGTAGAAGAAGTCCTGGGGCTGATGTGTGTCCGTTGGCGGTTGGCAGAATAAGAGCCGGTTGTCACGTCGTTGACAACCGTTGAATCGAAAAACCATCCTCCGGTATTAAGGGGAGGTGGACCCACACATGCGCACCCACATGCATGTATGTGTGTGCTGACAAAACACGAACAGTCATGCATGCGCATGCAGGTGGGTGGCTTGGTGTGGGTGATTGGAAAGTGACATTAGGGTGGCACATTTTTAATATTTTAGGCATCGCGCCTAAACATGCCGGCCCCCTTGCGACACGCAACACTCTGACCAGCCCCGGGATTTCCATCACGCCCTCTCTTAGGCTAGGTTCTTAAGACTAGTGGTGTGCTGGATAGCACTGTGCCCGCTTTCCTCCTTCGAGCCACCTCCTGGAGTTGAGGTCTGTCACCACTGGTGGTTTGGCCGTGTGGTACCTAGCTATTGAAAGAGAGGGAAGAGACTTGAAAAAAATAAATTGGTATATTTCTTGCCATGGAGCCATAAAATGAGAAAAAAAGAAAAAAAATTTTTTATTTTTTGTTTATTAAAAAATTAAACTTACAACTAAATTTACCCCTAACTTACATACTAGTAGAGCCCGACAGCACAAAACCAAAAATGGTGCTGTGGGCAATAAACGAGCCGAACGACGGTGGCAGTGTGTTCGGTAGGATGAGGTTCGCATACACATCGCCGCCGAGTACGAGTTGGATTGGTGCGGCTATGTAAAATTGCGGATCAGCCAGCTGGATATGCTCATATGGAGCCGCCACTCGAGCGTCAATGGTTATGGCTGGGCTGATCCGTTGTAGATGGTCAACACATACGGCATGCGTCGTCACCGTAGTATGGTTACCGTGCTTCCCTCGAACGCGGAGAAAGCAACCGTGCTCCCCGCCAGAGTGGGTGGTGGGCAGCCCTAACACTTCCGCCAGGCCCCGGTCGATCACTGTGCGGGGGGAACATGCATCGATAAGCGCACGGATGTACGAAAACCCACCCCCGGCTTCCAGTTTCACGAGCGCGGTAGGCGAAAGCGTTATCATGGGGCGCAGCGCCGGGCCCACCCCGGCGAGAGCACGGTTCAGTCCGTCTCGGAACCCTGTAGTGGCTGGCAGCTGGCGCGGCTGAGTGGCCAGTCTGCGATCCCGGTGGCTCGTAGAGCTGTTGGTGCGTAGCTGGCGCGGCTGAGTGGCCAATCTACGCTCGTTGACGTACTCGTCTCGGCGACTTCCGTGGTGGTTGTGTCGTAGCTGGCGCGGCTGAGTGGCCAGTCTACGCTCGTCTCGACGACCTTCCTGATTGTGTCGTAGCTGGCGCGGCTGAGTGGCCAGTCTACGAGGTTCTGCTTCCTTGGCACTGCGATTGCGAAGCTGGCGCGGCTGGGGGGCCAGTCTTCGCTTGCGGCTGTTACGGTGTGCGCGGCGGGACGGAGGGCTGTTGTCGCGTTGGTGTAGCTGTCGGCGCTCGTGCGCTAGAAGGGGTCGGAACCGCCGTAGGTCCGACACCCCTTGAACCGGTTCGATTATTTCGCCGTCCTCCTGGGTCAGCCCCGTCTCAGAGGCCTGGATAGACAGAACCTCTTCTCGGCTGTCTTCTTCTTTGTGCTGGGTTGCTTGTTCGGCTGGCCACGCTTCTTCCCTCTCGGCTTCTTCAACTTGTTGGGCCCAACTCTTATAGGCCACCGGCTGGTCATCAGTCTGGAGGTGGAGAGTGGTGTGGTGTTTGTCACCACATCGTCGGCACCTGGCGTCGCTGGTGCATTCCCTAGCCCGATGCACCATTGACAGGCAGTTGTCGCAATATCCCGCCCGGATACACTCCTTCAGACGTTGCAAGGGTGCCATTCCGTGATAAACATCACACGCCCGAAGGGGTAGGTTTTCACCACACAGAGGACACGGTTTCGGATACCGGGCGGCCATACGAGCGGCGCGTTGGTGTAGGGAAGCATGGCGAGTCATGCTGCCGAAGACCGAAAAAAAGGAGAAGAGAAAAAAATTGGTTTGAATAATGTATACGGTTGCCCATATACATACGTGGGGGGAAAGTGGCGAGTAGCCGAAGTGACAAAAGGGGAACTTGAAATGACGTATCTTCAAGTATTTCCAAGCGGAACATGCTATTTCCTAATATTTGGGCCTATGTGTAACGTTATCTGAACGTTTTTCCGTCTCTTGTGGCAATTACGTGCGGCGACACGTTGCTGCCTTCCCTTGTGGCAATTAAGTCCGGCAACGCGTTGCTACCAATTGGTTGCCGCTTTAGATAACTAAACCTCATCTGAGGCACCCTGTGTGTTCCATTTCCTTTTTTTGTATTGTTTATGTCGATCACTTGTCCGCTAGCCGGCGCTAGTGACACTAGTGCTGCGCATAGGCAAGCCTTTTTGCTAGTGTTGCGCGGAAGCAACATTTTCGGTACCCGATTTGATACCGATCCCGGTAGAGAGTGGTTGAGTGGCGGTTTAACTTTTGTTGTTTTGTGGGCAAAACAGTCCTGCCCCCACAAAAAAAAACAAAAATTAAATAAATTAAAGGAAGAGAAAAAACGCAAAAGTTTTTTTATTTTTTTTTTTCCAAAAAAATTTCTATTTATTTATTTTTTATTTTTTTGCAAAGGTAATTACATTATTTATACTCTTTATGGTTTATTTCTCGGTTAATTTTGGCCGACCGAGTGTACAAATTAAACTCTACCCCATAAATCCCGATTCGGTATGCGGTACCGACTTTTGGCATATCGGGTTTTCGGTACCCGTTTAGGATGCACAAACTGCATCACTAATGGTTGATTTTGTACACATTTTTTATATGTACATACATATGTACACTCGCAATTTTGCAAGTGAATGAAAAACGGTAAAAAATTCATTGTTCATTTTTCTCTACCTTAGTAGAGAAAAATATCATTTCATCATTCATTCCGGACCGTATGCAGCCTTTGATCGATTTCTGGTAAGATTTTATTTTTCCTAAAACCATGTGCCTTACTATTTTTCCTTTTTAATTTCAGATCCGCAGAAATTTGTGCTCCCACGCACAATACGCTATGATCCACGATATGAACGCGCCTTAGCTGGTCCAATTAGCCACTGATGGTGTACCAAAACTACATTGCCCTGTCTGCAACAAAGCATTAGTATCGCTTAACAGCTATGTAAAGCATGTCAAAAACCATGAACCATTAGGTGGCTTCACTTGCCGCTGTGGTGCGCGCTTCTGTACTGAGGAGGCACAAAAGAAGAATCGCGATGAGGTGCATACCATCCAATCCTGCCGTCTCTGCACAGACATTTCATTTACAAATGAAAGCGACTATCGTGAACATATACGCGTCCAACACAATGGTCTCGATCGTCACATGTTGAAGTGTGATAAATGTGGTGCGGAGTATAAAACATTGATTACTTTCAAGCGACATATGGACACAGAATGTGGCAAAGTTAAACCATATAAATGTGATGAATGTGAATTGAGTTTTGTTACCATCTACAATTTGCGGCATCACGGGTGTTGCATACGGATGGGCGCAAATTTTGTTGCAGCTCTTGTGTTAAGAATTTTAAACAAAAGGGACGTCTGGTCGAACATGAACGTTCACATACTGGCGAGAAGCCATACAGGTGTGATGCTTGCGGCAAAAGTTTTGCTCATCGCGAAAGTATAGTTACACATTCCTCTATACACACTGGTATACGTTTGGTGGAATGCAAATGCTGTCTTACACGCTTTTCATGCCATTCAAATTTGATCAAAATTTCACATCGAATCTTATGAATTTGGTTATGCAGTTTCGTAAGGTTTGCAATCATCCAGAGTTGTTTGAACGACGTGATGCAACGAGTCCCTTCGCTATGCGTTGTGAAGAGTATGTACTACCACGTTTGGTATACGACGAATGCTTGCTGAGTAGAGCGCTGCCAAGCAACCGGCATTTGCTATACAACAGGTTAATAATTTCTTTATTTCTTTGTATATCCATGCTCTAACTCTTTCGTTCTTTCAGATTCTCCATTTACAAGGCTGCATATATGCAACAAACCCTTTCCGCGAGCCAAGTACTGCCATATACCCCAAAAAGAGTGTACATTATGCGCGTTATGTCGATTTGAATGCCAGCAATGATGCTGGTTTTAGTTTTACGCGTTTGTGCGATCTGTCTATTAAGGATATGGAAGATATTACCATTAATGGTTTGATAAATTGTATTCTACACTATCGCCGCAAAATAATAGAATATGCTCTCATAGCATATAGACGCCAATGGTGGGCAGATTATAAATCAACACGTTATCAATTGCTAGAGGTGATGCTTGAGCAACCACTGCAGCGCGATTTCATGTCAGAGTATAGTGTGTTGCGCAAATTTCTCTTCACTGGTGTGACCAGCCAAGAAAGCAAAATTTACGCTTTTGGAGATTACAAAACTGTAAACACACAAGAAAGTGATAGCATTACAATTAAAACGGAATTAGAATTTGATACAAGCCAAGATGCTACACAAACGAGCATAACAACAACGCCAGCAGGCGGCAAAAATTCATTAAACAGACATTAGTTTCTGATGCTGGCAAATTAGCCGTTTTAGATAGTTTATTAACACGTCTAAAGGCGCAGGGTCATCGTGTATTGATTTATTCGCAGATGACTAAAATGATTGATTTGTTGGAGGAATATATGTGGCATCGTAAGCATCGTTATATGCGTTTAGATGGCTCAAGTAAAATTTCGGCACGTCGTGATATGGTCGCTGATTTTCAAACGCGCGAAGATATTTTTGTCTTTCTGCTATCAACACGCGCTGGTGGTTTAGGCATCAATTTGACGGCAGCAGATACGGTTATTTTCTATGACTCCGATTGGAATCCAACCGTCGATCAACAAGCTATGGATCGTGCGCATCGACTGGGACAAACCAAACAAGTGACAGTTTATCGATTGATCTGCAAGGGTACAATTGAAGAGCGGATCTTGCAGCGAGCGCGCGAAAAGAGTGAGATTCAACGCATGGTCATAAGTGGCGGCAATTTCAACTCTTACCCTTACTCTTAAACCTAAGGAAGAGGTTTCATTGCTACTGGATGATGAAGAAATCGAGCTGAAGTATCGTCAAAAAGTTGATCCCGATGCGCCGTCAAGCAGCCAAAATAGAGATGTATCCGCTGCAGTGAGCGATAAGAAACGACAGCGTAGTTTAAATAAGCAATCAATGGCAAGTAGATTTTCGATTGTTGTAAAAATTATCCCTAACCTTTTCTTTTTAGGTGGGCTTGGACGCATGGATGCGCAGATGAACTGGTGGCGCCTGGTCAGGGTTATTGTTCAGATTTTTTTTTGGCACGATACCAATTTGGGAAACAATCGCTGATAGAGTCAAACCTGAGTGCCTTTGGCTACTTCCTCACAGCTTAGACGGGGTAAGTCACATTTATTTGTTCGACCCCAGGGCTGCACAACAAAATAAATAAAGGTTTCTATGAATAAGAGAAAAAAATTATCAAGGGTGTTCATTTTTTGTCCCAAGTTTACGAATCTCCTAGATTTCAGTTCTTATATGAACGACCTTGTTAAAAATTTGGTTAACGTTAACCCAGGCAACATTTTTAAGATGTTATTTCGAACTTTCTTAAATTCAAATACATTTTGATTCATGTTTGGTGAAAACTGAATAATAACCTTTGAATCGTTTTATGATGAATATCTGAGTTTCAACTAAAGTTGAACGTAATTTTTCAATCATATTTTATGATTATCTCAATCAGACGTCTTCTACCCTTTAAAATTGTTCTGTATTTTTTTGTTTTTCATGGAAGAACAAACTTCCGTCTTTGGAAACATTATACACTAGGTCGTAAACTTCAGAGGGATAGCATAAATACGATGCATATAGCACATTAAACGAATACCCTTGTGGTACACATTTCGTTTTTGGTCAAATGTGTTCATTAACCAAGATGTATTGATAAAGGTGTGATTGAATACATTTTGGTTTGATGGCATACAAAAAAAATACATTTCAATTGAGCTTTGAAATCTCGTTTGAGAATTTTCTTGGGCCCTTTTGTATGAAAAAATTACTTAAGCTCAAAATCTACATACACGCGATGTTGAAACAAAATAATTTTACTTTTTTTTTGAAAATAACGTTATGCAGCCCTGAGTAGAAAAGGTAGCTGATTGGTGGTAGTAGTTAGTTCCCCTTACGTTTTGGTAGCGTTTGATATTCTGTGGCAGATTGGTTCACCAGTCTGCGTTAGGGTTTCTCTGGCCTCTTGATAGAGCGCGTTTCTTATGTGGCAGATCGGGTTTGCCCATCTGCATTAGGTTTTCTATGGTCCTCGTTATGGTTGACGGGTGAGTGGGGAATTTTGGGAGATGGGTTTGGAAAGGTGGGGATTGAACGAAGTGAAGGGCGAGTAGATGGTTAGGAGGAGGCATCGGGCCTCGCACCATCCATTCCATCTGTCGGGAGCAGGATCAGTTTGACCAACGGTCTTCTGGTCTGTGCCTTCTCGGTCGTTAGGTCTACGACACGTACTCGGTTATCTTCGCCGGGGTGTACGTTGGTAACTCGACCGAGCCTCCATTCGTTGGGAGATAGGTTGTCTTCCTTGATGACAACGAGATCCCCTACCTTAATGTTCTGCTTTGACTGCTTCCACTTCACTCGTTTTTGAAGTTCGGACAAATATTCCACCTTCCATCGCTTGCAGAAGGTATGATGAAGGGCCTTGAGTTTCTGCCATCTGTTAATCATGGATGCAGAGCTTTCACTGACGTTGGGTTCAGGTGGGGCCATAAGATGACTTCCAGTGAGGAAGTGCCCCGGGGTCAGGGGTTCTAAGTCGGAAGGGTCGTTGGACGCGGGACTTAATGGTCGCGAATTGAGACAGGCTTCGATCCTACAGAGTAACGTATGGAACTCTTCATGCGTGAACTTGTGAGGTGAGGCTACTTTTTTGAAATGGCTTTTGAAGCTCTTAACTCCTGCCTCCCAGAGTCCCCCTATGTGTGGAGCCCCTGCTGGAATGAAATGCCATGTCATTAATTGATGACTGTATTTGGAAATGGTTTGATCTCGGGCGTCCGAGATAAATGCCTTAAATTCGGATCGTAAAGATCGTGAGGCTCCGACAAAGTTAGTACCATTGTCGGAGTAAATGTTTTTCGGACATCCTCTTCTGGCTATAAAACGCGAAAGGGCTGCTAGAAAGGATGGGGTACTCAGATCACTGGTCGCTTCCAGGTGGATCGCTTTGGTGGTAAAACAGACAAAGAGGCAAACATAGCCTTTTGACAGTCGACACCCTCTTCCTCGGAAGCTTTTGATGTCGAAGGGACCTGCAAAATCTACTCCGGTATTCGTAAAGGCGCGCGAAAACGTGGTTCGTTCGCGGGGTAGGGTACCCATAAGTTGGGTTTGCGCCCGTTTCTTGTAGATGGTGCAAATCTTACAATTGTGAATGATAGCCCTAATCATGTTTTTGACATTCGGAATCCAGTATTGGCTGCGGATTAGACGGAGCATTAATTGGTTTTCCCCATGGAGCGAGATTTTGTGTATCATTTGCACAACTAGACGCGTTAACCTACAATTATATGGGAGTATGATTGGATGACGTTCGTTGTAAGCGAGGTCTTCCGACGCCCCAAGACGACCCCCGGCCCTGATAATCTCGTCCTTATCAAGGAACGGGTTAAGTGGCAATATCTCGCTTTTCCTGTCGATAACTGTTCCCTTCTTCAAATTTACGTACTCCTCAAAATAATGGTGCTTCTGATACAGTCTGATCAAGAGTTGAGTCGTCTTCTTTATCTCCTCTGATGAGATTAAGCACGACTTTTCTTGAAAGGAAGCTTTTGTTGTGGGATGTGTTCTTCGAAAGAATCTCATAATATATGATAGTACCCTCAAAGCCCTAGGTAAATCTGAAAACCGATCGAGAGTCTCGATTTCTTTTTGCTTCGATATTGCGTAGGTCTGCGCTCTCTTTTCCTCCACGGATGTATGAAACTCGGTTTCTTGTGCTGGCCACCCTGAATTATCTTCTTGTAACCAAGAAGGTCCCTGCCACCACAAAGAATTGTTGACCAGATCCGTTGCTGGTATTCCTCTGCTTCCTAAATCTGCTGGATTCGATTCAGAATTGACATGATGCCAATCATTACTTCCGACCAAGTCGATAATCTTGGTTATCCTGTGTGCGACGAATGTTGACCAGGAACATGGTGGTTTCCGTATCCATGCTAAAACGATGGTGGAATCCGTCCATAAATGTTGTTTGACCTGGCCTAATTTTATATTTTGGAAAATCGTTTCCATTATCTCCGCCAAGAGTACCGCGCCGCAGAGTTCCAAGCGCGGCAGCGAAATGGTTTTTACCGGCGCTACTCTCGTTTTGGCAAGGAGAAGGTTGACGGAGATCTGGTCATCCCTTTTTACGCGCATGTAGACGGCTGCAGCGTATGCTTTTTCCGACGCGTCACAGAATCCATGGATTTCGACCTCGTCTTCTGGCGAAAAATGTACCCATCGGGGTATCCGGATTTTGTCGATTTCGTTGTAGTCCCTTTTAAAGTTCCCCCATCGTTCCAAAGTGTTGGACGAGACTGGCTCATCCCAACCAGTACCCTCCAACCAGATATTCTGTATGAGTATCTTGGCCACAATGACCATTGGTGCAAGCCATCCTAATGGGTCGAAGAGCTTGGCGATGGCGGATAATATTGCTCGTTTCGTGAGCTGTTCACATTCGTCCAGTGACCCTGCCTTAAAATAAAAGAGGTCAGAATGAGCATTCCATCTAATGCCCAAAGCCTTAACGGTGCTGGTGTCTTCGAACGCCAGGAAGTCCTCGGTCAACCGATCCGCCCTTGGGATGTCGTTGAGAATCTCCTCCGAGTTCGATGTCCATTTCCGAAGTGGGAATCCAGCGGAGTGTAAGACCTGTCGATGCGAGTGTATGCCCCCCCGCTAATACATCATCCACGTACATGTTTTCCCTTAGTATATTCGATGCTATTGGGAATAATGTCTCGACGTCGTCTGCTAGTTGCATAAGGGTTCGTATTGCAAGATAAGGCGCGCAATTCACCCCAAACGTGACTGTCTTTAACTCATAAAGACCTATGGGTTCTTGTGGAAATGTGCGGTAGACAATTCTTTGAAATTTGGAATGATTTTCGTTCATCCAAATTTGTCTATACATTTTCTCTATGTCACTATTAAAGACATACTGATATAATCTCCAACGCAATATAAGGACTGGGAGATCTGCTTGAAGCACTGGTCCTGCCAGGAGAATGTCGTTAAGACTTGTGCCGTTTGCCGTTGGGCTTGAGGTGTTAAAAACGACCCGCACCTTTGTGGTGGTAGACTCCGCCTTTACTACGGCGTGATGGGGCAAAAAATAGTTATCAGACGATTCAGCTGATATCATGGCAGTAATTTTTTGCATATGCCCTAATGTCTCGTATTCAGACAGGACCCTGGTATACTCTTTTCCCAATTCTGGGTCCTTTGCTAATCGTGTCTCATTCCTAAAGAATTGCGAACACGCCTTCCTAAGAGACCCACCTATATTTAGCTTATCTGGGTACTCCTGTCTGAATGGTAGCGAGACTACATATCTCCCATCCTCATTCCTATGCGTAGTTTCTTTATACAACTTTTCGCAGTATTTATCATCTGCGTTTGGACTTTTTTGTTTGGGCAGATTTTCCAACTCCCAGAACTTTATGAGTTCTTTGTCCAAAGCGACTTCGCTGTAAAAGGACACTATGTTGGTTGTTGGACTCGATGACTCTACGTGGCCGGTGAGTATCCAACCGAATACCGTTTCTTGGGCCAATAGTGTATTGAAGACATTTTTCTTTAGCCCACTTAGTATTATTTGCGGATATACATCTCCGTCGAGTATAATGTCAACTTCCTCGTTGACATAGAAACGTTTGTCTGCCAAAACTAAATCTGGAAAAGCCTGCATAGTCATAGCGTCGACATGGCAGGATGGCAGATTTCCAGTTAGTTTCGCAAGAATTAACACTGAAGTTGTCAAGCTGAAGTCCGAGTCCACTGTTGAACGCAGTTCAATGTTGGATGCCTCCTTGACTTGAGCCGACACGGCATTCGTTATACCCGATACACGGGCATTCATTTTCTTTGCCGGTAAATTTATTCTGCGTTTCAGTCGTTCTGTCATAAAGGAACACTCTGACCCAGAATCTATCAGTGCTCTTGCTGGGAAGTCAGTACCATTATGACGAATGGTTACTCTAGCTGTCCCTAGCAGCACACCTGCACTTGAATGTACATGGCAGGATTTTACGTTTTTATCGCTCGTCTCCCGTCTCCCCTGTGATTGCGTAGAAGTGGAAGCACCATTATCCATATTGTACTGGGTGGTGTTGTTTGTTTCCTGGTTCTGCCGCGTTTCTATATGTAGGAGCGTGTTGTGTCGAGAGTGGCACTTGCTGCAGTCGTATGAGCTTGGGCACTTCGTCACGGTATGTCCTGGGGAGAGGCAGTTCAAACACCCCTGATTGGTTTTTATAAAATTAACTCGCTCTTCCGGCGTTAATCTCAAAAACCGGGGGCATCCTCGTAGTCTATGGCGAGTAGATTTACATTTGGTGCACATTAATTTTGTGACCTTTACTTGGTACGTACCAAGCTTTTTTGCAGGTGGTTCGGTCGTTTTTTTCGTAGTTTGCGGTTTTTGGACAGTTTCGAGTGTCTGGAAACGATTTGACAAGAATTTGTCCATATCCTCCCATTTGGATATTTCCACCTTATGGTCTATGCTTTGCTCCCATAGACCAAGCGTACTCTCTGGCAACTTAGTCGAGCACAGATATGTAATAATTGCGTCCCAATTGGATGTGTCAATTTTATGACTTCTTAAGGACGCCAGGCAATTATTAATTTGCCGTTGCAGGGTTTTTATTGCGCTGCCACACTCACTCTCTACCTTCTCTAAATTAAACAGTATTTGCAATTGCGTGTTTACTAAGATACGTTTGTTTTCGTATCTCTCGCATAAATTTTTCCACGCTGTATCAAATCCCTCATTCGTGAGTGGACTTTTCTCTACTATATCCCTCGCTTCCCCTTTTGTTTTATTGACGAGATGAAAGAGCTTCTCAACCGGTGTTAGGCGTTTGTTCAAAATATATATGGCCGTGAACATATCCCTAAACGTAGGCCATGAGAGATAATCGCCTTTGAATACTTCAGTATCGCATGGAGGCAGGCGGATACTGTGTTCCCGTTCAGACTGTTCGGCTGGGCTTTTCACTACCTTCGTGAGTGTTTCTTGGCGTGTAGCCATATTAGACATGCAACGTAAATAAATTGCATATGTACTTTTGTATTTATTTTTCACGGAGGTAATGCCTGCCGCGTCTAACTTACTTGAGCTCATTAGCTCATCATACGCCCCTTTAACCTTTCTCCAGTGGACTTTCAATTCCTCTTGTTGCAGAGTTAATGTATGGACAGTATGGGTCTCTACATCTGCATCGTTATAGTCGGATTCGAACTCCGTGATGTTATCAGCTAATCTGATAAAGTTATCCATGCTTACCATATGGTGTGGTTTTTAGTCAGACAAAGAAAAGAGGGAGATAAATGAGGGTCGAATGGGTGAGAATGCTGAGATTGCCCCAGGGAATTCAAACGCCAAAATAACCTTTGTTCAAAAATGTATAGCAACAACAACACTGGCTTACTCGCCACCCACACACGTATATATAGGTTATGTGGGAATGTGATTTTCGCAAAAAAAAATTTAAATTAAAAGTGCGCGGTGGACCTAAACGAGCGAGAAAGTGATTGTTAGTGAATTTAAGTGAAAAAAAAAGAATCGTGAAATGGACTGAAAGCCTTCGATTACACTGATTGTGCGCGTTTCAATAAAAAAAGTGATGAAAAGTCAAAACAAAAACAACAATCGAAAGGCTCTGTGAATGTGAGGTTATGTTACCTCTTACTTTGCGCTGTGTCTGGAAAACCTTACCACTGGTGGGGGGATAAACCAGATAGTCGCAAAGCTGAATTTCAAAACGAATTATGTGACAAATAAGTCAATTTAACTTTCACTCAAACTTTCTTCGCCCTTACGTTTAGGCGAACTCGCGGCACTTTTAAAACACTAATATTTTTCACACAAAAAAAATTGGCAAGAAATATAACTTACTTTGCTTTTGATATGGTGATAGCTAAAGTAAAGCTGATTTTGTGTTGTGTTGTTGTGGCAGACTAATATCAAGGTTTCTGTGGCTGTTGATTGTGTCTTTTGTGATCCAATACTGACCCTGTGGCTGTAAATTTTCCCAATTCAGTGCACTGATTTCCTTCGCTTAGGTAGTGGCCGATAAATGGACTGTATTTTCAAAAATGGTGCTGATTCTAAAATTCACGGCTCGAAGGACCATGAATAAATTCGAGGGGTGTCTTTGATTGTCGTTAGGACAATTTTGATCTCTTTGATAAGGCATCGCGCTCGAATTTATATTTGTTAAAGGGAAGAAATAAAAGGGTAGAAAAGCGAGAAATTCTCATTTAGTAAAAGGCCGTTTATTGTGAGAAATTGTGTTAACAAAGTTGAATATTTACCTTATTTGTGGCGTAGAAGAAGTCCTGGGGCTGATGTGTGTCCGTTGGCGGTTGGCAGAATAAGAGCCGGTTGTCACGTCGTTGACAACCGTTGAACCGAAAAACCATCCTCCGGTATTAAGGGGAGGTGGACCCACACATGCGCACCCACATGCATGTATGTGTGTGCTGACAAAACACGAACAGTCATGCATGCGCATGCAGGTAGGTGGCTTGGTGTGGGTGATTGGAAAGTGACATTAGGGTGGCACATTTTTAATATTTTAGGCATCGCGCCTAAACAGCTGCATTTAGACGACGACAAACGTAAGTACTCGATGGCATAATGGTTAACACCTGCATACAGCAGTCAACGCAGTCAAAGCTCGATTCTCGGTAAAGGCAACAAGGCAACGTGAGAAGGTGTGGCGTCATTTGGAACAAAGCTGTAATTAAGTAGATGCTGGCAAGCATAAGTACCTCACGATGTATACACCTGGGTGGACCGTTCAAGTTCAAGTTGTCGGTGTAGTCAATATAAGAAGCTGAAAAATAATTGTTTTCTTACTTTTCCTTTGACTTTGAAAAAAACCAAATTATATTGACTTCACCGGTAGTCGAACTCAAAACACCTTGAACAACAAAAAAAGGTTATAATGACCATTTTGTGTTGTTGCTTCAGCTTCAAACATTTGGCTTAAACAAATATCGCAAGCGTTGCACTAACAATATACTGACGTCTAACTTACTCCGAGAAAATGTTAAATTGACAAACGGTCAACGTAATATGCTAAGAAATGTGTTCATTGTTAAAATTACATTTTTATACTCGATGCAACAAATTTCAAGGTAGGCTGACTATCATAGCTGTTTTTTGTCGATTTGACATCGTTTTTTTAATTTGACCTGTTTTTTCCCTCAGTGTACGTTTTTTTCACATTATTCAAGCAGGTTCTGGCAATTCACTTCCGAATAAAATGTGTGAAAATTTAGAAATTCTTATGTAATTTGACAAAATTTTCACAAATTTTATTCGGAAGTGAATTTCAGAACCTGCCTGATTATTTTTTTTCATTTTATGTCATGAAAGTATATGTTATTTCAAGTATATTCGTTACCTGATGCCTTATTTTATTGCGACTTTTCATTAAGTCAATTATTTTTAAAGCAGTGAGCTCTGCTTAAAATTTTGCTCGTTGTACCTTTTATATAAGTCACATCTATGTAATAGATATAGCCGGGCGCGTATACAGAAAATATTTTCGGGGTGGATCCAACTTTTTTCGTAATAACCATTTTGACTGGAAAATGGAAATGACTTAGCTAAAGTTTAATTTTGTTACTAGTGCAGTTGCGAACCAAATTTATCAAAGCCTAGAGAAAAACAACAAAAAATAAATAAATTGTCTTTTGAAAGAACATTAAAAAATATTCGAGGTCCATTACAAAAACAAAAACAAAAATTATTTTAAAGGAAAAAGATCAAGCTTTACGTAAAAATTAAAAATGTCCAAAATTGATAAAATTCTTTTTTAATAAAATTTTAACTAAATTTTTTTTAGATAAATTTAGTAGCCTTTTGTAATATAATTTGATATTTTTTTGAGCTATAGGCCAGGGTTTGAATAAATTTTTTTTAATAAAATTTTTTTTAAGTTATATTCTGCAATAAAAGCCAAATTTTAAGCCATCGTCTTGTCTTAGTTAGCAATACCTGACACTTGCGTCAGCATAACCGTAACATCTAAAGCAGGACCCGGCAAAATTGGAAGTGAAGGGGTGTTAGCGAATGAGCGGTCATCGCATCTGTTTGCACCGTACCTCACTAGCAAGTACCGAAACCGTGCATAGGTAACCAACGACATCCATTGATTGGTCAATGCGATCATAGCAACAATGTCATTGTTCGAGAGGCCAAGCAAAGAGCGTAATAATCTATGTGAATTTGGTTCTCAGATTTTCGGACAATTATACCACTAAGTGCCTAGGCCTGATCTAAAAGCTGCTTCTGCGTTATTCATAACCATTAGGTCTAACTTGCGTTGATGTTATTCATAACCCAAACGCACAGCAAAGACATGGTTATTTTTTGCACACTCGCCTTAAGAAAATAACTAAGAAAACTACCCAAAAGTCACTTTAGGCGAGTCGGTTACATAACCGATCAAATAACCGGCATCTGTCTAGTAGGGTACACATCAGTTTGTGGATTTCAGCTACAATATAATTGTCAGTTTTTTTACAGTCTAATACCTCTCAGCAACTTCCATTGCATCACTATAATTTCTACTTGTTTGCATGTTTTTTGTAATAGTGTTCTTGTAATAAATATACTTTAAAAAAACTACCCCTCAAACATTCTCGGAGTTCTCATAACTTAGGAATCCGATATGACTCCTAAATATGTGAAAAATATGAGCCCCCGAAATATGATCATATATGAGTCTTTTATGACTCCGATGTGATGAAAATTATGTATCGAATTCCGATAGTGTTTATTTACAAGAGCAACGTTTGAAAAAATATTCATGTCATTTGTCTTTGAAATTATTTTTTCTTCATAAAAAATTATTTTGCTGTTCCTCAAATCAGTTGCTGCCATAAGTAAGTATTTTGCAAAAAAAAACAATGCGTAGATAACATTTATATAAATTATTTAATTCTTTCTAATAGATAAATTTCAATCGTTTTCCGGATACATACATATGTACATATGTAAATTCAAGTTGAAGCAACCACTGAATTAAGGCACAGCTGCATCGACTTCCTCTACGTTTTCGCTGGGAAACTAACTGCCAAAGCAGACACGGCACTATGATTCAAGGAAGTGGCTATACCGGGCACTGCAGTTCCGTCGGTTAGAGTGATGGAACCATTGACACCAGTAGCTGTGGCGACACCAGTAACCAGCAGTTCTACCATTGGCAATGGTAGTAAAGTATTGAGTCGATCTGTAAAATATAACAGGACCTTTCTTCGGCGGCAGTGGCGCAGGTCAAGGTACGTGCAAGATGTGCCTTCCAGCTGATTCAGCGGTTTTACTGAAGGCAGAAGTAGTGATGATTTGGTTGGTGTCGGAGTTTTATATTTTTGATTTATGTCATTAAGTTAAAAAAATTATGTAATTTCAAACTTAAAGCAACCTGTTTAGTTTAAGTAAACTGAATAATAAATATAATACTAACTGCGTATACACTTCAAGTTTTAAGTTACTGACTGAGAAGTTTTCTAAACCGTCGAAATTTTAAGGGCCTTTTAAAGCTAAATAGCTGCAATTCAAGAAAGTATATGATGGTAATATGAGCCGAAAAATCGTCTCAAATACGTCTATTCTGAGTCCAATAATAATCATATAAGAGCTCCTATATGAGCAGTTTATGAGTCCAAAAGGTGTCATATATGACTCATATTTAGGCTCCTATGATGTATGAAAAAAGGCTCATATCGGACGACCATCGCAACCCAGCAAACCAGCTTCGGAGCGCTCTTAAATCTGAGCTCTAATATGAGCCTTTTTATGAGTTTTTTCAGAACATGCCCATAATTATGATCATTATGTGAGCTTTTATGAGGGTGTACATAAATATGATTGTTTTATGAGTTTTTCTGAGTGTGCCCCTATAAATACCTTTTACTTTCATTATTTGGATTCAAGTACGTTATGATTTTTCTTTTTGAAATAAGTTTTTGTAAGAAAATAGTTAATGAACAATATTTGAATGTTAGATATGCAATGAATGTTTACCTATTTGTTTCTACATATTTAAAAGAAAATTTAAAGTGCAAGGAATAGGAAAAGGGAATGGGAGAAGTCATGAGAAAGGAAAGGAAAATTTAAAATTGGAAAGAAATTAATAAAAATTAAGAAGAAAAGGAAGCTCTTAATTCGTACAAAAAATCATTCGAAAAAGACTCTTTCATGCGCTCTTTTCAGAGCTCATAAAAACATTCGAAAAATAATCTTTTATGCATAAGACTGAGAGCTCATTTATGAATGACCAGTTTCATAGGAAAAGCCACTCAAATACGAGCATTTTATGGCTGTTTATGATTGTTTTATGAACTCATTATGAATGTGAGCGCTCAGATGAAAGAGTCCCATAAGCGCTCATTTAGAGCTCTTATGGTTTGCTGGGAAGAAGGGAAATACATTCATTTCGGACTCATAAATAAGCTCATAAAGAGCATAAACGCTCCCATTTAGGACTCCTTTCTGACTCATCTATGAGTCCAACTGTTTGTTGGGTAAAACTCACGCTTTTAGAGAGTATTGAACTAAAAAGTTGAAAATAATTTTACAAACCCTACACAGTAGTATTGTGGAAAAAGCGTGGTCCGCTTTGTGCCATAATTTTCGTATATCGAGCTCTCGACGCTTTTCCCACTTTCGTTTGATACCCATATTGTATTGAATTTTTTAGGTTTTTGGGCAATCATATTTTGATCGATAACTCAGTTATCGATAAATTTATCGAAATATGTCGATGTCCAAATGAAACCTGGCGCTTCGCCTTTCGTTTGATACCCATATTGTAGGGAAATTAAGGTTTTCGGGCAACCACATTTTGACCGATAACTCAGTTATCGATAAATTTATCGAAATTTGTCGATGTCCAAATGAGACCTGGGACCTTCACCTTTCGTTTGATACCCATATTGTAGAGAATTTTTTAGGTTTTTGGGCAATCATATTTTGACCGATAACTCAGTTATCGATAAATTTATCGCAATATATCGATGTTCAAATGAAACCTGGGGCCTTGACCTTTCGTTTGATACCCATATTCTAGGGAAATTTTAAGGTTTTCGGGCAACCACATTTTGACCGATAACTCAGTTATCGATAAATTTATCGAAATATGTTGATGTCCAAATGAGACCTGGGGCCTTCACCTTTAGTTTGATACCCATATTGTACGGAAATTTTGAGGTTTTTGGGCATTCAAATTTTGACCGATAACTCAGTTATCGATCAATTTATCGAAATATATCGAAGTCAAAATGAAACCTGGGGTCTTCCCCTTACGTTTGATACCCATATTGTAGGGAAATTTTAAGGTTTTCGGGCAACCACATTTTGACCGATAACTCAGTTCTCGATAAATTTATCCCAATATATCGATGTCCAAATGAAACCTGGGACCTTCACCTTTCGTTTGATACCCATATTGTAGAGCATTTTTTAGGTTTTTGGGCAATCATATTTTGACCGATAACTCAGTTATCGATACATTTATGGAAATATATCGAAGTTCAAATGAAACCTGGGGCCTTCCCCTTTAGTTTGATACCTATATTGTAGGAAAAGTTTGCGGTTTTTGGACAGTTTCGAGTGTCTGGAAACGATTTGACAAGAATTTGTCCATATCCTCCCATTTGGATATTTCCACCTTATGGTCTATGCTTTGCTCCCATAGACCAAGCGTACTCTCTGGCAACTTAGTCGAGCACAGATATGTAATAATTGCGTCCCAATTGGATGTGTCAATTTTATGACTTCTTAAGGACGCCAGGCAATTATTAATTTGCCGTTGCAGGGTTTTTATTGCGCTGCCACACTCACTCTCTACCTTCTCTAAATTAAACAGTATTTGCAATTGCGTGTTTACTAAGATACGTTTGTTTTCGTATCTCTCGCATAAATTTTTCCACGCTGTATCAAATCCCTCATTCGTGAGTGGACTTTTCTCTACTATATCCCTCGCTTCCCCTTTTGTTTTATTGACGAGATGAAAGAGCTTCTCAACCGGTGTTAGGCGTTTGTTCAAAATATATATGGCCGTGAACATATCCCTAAACGTAGGCCATGAGAGATAATCGCCTTTGAATACTTCAGTATCGCATGGAGGCAGGCGGATACTGTGTTCCCGTTCAGACTGTTCGGCTGGGCTTTTCACTACCTTCGTGAGTGTTTCTTGGCGTGTAGCCATATTAGACATGCAACGTAAATAAATTGCATATGTACTTTTGTATTTATTTTTCACGGAGGTAATGCCTGCCGCGTCTAACTTACTTGAGCTCATTAGCTCATCATACGCCCCTTTAACCTTTCTCCAGTGGACTTTCAATTCCTCTTGTTGCAGAGTTAATGTATGGACAGTATGGGTCTCTACATCTGCATCGTTATAGTCGGATTCGAACTCCGTGATGTTATCAGCTAATCTGATAAAGTTATCCATGCTTACCATATGGTGTGGTTTTTAGTCAGACAAAGAAAAGAGGGAGATAAATGAGGGTCGAATGGGTGAGAATGCTGAGATTGCCCCAGGGAATTCAAACGCCAAAATAACCTTTGTTCAAAAATGTATAGCAACAACAACACTGGCTTACTCGCCACCCACACACGTATATATAGGTTATGTGGGAATGTGATTTTCGCAAAAAAAAATTTAAATTAAAAGTGCGCGGTGGACCTAAACGAGCGAGAAAGTGATTGTTAGTGAATTTAAGTGAAAAAAAAAGAATCGTGAAATGGACTGAAAGCCTTCGATTACACTGATTGTGCGCGTTTCAATAAAAAAAGTGATGAAAAGTCAAAACAAAAACAACAATCGAAAGGCTCTGTGAATGTGAGGTTATGTTACCTCTTACTTTGCGCTGTGTCTGGAAAACCTTACCACTGGTGGGGGGATAAACCAGATAGTCGCAAAGCTGAATTTCAAAACGAATTATGTGACAAATAAGTCAATTTAACTTTCACTCAAACTTTCTTCGCCCTTACGTTTAGGCGAACTCGCGGCACTTTTAAAACACTAATATTTTTCACACAAAAAAAATTGGCAAGAAATATAACTTACTTTGCTTTTGATATGGTGATAGCTAAAGTAAAGCTGATTTTGTGTTGTGTTGTTGTGGCAGACTAATATCAAGGTTTCTGTGGCTGTTGATTGTGTCTTTTGTGATCCAATACTGACCCTGTGGCTGTAAATTTTCCCAATTCAGTGCACTGATTTCCTTCGCTTAGGTAGTGGCCGATAAATGGACTGTATTTTCAAAAATGGTGCTGATTCTAAAATTCACGGCTCGAAGGACCATGAATAAATTCGAGGGGTGTCTTTGATTGTCGTTAGGACAATTTTGATCTCTTTGATAAGGCATCGCGCTCGAATTTATATTTGTTAAAGGGAAGAAATAAAAGGGTAGAAAAGCGAGAAATTCTCATTTAGTAAAAGGCCGTTTATTGTGAGAAATTGTGTTAACAAAGTTGAATATTTACCTTATTTGTGGCGTAGAAGAAGTCCTGGGGCTGATGTGTGTCCGTTGGCGGTTGGCAGAATAAGAGCCGGTTGTCACGTCGTTGACAACCGTTGAACCGAAAAACCATCCTCCGGTATTAAGGGGAGGTGGACCCACACATGCGCACCCACATGCATGTATGTGTGTGCTGACAAAACACGAACAGTCATGCATGCGCATGCAGGTAGGTGGCTTGGTGTGGGTGATTGGAAAGTGACATTAGGGTGGCACATTTTTAATATTTTAGGCATCGCGCCTAAACAGCTGCATTTAGACGACGACAAACGTAAGTACTCGATGGCATAATGGTTAACACCTGCATACAGCAGTCAACGCAGTCAAAGCTCGATTCTCGGTAAAGGCAACAAGGCAACGTGAGAAGGTGTGGCGTCATTTGGAACAAAGCTGTAATTAAGTAGATGCTGGCAAGCATAAGTACCTCACGATGTATACACCTGGGTGGACCGTTCAAGTTCAAGTTGTCGGTGTAGTCAATATAAGAAGCTGAAAAATAATTGTTTTCTTACTTTTCCTTTGACTTTGAAAAAAACCAAATTATATTGACTTCACCGGTAGTCGAACTCAAAACACCTTGAACAACAAAAAAAGGTTATAATGACCATTTTGTGTTGTTGCTTCAGCTTCAAACATTTGGCTTAAACAAATATCGCAAGCGTTGCACTAACAATATACTGACGTCTAACTTACTCCGAGAAAATGTTAAATTGACAAACGGTCAACGTAATATGCTAAGAAATGTGTTCATTGTTAAAATTACATTTTTATACTCGATGCAACAAATTTCAAGGTAGGCTGACTATCATAGCTGTTTTTTGTCGATTTGACATCGTTTTTTTAATTTGACCTGTTTTTTCCCTCAGTGTACGTTTTTTTCACATTATTCAAGCAGGTTCTGGCAATTCACTTCCGAATAAAATGTGTGAAAATTTAGAAATTCTTATGTAATTTGACAAAATTTTCACAAATTTTATTCGGAAGTGAATTTCAGAACCTGCCTGATTATTTTTTTTCATTTTATGTCATGAAAGTATATGTTATTTCAAGTATATTCGTTACCTGATGCCTTATTTTATTGCGACTTTTCATTAAGTCAATTATTTTTAAAGCAGTGAGCTCTGCTTAAAATTTTGCTCGTTGTACCTTTTATATAAGTCACATCTATGTAATAGATATAGCCGGGCGCGTATACAGAAAATATTTTCGGGGTGGATCCAACTTTTTTCGTAATAACCATTTTGACTGGAAAATGGAAATGACTTAGCTAAAGTTTAATTTTGTTACTAGTGCAGTTGCGAACCAAATTTATCAAAGCCTAGAGAAAAACAACAAAAAATAAATAAATTGTCTTTTGAAAGAACATTAAAAAATATTCGAGGTCCATTACAAAAACAAAAACAAAAATTATTTTAAAGGAAAAAGATCAAGCTTTACGTAAAAATTAAAAATGTCCAAAATTGATAAAATTCTTTTTTAATAAAATTTTAACTAAATTTTTTTTAGATAAATTTAGTAGCCTTTTGTAATATAATTTGATATTTTTTTGAGCTATAGGCCAGGGTTTGAATAAATTTTTTTTAATAAAATTTTTTTTAAGTTATATTCTGCAATAAAAGCCAAATTTTAAGCCATCGTCTTGTCTTAGTTAGCAATACCTGACACTTGCGTCAGCATAACCGTAACATCTAAAGCAGGACCCGGCAAAATTGGAAGTGAAGGGGTGTTAGCGAATGAGCGGTCATCGCATCTGTTTGCACCGTACCTCACTAGCAAGTACCGAAACCGTGCATAGGTAACCAACGACATCCATTGATTGGTCAATGCGATCATAGCAACAATGTCATTGTTCGAGAGGCCAAGCAAAGAGCGTAATAATCTATGTGAATTTGGTTCTCAGATTTTCGGACAATTATACCACTAAGTGCCTAGGCCTGATCTAAAAGCTGCTTCTGCGTTATTCATAACCATTAGGTCTAACTTGCGTTGATGTTATTCATAACCCAAACGCACAGCAAAGACATGGTTATTTTTTGCACACTCGCCTTAAGAAAATAACTAAGAAAACTACCCAAAAGTCACTTTAGGCGAGTCGGTTACATAACCGATCAAATAACCGGCATCTGTCTAGTAGGGTACACATCAGTTTGTGGATTTCAGCTACAATATAATTGTCAGTTTTTTTACAGTCTAATACCTCTCAGCAACTTCCATTGCATCACTATAATTTCTACTTGTTTGCATGTTTTTTGTAATAGTGTTCTTGTAATAAATATACTTTAAAAAAACTACCCCTCAAACATTCTCGGAGTTCTCATAACTTAGGAATCCGATATGACTCCTAAATATGTGAAAAATATGAGCCCCCGAAATATGATCATATATGAGTCTTTTATGACTCCGATGTGATGAAAATTATGTATCGAATTCCGATAGTGTTTATTTACAAGAGCAACGTTTGAAAAAATATTCATGTCATTTGTCTTTGAAATTATTTTTTCTTCATAAAAAATTATTTTGCTGTTCCTCAAATCAGTTGCTGCCATAAGTAAGTATTTTGCAAAAAAAAACAATGCGTAGATAACATTTATATAAATTATTTAATTCTTTCTAATAGATAAATTTCAATCGTTTTCCGGATACATACATATGTACATATGTAAATTCAAGTTGAAGCAACCACTGAATTAAGGCACAGCTGCATCGACTTCCTCTACGTTTTCGCTGGGAAACTAACTGCCAAAGCAGACACGGCACTATGATTCAAGGAAGTGGCTATACCGGGCACTGCAGTTCCGTCGGTTAGAGTGATGGAACCATTGACACCAGTAGCTGTGGCGACACCAGTAACCAGCAGTTCTACCATTGGCAATGGTAGTAAAGTATTGAGTCGATCTGTAAAATATAACAGGACCTTTCTTCGGCGGCAGTGGCGCAGGTCAAGGTACGTGCAAGATGTGCCTTCCAGCTGATTCAGCGGTTTTACTGAAGGCAGAAGTAGTGATGATTTGGTTGGTGTCGGAGTTTTATATTTTTGATTTATGTCATTAAGTTAAAAAAATTATGTAATTTCAAACTTAAAGCAACCTGTTTAGTTTAAGTAAACTGAATAATAAATATAATACTAACTGCGTATACACTTCAAGTTTTAAGTTACTGACTGAGAAGTTTTCTAAACCGTCGAAATTTTAAGGGCCTTTTAAAGCTAAATAGCTGCAATTCAAGAAAGTATATGATGGTAATATGAGCCGAAAAATCGTCTCAAATACGTCTATTCTGAGTCCAATAATAATCATATAAGAGCTCCTATATGAGCAGTTTATGAGTCCAAAAGGTGTCATATATGACTCATATTTAGGCTCCTATGATGTATGAAAAAAGGCTCATATCGGACGACCATCGCAACCCAGCAAACCAGCTTCGGAGCGCTCTTAAATCTGAGCTCTAATATGAGCCTTTTTATGAGTTTTTTCAGAACATGCCCATAATTATGATCATTATGTGAGCTTTTATGAGGGTGTACATAAATATGATTGTTTTATGAGTTTTTCTGAGTGTGCCCCTATAAATACCTTTTACTTTCATTATTTGGATTCAAGTACGTTATGATTTTTCTTTTTGAAATAAGTTTTTGTAAGAAAATAGTTAATGAACAATATTTGAATGTTAGATATGCAATGAATGTTTACCTATTTGTTTCTACATATTTAAAAGGAAAATTTAAAGTGCAAGGAATAGGAAAAGGGAATGGGAGAAGTCATGAGAAAGGAAAGGAAAATTTAAAATTGGAAAGAAATTAATAAAAATTAAGAAGAAAAGGAAGCTCTTAATTCGTACAAAAAATCATTCGAAAAAGACTCTTTCATGCGCTCTTTTCAGAGCTCATAAAAACATTCGAAAAATAATCTTTTATGCATAAGACTGAGAGCTCATTTATGAATGACCAGTTTCATAGGAAAAGCCACTCAAATACGAGCATTTTATGGCTGTTTATGATTGTTTTATGAACTCATTATGAATGTGAGCGCTCAGATGAAAGAGTCCCATAAGCGCTCATTTAGAGCTCTTATGGTTTGCTGGGAAGAAGGGAAATACATTCATTTCGGACTCATAAATAAGCTCATAAAGAGCATAAACGCTCCCATTTAGGACTCCTTTCTGACTCATCTATGAGTCCAACTGTTTGTTGGGTAAAACTCACGCTTTTAGAGAGTATTGAACTAAAAAGTTGAAAATAATTTTACAAACCCTACACAGTAGTATTGTGGAAAAAGCGTGGTCCGCTTTGTGCCATAATTTTCGTATATCGAGCTCTCGACGCTTTTCCCACTTTCGTTTGATACCCATATTGTATTGAATTTTTTAGGTTTTTGGGCAATCATATTTTGATCGATAACTCAGTTATCGATAAATTTATCGAAATATGTCGATGTCCAAATGAAACCTGGCGCTTCGCCTTTCGTTTGATACCCATATTGTAGGGAAATTAAGGTTTTCGGGCAACCACATTTTGACCGATAACTCAGTTATCGATAAATTTATCGAAATTTGTCGATGTCCAAATGAGACCTGGGACCTTCACCTTTCGTTTGATACCCATATTGTAGAGAATTTTTTAGGTTTTTGGGCAATCATATTTTGACCGATAACTCAGTTATCGATAAATTTATCGCAATATATCGATGTTCAAATGAAACCTGGGGCCTTGACCTTTCGTTTGATACCCATATTCTAGGGAAATTTTAAGGTTTTCGGGCAACCACATTTTGACCGATAACTCAGTTATCGATAAATTTATCGAAATATGTTGATGTCCAAATGAGACCTGGGGCCTTCACCTTTCGTTTGATACCCATATTGTACGGAAATTTTGAGGTTTTTGGGCATTCAAATTTTGACCGATAACTCAGTTATCGATCAATTTATCGAAATATATCGAAGTCAAAATGAAACCTGGGGTCTTCCCCTTACGTTTGATACCCATATTGTAGGGAAATTTTAAGGTTTTCGGGCAACCACATTTTGACCGATAACTCAGTTCTCGATAAATTTATCCCAATATATCGATGTCCAAATGAAACCTGGGACCTTCACCTTTCGTTTGATACCCATATTGTAGAGCATTTTTTAGGTTTTTGGGCAATCATATTTTGACCGATAACTCAGTTATCGATACATTTATGGAAATATATCGAAGTTCAAATGAAACCTGGGGCCTTCCCCTTTAGTTTGATACCTATATTGTAGGAAAATTTTAAGGTTTTCGGGCAACCACATTTTGACCGATAACTCAGTTATCGACAAATTTATCGAAATATGTCGATGTCCAAGTGAAACCTGGGACCTTCACCTTTCGTTTGATACCCATATTGTAGGGAATTTTTTAGGTTTTTGGGCAACCACATTTTGACCGATAACTCAGTTATCGATAAATTTATCGCAATATATCGATGTTCAAATGAAACCTGGGGCCTTCACCTTTCGTTTGATATCCATATTGTAGGGAAATTTTAAGGTTTTCGGGCAACCACATTTTGACCGATAACTCAGTTATTGATAAATTTATCGAAAAATGTCGATGTCCAAATGAGACCTGGGGCCTTCACCTTTCGTTTGATACCCATATTGTAGGGAAATTTTGAGGTTTTTGGGCATTCACATTTTGACCGATAACTCAGTTATCGATAAATTTATCGAAATATATCGAAGTCAAGATGAAACCTGGGGTCTTCCCCTTTCGTTTGATACCCATATTGTAGGGAAATTTTAAGGTTTTCGGGCAACCACATTTTGACCGATAACTCAGTTATCGAAATATATCGAAGTCAAAATGAAACCTGGGGGCTTCCCCTTTCGTTTGATACCCATATTGTAGGGAAATTTTAAGGTTTTCAGGCAACCACATTTTGACCGATAACTCAGTTATCGATAAATTTATCGAAATATATCGAAGTCAAAATGAAACCTGAGGTCTTCCCCTTTCGTTTGATACCCATCTTGTAGGGAAATTTTAAGGTTTTCGGGCAATCACATTTTGACCGATAACTCAGTTATCGATAAATTTATCGCAATATATCGATGTCCAAATGAAACCTGGGACCTTCACCTTTCGTTTGATACCCATATTGTAGGGAAATTTTAAGGTTTTCGGGCAACCACATTTTGACCGATAACTCAGTTATCGATAAATTTATCGAAATATGTCGATGTCCAAATGAGACCTGGGGCTTCACCTCCTCGTTTGATACCCATATTGTAGGGAAATTTTTAGGTTTTTGGGCAATCATATTTTGAACGATAACTCAGTTATCGATAAATTTATCGAAATATATCGAAGTCAAAATGAAACCTGAGGTCTTCCCCTTTCGTTTGATACCCATCTTGTAGGGAAATTTTAAGGTTTTCGGGCAATCACATTATGACCGATAACTCAGTTATCGATAAATTTATCGCAATATATCGATGTCCAAATGAAACCTGGGACCTTCACCTTTCGTTTGATACCCATATTGTAGGGAAATTTTAAGGTTTTCGGGCAACCACATTTTGACCGATAACTCAGTTATCGATAAATTTATCGCAATATATCGATGTCCAAATGAAACCTGCCACCTTCACCTTTCGTTTGATACCCATATTGTAGACAATTTTTTAGGGTTTTGGGCAATCATATTTTGACCGATAACTCAGTTATCGATAAATTTATCGAAATATATCGAAGTTCAAATGAAACCTGGGGCCTTCCCCTTTAGTTTGATACCCATATTGTAGGGAAATTTTAAGGTTTTCGGGCAACCACATTTTGACCGATAACTCAGTTATCGACAAATTTATCGAAATATGTCGATGTCCAAGTGAAACCTGGGACCTTCACCTTTCGTTTGATACCCATATTGTAGGGAATTTTTTAGGTTTTTGGGCAACCACATTTTGACCGATAACTCAGTTATCGATAAATTTATCGCAACATATTTATTTATTTATTTATCAATAATCAAACACACAACCTTAAGTTACTTCACAGTGTTTGAACTTATACCATACTTAAGAATAACAATAACAATAGTGAAAGGCTAGACAACAGAAAAAAAAGAAAAAATACTTAACAAACATCAAAGTGGTTGAGTTGAAGAATAGCAGGACAGAAGTTTTATAGTAAAATAATTGTATAAAGAGGTAAAGGTAGATAGTGAGTGTATTTTAGTTATTGACAATAGAAGCGCAGAAGCTCGTTTTTGAAGCGCAGTACATTTTGATTAATTTTTAACGTTTGAGGCAGACCGTTCCAAAGGCGGACAGCAAAGACAAAGAACTGGCGCTCAGTTACCAGACAACTGTATTTCATTGTAATAAGGTTCAGCGAACGAGGCGATCTGGTGAATTGAAGTCGTTCAAAAAGATATTCCGGCACTTGCGAGGTAATAATCTTGTGAAGAAGTGTGGGACACCTGAACTTAAGTAAATTATTAAAATTTATGGAAGATAATTGTGTGGCAAGAGCAGATATGTGCTCGTACCTTCTCACGTTGTACACGTACCTGGCGACATTATTGTAAAGGACGTTTAGTTTATAGCGACAAATGCTATCACAACTAGCATACAGTTCACATCCATACAATAATTTAGGTAACAAATATGTTTTAGCTAAAAGCAATCGAATTTTTACTGGAGTGAAATGTTGAGTAGTCCAAAGTGAACGAAGCATGCCGTAGACCTTGCCAATAGCAATATATATGTGGTTGCGCCACGTCAGAGTTCGATTAAAGACCATTCCAAGATTCCTTGCAGTATCTACATATTGTATCACTGAGTTGTTCAGCTTTACAGCATTAAAGCACTCAAGTGAAACGATCTTTTTGTAAATATCGATGCACTGCGATTTTGCTGGATTAATAAGCAAGCCATTATCACTAGCCCACTTATTTACCTGTTCCAAATCTGTGTTGAGATAATTTATACAATTGTTTATAGAAATCAAAGGACAACTGACATATAGCTGCACATCATCAGCGTAAATATGAAAATCACAATGTTTTAGCACGCTAGGAAGGTCATTAATATACAAAGAAAAGAGCAAGGGACCAAGTATCGAACCCTGAGGTACACCTTTCTTTATTGGTAGGAAATTAGATGTGTCCTTACCGGTACAAACAGCTTGCGATCGATCGTTGAGGTACGAGTGAATTAAAAGTACTGCTGGCGGTGAAAAGTTGAACCAGTTTTTTAGCTTCAGCCCAAGTATATTGTGGTTGACAGTGTCAAAAGCCTTGGAATGGTCCAAGAGCGTTAAGAACGTGACCAGATTGTTGTCAATATTGCGTCGGATATCATCCGAGACTTTAATCAAAGCGCTTGTACAGCTTCTGCCGTTTCTGAATCCAGATTGGTTCCGATTCAGGAGTGAGTTGCGGCTCAGAAATGAATTTATCTGGTTATGCATTATATGCTCAAGAACCTTGGACAAGAAAGGAAGGATTGCGATGGGCCTATAATCTCCGTTTGATTTTTTAACTGGAATTATCTTAGCCACTTTCCAACAATCGGGGATGCCCAAATGAAACCTGGGGCCTTCAGCTTTCGTTTGATACCCATATTGTAGGGAAATTTTAAGGTTTTCGGGCAACCACATTTTGACCGATAACTCAGTTACCGATAAATTTATCGAAATATATCGAAGTCAAAATGAAACCTGAGGTCTTCCCCTTTCGTTTGATACCCATCTTGTAGGGAAATTTTAAGGTTCTCTGGCAATCACATTTTGACCGATAACTCAGTTATCGATCAATTTATCGCAATATATCGATGTCCAAATGAAACCTGGGACCTTCACCTTTCGTTTGATACCCATATTGTAGGGAAATTTTAAGGTTTTCGGGCAACCACATTTTGTCCGATAACTCAGTTATCGATAAATTTATCGCAATATATCGATTTCCAAATGAAACCTGCGACCTTCCATACCCATATTTTAGAGAATTTTTTAGGTTTTTGGGCAATAATATTTTGACCGATAACTCAGTTATCGATCAATTTATCGAAATATATCGAAGTTCAAATGAAACCTGGGGCCTTCCCCTTTCGTTTGATACCCATATTGTAGGGAATTTTTTAGGTTTTTGGGCAACCACATTTTGACCGATAACTCAGTTATCGATAAATTTATCGCAATATATCGATGCCCAAATGAAACCTGGGGCCTCCACCTTTCGTTTGATACCCATCTTGTAGGGAAATTTTAAGGGTTTCGGGCAACCACATTTTGACCGATAACTCAGTTATCGATAAATTTATCGAAATATGTCGATGTCCAAATGAGACCTGGGGCCTGCACCTTTCGTTTGATACCCATATTGTAGGGAAATTTTGAGGTTTTTGGGCATTCACATTTTGACCGATAACTCAGTTATCGTTAAATTTATCGAAATATGTCGAAGTCAAGATGAAACCTGGGGTCTTCCCCTTTCGTTTGATACCCATATTGTAGGGAAATTTTAAGGTTTTCGGGCAACCACATTTTGACCGATAACTCAGTTATCGATAAATTTATCGAAATATATCGAAGTCAAAATGAAACCTGAGGTCTTCCCCTTTCGTTTGATACCCATCTTGTAGGGAAATTTTAAGGTTTTCGGGCAATCACATTTTGACCGATAACTCAGTTATCGATAAATTTATCGCAATATATCGATGTCCAAATGAAACCTGGGGCATTTTGACCGATAACTCAGTTATCGATCAATTTATCGTAATATATCGATGTCCAAATGAAACCTGGGGCCTTCACCTTTCGTTTGATACCCATATTGTAGGGAAATTTTAAGGTTTTCGGGCAACCACATTTTCACCGATAACTCAGTTATCGATAAATTTATCGAAATATGTCGATGTCCAAGTGAAACCTGGGACCTTCACCTTTCGTTTGATACCCATATTGTAGGGAATTTTTTAGGTTTTTGGGGGGTTGGGGTCAAAATTCTGCTTTTTTGGAAATTCTGTATTCATAATTCCGGAAGTCGAAACACCGGAAATCAAAATTATGGAAGTCAATATTCTGGAATCCAAAATTCTGGATAACGAAATTCTAAATTGCAAAATTCTGGAAAGCAAAATTCTGAAATTCAGAATTTTGTAATTAATGATTAAAAATGCGTGTTGATAACAAAAAAGTACGTTTTAAGACAAAAAATCAAGAACGGGAAAATCTAAAATTGAGACCTGTGGTGCTGCATTTTAGAACGGTGTTTTTCTTTGAGAGTACAAGTTGGCTCTTTAAAATATTTTTAGCTGTTCCGTTTTCTTCTAATTTTTAACTTAAGGGCATTTCTTGATGGCAGATAATGTCCAATATGTTTTTCTGTCATAGATACCGAACGCTGAATTATTTGGCTAGGCTGCAGATAACTCGAGCGAACCATATTTTTAACCAGATTATTTCTCTCTGCAACCGATTTTTTATGCGCACATGGATCATGAGAATGTTCATTTTTTTTTTCGTATAACATTTCACAGCCATGAATTTGTACAGAATTTTGCCTTTAACATTTAACTGGACTTGTTCTGAAGGAATTAAAGACAAATGTACCGTGCCTATTGACACACAATTTCATGGCTGTGAAATGTTATACGAAAATAAATATAGTTTAAAAAAACTAAAACTCACGCTTTTAGAGAGTATTGAACTAAAAAGTTGAAAATAATTTTGAAAACCCTACACAGTAGTATTGTGGAAAAACCGTGGTCCGCTATGTTCCATAATCTTCGTTTTTTATTTAAATTATTTTTACCTTTTTAGTGCAATATTCTTTAAAAGCGCGTGTTTTCGCGTTTTAAACTATATTTATTTTTTACTTTTTAGTTAAATGTGTTATGAAGTAATCGATAAATATATCGAAATATACCGCAGTGCAAACGAAACCTCTGGGCCTCCACTTTCGTTTGATACCCATATTGTAGGCAATTTTGAATATTATTGGACAACCTCATTTTGACCGATAACTCAGTTATCGATAAATATATCGAAATATTCCAAAATCCAATAGAAACCTGTAGAACTTCCCTTTGTTTGACACCCATATTGAAGACACATTTCAAGGTTTTTGTGACAGTCATATGCCACTATCGGATAGACTGAAGTAGAGTTACATACAAACAAGCAAACATACATATGAATGTATGTACAAGTAAAGCTAGTGAAATCGTAGTAAAGAAACTAGCATTATGTGGGAAAAGCGTCCACCGCTCGATATACGAAAATTATGGCACAAAGCGGACCACGCTTTTTCCACAATACTACTGTGTAGGGTTTTCAAAAATATTTTCAACTTTTTAGTTCAATACTCTCTAAAAGCGTGAGTTTAAGTTTTTTTAAACTATATTTATTTTTTACTTTTTAGTCACATGTCCTATGGAATTATCGATAAATATATCGAAAAATACAGCAGTTCAAACAAAACCTCTGGACTTCCACTCTCGTTTGATACCCATATTGTTAGGAAGTTTTAAGGTATTTGGCCTCACATTTTGGCAATAACTCAGTTATCGATAAATTTATCGAAATATGTCGAAGTCCAAATGAAACCTGGGGCCATCCCCTTTCGTTTGATACCCACATTGTAGCGAAATTTTAGAGTTTTCGGGCAACCACATTTCGACCGATAACTCAGTTATCGATAAATTTATCGAAGTCCAAATGAAACCTGGGGCCTTCCCCTTTCGTTTGATACCCGTATTGTAGGGAAATTTTAAGGTTTTCGGGCAACCATATTTTGACCGATAACTCAGTTATCGATAAATTTATTGAAATATATCGATATCCAAGTGAAACCTGGGGCCTTCACCTTTCGTTTGATACCCATATTGTAGGGAATTTATTAGGTTTTTGGGCAACCACATTTTGACCGATAACTCAGTTATCGATAAATTTATCGAAATATATCCATGTCCAAATGAAACCTGGGGCCTTCACCTTTCGTTTGATACCCTATTGTAGGGAATTTTTTAGGGTTTTTGGCAACCACATTTTGACCGATAACTCAGTTATCGATAAATTTATTGAAATATATCGATATCCAAGTGAAACCTGGGGCATTCACCTTTCGTTTGATACCCATATTGAAGGGAATTTTTTAGGTTTTTGGGCAATCATATTTTGACCGATTACTCAGTTATCGATTCGCCATGAATATATGTTCGCCGAATGTGCCCCAACAAAAATTGCTGATTCTACCCCGAAGCATCACTTTTAACTTTTCCCTATTTTTTTTTCAACGGTTGACTTTTTTCATCCCTAAATAACACTTTTTCTTAAAAGTAACATTCTTACCATTCCGTTTTATTGAATTTTGTAAAAAAAACGCACAACAAAAACCTTAACACTTTTTCACTTACCAAACGAAAACACCATCAACACTCCCGAAAACACAAAAACACGTGTAATTTTGTAGAATGCTAAAAGAGAGTGGTGAGACATCAAATCGATAATTCTTACTAGTGGGTATGTTTTCGCTACCTAATGGCCATGTCAGATAATTCTTTCATACGGAAAACGCAATTGCCGAATGTACCCCAAAGCCGGAGGTACCCCAGTCTCTCCTATATCAACAAGAGCCACCACTCCTTATGAAAGCAACGAATAAGATGGATGCCGTTTTCTTTCAGGGTTTTGGAACATATATGTAATACTGTTTTGGAAATATCGATATAAATATGTTATTGTCTAATCAAAACAAAATGTGTAAAAGAAAATAGACCAGAACTGAAATAACACAAGAGTCGAAAAAAGAATTTACCAGCTGTCGAATTTACAAAACTGAGGAAAACAAAATTACCGAAACCCTGAAAGAAAACGGCATCCATCTTTTTCCTTGTATTTATAACGAGTGACGGCTCTTGTTGATATATTCTCTTTGACACCGCGTACGCGTTCCGCAGCCAAAGCAGTGTTAGCTCGAGTCCCGGTCGAGGCAAACCACAAAACAACGTGAGAAATAATTGTCATTCAGAAGAACTCTGAAAAATTATTTTTTTTTTTAATTTTTTTTTAATTTGACCCAAAATGTTCCTAAAATAAGCCCAATACGTTCTCAGAATTAGTTACAAATGTTCATAAATCAAGTCCAATCTGTTCGTAGAACACAAAACATGTTCTTGAAAAATCCGTTCTCAAAATAAGACAATCGTTCACGAGTCAAGTCAAAACGTTACTGACAGACTTTCGTGCACAAATGTTCTCAGTTTTGGACCTGTTTCGTTCGTTTTAGAACGATTTTTTCTTTGAGTGTATTGAAAAAATAGACATTCCTTTATTATCACTTTATGTTTTGGAAGGTCAACTATTTATTTTAAGTGAGAAAGTTATTAAAGTTATGGCGAATGCATTATTATTTTTGGAACAAAATCTTCGCTGCAGTTGTTAAATGAGAGCGACTGCTGGATTATGGACGGTACATTTGACGTTGTTCCAACCATGACGAGGCAGCTATTTTCCATACACGGAAGAGTAGAAAGACAAATTGTTTCGCTGGTTTTCTGTCTTATGACCAAAAAATCAAAGTCAATGTATATTTCTTAAATATAAGCAAATTTAGTATTTAGTATTTAGTATTTCTTTATTCAGTCTATGATAACAATATCTTACAGACTAGAAATGAACAGGAAAATTCCTTACTGACTAAATAGGCTGGAATTGAGTACTAGGGATAGAGTGAAGTAATCTTATCGACGAACTGGGATCTCGGCATTGCAAAGTCAAGATCTAGCGGTTTGTAAATATTGTTGATTTCGCTGACTGCCCTAGTAATGGGCGCAAGATAGTGGTAATTAGATTTTACTGTAATAAGATGGAAAGGGTAGTGGGAACGTAGGATGCGGTTTGGGACATTGAAGCAAAGTTGATCGAGTAGATTCACGATCAATTAAGCCATTAACAATGTCGGAAATGAACATTATCGAATGGATTGTGCGCCTACTAGAGAGAGATTTCAAGTTTATGAGCAAACACCGTGCATTATAGGATGGAAAGGGATCAACGAAATGAAGTGGATAGAGAGCAAAGCGAGTAAAGCTGCGCTGTACACGCTCGATTCTGTCAGAGTGAGAACTATATAGAGGGTTCCAGATAATTGATGCATATTCCAACTTAGACCGGACAAGACAAGTAAAAACGGATTTCCTTGTATAGGGATCTTTAAAGTCCTTCGCATAACGCTTCAAAAAGCCCAAATTCGAAAAGCCCTTAGGGATAACTGTGTTCACATGACTGACAAAGGTGAAACCAGAGTCAAACAGAACGCCTAGATCAGAAAATACCTCGACTGGGGACAGTTGATTATTAAGAATCGAGTAACTTGAACTGATGCGATTCCGGGTTTTCGACAAAGTTAAATGGAAACATTTATTGATATTGAGCAACAGTTTGTTTTTGGCACTCCAGTCAGTAAGATTGTTGAGTTCGTTTTGTAGACGAAGCACGTCAGACTGACAGGTAACTCTAGTAAACAATTTCAAGTCGTCGGCATATAGTAAAAATTTCGAGTGATTAAAACAGGACCGGATACCATTAATAAAAAGAACAAAAAGAAGCGGGCCCAGAATACTACCCTGCGGGACTCCAGAGGTGACCACAAAACAGTAAGATGCAGTACCAGCAATATCTACAAACGTTGTTCTGTTCGTGAGGTAGGAGCGCAACCACAGAAGAAACACTGAGTGAAAACCTAATCGTTCAAGCTTGTATAATAATAAATCATGAGAGACTGTATCAAGGGCTTTAGAGAAATCGGTGTAAATGGTATCCACCTGAGATCCACTCTTAAATGCCGATATACAGTACTCAGAAAAAACCGCAAGATTGGTTACAGTGGAGCGACCACGAACAAAACCATGCTGGTTGCGATCAATGATTTCTTTGACAGAGAAGAATAACTTTTCTTTTACCACCTTTTCAAAAAGTTTTGAAAATGTAGTTAATTTTGAAATTGGGCGGTAATTCCTGACATCATTTTTGTTACCTGATTTGTGGATGGGGGTAATGGAGCTCACCTTCCATTTGTCAATGAAATTACCAGAGGAGAGGGAGAGGTTAATTATATGGGTTAAAGGGAAGACTAGTGACGAACAGCAATTCTTGAGGAAAGAAGAGGAGAGGCCATCGGAATCTTTTTTATGAGACAGTTGCAGGGAAGAGATACCCATCTGAACATCTAGCTCGGTGATCGAAAGTGCTCCGAAATCAAGGTAATGCGGACCAAGATCATCACCATATGAGTTATAAGTGCTCACACCCGCATCGCTTACAAAGTTGGATTTGAAAAAGTCGGCAAAGAGATTAACAGATTCGAACAGAGAAGAGGAGGAAAAACCATCGAGAGTCATACAGGTGGGAATATTCGAGCACCCTTTCCTGGACCGAATGTAGTTCCAAAAAGCTTTGGGATTCGACTTCAACTCATTCCCATACCGAGATATATAATTGTTATAGAGTGTTTTATCAAGTTCATTGAATTCATTACTAAGGCTGACATACTTTTCTCTGAAGCTTAAATCATTAGTGGACTTGAAAAGTTTAAAATATTTGTTTCGTTTGTTCTTCAGTCTCTTAAGCCTTCTCGTATACCAAGGAAGCTTGTAACTCCGAGGAGAGATCAGATTTAGATTAGAGTTTAAGACTACGTGAATTTGTTCAAGAAATAACTCATAGCAATCGGAGACATTAGGTGAAAGAAAAATAGAATTCCAATCAATTTCATGGAGAATAGCATTTAAAGACTCATAATCGGCATTTCTGAAGTTTAAGGACTGGGGATCGATTGTGCGGATTATAGGAAATGTACAAAACTGAAGGGATAGAAAGAGCGGCACATGGTGCATATCAGACTTGCAGATAGGGAAATTACATTCTTGTAACTGAAAAATCAGGTTCTCATCAATAAATAAAAGGTCAAGAAAATTACCAAGCGTGTTGGGAATATAATTAATTTGGGTTAGATTAATGCTGGAAAGACTATCCAAGACATGGATCTCATGTGGAAGACTTGCATTAGAAGCAGTTAAGACACCATTCCTAAGCAGGTCAGACCATACGATCTTGTTTAAATTAAAATCGCCATGTATGCAAAAGTGGTCATCTTCGTGATTTTCATAGATGTGTAAAAAGTTATTGGTATGGAGTGAATATAAGTAGTCAGAACTGTTTGGCGGAATGTATGAGACGCAGATAAACTGGCTACCAAAGGTACCGAAAATGCGGACACACAGTTGATCTAAAAGCGAATCGGCATTTCTAAGAGCAACGATTGATGATCTAAATACACGTTTTACCGCAATTAAGACACCCCCACCCCTACTACAACCAGTTTTTAGCGCATCTCTATCCTTACGATAAATTTGAAAAATATTAGGGTCGAAAAACTCTGCATCAAAAAAATCGCTAGTTAACCACGTTTCGACTAGCACAAAAACATCAAACTCACATCGAGATGTAAATAAAAATACTTCTTTAGCCTTAGTACGCATTCCAGAGATATTTTGGTAATAAATTTTAAGAAGTTTATGATTTTCAATATTAGAGTAAGAAAGACTAGGAGCATTAACTACACTGTTGTTTAAGTTATTCGCCTTGGTCCCTTGGAACGTTACGAAATGGCTTGAAGTTTATCCCAGCTGGCCATAGATTTGGGTCTAAAAGCAGACTATAGAAATCTGGAGACACACCCAGTTTAAAATTAATTTTCCTTAGACTCTGGAGCGGAGTGTGTTTCTTAACCAATTTGTAGCATGAAATAAAATTATCCTCGATACCCGAATGCTTTTTGACATAATCAATAATCATATCTTCGGATACTGTCGGTTTAAAAGATGAAATATGTAACCATTTCCTGATAATGGCGACTTCCAACTCTGTAGAGGCATTTCGACCAACCACTAGAATTTTAGAGTTGAAGACATTCATGTGACGCGCAGTAGTGTAATTGTTATGCATATCATCACACTGTTGAAGTGTCTGCAGGTTATCGATATTTACCTCTTCATTAGTATCAGCGGCAGAGTTATCAGAAATAGGCTGCAATGTAGGAAAAGTAAATGATGCTGATGCCGGCCCCGAAACGTTGTTGTTGGTAGAATTAGATGCAATAGCCGTGACATTAGCAGCAGCAATATTTGAGAAAGTGGAAGGCAATGATGGGGTAGTGGCAGTGCGTGCAGCAGACACGTTATTATTTTTGGGTGGGGTTTTCAAGTTTGCTTTAGCAAGAGAACCAGTGAGCAGGCGCTTAAGTTATTAAAATGCACGATTCTGCTCAAATTTTGGGAAAAAATTTCCAGAATTACTTCTGGAAAACGTAAATTCCGGAATTATGAAAAACCAGAATTTTGAAATACAGCCAAAAAAGGCGAAGGAAGTGCGGAATTCCGATTTCCAGAATTTTGTCGACCCAGAATTTTGATTCCGGAATTTTGACTTCAGAATTTTAATTTTAGAATTTTGACCGTTTCCGGTTTTTGGGCAACCACATTTTGACCGATAACTCAGTTATCGATAAATTTATCGCAATATATCGATGTCCAAATGAAACCTGGGGCCTTCACCTTTCGTTTGATACCCATATTGTAGGGAATTTTTTATGGTTTTCGGGCAACCACATTTTGACCGATAAATCAGTTATCGATAAATTTATCGAAATATGTCGATGTCCAAATTAGACCTGGGGCCTTCACCATTCGTTTGATACCCATATTGTAGGGAAATTTTGAGGTTTTTGGGCATTCACATTTTAACCGATAACTCAGTTATCGATACATTTATCGAAATATATCGAAGTCAAAATGAAACCTGGGGTCTTCCCCTTACGTTTGATACCCATATTGTAGGGAAATTTTAAGGTTTTCGGGCAACCACATTTTGACCGATAACTCAGTTATCGATAAATTTATCGCAATATATCGATGTCCAAATGAAACCTGGGGCCTTCACCTTTCGTTTGATACCTGTTATGTAGCTGGTAGTTTGTTTGGTGAGGAGTGGTGGCAAGCAGGTATGCTTGCTTCCCAGGCTAGCTCGTCAGCGTGGGGCAGGGTACTTTCCACCACCCTCACCTACAGCCACATGAACAAAAATAGGGTTCATACCTGCATGTGCTAGAAAAAGTAAGAGTGCAAAAGTAAAAGATATGAAGCGCGGAAAGGGGGAAAGATCGCTGAAAGAAAATAAAAACATAAGAAAATATAAGGGTAAGGGAGAGGCCTGTCCTGGCAGGTGGAGTCTTCCCTCCCACTTCCGCGCAACTTGCGCGAAACCATGGGCACTGTGTTGACTCCAAATTTCTTACAGTGCCCCCAATCCTGAGTCAAGTCTATTAGTCGGTCTCTTAGTAATTTTTGTTAATGCTCAACTTCACATACCCGTGCGCGCGCAAGCGCAGCACCCACACCAAAATCAAATCTTTTAACCCTGCATGTTGGCAAACGAGAAACCTTATTTCAGCTTTCCATTACAATTTATTTAATAAAATAATTCCTAAAGTAATCCTATATCTAGTTTGGGTGTTTTATCCTAACTCTAAAATTCAATCAATTTCTAAATTTCTTATTAGGTAGATATGTATCTTAGCCTAGCAAAAGGTAATAAAAAGAGGATAACAATCCTAGCAAAAGGTAATACAAAAGGATAACAATGAAAAATTAAATTACAAAAGGCAAAAAAAACTTATCGACTAATTATACTACAACTTTGTTATGTAAATGGTAAACAAAAAATAAAAAAATTCCAAACACGAAATTATAGACAAAAAATAAAATTCTAAGACCCCCTAATGTAGCGGCCGTTGATCTTTCGATCAGCTGATCGCTGTCCTACTGACCCAGATTTCAATTTCAAGATCAAGGCCAAGTGTAGTTATGTATGTAAGAAAAATAATATGAAAAAAAAGAATTGAGAGTGTTCTTTTTTTTTCTCCCCTTTTTTTTCTAATCCCTTTGGGTACCTTGGGAGTAGGGTGGGATTACGCGCTCAATAGACGTACATACATATCGACATATATACATATCATGCATTACTCACCAAGTCACTGCTCCAATGGCGCCACTGCACTGTGCTGAAAAAAGAGAAACTCGATTGCATATATATATGTACTACTAGCACTCGGTCATGCGCACAATGACCACTCTCGCCCACTCAGCCAGATCACTCGCTTTAGGCGGAACCGAATGTCCGAAAAGTTCGGGTGTCCGAGTGATACATTTCGAGCCTGGATAAGGTGGTGACAGTAGAAAGACAGATGGAAAAGGAATTTAAAAAGGTAAAAAAAAACTGATTAAAATTTATAAAAAAAAAATGAAGTGTCAAAAAGGTAGGAAGTAGTGTTAAAAAAAACGTGGGTGAGATTGTGATGGTGTTAGTGGTGGTGCACTAAATTGTCGAACAAAAAGGATAAAGTGGGAGATAGAAAATGGAGCAGAAAGAATTTAACAATGGCAAATGGTAATGGAAACTGAACTAGCTAAAAGTAGGTGGGGAATTAATAAACGAAGAGAAAATGACCAAAGGAAACAAAAAAATGGGATGAAAATTTAGGTGATTAAAATAAAATAATTCGAAATACGAAGTCGAATCGATGAACAAAAAAAAATTAAACTTTTAGCTTTAACTTTAGAAAAAAACAGAAATACTAAAAAAATTCGCTAGTCTGCTAAAAAAAAAACTCCACCCAAATGCCCATATAAAAGGAAACCTAAATCCTAACGAAGGAAATGATGGATGGCAAAGAAAAATTAAATGAAGTGGAAACTAAAAGAATCGGTTCAAAAAATACAAACTGAAATGGGAACTTAAGTAAAAAGATTAGAAAAAAATGACACCTTTCAACCCCGAATTCCAACCAACCCAAAATGCCCCTAAAGGTCTAATGCCCTTGATATAGCTATGTTTTTAAACCAATTATAAGTATATGCAAAAAAAAAACTAAATAAAAAAACTAAGTATAAAAAAATATTAAAATTTAAAACTATAAAATAATATATATATAACTCAAATATGAAAACGCTCCTTGTGTATGTTGCCTGGATATCTGGTGGATGTGTTGTTGAGTGTGATGTTGTAGTCTCAAGTTTGTTGGCATCCGTGCCGCCCGGTTTGGCTGGTGCACTCACAAAAGGTTTTACCACCTTTGGTTTGTTTTTGTTGTTGTGGTGCTAAGTGTTGTGCAAATTATCAGTGTATCTGTGTTGTTTTTGTGGTGAATGTCTGGCTGATGTCTCATTAATAGCAGTGAAAGTGTTCATTGTCTCTATGCTGTTTTTGTATCATGTGACTTGTTGTTGTTTTTTGTTATCTATGTTTTAGGCGCATTTCCTTAGCGTTTTGCCGCCAAAATCCTGCACCCTGGAGGTACTCCCGGTGGCAATGCAACCTGGATCCACCCAGCAAACCATAAGAGCTCTAAATGAGCGCATATGGGACTCTTTCATCTGAGCGCTCACATTCATAATGAGTTCATAAAACAATCATAAACAGTCATAAAATGCTCGTATTTGAGTGGCTTTTCCTATGAAACTGGTCATTCATAAATGAGCTCTCAGTCTTATGCATAAAAGATTATTTTTCGAATGTTTTTATGAGCTCTGAAAAGAGCGCATGAAAGAGTCTTTTTCGAATGATTTTTTGTACGAATTAAGAGCTTCCTTTTCTTCTTAATTTTTATTAATTTCTTTCCAATTTTAAATTTTCCTTTCCTTTCTCATGACTTCTCCCATTCCCTTTTCCTATTCCTTGCACTTTAAATTTTCCTTTTAAATATGTAGAAACAAATAGGTAAACATTCATTGCATATCTAACATTCAAATATTGTTCATTAACTATTTTCTTACAAAAACTTATTTCAAAAAGAAAAATCATAACGTACTTGAATCCAAATAATGAAAGTAAAAGGTATTTATAGGGGCACACTCAGAAAAACTCATAAAACAATCATATTTATGTACACCCTCATAAAAGCTCACATAATGATCATAATTATGGGCATGTTCTGAAAAAACTCATAAAAAGGCTCATATTAGAGCTCAGATTTAAGAGCGCTCCGAAGCTGGTTTGCTGGGCAGACAAAAAAAAAGAAACGCGCAAATTGAAGTAAACTTTTAAGGTTGTAGGAGGGGGTTTATTACGGGAAAAGGACAAGGGAAGCATATTTAAACATACATAAGTATGTTCTTTTGTTTGCCTGGCCGTAGCTGCACATACACACAACTATCTGTGCGTCGATGCACCTACGTGCATGCAATTTTGCTATTTGGCTTGCCAGGGAGATTGGCCGTGAAATACAACCAACCTCGCCGCAGAGCGTGCCAGGGAATACATAATGGGGAAATGAACAACTTACCGGGATTTTCCTGGGGTTTGGGTATACAACAAAGGTTGCTGGTCGGGTCCGCTCCTGGCCGTGTTTGATTTAAATTTAAAAATGTTAGCCGCGAACTTAATTTGACTATGCGCGGTTTTAAGCTCGGTTTAAAAAATCCGCGCACTTCACTTCACTTAACTTGCTTAGCTAGCTACACTCACTTCAGGGCACAGTTTTAACGCAACTTTGGCCCGTTGACTTTTTATACCTTCCGCCGTGGTAAAGCTACCTTTTCGGGAAAGTTTCCATATAGGCATACAATAAGTATTCGTTTTTCCCGCATTCTCAAATACACACTCATACATTCACACAAGATACTAATATGGTCATTTCTTTCTAACATAGATATAATGATGCTAGTGTTCAGCGACATTGCCTCTGTTACCGTGCCTGTTGCTAACAGCAAACATCAATGCTATCTGCAGCAGTAACACAAGCAATGTTGATGAAGCCGAGCTGCACTATATCCATTAAAACTTACTCCTTTAAAACTTACGTTAATTATCAATAACCTAAACCAAAAAGGTATATAGAAAAAAAGTAATATAAAAAGTATAGTAATAAAAAAAAATGGATTTCCGCTATTAAGAAATGCAGTGTAGAGGGGATAATTCGAATTATAGGTGATTGTTAAAAAAATGAAAGTTTTATAGGTATAAACAACTTTGTTAAATTATTCAGTTTCGTTTAAAATCGAATTCAATTAACCGCAGACCTTGGTTTAAGTGAAAATTTATTTAGATTTTACGTATTGGTGTGTGTGGTGCTGCCTTGGCGAAGGTCATGTGAAGGCATAAGTCTGTATCGTTGTGTCCATTTTCAGTCCTCGTACTGTCCTTTAGATTTAGCACTACACGCTCGGTGACGAATCGCTAAGTGTGGATGCTACACCTCCCAACTCTCATCGTGGCGACTTGTTGCAAACCTCACTTACCGATAATGCTGGATCATCGGCAAGGTAGCTTGAACAGGTCGTCACGAGCTTCTACCTATCGTCCGTCTCTAGCTGCGTGCCATACCAAGTACCACCTACTCAGATTAAAATCCAAGAAGGGAACCCTGGTATGGTGACTCAGCTTCCTCCTACTCTATTTGTCATGATGCCACAAGCTGTCAGGATAAATCCCAGCGGCGATGCCATCATGACGGTCCCTGTACAAGTCGAAGAAGGAAATTAAAGCAGTTATAGATAGGTAGGCAAGATAATAGAAAGGCAAACAAAATTAAAGAAGTTACTGATTTAATTATAGAATTGAAGTTAATTTAATTATTGATAGAAAAGACTAGAAGTTGTGGTAAAAATGAAAACTAACTAAGTGGGCTATTACCGTTGGACGCCATTGTTATGTAGCCAGTGGCGTGCCTTCCATATAAGCCAAAAAGCCCGGCTTGCCTAGCTAATCTCCTATAAGCTTCAAAATGTATCGTAACAATTTTTGTTTTATCGTTTACATTTGGTTTCTTAAAGGATAACTGGTTTTTATTTCCCTGCCTGCCACCTACTACCTAATCGCTGTTAATAGCATAGAAACATACCTACAGCTTTTCCTGCCACCTGTCGGCTGATAGCTCATTTACATAAAATTATTTCAGTGCGTGATGGCCATCTCTTACTTACTTACTTAAAACAGCCCTAAACCGCCTAGGCAATGATGGCCATCTCGCTTTTACTTATTGGCTTTTACCGGGCTTTCAAAACTAGTACGAATCTGTGTGCTGAAGCAATTGTTTTTTTTTTTTAATTTGGAAGTAATTTTATATGAAACTTTGAAGCCAGCTTCTGACTGGTGTTGCCATAAGCGAAAACGAAAATGAAATTTGTTTATGTATGTATCTACAATTTTAACGTGCAAAGCGCTCTACTCAAAAATTATTGGCGCATATTCTAAAGTAGAAAAAAAGAATTCAATAGTGGTAGGTGCTGTAATTTTTTTTTATTTGCTAGGCACTATAAAGTATAAAAAAGATGTTTAAGGTTTCTTAGCTTCTGTAATGTACCTAAATTGGGAATAGTGCGAAACTTTTCCCTTGGGTTGGAAAAGGTTAAAAAATCTGCAAACAATAACGTTAGCGGAACCTAAAAGTTTAAGTTTTTCCCCGTCTGCAAAAGTCGATAAATATCCTGAACTCTTCTTTGTCTGAAATGTTCTCTGGCAGCAGTATGTGCTTTCGTTGGGGTTGTAAAGACTGGGGCTTGCCTTGATTGATACACGTAGGCACGCCACTGTATGTAGCTGGTAATTTGTTTGGTGAGGAGTGGTGGCAAGCAGGTATGCTTGCATCCCAGGCTAGCTCGTCAGCGTGGGGCAGGGTACTTTCCACCACCCTCACCTACAGCCACATGAACAAAAATAGGGTTCATACCTGCATGTGCTAGAAAAAGTAAGAGTGCAAAAGTAAAAGATATGAAGCTCGGAAAGGGGGAAAGATCGCTGAAAGAAAAAAAAGCATAAGAAAATATAAGGGTAAGGGAGAGGCCTGTCCTGTCAGGTGGAGTCTTCCCTCCCACTTCCGCGCAACTTGCGCGAAACCATGGGCACTGTGTTGTCTCCAAATTTCTTACAGTGCCCCCAATCCTGAGTCAAGTCTATTAGTCGGTCTCTTAGTAATTTTTGTTAATGCTCACCTTCACATACCCGTGCGCGCGCAAGCGCAGCACCCACACCAAAATCAAATCTTTTAACCCTGCATGTTAGCAAACGAGAAACCTTATTTCAGCTTTCCATTACAATTTATTTAATAAAATAATTCCTAAAGTAATCCTATATCTAATTTGGGTGTTTTATCACAACTCTAAAATTCAATCAATTTCTAAATTTCTTATTAGGTAGATATGTATCTTAGCCTAGCAAAAGGTGATAAAAAGAGGATAACAATCTTAGCCTAGCAAAAGGTAATAAAAAAGGATAACAATGAAAAATGAAATTACAAAAGGTAAAAAAAACTTATCGACTAATTATACTACAACTTTGTTATGTAAATGGTAAAAAAAATAAAAAAATTCCAAACACGAAATTATAGAAAAAAAATATAATTCTAAGACCGCCTAATGTAGCGGCTGTTGATCTTTCGATCAGCTGATCGCTGTCCCACTGACCCAGATTTCAATTTCAAGATCAAGGCCAAGTGTAGTTATGTATGTAAGAAAAATAATATGAAAAAAAAGAATTGAGAGTGTTGTGTTTTTGTGTGCGTGAGATGGTGTGTTTCTAGGATGGTTATGTATGTACGTATATTCTTTCGCCTTTTTTTCTCGCCTTTTTTTCTAATCCCTTTTGGGTACCTTGGGAGTAGGGTGGGATTACGCGCTCAATAGACGTACATACATATCGACATATATACATATCATGCATTACTCACCAAGTCACTGCTCCAATGGCGCCACTGCAGAGTACCTGTGCTGAAAAAAGGGAAAATCGATTGCATATATATATGTACTCCTAGCACTCGGTCATGCGCCACTGACCACTCTCGCCCACTCAGCCAGATCACTCGCTTGTGATCTTGGCTTTCTTGAATTACAAATTTAGTGCCCTATGCTGCTCCTATGGATACACATGTCATGCGGCATCCCTCCGTATCTACACCCTAATTACTTTAGGCGGAACCGAATGTCCGAAAAGTTCGGGTGTCCGGGTGATACATTCCGAGCCTGGATAAGGTGGTGACAGTAGAAAGACAGATGGAAAAGGAATTTAAAAAGGTAAAAAAAAAAACTGATTAAAATTTATAAAAAAAAATGAAGTGTCAAAAAGGTAGGAAGTAGTGATAAAAAAAAACGTGGGTGAGATTGTGATGGTGTTAGTGGTGGTGCACTAAATTGTCGAACAAAAAGGATAAAGTGGGAGATAGAAAATGGAGCAGAAAGAATTTAACAATGGCAAATGGTAATGGAAACTGAACTAGCTAAAAGTAGGTGGGGAATTAATAAACGAAGAGAAAATGACCAAAGGAAACAAAAAAATGGGATGAAAATTTAGGTGATTAAAATAAAATAATTCGAAATACGAAGTCGAATCGATGAACAAAAAAAAATTAAACTTTTAGCTTTAACTTTAGAAAAAAACAGAAATACTAAATTCTTATCTATGTTTTAGGCGCATTTCCTTAGCGTTTTGCCGCCAAAATCCTGCACCCTGGAGGTACTCCCGGTGGCAATGCAACCTGGATCCACCCAGCAAACCATAAGAGCTCTAAATGAGCGCATATGGGACTCTTTCATCTGAGCGCTCACATTCATAATGAGTTCATAAAACAATCATAAACAGTCATAAAATGCTCGTATTTGAGTGGCTTTTCCTATGAAACTGGTCATTCATAAATGAGCTCTCAGTCTTATGCATAAAAGATTATTTTTCGAATGTTTTTATGAGCTCTGAAAAGAGCGCATGAAAGAGTCTTTTTCGAATGATTTTTTGTACGAATTAAGAGCTTCCTTTTCTTCTTAATTTTTATTAATTTCTTTCCAATTTTAAATTTTCCTTTCCTTTCTCATGACTTCTCCCATTCCCTTTTCCTATTCCTTGCACTTTAAATTTTCCTTTTAAATATGTAGAAACAAATAGGTAAACATTCATTGCATATCTAACATTCAAATATTGTTCATTAACTATTTTCTTACAAAAACTTATTTCAAAAAGAAAAATCATAACGTACTTGAATCCAAATAATGAAAGTAAAAGGTATTTATAGGGGCACACTCAGAAAAACTCATAAAACAATCATATTTATGTACACCCTCATAAAAGCTCACATAATGATCATAATTATGGGCATGTTCTGAAAAAACTCATAAAAAGGCTCATATTAGAGCTCAGATTTAAGAGCGCTCCGAAGCTGGTTTGCTGGGCAGACAAAAAAAAAGAAACGCGCAAATTGAAGTAAACTTTTAAGGTTGTAGGAGGGGGTTTATTACGGGAAAAGGACAAGGGAAGCATATTTAAACATACATAAGTATGTTCTTTTGTTTGCCTGGCCGTAGCTGCACATACACACAACTATCTGTGCGTCGATGCACCTACGTGCATGCAATTTTGCTATTTGGCTTGCCAGGGAGATTGGCCGTGAAATACAACCAACCTCGCCGCAGAGCGTGCCAGGGAATACATAATGGGGAAATGAACAACTTACCGGGATTTTCCTGGGGTTTGGGTATACAACAAAGGTTGCTGGTCGGGTCCGCTCCTGGCCGTGTTTGATTTAAATTCAAAAATGTTAGCCGCGAACTTAATTTGACTATGCGCGGTTTTAAGCTCGGTTTAAAAAATCCGCGCACTTCACTTCACTACTTCACTTAACTTGCTTAGCTAGCTACACTCACTTCAGGGCACAGTTTTAACGCAACTTTGGCCCGTTGACTTTTTATACCTTCCGCCGTGGTAAAGCTACCTTTTCGGGAAAGTTTCCATATAGGCATACAATAAGTATTCGTTTTTCCCGCATTCTCAAATACACACTCATACATTCACACAAGATACTAATATGGTCATTTCTTTCTAACATAGATATAATGATGCTAGTGTTCAGCGACATTGCCTCTGTTACCGTGCCTGTTGCTAACAGCAAACATCAATGCTATCTGCAGCAGTAACACAAGCAATGTTGATGAAGCCGAGCTGCACTATATCCATTAAAACTTACTCCTTTAAAACTTACGTTAATTATCAATAACCTAAACCAAAAAGGTATGTAGAAAAAAAGTAATATAAAAAGTATAGTAATAAAAAAAAATGGATTTCCGCTATTAAGAAATGCAGTGTAGAGGGGATAATTCGAATTATAGGTGATTGTTAAAAAAATGAAAGTTTTATAGGTATAAACAACTTTGTTAAATTATTCAGTTTCGTTTAAAATCGAATTCAATTAACCGCAGACCTTGGTTTAAGTGAAAATTTATTTAGATTTTACGTATTGGTGTGTGTGGTGCTGCCTTGGCGAAGGTCATGTGAAGGCATAAGTCTGTATCGTTGTGTCCATTTTCAGTCCTCGTACTGTCCTTTAGATTTAGCACTACACGCTCGGTGACGAATCGCTAAGTGTGGATGCTACACCTCCCAACTCTCATCGTGGCGACTTGTTGCAAACCTCACTTACCGATAATGCTGGATCATCGGCAAGGTAGCTTGAACAGGTCGTCACGAGCTTCTACCTATCGTCCGTCTCTAGCTGCGTGCCATACCAAGTACCACCTACTCAGATTAAAATCCAAGAAGGGAACCCTGGTATGGTGACTCAGCTTCCTCCTACTCTATTTGTCATGATGCCACAAGCTGTCAGGATAAATCCCAGCGGCGATGCCATCATGACGGTCCCTGTACAAGTCGAAGAAGGAAATTAAAGCAGTTATAGATAGGTAGGCAAGATAATAGAAAGGCAAACAAAATTAAAGAAGTTACTGATTTAATTATAGAATTGAAGTTAATTTAATTATTGATAGAAAAGACTAGAAGTTGTGGTAAAAATGAAAACTAACTAAGTGGGCTATTACCGTTGGACGCCATTGTTATGTAGCCAGTGGCGTGCCTTCCATATAAGCCAAAAAGCCCGGCTTGCCTAGCTAATCTCCTATAAGCTTCAAAATGTATCGTAACAATTTTTGTTTTATCGTTTACATTTGGTTTCTTAAAGGATAACTGGTTTTTATTTCCCTGCCTGCCACCTACTACCTAATCGCTGTTAATAGCATAGAAACATACCTACAGCTTTTCCTGCCACCTGTCGGCTGATAGCTCATTTACATAAAATTATTTCAGTGCGTGATGGCCATCTCTTACTTACTTACTTAAAACAGCCCTAAACCGCCTAGGCAATGATGGCCATCTCGCTTTTACTTATTGGCTTTTACCGGGCTTTCAAAACTAGTACGAATCTGTGTGCTGAAGCAATTGTTTTTTTTTTTTAATTTGGAAGTAATTTTATATGAAACTTTGAAGCCAGCTTCTGACTGGTGTTGCCATAAGCGAAAACGAAAATGAAATTTGTTTATGTATGTATCTACAATTTTAACGTGCAAAGCGCTCTACTCAAAAATTATTGGCGCATATTCTAAAGTAGAAAAAAAGAATTCAATAGTGGTAGGTGCTGTAATTTTTTTTTATTTGCTAGGCACTATAAAGTATAAAAAAGATGTTTAAGGTTTCTTAGCTTCTGTAATGTACCTAAATTGGGAATAGTGCGAAACTTTTCCCTTGGGTTGGAAAAGGTTAAAAAATCTGCAAACAATAACGTTAGCGGAACCTAAAAGTTTAAGTTTTTCCCCGTCTGCAAAAGTCGATAAATATCCTGAACTCTTCTTTGTCTGAAATGTTCTCTGGCAGCAGTATGTGCTTTCGTTGGGGTTGTAAAGACTGGGGCTTGCCTTGATTGATACACGTAGGCACGCCACTGTATGTAGCTGGTAATTTGTTTGGTGAGGAGTGGTGGCAAGCAGGTATGCTTGCATCCCAGGCTAGCTCGTCAGCGTGGGGCAGGGTACTTTCCACCACCCTCACCTACAGCCACATGAACAAAAATAGGGTTCATACCTGCATGTGCTAGAAAAAGTAAGAGTGCAAAAGTAAAAGATATGAAGCTCGGAAAGGGGGAAAGATCGCTGAAAGAAAAAAAAGCATAAGAAAATATAAGGGTAAGGGAGAGGCCTGTCCTGTCAGGTGGAGTCTTCCCTCCCACTTCCGCGCAACTTGCGCGAAACCATGGGCACTGTGTTGTCTCCAAATTTCTTACAGTGCCCCCAATCCTGAGTCAAGTCTATTAGTCGGTCTCTTAGTAATTTTTGTTAATGCTCACCTTCACATACCCGTGCGCGCGCAAGCGCAGCACCCACACCAAAATCAAATCTTTTAACCCTGCATGTTAGCAAACGAGAAACCTTATTTCAGCTTTCCATTACAATTTATTTAATAAAATAATTCCTAAAGTAATCCTATATCTAATTTGGGTGTTTTATCACAGCTCTAAAATTCAATCAATTTCTAAATTTCTTATTAGGTAGATATGTATCTTAGCCTAGCAAAAGGTGATAAAAAGAGGATAACAATCTTAGCCTAGCAAAAGGTAATAAAAAAGGATAACAATGAAAAATGAAATTACAAAAGGTAAAAAAAACTTATCGACTAATTATACTACAACTTTGTTATGTAAATGGTAAAAAAAATAAAAAAATTCCAAACACGAAATTATAGAAAAAAAATATAATTCTAAGACCCCCTAATGTAGCGGCTGTTGATCTTTCGATCAGCTGATCGCTGTCCCACTGACCCAGATTTCAATTTCAAGATCAAGGCCAAGTGTAGTTATGTATGTAAGAAAAATAATATGAAAAAAAAGAATTGAGAGTGTTGTGTTTTTGTGTGCGTGAGATGGTGTGTTTCTAGGATGGTTATGTATGTACGTATATTCTTTCGCCTTTTTTTCTCGCCTTTTTTTCTAATCCCTTTTGGGTACCTTGGGAGTAGGGTGGGATTACGCGCTCAATAGACGTACATACATATCGACATATATACATATCATGCATTACTCACCAAGTCACTGCTCCAATGGCGCCACTGCAGAGTACCTGTGCTGAAAAAAGGGAAAATCGATTGCATATATATATGTACTCCTAGCACTCGGTCATGCGCCACTGACCACTCTCGCCCACTCAGCCAGATCACTCGCTTGTGATCTTGGCTTTCTTGAATTACAAATTTAGTGCCCTATGCTGCTCCTATGGATACACATGTCATGCGGCATCCCTCCGTATCTACACCCTAATTACTTTAGGCGGAACCGAATGTCCGAAAAGTTCGGGTGTCCGGGTGATACATTCCGAGCCTGGATAAGGTGGTGACAGTAGAAAGACAGATGGAAAAGGAATTTAAAAAGGTAAAAAAAAAAACTGATTAAAATTTATAAAAAAAAATGAAGTGTCAAAAAGGTAGGAAGTAGTGATAAAAAAAAACGTGGGTGAGATTGTGATGGTGTTAGTGGTGGTGCACTAAATTGTCGAACAAAAAGGATAAAGTGGGAGATAGAAAATGGAGCAGAAAGAATTTAACAATGGCAAATGGTAATGGAAACTGAACTAGCTAAAAGTAGGTGGGGAATTAATAAACGAAGAGAAAATGACCAAAGGAAACAAAAAAATGGGATGAAAATTTAGGTGATTAAAATAAAATAATTCGAAATACGAAGTCGAATCGATGAACAAAAAAAATTAAACTTTTAGCTTTAACTTTAGAAAAAAACAGAAATACTAAAAAAATTCGCTAGTCTGCTAAAAAAAAAACTCCACCCAAATGCCCATATAAAAGGAAACCTAAATCCTAACGAAGGAAATGATGGATGGCAAAGAAAAATTAAATGAAGTGGAAACTAAAAGAATCGGTTCAAAAAATACAAACTGAAATGGGAACTTAAGTAAAAAGATTAGAAAAAAATGACACCTTTCAACCCCGAATTCCAACCAACCCAAAATGCCCCTAAAGGTCTAATGCCCTTGATATAGCTATGTTTTTAAACCAATTATAAGTATATGCAAAAAAAAAACTAAATAAAAAAACTAAGTATAAAAAAATATTAAAATTTAAAACTATAAAATAATATATATATAACTCAAATATGAAAACGCTCCTTGTGTATGTTGCCTGGATATCTGGTGGATGTGTTGTTGAGTGTGGTGTTGATTATGTGGCTGGATCTCTGGTGGATGTGTTGTTGAGTGTGATGTTGTAGTCTCAAGTTTGTTGGCATCCGTGCCGCCCGGTTTGGCTGGTGCACTCACAAAAGGTTTTACCACCTTTGGTTTGTTTTTGTTGTTGTGGTGCTAAGTGTTGTGCAAATTATCAGTGTATCTGTGTTGTTTTTGTGGTGAATGTCTGGCTGATGTCTCATTAATAGCAGTGAAAGTGTTCATTGTCTCTATGCTGTTTTTGTATCATGTGACTTGTTGTTGTTTTTTGTTATCTATGTTTTAGGCGCATTTCCTTAGCGTTTTGCCGCCAAAATCCTGCACCCTGGAGGTACTCCCGGTGGCAATGCAACCTGGATCCACCCAGCAAACCATAAGAGCTCTAAATGAGCGCATATGGGACTCTTTCATCTGAGCGCTCACATTCATAATGAGTTCATAAAACAATCATAAACAGTCATAAAATGCTCGTATTTGAGTGGCTTTTCCTATGAAACTGGTCATTCATAAATGAGCTCTCAGTCTTATGCATAAAAGATTATTTTTCGAATGTTTTTATGAGCTCTGAAAAGAGCGCATGAAAGAGTCTTTTTCGAATGATTTTTTGTACGAATTAAGAGCTTCCTTTTCTTCTTAATTTTTATTAATTTCTTTCCAATTTTAAATTTTCCTTTCCTTTCTCATGACTTCTCCCATTCCCTTTTCCTATTCCTTGCACTTTAAATTTTCCTTTTAAATATGTAGAAACAAATAGGTAAACATTCATTGCATATCTAACATTCAAATATTGTTCATTAACTATTTTCTTACAAAAACTTATTTCAAAAAGAAAAATCATAACGTACTTGAATCCAAATAATGAAAGTAAAAGGTATTTATAGGGGCACACTCAGAAAAACTCATAAAACAATCATATTTATGTACACCCTCATAAAAGCTCACATAATGATCATAATTATGGGCATGTTCTGAAAAAACTCATAAAAAGGCTCATATTAGAGCTCAGATTTAAGAGCGCTCCGAAGCTGGTTTGCTGGGCAGACAAAAAAAAAGAAACGCGCAAATTGAAGTAAACTTTTAAGGTTGTAGGAGGGGGTTTATTACGGGAAAAGGACAAGGGAAGCATATTTAAACATACATAAGTATGTTCTTTTGTTTGCCTGGCCGTAGCTGCACATACACACAACTATCTGTGCGTCGATGCACCTACGTGCATGCAATTTTGCTATTTGGCTTGCCAGGGAGATTGGCCGTGAAATACAACCAACCTCGCCGCAGAGCGTGCCAGGGAATACATAATGGGGAAATGAACAACTTACCGGGATTTTCCTGGGGTTTGGGTATACAACAAAGGTTGCTGGTCGGGTCCGCTCCTGGCCGTGTTTGATTTAAATTTAAAAATGTTAGCCGCGAACTTAATTTGACTATGCGCGGTTTTAAGCTCGGTTTAAAAAATCCGCGCACTTCACTTCACTACTTCACTTAACTTGCTTAGCTAGCTACACTCACTTCAGGGCACAGTTTTAACGCAACTTTGGCCCGTTGACTTTTTATACCTTCCGCCGTGGTAAAGCTACCTTTTCGGGAAAGTTTCCATATAGGCATACAATAAGTATTCGTTTTTCCCGCATTCTCAAATACACACTCATACATTCACACAAGATACTAATATGGTCATTTCTTTCTAACATAGATATAATGATGCTAGTGTTCAGCGACATTGCCTCTGTTACCGTGCCTGTTGCTAACAGCAAACATCAATGCTATCTGCAGCAGTAACACAAGCAATGTTGATGAAGCCGAGCTGCACTATATCCATTAAAACTTACTCCTTTAAAACTTACGTTAATTATCAATAACCTAAACCAAAAAGGTATGTAGAAAAAAAGTAATAGAAAAAGTATAGTAATAAAAAAAAATGGATTTCCGCTATTAAGAAATGCAGTGTAGAGGGGATAATTCGAATTATAGGTGATTGTTAAAAAAATGAAAGTTTTATAGGTATAAACAACTTTGTTAAATTATTCAGTTTCGTTTAAAATCGAATTCAATTAACCGCAGACCTTGGTTTAAGTGAAAATTTATTTAGATTTTACGTATTGGTGTGTGTGGTGCTGCCTTGGCGAAGGTCATGTGAAGGCATAAGTCTGTATCGTTGTGTCCATTTTCAGTCCTCGTACTGTCCTTTAGATTTAGCACTACACGCTCGGTGACGAATCGCTAAGTGTGGATGCTACACCTCCCAACTCTCATCGTGGCGACTTGTTGCAAACCTCACTTACCGATAATGCTGGATCATCGGCAAGGTAGCTTGAACAGGTCGTCACGAGCTTCTACCTATCGTCCGTCTCTAGCTGCGTGCCATACCAAGTACCACCTACTCAGATTAAAATCCAAGAAGGGAACCCTGGTATGGTGACTCAGCTTCCTCCTACTCTATTTGTCATGATGCCACAAGCTGTCAGGATAAATCCCAGCGGCGATGCCATCATGACGGTCCCTGTACAAGTCGAAGAAGGAAATTAAAGCAGTTATAGATAGGTCGCCAAGATAATAGAAAGGCAAAAAAAATTAAAGAAGTTACTGATTTAATTATAGAATTGAAGTTAATTTAATTATTGATAGAAAAGACTAGAAGTTGTGGTAAAAATGAAAACTAACTAAGTGGGCTATTACCGTTGGACGCCATTGTTATGTAGCCAGTGGCGTGCCTTCCATATAAGCCAAAAAGCCCGGCTTGCCTAGCTAATCTCCTATAAGCTTCAAAATGTATCGTAACAATTTTTGTTTTATCGTTTACATTTGGTTTCTTAAAGGATAACTGGTTTTTATTTCCCTGCCTGCCACCTACTACCTAATCGCTGTTAATAGCATAGAAACATACCTACAGCTTTTCCTGCCACCTGTCGGCTGATAGCTCATTTACATAAAATTATTTCAGTGCGTGATGGCCATCTCTTACTTACTTACTTAAAACAGCCCTAAACCGCCTAGGCAATGATGGCCATCTCGCTTTTACTTATTGGCTTTTACCGGGCTTTCAAAACTAGTACGAATCTGTGTGCTGAAGCAATTGTTTTTTTTTTTTAATTTGGAAGTAATTTTATATGAAACTTTGAAGCCAGCTTCTGACTGGTGTTGCCATAAGCGAAAACGAAAATGAAATTTGTTTATGTATGTATCTACAATTTTAACGTGCAAAGCGCTCTACTCAAAAATTATTGGCGCATATTCTAAAGTAGAAAAAAAGAAGGTGCTGTAATTTTTTTTTATTTGCTAGGCACTATAAAGTATAAAAAAGATGTTTAAGGTTTCTTAGCTTCTGTAATGTACCTAAATTGGGAATAGTGCGAAACTTTTCCCTTGGGTTGGAAAAGGTTAAAAAATCTGCAAACAATAACGTTAGCGGAACCTAAAAGTTTAAGTTTTTCCCCGTCTGCAAAAGTCGATAAATATCCTGAGCTCTTCTTTGTCTGAAATGTTCTCTGGCAGCAGTATGTGCTTTCGTTGGGGTTGTAAAGACTGGGGCTTGCCTTGATTGATACACGTAGGCACGCCACTGTATGTAGCTGGTAATTTGTTTGGTGAGGAGTGGTGGCAAGCAGGTATGCTTGCATCCCAGGCTAGCTCGTCAGCGTGGGGCAGGGTACTTTCCACCACCCTCACCTACAGCCACATGAACAAAAATAGGGTTCATACCTGCATGTGCTAGAAAAAGTAAGAGTGCAAAAGTAAAAGATATGAAGCTCGGAAAGGGGGAAAGATCGCTGAAAGAAAAAAAAGCATAAGAAAATATAAGGGTAAGGGAGAGGCCTGTCCTGTCAGGTGGAGTCTTCCCTCCCACTTCCGCGCAACTTGCGCGAAACCATGGGCACTGTGTTGTCTCCAAATTTCTTACAGTGCCCCCAATCCTGAGTCAAGTCTATTAGTCGGTCTCTTAGTAATTTTTGTTAATGCTCACCTTCACATACCCGTGCGCGCGCAAGCACAGCACCCACACCAAAATCAAATCTTTTAACCCTGCATGTTAGCAAACGAGAAACCTTATTTCAGCTTTCCATTACAATTTATTTAATAAAATAATTCCTAAAGTAATCCTATATCTAATTTGGGTGTTTTATCACAACTCTAAAATTCAATCAATTTCTAAATTTCTTATTAGGTAGATATGTATCTTAGCCTAGCAAAAGGTGATAAAAAGAGGATAACAATCTTAGCCTAGCAAAAGGTAATAAAAAAGGATAACAATGAAAAATGAAATTACAAAAGGTAAAAAAAACTTATCGACTAATTATACTACAACTTTGTTATGTAAATGGTAAAAAAAATAAAAAAATTCCAAACACGAAATTATAGAAAAAAAAAATATAATTCTAAGACCCCCTAATGTAGCGGCTGTTGATCTTTCGATCAGCTGATCGCTGTCCCACTTACCCAGATTTCAATTTCAAGATCAAGGCCAAGTGTAGTTATGTATGTAAGAAAAATAATATGAAAAAAAAGAATTGAGAGTGTTGTGTTTTTGTGTGCGTGAGATGGTGTGTTTCTAGGATGGTTATGTATGTACGTATATTCTTTCGCCTTTTTTTTCTCCCCTTTTTTTCTAATCCCTTTTGGGTACCTTGGGAGTAGGGTGGGATTACGCGCTCAATAGACGTACATACATATCGACATATATACATATCATGCATTACTCACCAAGTCACTGCTCCAATGGCGCCACTGCAGAGTACCTGTGCTGAAAAAAGAGAAACTCGATTGCATATATATATGTACTCCTAGCACTCGGTCATGCGCCACTGACCACTCTCGCCCACTCAGCCAGATCACTCGCTTGTGATCTTGGCTTTCTTGAATTACAAATTTAGTGCCCTATGCTGCTCCTATGGATACACATGTCATGCGGCATCCCTCCGTATCTACACCCTAATTACTTTAGGCGGAACCGAATGTCCGAAAAGTTCGGGTGTCCGGGTGATACATTCCGAGCCTGGATAAGGTGGTGACAGTAGAAAGACAGATGGAAAAGGAATTTAAAAAGGTAAAAAAAAAAAAACTGATTAAAATTTATAAAAAAAAATGAAGTGTCAAAAAGGTAGGAAGTAGTGATAAAAAAAACGTGGGTGAGATTGTGATGGTGTTAGTGGTGGTGCACTAAATTGTCGAACAAAAAGGATAAAGTGGGAGATAGAAAATGGAGCAGAAAGAATTTAACAATGGCAAATGGTAATGGAAACTGAACTACCTAAAAGTAGGTGGGGAATTAATAAATGAAGAGAAAATGACCAAAGGAAACAAAAAAATGGGATGAAAATTTAGGTGATTAAAATAAAATAATTCGAAATACGAATTCGAATCGATGAATAAAAAAAATTAAACTTTTAGCTTTACCCTGCAGCGAAACCTCAAACCAGTCAGAAAAATACTAGTATACAACTAGAATTTTCTGGCTGAATTCGTACTAGTCAAGAAATATCCATTTCATACCAGAATACAACTAGAATTTTCTGTCTGAATTCATACTAGTCAGGAAATATCCATTTCATGCTAGTATACAACTATAACTTTCTGGCAGAACTCATACTAGTCAGGAAATATCCATTTCATACCAGAATACAACTAGAATTTTCTGTCTGAATTCATACTAGTCAGGAAATATCCATTTCATACTAGTATACAACTATAACTTTCTGGCAGAACTCATACTAGTCAGGAAATATCCATTTCATACTAGTATACAACTATAACTTTCTGGCAGAACTCATACTAGTCAGGAAATATCCATTTCATGCCAGTGTACAACTAGAAATTTCTGGCTTTACCCATACTAGTCTGGATGAAATTATACCAGTTGAAAAATACAAAATTCATTCGTTTCGTTTTCTCTTATAATTCATAGATGCTTTTTCGTGATAGGGTAAATACAAATAGCCGCTGCTTTCTTAAGAATAAACATGAAAACAAAGTCGAGGGATAAAATAAAGGGTAAGCCATGGAAATTCTGGTTGAAATCATACTAGTCCAGGTTCAATGCTTTTTTGACTAGTATAGGACTAGTATATTTCACACTAGTCATTTTTGGACTAGTATGTGGACTAGTTCATTTTATGGAAATTATACTAGTCCAGGTTAAACTAGTATGGAACTGGTATTTTACAACTAGTATGAAACTGGTATTTCCTGACTAGTAGATAACTGATATATTCTGGTCGAAATCTTACAATTGACATCTCGTAGGACATCAACACGTAAAAAATACCAGTTGCTTATATGGAAAAAAGACAGAACACTGACTAGTTGGGCCCGGTGCACCAACTAGTTGTAAAGTAGTTTTCAACTAGTTGCTTTCGCTGCAGGGTAACTTTAGAAAAAAAAACCGAAATACTAAAAAAATTCGCTAGTCTGCTAAAAAACTCCACCCAAATGCCCATATAAAAGGAAACCTAAATCCTAACGAAGAAAGTGACGGATGGCAAAGAAAAATTAAATGAAGTGGAAACTAAAAGAATCGGTTCATAAAAATACAAACTGAAATGGGAACTTAAGTAAAAAGATTAGAAAAAAAAATGACAACTTTCAACCCCGAATTCCAACCAACCCAAAATGCCCCTAATGGTCTAATCCCTTGATCCAGCTATGTTTTTAAACCAATTATAAGTACTAGGATAGCCCGTGGTCGAAATTCGACCATCTGAAATTTTCTTCAACTCTCTCTTAATATATGTACATATTCCCCGTTCACAACAAAACCAAGTAAGTGACTCCCTCGTGACAAATGCAAATTTGGATTAAGTGATACCATACAAACAATCTTCACATTAGGGTGGTGCAGCAAAGCAGTACAACAGAAAAGCTGACGACAAAACATTAGGATATATCTACAACAGATAATTTTTTTTTATTTATTTGTTTATGTCTAAGGTACAGCAGACACTTACTATTACAAATCTATTATATATAAATGCGCAAACATAACAGGTTTCTCCCTTTTTTGCAATAACCACAATTCTAAGGTATATAAAATTTGGTATGTATCGATATGTCTCGCCGAGCAGGGTGTGCGACAACAAACCAAAAATTTAAAAAAATTAATTATAATATGATTTGAAGATCACACCACTACAAGTGCTATACACGCATTCGCTTTATAGAGCCGCTGTTATGGGTGTATGTATGTATGACCACTTGCATTGTTGTGTTTGCATTCATTGCAGTAGGGTGAGTAGTTTTGTTGGCAGAAATAAGATAACATGAGCCAGCGCGTCAACTTTATTGAGCTTCGGTACAAACAGTGTTTACAAAAACAAAATCTGTGCGTGGGGATTCAGAGAAGCAAATGCTTTTGAAAAAAAAACACAAATAAGCTAGATCATGCACAAGGCCCTTCGTGGCTAGACTTAGTGAAATAAAATAAAATGGAAAAATTATAAAATTAAAAAAAAGTAAAATCAGAAATAGAAAAGTGATTGAAAGTAAAAAAATAAAATTTGTTGGAAATGAAAGGAAAGGGCATAATATAAAATAAATAAAAATGAAACAAAATGGAATAAGTAGAAGTATTAAATTAAGGAAATAATAGGAAAGGAAAGGGATGGATAAAAGGAAAATTAAGGTAAGTTAAGGTAAGGAACGGAAAATATGACAGAAAAATCAAAGGGAAAGGAAAGGAATGGAAAAGAAAAAAGGAAGGGGAGAAAGGAAATGTAATGTAGGTAAAGCAGTGGAAAAGAGAAGCAAAAGGAGAAAGACTAAGAAAGGAAAGAAGATAAAAAAGAAGGGAAAGAAAAGGTAGCGAGGAAGAAGGTATGGAAAATAAATGAAAATAAAAAGAAAGAAAAATAAAGGAAAGAAAGGTAATGAAAAGCTAAAGAAAATAAGTTAAAGAAATGAATGAAAGAAAAAGAGTTGCGGAAAGGAACAAAAGAAAATAAGGAAACGGTAGGAAAGGAAAGGTAAGAAAAGGAAAGGTAATGAAACGAAATGACAGAAAGGGAAATTTAAGAAAAAAAGTGAAAGAAAAAAAGGTAAGAAAAAAATAAAAGAAAAGAAATGAAATGAAAAAAAAAAATGAATAAAATGAAAGGCAACTAAAGCAACGGAAACGAAAGGAAAGGAAAGAAAAAGAAAATAAAAGGAAAAAAGGAATGTAATGGAAATAAAAGAAACGAAAAGAAAGAAAAATAAAAGAAAAGAACAGAGAAGAACAAAAAAGAAAGAAAGAAAGAAGGGAAATAAAGAAAAGGAAAGAAGAGAAAAGGAAAGAAAAGGAAAAGAACGGAGAAGATAAGGAAAGGAAATAAAAGGGAAGAGAAGGAAAGAAAAGCAAAAGAAATAAATTGGATGAAAGGAGAGGAAAGGAAAGGAAATAAAAGCAAATGAATGCTAAGGAAAGGAAAGGAAAGAAATACGTATGAAGACGACCTAAGAAGAATAAATAATAATCAACATTGAAACTATATTACTGAATGGTGTAAAGAGGGAGGAAAAGGCAAAATGAATAGGAATGTATAGAAACCAAAAATATATAAAATATGGAAAAGAAAGGAAAATTTAAGAAATTATTTAAGGATTATGTGATTATGTGAATGATGATGGTGTGAAGATGGCGAGGATGCAATGATATTTATTTGATTTTCTACACTTTGTTTTTTTTTTTTTTTTTGGCACAAAAATGAAGGCAAGTGGCAGCTGCCTGGATCGCTGTATACTTATGTACGTTCATGTGAGAGTAAGGAGCGCGAAAAAGGGTGGGAGCGGTTCGAAGCGCCGAGTGTTTGTCGGAGTTTCGATGATTGTGCAATTTGCAAGGTACCGTTTCTTATTCTTGATGATATGATATATGATGTTTGGGAATTTAAACATTTGATTTGAGTAATACCATGCAACGAATCCGCACATTAGGGTGGTGCAGCATATTTAAATGTTTTTTCTTTTAAACAAATTTTTTTTAAAGCTATTTTTTGAAAATTACAATTCTGGTGTTGCGAACAAAATTTTTAATTCTATATAACTAACTTCACTTTTTTGTATGCAAAATACATTTTCTGCTTAGAAGATATACTTTTCCAATATTTTATTTCTCTAAAAATTTCATAAGTAAAAAAACTATTTAAAAATCGAAAAAGCTTAGCACAAAGTAAAAAATATGGTTTCATACAAAAAAGTTGGAGTTACTTATGTAAAAAGGTGCATTAGTAAAAGTTCGTATGGTATTTCCCTGCAAAAAATACGATTAGTCCGGGATCAATCCAGAGGAAAAGTAGACTACTACTTTTTTTAGTCTCTTTTAGATGGAATAAATTGGTCACATTTGTTCGAGCATGTCCTATGAAGAGACTAATTGTACCTTTTTCATACCAGAATGGGTATAAATGTTTACTACTTGCAGGACACCTACATATATTCGATTCTCGGTGGAAGCAAAAATTGAAAACTGTTTCTTTTTTTTTAATTTTTCGTTTTTATTTTATTTTTTAAGCAAGGAAAATTTAAAAAAAAATCAGAGTTCTGTCAATTATACTTCTGTGGTCATAAGCAATAACAGCCTAAGTCGACTTAAGAAATTAGACCAGTTGAAATTTTTGCTGGTGATTTTGAATAGCAACATCGAGACATTTTTCAAGACTTTCATTGGTCTTTTTTTACTTTCTTTACAAACAATTAAATCCAATACGTTTGCCTTAGTTATAAAACAGTTTTGTTACAAAAACTCGCCAGCAAAAATTTCATCTGGTCTAATTTCTTAAGTCGACCTAGGCTGTTTATGCTTATGACCACAGACTTATACTTGCCAGCGTCTAATTACAGCTTTGCTTTAAATGAGACGATTGGGGATATTTTTCTGGGCAATCTTCAACTATATGAAAAATATATTTTCTGCTTAGAAAATATACTTTTCAAATATTTAACCCCCTAAAAATTTCATAAGTGAATTAAACTTAAAAAAAAATCGAGAAAAGCTTAGAGCATCAAATAATCAAAGTAAAAATGGGTATTTGTTTCCTTTAGGTGTCAACTGCTAATAAATTAGCTAAAATTATGGGAGCTAGCTCAAAAGACGGGGTTTGGCCTCAGGATCACGAATCTGGAAGCGCTTTTTAATAGTTTGCTTCTCTGAAGAGATATTTGCAATCAAAGTGGCAAGTTTTCATGTGGTTGTTGTAATTTTATTAGGCTGTACCTAAAAACGTGCGAAAAAATGCGTGCCGTGGGTCATTTTTCGATTTTTTGACCATAACTTTCCATAGAAACAAAAAATTAAAAAAAAAAATCGCTTCCGGACTCGTGATCCTGAGGCCAAAACCTGTCTTTTGAGCTATCTCCCATAATTTTAGCTAATTTATTAGCGGTTGACCCCTAAAGGAAACAAATACCCAAAAATATGTTTTTCGTTAAAAAAGTAGAGTTAGGTATGGTGATTTCGTTTCATCAAAAAATGCGTATTTTTTACACAAAATTAAAAAAAAGCGCTTCCGGACTCGTGATCCTGAGGCCAAAACCTGTCTTTTGAGCTATCTCCCATAATTTTAGCTAATTTATTAGCGGTTGACCCCTAAAGGAAACAAATACCCAAAAATATGTTTTTCGTTAAAAAAAGTAGAGTTAGGTATGGTGATTTCGTTTCATCAAAAAATGCGTATTTTTTACACTCTTCAATTTTCCGTTTTCGTTTGCAAAATGAAGGTATAACGTCAAACAGAATATGCTTTCATTTCCTAAAAAACTCACAATTTTTACCCTCTGAAGCTTTGACAGGGTAGTTGGTTGCACTGAAAATCAGCTGACGAAAATTTTATTTGACAGATAAATTTGGTGAAAAAAATTGGATTTTGCAATAACAATTGAATATGGTTGATAAGCGAAAACTAATTATTCATGCACATAGTATAGCAAACGGGCAATGTTTTTTGTTCGTTTTATCGATATAGCAGTTTCATGTAGAACGGGTACACTTTTATCACACTTTTACAGTATTCTGTGCAAGGGTATAAACATGTTCAACGAAATCAGCATTAGTGTCATGTAAAATTCTTCTTTAGTTAAAGTCCGTACGATATTTAAATTTCGATCTTAACATTGTGGAATTTTCTTACAAAATCATATCGTTAAAAAAATAAACTTTAACCAATAGGCAAAAAGTTAAATATATAAAGCCAGAAGTGAAGCTGGACTTCTTAGCTTACAAATGGTGTTTAGATGCCGAAGATGATATAATTTTGTACATTTTGTTGTTTTTTTTTGGCTCAAAAATAAAAGCAAGTGGCAGCTGCTGGATCATTGCATAGATATGTACGTGTGTGTGTAAGGGAATGAGCGGTAGGTGTGTCTTTGGGAGTTATAAGAGTGCTGAATAGTGATGTATAGTTCGGGTATAACAGAATGTGGAGATAACAAAATAGGTGAAGAGTTTGGAGACCTATTTTTTCTTTAATAACAAATAAACTAAAAATAATTTTCAAAATTTTTTTTGGTGAGACACCAGATTAGTCCATTCTAAGTTTCCACTATAAATTTTAAAAAGATCTATCCATAAATACTATACGAAATTGGGTTGCGTCTATTTGTATGGGGAGAGTGTTAGCCTATTAATATATAGATACTGCAATTTTTCCTAAAGTGATGAAAACACGCAACAACTGAAATTATTATGTTCCGGCTTGTAGTAATTCTATAGATTTTTTTTTAACAACATTTGAAAGCTAATAACTCTTGCTTTACATTCCTGTGCATGAATTTTAATATTTTTCTTTTAAACAAATTTTTTTAAAGCTATTTTTTGAAAATTACAATTCTGATGTAGGGATAAAAATTTTTTGTATGAAAAATACATTTTCTGCTTAGAAGATATACTTTTCCAATATTTTGTTTCTCTAAAAATTTCATAAGTAAAAAAACTATTTAAAAATCGAAAAAGCTTAGCTAGCTTAGCTTTTTGTTTTTATTTTATTTTTTTCAGCAAGGAAAATTGAATTTGCTTTAAATGAGACGATTGGGGATATTTTTCTGGGCAATCTTCAACTGTATGAAAAATATATTTTCTGCTTAGAAAATATACTTTTCCAATATTTAACCCCCCCAAAAATTTCATAAGTGAATTAAACTTTAAAAAAATCGAGAAAAGCTTAGAACATCAAATAATCAAAGTAAAAATGCGTATTTGTTTCCTTTAGGTGTCAACTGCTAATAAATTAGCTAAAATTATGGGAGATAGCTCAAAAGACGGGGTTTGGCCTCAGGATCACGAATCTGGAAGCGCTTTTTAATAGTTTGCTTCTCTGAAGAGATATTTGCAATCAAAGTGGCAAGTTTTCATGTGGTTGTTGTAATTTTATTAGGCTGTACCTAAAAACATGCGAAAAAATGCGTGCCGTGGGTCATTTTTCGATTTTTTGACCATAACTTTCCATAGAAACAAAAAATTTAAAAAAAAACGCTTCCGGACTCGTGATCCTGAGGCCAAAACCTGTCTTTTGAGCTATCTCCCATAATTTTAGCTAATTTATTAGCGGTTGACCCCTAAAGGAAACAAATACCCAAAAATATGTTTTTCGTTAAAAAAAGTAGAGTTAGGTATGGTGATTTCGTTTCATCAAAAAATGCGTATTTTTTACACTCTTCAATTTTCCGTTTTCGTTTGCAAAATGAAGGTATAACGTCAAACGGAATATGCTTTCATTTCCTAAAAAACTCACACTTTTACCCTCTGAAGCTTTGACAGGGTAGTTGGTTGCACTGAAAATCAGCTGACGAAAATTTTATTTGACAGATAAATTTGGTGAAAAAAATTGGATTTTGCAATAACAATTGAATATGGTTGATAAGCGAAAACTAACTATTCATGCACATAGCATAGCAAACGGGCAATGTTTTTTGTTCGTTTTATCGATATAGCAGTTTCATGTAGAACGGGTACACTTTTATCACACTTTTACAGTATTCTGTGCAAGGGTATAAACATGTTCAACGAAATCAGCATTAGTGTCATGTAAAATTGTTCTTTAGTTAAAGTCCGTACGATATTTAAATTTCGATCTTAACATTGTGGAATTTTCTTACAAAATCATATCGTTAAAAAAATAAACTTTAACCAATGGCAAAAAGTTAAATATATAAAGCCAGAAGTGAAGCTGGACTTCTTAGCTTACAAATGGTGTTTAGATGCCGAAGATGATATAATTTGGTACATTTTGTTGTTTTTTTTTGGCTAAAAAATAAAAGCAAGTGGCAGCTGCTGGATCATTGCATAGATATGTACGTGTGTGTGTAAGGGAATGAGCGGTAGGTGTGTCTTTGGGAGTTTTATAAGAGTGCTGAATAGTGATGTACATATAGTTCGGGTATAACAGAATGTGGAGATAACAAAATAGCTGGAGAGTTTGGAGACCTATTTTTTCTTTAATAACAAATAAACTAAAAATAATTTTCAAAATTTTTTTTTGGTGAGACACCAGATTAGTCCATTCTAAGTTTCCACTATAAATTTTATAGAGATCTATCCATAAATACTATACGAAATTGGGTTGCGTCTGTTTGTATGGGGAGAGTGTTAGCCTATTAATATATAGATATGCAAAAAAAACTAAATAAAAAAACTAAGTATAAAAAAATATTAAAATTTAAAACTACAAAATAATATATATATAACTCAAATATGAAAACGCTCTTTGTGTATGTTGCCTGGATATCTGGTGGATGTGTTGTTGAGTGTGGTGTTGATTATGTGGCTGGATCTCTGGTGGATGTGTTGTTGAGTGTGATGTTGTAGTTTCAAGTTTGTTGGCATCCGTGCCGCCCGGTTTGGCTGGTGCACTCACAAAAGGTTTTACCACCCTTGGTTTTTTTTTGTTGTTGTGGTGCTAGGTTAGGTTAGGTTAGGTTGCAAGGGCAGGACAGAGTACACAGACCCTGCCCGACACTTAGGCCACTAAAAAGGCCCATTGTGATACCCCATATGGTGTTCACTCACCTCCCTGCCCCAGAGATGCGAGAAGGTTATCCCTAAACGCCGGGAGCAGCCCGACCGCTAAACGAGTTCAAAGACCACCAAAAGGCTGTAAAGGACCTGTCCACGGTCATGCTACCGTCGACGCCAAGGAAAACAAACTCACACCCAAGGCAGGGGATCAAACCACTTCGTGGAGCCAATGAATTTGGATAACGCCTTTACTTCCATGTTAGATACCTCAGTGAGGTCGACGAGAAACGGTTGGCCAAGGCTAGCCAACCGTCGTCTGCAGAGCGCGGGACAATGACACAGCAGATGTTGAACACTTTCCTCCTCTTCAATGCATCTGCAGCTGCGACAGTAATCATTAGACATTACGCCCATTCTAGCACCGTGCGTGCCTATTAAACAATGTCCTGTTAGAACCCTTACTAGGGATGAAATATCCGATTTATTAAGAGACAGCAGGGAATTTGTACGTCCCTTGTTGTAAGAAGGCCAGGTTAGCCTTGATATTTCGCATGTTGAGAGCCCTGACCAGAGCATATTCGCTATTTTCATGGTAGTTGTGCTGACACTAAATTTAAAAGAGGCCATGGGTATGCCTACCGCACTATTTCCTGGAAGGAGATGGGTGGTGGTACCTCGTCTGGCCAGCTCGTCCGCTCTGCAGTTACCTTCAATATTCCTGTGCCCAGGTACCCAAATAAGGCTAATACTAAAGTGCTGAGCCATCTCATTGAGAGATCTGCGACATTCAGTTAACGACTTTGCATTTTCGACGCATGAGTTCAAGGCTCTAAGTGCGGCCTGACTGTCTGAGAAGATGTAAATCCGTTTGTCATTTTGCGGCATGGACGCCAAGCTTTTCACAGCACCGTGTATTGCCAGCATTTCTGCTTGGTACACGCTACAGTGGTCGGGGAGGCGGAAGGAGATCTCTAGTCCCAGGTCCGGTGAAAAGATACCTCCCCCCACCTTCCCCTCAAGCTTGGAGCCATCAGTGAAAATATTAACGGCTCCTCGAACAGAATGTGATCTGTTGTCCCATTCCTGTCTTGTCGGTATTAACACCTCGTAGTTTCTGACAAACACGTTATTTGACGCGCAGTAGTCAGTATATGGTGGTATGTTAACAGGAGCGTGAGTGCCCAAGATTGTGGCGTGCCCACTTTGTCCATTTATCCAGACGCCGGTCTCCCTTATTCGCAAAGCTGTGATCACGGCTACTTCTTTCGGCACCAAATCGAGCGGTGGTAGATACAACATAGTGTTGAGTGCTTCTGTCGGAGTGGACCCAAGGGCCCCTGTTATGCAGAGTTCTGAACTCCTTTGGACTTTTTGCAGCTGCTTGACGTACGTGTTCTTGGTCAGAGCAGGCCACCAGACCAACACTCCGTAGAGTAGAATCGGGCGAACAATGGCTGTGTAGATCCAGTGTACTACCTTGGGAGAAAACCCCCATGAAACACCAATTGCTCTCTTACAAGTGAACAACGCACACGTTGCTTTTTTAACTCGTTCTGTTATATTGTCATTCCAGAGTAATTTCCTGTCCAGAATAACTCCTAGATACTTGACTTTGTCACTGAATGTCAAGGTCGTGTTTCCAATTTTTGGTGGTGTAAGGTTAGGTATTTTGTACCTTCTAGTGAAGAGGACTAGTTCGGTTTTCTCGGGGTTAACCCCCAGACCTGACGACTTTGCCCAGTCACATATTTTGGATAAGGTCGTTTCCATCAAATTGCAGAGAGTTTGAGGGAATTTTCCCCGTATAATAACGCAGATATCATCGGCGTACGCGATCACTTGGTGGTCTTCCGCTTCCATGAGGCGTAGAAGTTGGTTTACGGTAACTACCCAAAGTAGTGGTGAGAGAACACCTCCTTGGGGGGGTACCTCTGTTAACGAGTCTATGAATCGAGTTTCCGCCTAGCTCGGTTGTAATCCGTCTACTGGTAAGCAACTTACGAATAAACGTAACAAGACAGGTATCGACCTGCAGACCTGTCAACGCCGAGGTGATAGCATCCGGAAAGACGTTATTGAAAGCGCCTGCTATATCAAGGAAAGCCACCAACGTGTACTCCTTTTGGTTAAGCGACTTTTCTATAACAGATACCAGGGAATGCAAGGCAGTGTCGGTTGATCTACCTTTACTGTAGGCATGTTGAGCCGGCGAAAGATGAGTTGAGTCTATCGATCTTCTGACATAGTCCTCCAGAAGTCTTTCTAGCGTTTTAAGAAGAAACGAAGATAGGCTTATAAAAATCGTTTGGTTTAGTATGAGATGGTTTCCCAGCTTTGGGGATAAAAACTACCTTAACCTATCTCCATGAAGTGGGTATGTTGTTAAGACTTAGACAACTTATAAACATAGTTTTCAACCAAGGCTTAATAAGATCGGATGTTTGTTGTAGCTGGGCCGGGAATATTCCGTCCGGTCCTGGCGACTTATTGGGCTTGAAGGTAGATAAAGCCCAGTCTAGCTTTTTCTCATCGCTGATTTCCTTTATCATTTGATCGGAGGGTATCCCTCCAGCGATCGTCGTAGTAGACATGTCTGTGCATGTCGGGAAGTGTGTATCCAGGAGCAGATTCATGGTATCCGTCGTCGAATCAGTCCATTGCCCATCTGGCATTTGGACGCGGCACCAGATGTAGATTCAATTTCACTGCAGAAATTCACCCAGGAGGCTCGTTTGGCCTTGCGGATTTCCTTCTTGTATGTACTTAGCTTAGTTTTGTAAAGAGCCCAGGACAGTTCGCGGCCCTCCTGTTTGGCTTTATTAAAGGCAGCCCTACATCCCTTTCTGGATCTATCTAGATCTGACGACCACCAAGGTGGCTTATGGATTTCTGTTACTTTCTTGATCGGACAAGCCTTATCGAAAGCAATCTTGCATTCTTTATTAAAAGTGCTGACTAGCTCGTCTAGTTCATTACCATTTCTAGGTGTAGCCATTTTTTTTTATAAGTGTCTATCAATAAGCTTCTTGTAGTAGCCCCAGTTTGTCTCTTTTATATTTTGTATATACTTTGGACTTGCGTGCATATTTGTTATTGAGAAACTAATATACGTATGGTCTTAGAAGGAGTGTTCTTTTAAGACCATCCATGATTCTATGAGGTCACTGAAAGAATCAGTGACCAATGTTATGTCGAGGACCTCTTCGCGGTTCCTTGTTATGAAAGTGGGGTCATTTCCCCTATTGCATATGCATAGATTAGTACCTAATAAGTAGTTATATAGTGACTCACCTCGGTCGTTGATGTCAGTGCTGCCCCATTGTGTGATGGGCATACGCATCGCCTCCAAGCACCATTAGGTTGTCTCGTGGACTGGTAGAACTCACGAGCTCCCTGAAGTTGTGTGGTGGTAGTGAACCTTCGTGATCATGGGCCAGATAGAAAGAAGCAAATCTGCAGCTTCTGCCCAACCCCTCGACGCTTATCGCTATCAGATCTCCGTCACTAAATTGGGGTAGAAGAAAAGCGTTAATACTAGATTTGGCTAAAATACACGTACGAGGCTTACCCTTGTCTTGAGCGCTGTAGAGCTTGTAAGTTGGAGTCCTCAAGCCACAGATCCTATTTGCAGTGATCCACGGCTCCTGGACTAGGATAATATCTACTCCACCTGCAGAAAGTTGGAGTAGAAGTGCAGCTGACGCTGCTTTACTGTGATGAAGGTTGATTTGGAGGACCCTCATCATCTTGCTTCCTTACACTCTCCTCCGTGAGCGTCGCGTCCGAGTCGTCCCCGCTCAGAAGCTGACTCTCGGAGTACAGCCTCCTGAGAGCCAGGCTGCGGTCCGAGCTGGACGAGGCATAGCCACTCCGCACATCCGACTTATCCTCTTCTACTTCCATCTCGTTATCGCTGGGGGGATGATCCACCTCCGCAGACGACGAGAAGCTTGCCAACGCTTCGGCGTCAGCCTCATAAACCTTTAGGTTAGTGTAGCCGTAGCTTACCCGATAATCGCATCGGTCCAAGGCCTCGATGCTAGCTTCATCCAACAGCAGAACAATCTGCATGGTTGCTTTCCCGGCTACCTTTTCCACGCTGGCCACTTTCCAGTTATGGGTCGGTAGACCCGGGTTGAACTCCTGCAGTTGGTCCAGCATTTCCGCTGGTTCCGTTGGCGTCACTGGAACCCAAGCTCTAGCTCTTGGTCGCTGCGGGATGTCACATGCATCAGCTTTGAGGCGCGCGCCGGGGTACACCTCCCCTATTCGCTGCACGCCGATCTTATAAAGGTCAACGGACCTCGCATCCTCACAGGCAATGAGCCTGACATTTCCCTGATACCATCCTGCATCAGTGTAGGTTAGTGGTGGCCCAGGGTTCTCCCTTTTCACCTGGACGGCAACCTTAGCAAGCGCGGCCTCGATCCACTTCCACTGCTGCTTCGGGATCCTACCGTCCACGTAGCTTTCATCAATAACGCCAATGATCTTCCGATCCTTGGCTACATCTGCGAAAGACCTCATCTGGCCTCCCTGTGTTTTGGCCCTTTTCGGTGCCGTTGGGGCAGTCTCCTCCACAGAGCGGTTGCGCTTGGAGGTTTCCCTTTTGTTCGCGCCATATAGCTCCAGTTTGAAGTCCGGAACTATTTGCCGAGCCCACGCAAGGTCTCGCTGGACCTTCTCCCAAATCCCCGCCGTAACATCTTGCTCCCTTGTCGGTGAGGTCGCGTTCCTGTAGATGGGGGTTGTATGGAGGCTAAAGGGTAGGGGGGATGGGGAGAGGTCGCCGCTCGAATTTGCCGCCGTAGCGTTACCAGGTGTCACCACGAGGAGGCTCCACCCCCGATTGGAGGAGGAGGGTGCACGCACCTACGAGTCGACGGTTTGGGGTGACGCTGGTATGTGCAAGGCGCCAACCCCCATCAAAGACACCCGAAAGTGTTGCGCAAATTATCAGTGTATCTGTGTTGTTTTTGTGGTGTATGTCTGGCTGATGTCTCGTTAATAGCAGTGAAAGTGTTCAGTGTCTATATGCTGTTGTTGTATCGTGTGACTTGTTGTTGTTTTGTGTTATCTATGTTTTAGGCGCATTTCCTTAGCGTTTTGCCGCCAAAATCCTGTACCCTGGAGGTACTCCCGGTGGCAATGCAACCTGGATCCAGACAAAAAAAAAAAGAAACGCGCTAATTTAAGTAAACTTTTAAGGTTGTAGGAGGGGGTTTATTACGGGAAAAGGACAAGGGAAGCGTATGTATTCGTTTTTCCCGCATTCTCAAATACACACTCATACATTCACACAAGATACTAATATGGTCCTTTCTTTCTAACATATATATAATGTTGCTAGCGTTCAGCGACATTGCCTCTGTTACCGTGGCTGTTGCTAACAGCAAACATCAATGCTATCTACAGCAGTAACACAAGCAATGTTGATGAAGCCCAGCTGCGCTATATCCATGTTAGCTACTTAGTTACCTTTGCGATATGTTGCCAGCATGGTGAAAGGCTGTCGTTACATACCCATATTGTAGGGAAATTTTAAGGTTTTCGTGCAACCACATTTTGACCGATAACTCAGCTATCGATAAATTTATCGCAATATATCGATGTCCAAATGAAACCTGGGGCATTTTGACCGATAACTCAGTTATCGATAAATTTATCGCAATATATCGATGTCCAAATGAAACCTGGGGCCTTCACCTTTCGTTTGATACCCATATTGTAGGGAAAATTTAAGGTTTTTGGGCAACCACATTTTGACCGATAACTCAGTTATCGATAAATTTATCGAAATATATCGAGGTCCAAATGAAACCTGCGGCCTTCCCCTTTCGTTTGATACCCATATTGTAGGGAAATTTTGAGGTTTTTGCACAATCACATTTTGACCGATAACTCAGTTATCGATAAATTTATCGAAATATATCGAAGTTAATTTGTTTATTGGCCGTTAGTAAATATATATATATTGTTTCACTATTTTTGAGCTCTAGGCCTATTTTAAATAAAACAACTCGATTTTGTTGTTGGTATTTATTCAATATTTCGATCTCAATCTGAGATCATCATCAGGACTGTAATCAAACAATAAAAACAAACACATTATATTTAACATAAAAACATAAACATATATCATTTTGGTAAACAGTGTGTTATCACGACTTACATCTTTCGCTGCGATGTCAAGACTAAAAATTGTTAAGTAAAGTGATTATTAAAAACAACGAAAGTTCTAAACAGAGAATGTACATTAAAAGATAAACATATAAAATCCCGTAATGGTAAACAAAAATTGAGAGACATTTACAACAATAATATAACAAGTGGCGAAAATTATGATATGTAGGTATATCTATATATTAATAGGCTAACACTCTCCCCATACAAACAGACGCAACCCAATTTCGTATAGTATTTATGGATAGATCTCTATAAAATTTATAGTGGAAACTATATAGAATGGACTAATCTGGTGTCTCACCAAAAAAAATTTTGAAAATTATTTTTAGTTTATTTGTTATTAAAGAAAAAATAGGTCTCCAAACTCTTCACCTATTTTGTTATCTCCACATTCTGTTATACCCGAACTATACATCACTATTCAGCACTCTTATAACTCCCAAAGACACACCTACCGCTCATTCCCTTACACACACACGTACATATCTATGCAATGATCCAGCAGCTGCCACTTGCTTTTATTTTTGAGCCAAAAAAAAACAACAAAATGTACAAAATTATATCATCTTCGGCATCTAAACACCATTTGTAAGCTAAGAAGTCCAGCTTCACTTCTGGCTTTATATATTTAACTTTTTGCCTATTGGTTAAAGTTTATTTTTTTAACGATATGATTTTGTAAGAAAATTCCACAATGTTAAGATCGAAATTTAAATATCGTACGGACTTTAACTAAAGAAGAATTTTACATGACACTAATGCTGATTTCGTTGAACATGTTTATACCCTTGCACAGAATACTGTAAAAGTGTGATAAAAGTGTACCCGTTCTACATGAAACTGCTATATCGATAAAACGAACAAAAAACATTGCCCGTTTGCTATGCTATGTGCATGAATAATTAGTTTTCGCTTATCAACCATATTCAATTGTTATTGCAAAATCCAATTTTTTTCACCAAATTTATCTGTCAAATAAAATTTTCGTCAGCTGATTTTCAGTGCAACCAACTACCCTGTCAAAGCTTCAGAGGGTAAAAATTGTGAGTTTTTTAGGAAATGAAAGCATATTCTGTTTGATGTTATACCTTCATTTTGCAAACGAAAACGGAAAATTGAAGAGTGTAAAAAATACGCATTTTTTGATGAAACGAAATCACCATACCTAACTCTACTTTTTTTAACGAAAAACATATTTTTGGGTATTTGTTTCCTTTAGGGGTCAACCGCTAATAAATTAGCTAAAATTATGGGAGATAGCTCAAAAGACAGGTTTTGGCCTCAGGATCACGAGTCCGGAAGCGCTTTTTTTTAATTTTGTGTAAAAAATACGCATTTTTTGATGAAACGAAATCACCATACCTAACTCTACTTTTTTAACGAAAAACATATTTTTGGGTATTTGTTTCCTTTAGGGGTCAACCGCTAATAAATTAGCTAAAATTATGGGAGATAGCTCAAAAGACAGGTTTTGGCCTCAGGATCACGAGTCCGGAAGCGATTTTTTTTTAATTTTTTGTTTCTATGGAAAGTTATGGTCAAAAAATCGAAAAATGACCCACGGCACGCATTTTTTCGCACGTTTTTAGGTACAGCCTAATAAAATTACAACAACCACATGAAAACTTGCCACTTTGATTGCAAATATCTCTTCAGAGAAGCAAACTATTAAAAAGCGCTTCCAGATTCGTGATCCTGAGACCAAACCCCGTCTTTTGAGCTAGCTCCCATAATTTTAGCTAATTTATTAGCAGTTGACACCTAAAGGAAACAAATACCCATTTTTACTTTGATTATTTGATGCTCTAAGCTTTTCTCGATTTTTTTTTAAGTTTAATTCACTTATGAAATTTTTAGGGGGTTAAATATTTGAAAAGTATATTTTCTAAGCAGAAAATATATTTTTCATATAGTTGAAGATTGCCCAGAAAAATATCCCCAATCGTCTCATTTAAAGCAAAGCTGTAATTAGACGCTGGCAAGTATAAGTCTGTGGTCATAAGCATAAACAGCCTAGGTCGACTTAAGAAATTAGACCAGATGAAATTTTTGCTGGCGAGTTTTTGTAACAAAACTGTTTTATAACTAAGGCAAACGTATTGGATTTAATTGTTTGTAAAGAAAGTAAAAAAAGACCAATGAAAGTCTTGAAAAATGTCTCGATGTTGCTATTCAAAATCACCAGCAAAAATTTCAACTGGTCTAATTTCTTAAGTCGACTTAGGCTGTTATTGCTTATGACCACAGAAGTATAATTGACAGAACTCTGATTTTTTTTTAAATTTTCCTTGCTTAAAAAATAAAATAAAAACGAAAAATTAAAAAAAAAGAAACAGTTTTCAATTTTTGCTTCCACCGAGAATCGAATATATGTAGGTGTCCTGCAAGTAGTAAACATTTATACCCATTCTGGTATGAAAAAGGTACAATTAGTCTCTTCATAGGACATGCTCGAACAAATGTGACCAATTTATTACATCTAAAAGAGACTAAAAAAAGTAGTAGTCTACTTTTCCTCTGGATTGATCCCGGACTAATCGTATTTTTTGCAGGGAAATACCATACGAACTTTTACTAATGCACCTTTTTACATAAGTAACTCCAATTTTTTTGTATGAAACCATATTTTTTACTTTGTGCTAAGCTTTTTCGATTTTTAAATAGTTTTTTTACTTATGAAATTTTTAGAGAAATAAAATATTGGAAAAGTATATCTTCTAAGCAGAAAATGTATTTTGCATACAAAAAAGTGAAGTTAGTTATATAGAATTAAAAATTTTGTTCGCAACACCAGAATTGTAATTTTCAAAAAATAGCTTTAAAAAAAATTTGTTTAAAAGAAAAAACATTTAAATATGCTGCACCACCCTAATGTGCGGATTCGTTGCATGGTATTACTCAAATCAAATGTTTAAATTCCCAAACATCATATATATATATATGTATGCGTGAAGCAAGAATAAGAAACGGTACCTTGCAAATTGCACAATCATCGAAACTCCGACAAACACTCGGCGCTTCGAACCGCTCCCACCCTTTTTCGCGCTCCTTACTCTCACATGAACGTACATAAGTATACAGCGATCCAGGCAGCTGCCACTTGCCTTCATTTTTGTGCCAAAAAAAAAAAAAAAACAAAGTGTAGAAAATCAAATAAATATCAAATAAATATCGCCATCTTCACACCATCATCATTCACATAATCACATAATCCAAGGTTTTTCGCAGAGCACTTCTTTATTTAGTTTTTTGTCCATTAAAAATTTATATTTTTAACGATAAGGTTTTTTTTTAAAGTAAAATTCCACAAGGTTACGATAAAAAAAGTACCATTATATATCGAAATATTATAAGCCCATACCGGGTTTTTGTGCAATTTAAATTAAAAACATTTTTTTTTTATATAACAATTAATGTAAGTTTAATATAACTAGAGTTCGCCCAGTGGTTGAAATTCAACCACAAAACCTTATTTTATTTTCCTACCTTTTTGCTATTTCTTAAATTTTCCTTTCTTTTCCATATTTTATATATTTTTGGTTTCTATACATTCCTATTCATTTTGCCTTTTCCTCCCTCTTTACACCATTCAGTAATATAGTTTCAATGTTGATTATTATTTATTCTTCTTAGGTCGTCTTCATACGTATTTCTTTCCTTTCCTTTCCTTAGCATTCATTTGCTTTTATTTCCTTTCCTTTCCTCTCCTTTCATCCAATTTATTTCTTTTGCTTTTCTTTCCTTCTCTTCCCTTTTATTTCCTTTCCTTATCTTCTCCGTTCTTTTCCTTTTCTTTCCTTTTCTCTTCTTTCCTTTTCTTTATTTCCCTTCTTTCTTTCTTTCTTTTTTGTTCTTCTCTGTTCTTTTCTTTTATTTTTCTTTCTTTTCGTTTCTTTTATTTCCATTACATTCCTTTTTTCCTTTTATTTTCTTTTTCTTTCCTTTCCTTTCGTTTCCGTTGCTTTAGTTGCCTTTCATTTTATTCATTTTTTTTTTTCATTTCATTTCTTTTCTTTTATTTTTTTCTTACCTTTTTTTCTTTCACTTTTTTTCTTAAATTTCCCTTTCTGTCATTTCGTTTCATTACCTTTCCTTTTCTTACCTTTCCTTTCCTACCGTTTCCTTATTTTCTTTTGTTCCTTTCCGCAACTCTTTTTCTTTCATTCATTTCTTTAACTTATTTTCTTTAGCTTTTCATTACCTTTCTTTCCTTTATTTTTCTTTCTTTTTATTTTCATTTATTTTCCATACCTTCTTCCTCGCTACCTTTTCTTTCCCTTCTTTTTTATCTTCTTTCCTTTCTTAGTCTTTCTCCTTTTGCTTCTCTTTTCCACTGCTTTACCTACATTACATTTCCTTTCTCCCCTTCCTTTTTTCTTTTCCATTCCTTTCCTTTCCCTTTGATTTTTCTGTCATATTTTCCGTTCCTTACCTTAACTTACCTTAATTTTCCTTTTATCCATCCCTTTCCTTTCCTATTATTTCCTTAATTTAATACTTCTACTTATTCCATTTTGTTTCATTTTTATTTATTTTATATTATGCCCTTTCCTTTCATTTCCAACAAATTTTATTTTTTTACTTTCAATCACTTTTCTATTTCTGATTTTACTTTTTTTTAATTTTATAATTTTTCCATTTTATTTTATTTCACTAAGTCTAGCCACGAAGGGCCTTGTGCATGATCTAGCTTATTTGTGTTTTTTTTTCAAAAGCATTTGCTTCTCTGAATCCCCACGCACAGATTTTGTTTTTGTAAACACTGTTTGTACCGAAGCTCAATAAAGTTGACGCGCTGGCTCATGTTATCTTATTTCTGCCAACAAAACTACTCACCCTACTGCAATGAATGCAAACACAACAATGCAAGTGGTCATACATACATACACCCATAACAGCGGCTCTATAAAGCGAATGCGTGTATAGCACTTGTAGTGGTGTGATCTTCAAATCATATTATAATTAATTTTTTTAAATTTTTGGTTTGTTGTCGCACACCCTGCTCGGCGAGACATATCGATACATACCAAATTTTATATACCTTAGAATTGTGGTTATTGCAAAAAAGGGAGAAACCTGTTATGTTTGCGCATTTATATATAATAGATTTGTAATAGTAAGTGTCTGCTGTACCTTAGACATAAACAAATAAATAAAAAAAAATTATCTGTTGTAGATATATCCTAATGTTTTGTCGTCAGCTTTTCTGTTGTACTGCTTTGCTGCACCACCCTAATGTGAAGATTGTTTGTATGGTATCACTTAATCCAAATTTGCATTTGTCACGAGGGAGTCACTTACTTGGTTTTGTTGTGAACGGGGAATATGTACATATATTAAGAGAGAGTTGAAGAAAATTTCAGATGGTCGAATTTCGACCACGGGCTATCCTAGTTTATATAAAAGTACTGGAGCAGTGTATAGTTGTTGTGCTATGACGAAGAGAATTGCATGTATGGTTGTTGTAATATGATGCAGAGAACTGCATGAGCGGTAGTTACACTGGGATCCAGAGAGCTGCATGTGGATTTATAAAAATATGTATTATGGGTGTTTGTTACGATTTAAAATCAAATTGCGGTAGGCGTAAGCACAGTGGTCAGTATCAGCCTTAAAATTCATCCTTTTATCATTAGGGGTATCCACTATATGGAGCATTTCCAAAGTAAAACGTTTATAATAATTTTTCTCCTGTTCTAATATTTTGACATTTTCGAAATCCGGATAATGTCCAGTATCCTTACAATGAGATGATAGAGATAAATTTATCGAAATATATCGAGGTCCAAATGAAACCTGAGGCCTTCCCCTTTCGTTTGATACCCATATTGTAGGGAAATTTTAAGGTCTTTGGGCAACCACATTTTGACCGATAACTCAGTTAACGATAAATTTATCGAAATATATCGAAGTCAAAATGAAACCTGGGGTCTTCCCCTTTCGTTTGATACCCATATTGTAGAGAAATTTTAAGGTTTTCGGGCAACCAAATTTTGACCGATTATTCAGTTATCGATAAATTTATCGAAATATATCGAACTCAAAATGAAACCTGGGGTCTTCCCCTTTCGTTTGATACCCATATTGTAGGGAAATTTTAAGGTTTTCGGGCAACCACATTTTAACCGATAACTCAGTTATCGATAAATTTATCGAAATATATCGAAGTCAAAATGAATCCTGGGGTCTCCCCCTTTCGTTTGATACCCATATTGTAGGGAATTTTTTAGGTTTTTGGGCAATCATATTTTGACCGATAACTCAGTTATCGATCAATTTATCGCAATATATCGATATCCAAATGAAACCTGGGGCCTTCACCTTTCGTTTGATGCCCATATTGTAGGGAAATTTTAAGGTTTCCGGCAACCACATTTTAACCGATAAGTCAGTTATCGATAAATTTATCGGAATATATCGAAGTCAAAATGAAACCTGGGGTCTTCCCCTTTCGTTTGATACCCATATTGTAGGGAAATTTTGAGGTTTTTGGGCAATCACATTTTGACCGATAACTCAGTTATCGATAAATTTATCGAAATATATCGAGGTCCAAATGAAACCTGCGGTCTTCCCCTTTCGTTTGATACCCATATTGTAGGGAAATTTTGAGGTTTTTGGGCAATTACATTTTGACCGATAACTCCATATTGTAGGGAAACTTTAAGGATTTCGGGCAACCACATTTTGGCCGATAACTCAGTTATCGATAAATTTATCGAAATATATCGAGGTCCAAATGAAACCTGCGGCCTTCACCTTTCGTTTGATACCCATATTGTAGGGAAATTTTAAGGTTTTCGGGCAACCACATTTTGACCGATAACTCAAAATGAAACCTGGGGTCTACCCGTTTCGTTTGATACCCATATTGTAGGGAAATTTTAAGGTTTTCGGGCAACCACATTTTGACCGATAACTCAGTTATCGATAAATTTATCGAAATATATCGAAGTCAAAATTAAACCTGGGGTCTTCCCTTTCGTTTGATACCCATATTGTAGGGAAATTTTAAGGTTTTTGGGCAACCACATTTTGACCGATAACTCAGTTACGATAAATTTATCGAAATATATCGAAGTCAAAATGAAACCTGGGGTCTTCCCCTTTCGTTTGATACCCATATTGTAGGGAAATTTTAAGGTTTTTGGGCAATCACATTTTGACCGATAACTCAGTTATCGATAAATTTATCGAAATATATCGAGGTCCAAATGAAACCTGGGGTCTCCCCCTTTCGTTTGATACCCATATTGTAGGGAAATTTTAAGGTTTTCGGGCAATCACATTTTGACCGATAACTCAGTTATCGATAAATTTATCGAAATATATCGAGGTCCAAATGAAACCTGGGGTCTCCCCCTTTCGTTTGATACCCATATTGTAGGAAAATTTTAAGGTTTTCGGGCAATCACATTTTGACCGATAACTCAGTTATCGATAAATTTATCGAAATATGTCGATGTTCAAATGAAACATGGGACCTTTACCTTTCGTTTGATACCCATATTGTAGGGAATTTTTTAGGTTTTTGGGCAATCATATTTTGATCGATAACTCAGTTATCGATAAATTTATCGCAATATACCCTGCCAACCACGGCTATCCAGCAATCGAGTTTTTTTTTTATCGAATTCCAACACCATCTCTTTTTTATCGATAAGAACACTAATACCAACACATGTTTTTGGGAAATTTTTCAGAGTTGTGCGAATGAGACAATAAGTGCGAATGAGACAACCAGACGATTGACATTTGATGATGTCATAATGAGCGCAAAATTCAATACTCGGCGCCATTGCTGAAGGAATTTTCATTGGGTAAGCGCGGATCTTGCCGCACTAAAATTTTATTTTAAATTATATTAATATATTTCTTTATTTTGCATCATATCTTTACTGAGGCGGACAACCAAAAGGCACAGGTACGTCATAGTAAGCATTAGCATATATATATTTGTATATTTTGGTAACATATCCAAAGTGAGTTCATAATAGTGTCTGGCTATAATGGCTTTGAGTTGGCTATAGTTTCACCATCCCAGCAAACAAAGTGGTAAACGTTTTGTAAATCAATCTTATATTAAGCTTGCATAAATAGGTTACTGCAAGCTTACTAAACCAAGCTAAAAATAAGCTTAAATGAATAATACTATGTACACACTAGCGTGTTTTCGAGCTCATTCAGGTTTTCGAGGCAAAACATGCTGAAAACCGATGTTTTCGCCATACAAAATTTTCAACCGAAAACCTGCGAAAACATCATGTTTTATACCAAAACATCAACGAAAACCTTTCGCAATCAGTGTCGGCTCTAAATTTTATCGGTAATAATCGAAAAACATACTGTCACATATCTGATATGTCAAATGTTTTCATTTTGAATTTCGTCGCCCGAATTTATAAAAAATCAAAATGAAAATGTTTGTGCTATAAAGTAAATTTGAAATAAGTACGCTGACAGTAAAACTTAAAATAAGTTCATAAAATATAAACTGCAAAGTCTCGACACAAAATTTGCAAAAACTAAAGCTGCAGTTCCTTGCCATCTTTGATCTTTTCGCTTTGTCAGTCATCTAAAATTTAATGAAATATAATATAAAAACAAATATTTTAAACAATAACTCACATTTGTACCTTCACAAAATTTTAATTATTTTTTCTCACAAATCACAATTTCTAGAACAGCTGATTACTGTCAAATGAAAACAAGAATAGCAGGTATGAACGCACCTGTTTTATATGAGATGTTTTACACGAAAACAAGGTGTTTTCGATTCAGTGTGAACATGATCTAAGGCTTTTGCAAGCATTAAGAGTTCGACATTTACAAATAACTGTGGAATGTAAGTGTTTTTTGGATGTCGTTTACATTTCGCTTGCTAATGCGATCGCATTGTAAATGTTTACTTCTAAATTTACAGTTATGAATACATTTTATTCATTCTAGTTTCGTTTTCTGAAAGTGGCAGAAGTAAAAATTGTGGTTTTAATAAAAAAAATGAAGAAAATAATAATAAAAGTGAAAATTTACAGTGAAGAATTGAAAAAGTAAGTGCATTGGTTAATATTTCAAAAATGTCGGCTGCCAAAAGGTCAAAAAGTGTTGTGCGAAGCAGCAAGGAAATTTTTCAGCATTTATGGAATAGCGAAGTACCAAATTTCAACCAATTTGGAGTTCCTGGACAAGGGAGTGTTTCGGAAGCCAGCAGTTCCACAGAAAGCGCGTTTAATGTTTCAGGACAAGAGAATTAATTTGCTTTCGAAACTTTCCTGGAACTTCTTATTCATTTGTACCACTCCTACCAGATCATGCAGCAGAGCAGTTTTAGTTATGAAAGCCAAGACTCTCCTCTTTCTCTTCCCGAGCCGGAGACCACATCCCAAACTCTGTATGTGTTACAGCCAAGTCCAACTACAGCAACTTCTTTGGACAGTGTAACTTTAGGAAAGGTGGAAGAACGCAACAAGCTCGTATTAATCAGACTTACGGAGGAAATTCAAGGGCTTCGTAAACATTTCATTACACTGCAGAAAGCGGTATCGCATAACCACTGCACCATTTTGCCAAAACAACCATTTAACACAGTCGACGATTTCCTGCAATTCGAGAAAGCTATTCAGGAAGATATAGATAAACTTTCCATGCTGGTAAGAATTTAAATATATCATTGGTCGCATTTTCTCTGAACTGTTTACATGAATTTCCTTTTTATTTTTACTTTTAGAAAGCAGATATCAAACGTATTTCAACAGCAAGCTCAAGGAAATTCGTCACAAAGTCTTGGCAAAGACTCATGCATGACAAAGTTGCTGAAAGCTTTTCGTGGAGAGGTACTGCGGACTAAAGGTGTATTCGAGCTTTCACTGTGGCCACTGCCATTCGTCGTAAGTAACAGTGCCTTCATTTGATTTATAATAAACTAATTACATATCATATTTAAATTATATTTCAGAAACTTTTACTTTAGACTTTTTTAAAATGAAAGTAAAATAATAATAATAAGTTATAAGTATGGAAATAATAAGTTATAAGTATAGAAAAGAACTGAAAAATGCTTATTTAATTTTTTTTTTTTTTTTTTTTTTTATAAGTTTGTTACAAAATTTAATAGAATACAATAAAATAAAGTAAATGAAATAAAATAAAATAAAATAAAATAAAATAAAATAAAATAAATAAAATAAAATAAAATAAAATAAAATAAAGTAAAATAAAATAAAATAAATAAATTAAAATAAAATAAATACGTATTTATATACAAGCTTTTTTTTTACACAGATAAAATCACAATTCTACTACAAAGGTACCTAAAACTGAAATTTATTTTATCTTTATATTAAAAAATATTGTAACCGGTCGATGTCATGCCGAAAAATGCATAGCGACTTTTTTTAGGAATAATAAAAGAATTCAAGCCAGAATGTAAATATGGGCTCGCTATTCTAAAAAAAAAAAGTTTTAAAAGTTTTTTTAAAAATCTTATAAGTTCATTATATTTCAACTTTTCTAAAATGAAAAATAAGTTATAAGTATAGAAAAGAACTAAAAAATATTAATTTAATTTTGTTTTTTGATTACACATTATTTTCAATAAAAAATCTATAAAACACTAAAAAAATAAATGTTTTAAACGCTTTTTTATTTTATAGAAACTACATGTTTTCTAGCTGTGTCTACGAAGCTTATGGAAAGCGTATTATTATCAATTATAAAACGTTTACTTAACATATTTACAAAACGCGTTATTTTGGGTCTTAAAATACATGTTTTGTAATATTCATTTGCAAGCTTATAATGATAGGTGCGTTTCGATTATAAAGCGCTTACTTTGATGCGTTTTGTAAAGGTCGAAGTAAGCGTTTTGCCAGTGTTATGCTTACATTTGAACACTTACAAAACCTTTATTTTAAGATTAAATTGTTTGCTGGGATAATGTACGAATATATATTCGCTTGTGCCTTTTTGAATATTATTGTGTTTTCCAAAGTGAGTTTAAAAAAGTGTACCCTACCATGGTGTGGAGTTTTTTATAGTATAACCAGACAAACAAATGTATGTCCATGCCCTTGTGCATTCGCATATTAAGGCGTTTGCTAAAGTCAGTTCAGAAAAGTGTACATACATTTGTATGTTTACTCTTGACCATGGCCGCATATATATTTGAGGAGATCCAAACCGAAACGCATTAAGTATAGTTGCTGTGAATTGGTCTAGACAGGCAATGGTCAGGTGCACTATTTCAAACTCACTTTGAAAAACTCCATACATACCTACTATGAAAATGTACAAGGGTATACATATAAATTTTTTTATTTATTTAATTTATCTTCTTTGTATTTTCCAGCAACTCAAGAACAAATCAACCAATAGCAACTACGGCGACAATAATTTCAAAATATTTATTTACTACACCTTGTTGCAACAACAACAACAACAACAATAATTTGGTAAGTTAACAAATTGAAATGAGTGTGTACCTGGCCATGATCGGAGTTTGTATGGTCAGAAGTTGGTTTGGTATTTGTTTCCTTTAGGGGTCAACTGCTAATAAATTAGCTATAATTATATGAGATAGCTCAAAAGACGGGGCTGGGCCTCAATATCACGAATCCGGACGCGCCTTTTTAATATTTTGCTTCTCTACCTAAAAACGTACGGTTTGTTGACCATAACTTTACACTAAAACAAAAAATTTAAAAATCGCTTCCGGATTCGTGATCCTTAGGCCAAACCCCGTCTTTTGAGCTATCTCATATAATTTTAGCTATGTAATTTATTAGCAGTTGACCCCTAAAGGAAACAAATACCGTTGGTTTTTTTTCTTGTGCACCTGCATATTATGGGGATTGCCAAAGTCTGGTTGTTGTAGTGTCACCATAATATACAAATGTATGTATATGCCTTTATGCATTTGCATGTTATGGTGGTTGCCAAAATAAATGCAGGATAGTATACATGTCACAATACCTTTCATATGAGGAGCTCCAACCAAGCAGCAACAATTGTAGACTAAATCCCTGTGTACTTAATGCGTTTTGGTTAGGAGCTCAGAAAGTTACAATTTATATTTAACAAGTCTGATATACCTAGACTTGGTTTTAGTGTCACCATAATATACAAATGTATTATACACATTTTTCATTTTATATTCAGAAAGTTACAATTTATATTCAGAATTTCATTTCATGTTCACACAATTGCAATTCATATTCAGAACTTCCACTTGATTTCAGATTAAAAATTTCATATTAAAAAATTTCAAATGAATATGAATTGCAAATTTCTGAATATCAAATGGAAGTTCTGAACATGAATTGTAATTGTGTGAACATGAAATGAAATTCTGAATATAAATTGTAACTTTCTGAATATAAAATGAAAAATGTGTATAATACATTTGTATATTATGGTGACACTAAAACCAAGTCTAGGTATATCAGACTTGTTAAATGATGGTTAAAAATTTTAATGACTGAATTATATTGTGTCGTCCTCAGAAAATTGTTAAAGATCAATTAATTGTAAATGTATTATTAACATAAAAATTTCAGATTATTATGCTAATAACACTACTCGACAAGAAAATCTCCAAGAATGAAAGTACATTTTCTTAATGTAAAATATTCTCCTGATTCCGAATATCACATCCATTTCTGTGGCAGATCTACATCTCTATAGGTATCTTCAGTAATTTGGCCGCTATTGCAAAAAACGTTAAAAAATTTTTGAAAAAAAAAACAATAAAATTTTTACAAAAACAGATTTAACCACTTTAAAATCAGGAAAAGTGCACGGACGAAAAAAATTTAGCCATCCTATGTTGTAGGAAATTCAACACCAGTACAAAATTGTGATGTGCTCTCGCTTCATAAGCCCTGTTATCAATCAAAAATTTTTCAAAAATTCGTTTATTTTTTTAAATTTTTTGGAACGTTTTTTGGCATAGTGGCCAAATTACTGAAGATACCTATAGAGATAAAGGCAAAAAATGTTTGAGGGAATTAGTATAATGTATAATTCAACAGTTTAAATCGGTAAAATGAAAAATACAAATTTTTGACGTATTTATATGAAGTAGTGTTTTGCGAAATTAGGAATTTTCATGTTTTCACCGATATCTCGGAATCTAGATCTACCTCAGCAAAATGAAAGTGATATTGGAAATCAGGAGAAAATTTTACTTTCGGAAAAGTCTATTTTATTCTTGGAGACTAAAGTTGATCAAAATTTGTCGAGCCGTGTAATTGAAAATAATTAATTTAAATTATTATATTGTTAAATTTATTTTAAATTAAATTAAAATTAAATTCTTTTATTACTTGATTGTTTTAATTAAAAAAGGTAGACGATTTTTTTCAATTATTATTGATTATTTTTCTAATGGCTATTAATCATGATTATTTTTGATTATTATTATATTATTTGAATTAATTCATTATTAATTTCTGATTAAGGCCCCAATATGAATAAATTAATCACTAAAATAAAATAAGCCATGGGTCGCCCCTCGGCAGTAGTTTGGCAAACTCTCCAGGTGTATTTCTGCCATGAGAAGCTTCTCAGCAAAAAATTCATTTGCTTTGCAAGTGCCGTTCGGAATCGGCAAAAAACTGTAGGTCCCGCCAACTTGTAGGAAAAACTCAAAAAGCAACACACCACAAGTTGGAAAGAGAAGCTCGGCTAAAAATCTCGTTAGAGGTTATGATAACCTGTTGGTATATCGCCGCCATTAGTTTTTTTGTTTTTTTTGTTTTTTAAGTTAACAAAAAAAATTTTACTGGAAGTAATTTCTGTCCTTCCCATATAAAAAATCAAAAATTCGTAAATTCCAGTAACAGTTTTTGTTATTGAAATGCATGAATTCTATTTTAAATTAACTTCTTATAAATCTTTCAGCACTACAAAAAACCTGCTAATTCTAAAAATCTTCTCACAGCGAATTTTTCAAAAATTATATGAAAATGAAAAAATCCGCAAAATGAACAATTATTTAAAATTGCCCTGCTAAAAAAATTGCTAATTATCGTTATTACTTTTTCATTGTAACAAGGTTTGATACCACCACCATAGACAACAAGATAATACAACAAAGATGACATCTTGGATTTCCAAAATTTGTCGAACTTTTACGGGATGTTTTAAATCACTTTTTATCGTGACACGGATTTCTAATTATTCCATTTTCTTTTTTAGGATTCAGGATTTAACCGAACTGTTGTGTGAAATGTGGATGAAGTTACCGGAAGTAAGGACACCAAAGAATGTTTGTGGTCACCAGATGTTAAGTTATATGATATTTTATTTATCCTCTTCTATCTCTCCACTAGCTGGCTTTCATATAGACAACATGAGCCCATACACATGCCCGATGCATTCACCGCTCATATCGTGGTCATGAAAATTTGAGGGGGAGGAATCGGCGATAACAAATATTTTTTTGTTAGTTTTAGAAATGCAATTATGTGTTAAAAAATTTCATGGAATTTTCCAAGTTGTAAGGAAGTTGAATTTATTTCACATATAGCATGTCGATTTGTATTGCTATTTAACATCAAAGTAAAGGTTACCTAATTACCTTTCCCTTGATGTAGCTATGGTTAAAATCGATTTGATAATTTGATGTAAATTTTTGATTTTTAGATGTACATATAAATTGTGTTAAAAAGTTTCATGAAATTTTCTAAGTTGTAAGAAAGTTGAATTTATTTCACATATGGTATCTCGATTTGGATTGCTATTTTACATCAAAAGTAACGTTATTTAATTACCTTTCATTTGATGTAAATAGGATTAAAATCGAGAAACATTTTGATGAAAATTTTTGAATTTTCGAAATACATTTAAGTATGTGTATAAAAAATTTCATAAAATTTTCAATATGCGGATGAACGGTCTTGAAAAAATTTGGCCAAAGTGACGCATTTGGTGCAGTGTAAATATAGCTTTACATCAAAAGAAATAACATTTAATTACATTTAATTTGATGTAACTATAACTAAAGTCGGGAAACAATTTGATGTAAATTTTAGAAATACATGTATGTGCTCATGACAATACGTTTTTTCCATGTATTTTTCTTGCACTTAACAAGAAAAACCCGATAAATGCATAGTGCCATTATGTTTTTCTAAATTATGTCTTATTTTTCATTAAAACAAGATTAAAAAAACCAAACGTGTTTCATTTATTTTGGGCATTTTGGAGAAAGTTTTGGGTATTTTTTGGGCATTTTGGAGAAAATTTGGGGTATTTTGTGGGCATTTTAAATTTCAGATCTGGCAACACTGTTCAAATGCAAAGGGAAATTTTTTAGTTAGAGGAGTGCAGCTATATTATTTTCTTATGGCGTTTCTAAATGAGTGCGAGTGAGCAGCGCTATCACACGTACACGAAATAATCGATAAAAATCTGCACGCGGCCCATACAAAACTATCCATTCATCTATCCTCGATTTAGGATAGCGCGACTTAGGAATTATCCAGGATTTTCCTTGGGTTTGGTTAGCAGGGTATCGATATCCAAATGAAACCTGGGGCCTTCACCTTTCGTTTGATACCCATATTGTAGGGAAATTTTAAGGTTTCCGGCAACCACATTTTGACCGATAAGTCAGTTATCGATAAATTTATCGAAATATGTCGATGTCCAAATGAGCCCTGGGGTCTTCACCTTTCGTTTGATACCCATATTGTAGGGAAATTTTGAGGTTTTTGGGCAATTACATTTTGACCGATAACTCAGTTATCGATAAATTTATCGAAATATATCGAGGTCAAAATGAAACCTGCGGTCTTCCCCTTTCGTTTAATACCCATATTGTAGGGAAATTTTGAGGTTTTTGGGCAATCACATTTTGACCGATAACTCAGTTATCGATAAATTTATCGAAATATATCGAGGTCCAAACGAAACCTGCGGTCTTCCCCTTTCGTTTGATACCCATATTGTAGGGAAATTTTAAGGTTTTCGGGCAACCACATTTTGACCGATAACTCAGTTATCGATAAATTTATCGAAATATATCGAAGTCAAAATGAAACCTGAGGTCTTCCCCTTTCGTTTGATACCCATATTGTAGGGAAATTTTAAGGTTTTCGGGCAATCACATTTTGACCGCTAACTTAGTTATCGATCAATTTATTGAAATATATCGAGGTCCAAATGAAACCTGCGGTCTTCCCCTTTCATTTGATACCCATATTGTAGGGAAATTTTGAGGTTTTTGGGCAATCACATTTTGACCGATAACTCAGTTATCGATAAATTTATCGAAATATATCGAAGTCAAAATGAAACCTGGGGTCTTCCCCTTTCGTTTGTTACCCATATTGTAGGGAAATTTTAAGGTTTTCGGGCAATCACATTTTGACCGATAACTCAGTTATCGATAAATTTATCGAAATATATCGAGGTCCAAATGAAACCCGAGGTCTTCCCCTTTCGTTTGATACCCATATTGTAGGGAAATTTTAAGGTTTTCGGGCAACCACATTTTGACCGATAACTCAGTTATCGATAAATTTATCGAAATATATCGAAGTCAAAATGAAACCTGAGGTCTTCCCCTTTCGTTTGATACCCTTATTGTAGGGAATTTTAAGGTTTTCGGGCAATCACAATTTGACGGATAACTTAGTTATCGATAAATTTATCGAACTATATCGAGGTCCAAATGAAACCTGGGGTCTCCCCCTTTCGTTTCATACCCATATTGTAGGGGAATTTTAAGGTTTTCGGGCAATCACATTTTGACCGATAACTCAGTTATCGATAAATTTATCGAACTATATCGAGGTCCAAATGAAACCTGGGGTCTCCCCCTTTCGTTTGATACCCATATTGTAGGGAATTTTTTAGGTTTTTGGGCAACCACATTTTAACCGATAAGTCAGTTATCGATAAATTTATCGCAATATATCGATATCCAAATGAAACCTGGGGCCTTCACCTTTCGTTTGATACCCATATTGTAGGGAAATTTTAAGGTTTCCGGCAACCACATTTTAACCGATAAGTCAGTTATCGATAAATTTATCGAAATATGTCGACGTCCAAATGAGCCCTGGGGCCATACCTTTCGTTTGATACCCATATTGTAGGGAAATTTTGAGGTTTTTGGGCAATCACATTTTGACCGATAACTCAGTTATCGATCAATTTATCGAAATATATCGAGGTCCAAATGAAACCTGCGGTCTTCCCCTTTCGTTTGATACCCATATTGTAGGGAAATTTTGAGGTTTTTGGGCAATCACATTTTGACCGATAACTCAGTTATCGATAAATTTATCGAAATATATCGAGGTCCAAATGAAACCTGCGGTCTTCCCCTTTCGTTTGATACCCATATTGTAGAGAAATTTTGAGGTTTTTGGGCAATCACATTTTGACCGATACCTCAGTTATCGATAAATAAATAGAAAAATATCGAAGTCAAAATGAAACCTGGGGTCTTCCCCTTTCGCTTGATACCCATATTGTAGGGAAATTTTAAGGTTTTTGGGCAACCACATTTTGACCGATAACTCAGTTATCGATAAATTTATCGAAATATATCGAAGTCAAAATGAAACCTGGGGTCTTCCCCTTTCGTTTGATTCCCATATTGTAGGGAAATTTTAAGGTTTTCGGGCAACCACATTTTGACCGATAACTCAGTTATCGATAAATTTATCGAAATATATCGAAGTCAAAATGAAACCTGGGGTCTTCCCCTTTCGTTTGATACCCATATTGTAGGGAAATTTTAAGGTTTTTGGGCAATCACATTTTGACTGATAACTCAGTTATCGATAAATTTATCGAAATATATCGAGGTCCAAATGAAACCTGGGGTCTCCCCCTTTCGTTTGATACCCATATTGTAGGGAAATTTTAAGGTTTTCGGGCAATCACATTTTGACCGATAACTCAGTTATCGATAAATTTATCGAAATATATCGAAGTCAAAATGAAACCTGAGGTCTTCCCCTTTCGTTTGATACCCATCTTGTAGGGAAATTTTAAGGTTTTTGGGCAATCACATTTTGACCGATAACTCAGTTATCGATAAATTTATCGAAATATATCGAGGTCCAAATGAATCCTGGGGTCTCCCCCTTTCGTTTGATACCCATATTTTAGGGAAATTTTAAGGTTTTTGGGCAATTACATTTTGACCGATAACTCAGTTATCGATAAATTTATCGAAGTATATCGAGGTCCAAATGAAACCTGCGGTCTTCCCCTTTCGTTTGATACCCATATTGTAGGGAAATTTTGAGGTTTTTGGGCAATCACATTTTGACCGATAACTCAGTTATCGATAAATTTATCGAAAAATATCGAAGTCAAAATGAAACCTCGGGTCTTCCCCTTTCGTTTGATACCCATATTGAAGGGAAACTTTAAGGTTTTCGGGCAACCACATTTTGACCGATAACTCAGTTATCGATAAATTTATCGAAATATATCGAGGTCCAAATGAAACCTGAGGTCTTCCCCTTTCGTTTGATACCCATATTGTAGGGAAATTTTAAGGTTTTTGGGCAACCACATTTTGACCGATAACTCAGTTATCGATAAATTTATCGAAATATATCGAAGTCAAAATGAAACCTGGGGTCTTCCCCTTTCGTTTGTTATCCATATTGTAGGGAAATTGTAAGGTTTTCGGGCAACCACATTTTGACCGATAACTCAGTTATCGATAAATTTATCGAAATATATCGAGGTCCAAATGAAACCTGCGGTCTTCCCCTTTCGTTTGATACCCATATTGTAGGGAAATTTTGAGGTTTTTGGGCAATCACATTTTGACCGATAACTCAGTTATCGATAAATTTATCGAAATATATCGAAGTCAAAATGAAACCTGGGGTCTTCCCCTTTCGTTTGTTACCCATATTGTAGGGAAATTTTAAGGTTTTTGGGCAACCACATTTTGACCGATAACTCAGTTATCGATAAATTTATCGAAATATATCGAAGTCAAAATGAAACCTGGGGTCTTCCCCTTTCGTTTGTTACCCATATTGTAGGGAAATTTTAAGGTTTTCGGGCAACCACATTTTGACCGATAACTCAGTTATCGATAAATTTATCGAAATATATCGAAGTCAAAATGAAACCTGGGGTCTTCCCCTTTCGTTTGATACCCATATTGTAGGGAAATTTTAAGGTTTTTGGGCAATCACATTTTGACCGATAACTCAGTTATCGATAAATTTATCGAACTATATCGAGGTCCAAATAAAACCTGGGGTCTCCCCTTTTCGTTTCATACCCATATTGTAGGGAAATTTTAAGGTTTTCGGGCAATCACATTTTGACCGATAACTCAGTTATCGATAAATTTATCGAAATATATCGAGGTCCAAATGAAACCTGGGGTCTCCCCCTTTCGTTTAATACCCACATTGTAGGGACATTTTACGGTTTTTGGGCCACTGGGGCTTACACCGAACGAGAGTCACATACATACAAGCAAACAAACACACAAACAAGCAAACATACAAGTGAACCTAATAAAAGCGTGGTAAAAAGGAGTGTAATTGGGTGTGGTGGTATAGTCAGCCAAACGGCTGCAACTGTGCGACCCTGCTCAATCCCGACTCTTGCGTCCTCGTTCGTGCACTCTAGGCAACGTGAACTACTTAAGCTCGCGGCAGAAAGAGAGGGAGCCCCGGTGGGGCCACTCTGACATATTCGGTTTAAGGGCTCACCGAGGTCTTGTTTCGCAGCGTCTGTTCACCATGTGGTGCGGCTGCAAGCGGGTGTCTGTCTTGTAGCAAGCGGCTCGCTATATAAATGTGAATTTTTTTATTCAAAACCCCGGAGGCGGGTTGTGCGCTGGGTTTGGGCCCCGCCACGTAAAAAATTTAGTCCAATGAAAAATCGAAGAAAGCCTCGGATGAGAACCCCCTTTAATGTTGACGACCCGGCAAAACGAATTAAGGATAATGAGAAGGATATTAGGCAGGGGCGCAGCCAGAAGAAAATGTTTGGGGTGGTTTTCAATTTTTTTTTTTTTAATATTTTCTTAGCACAAAATTATTTTATAGCGCCAGTCAGGAGTAGCGTAAAGAAAGCATTTAAAAAAGATAATTATACATTAGACTGGGCCAAAAATTCAAAAATTCGTTTTTTCAAAAATTATATTGATTTTCTTTTTTAAAAAGGTGAACAAAATTACTGTAATTTTTTCATATTTTTAAATTAAAGTTAGAGGTCTATTATCGCTAGTTTAGGTTTTACAGACTTTACCTCATATTTGGTATAAAAACGACAAACCATTGTTGTAAAACACCATTTACCTGAACATATTTATGAAGGAAATCGAATTCCTTACAAAATTTGCATTGACCAAAATTTTCTCAGACTAGCCGTAGTAGTAGTAGTATTCTAGCTTCAAAAATTAGCATGTTTTTTCGATTTCCCATTTTTCTTTTAAAAATTGTCAAAAATGCAAATATTCATGTAAAACAAAGATAGATACAGATTCTTAAAGAAAATTGAGTGGGCTACAAAAAAGGTTAAACAACTTTTTCTTTGTAAAGTTACTTTTCCAAAACTTATTTAGTATTAAATTAAAAAAATCATATTTCCGTCTTTTTTGGTGTTTTGGATCCAATTTTTTAAATAAATTTTGTTTATTGATATTCTACATGATTATTTATCATTATATGATCAATATTTTAACAATTTAGGTGACAAAAAAAAATCAGGAAAAGTTCTGGGACTTCCCGGGTTAAATAGTCTTTCTCTGCGGGGCTATAGTTCTACAGTCTTCAAATAGCACAGCCACAATAAAAAAAAAAAATTGACGGATCTGTGACCTCAATACATTAATTTTAATGTATTTTGGCGAGCTAAATCCAAATCCGTGATCAGAAGTAGCCAACAGGTCGCAGTTCTTCACTAACCTTCACAAAATAATATTGGACTTTTTTACACGGTTAGGGCCGAACCTCGGGCCCGTTGTTAAATTCGGATATCGAATTCGGATTCAGCATCCAATTTCCCTTAAGAATATGTATTGAACTTTATTCGATGTTGATTTTTTCATATTTCGCAAATTTTCAAACCAAAATCGGGAATTCTGAGAAAGTTTCAGTCTAGCTAGCTTTTGTAGCTTTTTCCTACAAAAATATGCTCAGGTGTTTTTTCAACAAGAATTTGTCGTTTTTCTACCAAGTTAAGTCTGTAAAATCTAAACTAGCGATGATAGACCTCTAGACTTTAATATAAAAATCTAAAAAATTACAGTAATTTTTTCACCTTTCTTAAAAAGAAAATCAATATAAGTTTTGAAAAAAAAAGCGAAATTTGGAATTTTTGGCCCAGTCTAATATACATACATACATAGCTACCTGTCAATAAATGCTACTTTATATTGACTTATATAACAACGGCCAGCCTTCTTTTTTTATTTGTCATTGAATCTATTACACTGCGCAACACGAAAAAGCTACCTGGGACGAGATAGCATTTTCTGTTAGATCTCAATGAGATAAGAAGAACTGCGTACAAGAAATTTGCCGGACACCCTCAAAATCTTGAGTTAGGGGTCAAAACCGGGTTTTCCTACATTTGCACACTTATGACCCTGTATCTTAGGTATATGGATGTAACAGCCATGGATCGCGTCAATATAGATGTAACGTGTGACACCCTCTTATGCAAACGGCCCAAAAGCTTAGGCTCCTGTTCTTGAATTGACGTATTTCGATTTTCATGCAATCGAAATTTTAGCAAACATGTCATGAAAACTAGTTTTCACATATACAGTTTTATATCTCAGGGCTGGTTTAAACCCCCAAAACCACCCCCTGGCTGCGCCACTGATATTAGGGCATGTACCTGGAATGTCCGGACCCTTTCCAGGGAAGGTACCGCTGCCCGACTGGTTGATGTCCTCGTGAACGCAAAGGCCGACATCACCGCCCTACAGGAAATGCGATGGACGGGACAAGGAAAGACGACCATCGGACCTTGTGACTTATACTACAGTGGCCAGACACGCAGCAAATAGCGTGGTGTAGGATTTGTGGTGGGAAAGAGACTTCGCCGCCAAGTACTAGCGTACACTCCTGTGGACGAGCAACATAACATTTATCTGCGCCTATGCGCCGACTGAGGAGACGGACGACGCAGAGAAGGACTCCTTCTACGATAAACTTGAACAGACTTATGATCGCTGCCCCCAACATGATATCAAAATCGTGCTCGGCGACTTTAATGACAAGGTGGGCAAGGAAGGAGTCTTTGGTCCTACAGTTGGAAAATTTAGTCTCCACGATATAACATCACCCAACGGCACTAGGTTGATTGACTTCGCCTTTGCTCACAATATGATCATCAGTAGTACTAGGTTCCAGCATAAACGAATACACCAAGCCACCTGGCTGTCCCCTGATCAAAGAACAAGAAACCATATTGATCATGTCATGATCGACGGCAGACATAGCTCCACCGTTTTGGACGTGCGTACCCTTCGTGGTCCCAATATCGACTCAGGCCATTATCTTGTCGCAGCCATGATACGCACACGCCTCTGTGCAGCGAAGAAAGTGCGCACAGTAACGGAAAGAAAGTTTGACGTCGAGAAGCTGCGCATGACACAGACAGCTGATAATTTCTTCACTCGACTCTCACACCTGCTATCGACCTAACGATGTAACCGAGCAATGGAAGCATATCTCTCACTCATTGCGTACCGCCGCTGAGGCCACTATAGGGTTCCAGCGAGCCCGCAAGAACAAATGGTACGGTGAGGAATGCAAAGCTGCCTCGAAGAAGAATGACGCTGCCTACAAGCAGACGTTGCGAACGGGCGCAACCCGCAGTGTATGGCAGCGCTATCGTGATGCAAAGAAGGAAGAGAGACGCCTTTTCAGAAAAAAGAAAAGTGAGGCCGAAAGGCGTGAGTGTGAGGAGCTTGAGATGCTGGCTCACAGGAATGATGCCCGAAAATTCTATGAAAAGATCCGGCGGATGACGGAAGGTTTTAAGACCGGGGCAAGTTTCTGTAAGGACAATAATTGCGACCTGGTAACCGACGTACAGAGTGTACTTAAATTATGGAGGGAGCACTTCTCCTCACTGCTAAACTGCGTTTGTTACCCATATTGTAGGGAAATTTTAAGGTTTTCGGGCAACCACATTTTGACCGATAACTCAGTTATCGATAAATTTATCGAAATATATCGAAGTCAAAATGAAACCTGCGGTCTTCCCCTTTCGTTTAATACCCATATTGTAGGGAAATTTTGAGGTTTTTGGGCAATCACATTTTGACCGATAACTCAGTTATCGATAAATTTATCGAAATATATCGAGGTCCAAACGAAACCTGCGGTCTTCCCCTTTCGTTTGATACCCATATTGTAGGGAAATTTTAAGGTTTTCGGGCAACCACATTTTGACCGATAACTCAGTTATCGATCAATTTATCGAAATATATCGAGGTCCAAATGAAACCTGCGGTCTTCCCCTTTCGTTTGATACCCATATTGTAGGGAAATTTTGAGGTTTTTGGGCAATCACATTTTGACCGATAACTCAGTTATCGATAAATTTATCGAAATATATCGAGGTCCAAATGAAACCTGCGGTCTTCCCCTTTCGTTTGATACCCATATTGTAGAGAAATTTTGAGGTTTTTGGGCAATCACATTTTGACCGATACCTCAGTTATCGATAAATAAATAGAAAAATATCGAAGTCAAAATGAAACCTGGGGTCTTCCCCTTTCGCTTGATACCCATATTGTAGGGAAATTGTAAGGTTTTCGGGCAACCACATTTTGACCGATAACTCAGTTATCGATAAATTTATCGAAATATATCGAGGTCCAAATGAAACCTGCGGTCTTCCCCTTTCGTTTGATACCCATATTGTAGGGAAATTTTGAGGTTTTTGGGCAATCACATTTTGACCGATAACTCAGTTATCGATAAATTTATCGAAATATATCGAAGTCAAAATGAAACCTGGGGTCTTCCCCTTTCGTTTGTTACCCATATTGTAGGGAAATTTTAAGGTTTTCGGGCAACCACATTTTGACCGATAACTCAGTTATCGATAAATTTATCGAAATATATCGAAGTCAAAATGAAACCTGGGGTCTTCCCCTTTCGTTTGATACCCATATTGTAGGGAAATTTTAAGGTTTCCGGCAACCACATTTTAACCGATAAGTCAGTTATCGATAAATTTATCGAAATATGTCGACGTCCAAATGAGCCCTGGGGCCATACCTTTCGTTTGATACCCATATTGTAGGGAAATTTTGAGGTTTTTGGGCAATCACATTTTGACCGATAACTCAGTTATCGATCAATTTATCGAAATATATCGAGGTCCAAATGAAACCTGCGGTCTTCCCCTTTCGTTTGATACCCATATTGTAGGGAAATTTTAAGGTTTTCGGGCAACCACATTTTGACCGATAACTCAGTTATCGATAAATTTATCGAAATATATCGAAGTCAAAATGAAACCTGAGGTCTTCCCCTTTCGTTTGATACCCTTATTGTAGGGAATTTTAAGGTTTTCGGGCAATCACAATTTGACGGATAACTTAGTTATCGATAAATTTATCGAACTATATCGAGGTCCAAATGAAACCTGGGGTCTCCCCCTTTCGTTTCATACCCATATTGTAGGGGAATTTTAGGGTTGGGGTCAAAATTCTGCTTTTTTGGAAATTCTGCATTCATAATTCCGGAAGTCGAAACACCGGAAATCAAAATTATGGAAGTCAATATTCTGGAATCCAAAATTCTGGATAACGAAATTCTAAATTGCAAAATTCTGGAAACCAAAATTCTGAAATTCAAAATTCTGTAATTAATGATTAAAAATGCGTGTTGATAACAAAAAAAGTGCGCACTTTTTTTGTTATCAACACGCATTTTTAATCATTAATTACAAAATTTTGCATTTAACATTTAACTGGACTTGTTCTGAAGGAATTAAAAACAAATGTACCGTGCGTATTGACACACAATTTCACGGCTGTGAAATGTTATACGAAAAAAAATGAACATTCTCATGATCCATGTGCGCATAAAAAATCGGTTGCAGATCCAAATAATCATTTTAAAAATATGGTTTCGCTTGAGTTTTCTGCAGCCTAGCCAAATAATTCAGCGTTCGGTATCTATGACAGAAAAACATATAGGACATTATCTGCCATCAAGAAGTGCCCTTAAGTTAAAAATAAGAAGACAACGGAACAGTTTAAAATGTTTTAAAGAAAAATAGACATTCCTTTATTATCACTTTATGTTTTGGAAGGTCATCTATTTATTTTAAGTAAGAAAGTTATTAAAGTTATGGCGAATGCATTCTTATTTTTGGAACAAAATCTTCGCTGCAGTTGTTAAATGAGAGCGACTGCTGGATTATGGACGGTAAATTTGACGTTGTTCCGACGATGATGAGGCAGCTATTTTCCATACACGGCTGAGTAGAAATAAAAATTTTTCCGCTGGTTTTCTGTCTTATGACCAAAAAATCAAAGTCAATGTATATTTCTTAAATATAAGCACAATTTATTAAAATACTCGATTTTGCTCAAATTTTGGGGAACAAATTTCCAGAATTAATTCTGGAAAACGTAAAATCCGGAATTCTGAAAAACCAGAATTTTGAAATACAGCCAAAAAAGGCGAAGGAAGTGCGGAATTCCGATTTCCAGAATTTTGTCGACCCAGAATTTTGATTCCGGAATTTTGACTTCAGAATTTTAATTTTAGAATTTTGACCGTTTCCGGGAATTTTAAGGTTTTCGGGCAATCACATTTTGACCGATAACTCAGTTATCGATAAATTTATCGAACTATATCGAGGTCCAAATGAAACCTGGGGTCTCCCCCTTTCGTTTGATACCCATATTGTAGGGAATTTTTTAGGTTTTTGGGCAACCACATTTTGACCGATAACTCAGTTATCGATAAATTTATCGAAATATATCGAAGTCAAAATGAAACCTGGGGTCTTCCCCTTTCGTTTGTTACCCATATTGTAGGGAAATTTTATGGTTTTCGGGCAATCACATTTTGACCGATAACTCAGTTATCGATAAATTTATCGAAATATATCGAGGTCCAAATGAAACCTGCGGTCTTCCCCTTTCATTTGATACCCATATTGTAGGGAAATTTTGAGGTTTTTGGGCAATCACATTTTGACCGATAACTCAGTTATCGATAAATTTATCGAAATATATCGAAGTCAAAATGAAACCTGCGGTCTTCCCCTTTCATTTGATACCCATATTGTAGGGAAATTTTGAGGTTTTTGGGCAATCACATTTTGACCGATAACTCAGTTATCGATAAATTTATCGAAATATATCGAAGTCAAAATGAAACCTGGGGTCTTCCCCTTTCGTTTGTTACCCATATTGTAGGGAAATTTTAAGGTTTTCGGGCAATCACATTTTGACCGCTAACTTAGTTATCGATCAATTTATTGAAATATATCGAGGTCCAAAGGAAACCTGCGGTCTTCCCCTTTCATTTGATACCCATATTGTAGGGAAATTTTGAGGTTTTTGGGCAATCACATTTTGACCGATAACTCAGTTATCGATAAATTTATCGAAATATATCGAAGTCAAAATGAAACCTGGGGTCTTCCCCTTTCGTTTGTTACCCATATTGTAGGGAAATTTTAAGGTTTTCGGGCAATCACATTTTGACCGATAACTCAGTTATCGATAAATTTATCGAAATATATCGAGGTCCAAATGAAACCTGAGGTCTTCCCCTTTCGTTTGATACCCATATTGTAGGGAAATTTTAAGGTTTTCGGGCAACCACATTTTGACCGATAACTCAGTTATCGATAAATTTATCGAAATATATCGAAGTCAAAATGAAACCTGAGGTCTTCCCCTTTCGTTTGATACCCTTATTGTAGGGAATTTTAAGGTTTTCGGGCAATCACAATTTGACGGATAACTTAGTTATCGATAAATTTATCGAACTATATCGAGGTCCAAATGAAACCTGGGGTCTCCCCCTTTCGTTTCATACCCATATTGTAGGGGAATTTTAAGGTTTTCGGGCAATCACATTTTGACCGATAACTCAGTTATCGATAAATTTATCGAACTATATCGAGGTCCAAATGAAACCTGGGGTCTCCCCCTTTCGTTTGATACCCATATTGTAGGGAATTTTTTAGGTTTTTGGGCAACCACATTTTAACCGATAAGTCAGTTATCGATAAATTTATCGCAATATATCGATATCCAAATGAAACCTGGGGCCTTCACCTTTCGTTTGATACCCATATTGTAGGGAAATTTTAAGGTTTCCGGCAACCACATTTTAACCGATAAGTCAGTTATCGATAAATTTATCGAAATATGTCGACGTCCAAATGAGCCCTGGGGCCATACCTTTCGTTTGATACCCATATTGTAGGGAAATTTTGAGGTTTTTGGGCAATCACATTTTGACCGATAACTCAGTTATCGATCAATTTATCGAAATATATCGAGGTCCAAATGAAACCTGCGGTCTTCCCCTTTCGTTTGATACCCATATTGTAGGGAAATTTTGAGGTTTTTGGGCAATCACATTTTGACCGATAACTCAGTTATCGATAAATTTATCGAAATATATCGAGGTCCAAATGAAACCTGCGGTCTTCCCCTTTCGTTTGATACCCATATTGTAGAGAAATTTTGAGGTTTTTGGGCGATCACATTTTGACCGATACCTCAGTTATCGATAAATAAATAGAAAAATATCGAAGTCAAAATGAAACCTGGGGTCTTCCCCTTTCGCTTGATACCCATATTGTAGGGAAATTTTAAGGTTTTTGGGCAACCACATTTTGACCGATAACTCAGTTATCGATAAATTTATCGAAATATATCGAAGTCAAAATGAAACCTGGGGTCTTCCCCTTTCGTTTGATTCCCATATTGTAGGGAAATTTTAAGGTTTTCGGGCAACCACATTTTGACCGATAACTCAGTTATCGATAAATTTATCGAAATATATCGAAGTCAAAATGAAACCTGGGGTCTTCCCCTTTCGTTTGATACCCATATTGTAGGGAAATTTTAAGGTTTTTGGGCAATCACATTTTGACTGATAACTCAGTTATCGATAAATTTATCGAAATATATCGAGGTCCAAATGAAACCTGGGGTCTCCCCCTTTCGTTTGATACCCATATTGTAGGGAAATTTTAAGGTTTTCGGGCAATCACATTTTGACCGATAACTCAGTTATCGATAAATTTATCGAAATATATCGAAGTCAAAATGAAACCTGAGGTCTTCCCCTTTCGTTTGATACCCATCTTGTAGGGAAATTTTAAGGTTTTTGGGCAATCACATTTTGACCGATAACTCAGTTATCGATAAATTTATCGAAATATATCGAGGTCCAAATGAATCCTGGGGTCTCCCCCTTTCGTTTGATACCCATATTTTAGGGAAATTTTAAGGTTTTTGGGCAATTACATTTTGACCGATAACTCAGTTATCGATAAATTTATCGAAGTATATCGAGGTCCAAATGAAACCTGCGGTCTTCCCCTTTCGTTTGATACCCATATTGTAGGGAAATTTTGAGGTTTTTGGGCAATCACATTTTGACCGATAACTCAGTTATCGATAAATTTATCGAAAAATATCGAAGTCAAAATGAAACCTGGGGTCTTCCCCTTTCGTTTGATACCCATATTGAAGGGAAACTTTAAGGTTTTCGGGCAACCACATTTTGACCGATAACTCAGTTATCGATAAATTTATCGAAATATATCGAGGTCCAAATGAAACCTGAGGTCTTCCCCTTTCGTTTGATACCCATATTGTAGGGAAATTTTAAGGTTTTTGGGCAACCACATTTTGACCGATAACTCAGTTATCGATAAATTTATCGAAATATATCGAAGTCAAAATGAAACCTGGGGTCTTCCCCTTTCGTTTGTTATCCATATTGTAGGGAAATTGTAAGGTTTTCGGGCAACCACATTTTGACCGATAACTCAGTTATCGATAAATTTATCGAAATATATCGAGGTCCAAATGAAACCTGCGGTCTTCCCCTTTCGTTTGATACCCATATTGTAGGGAAATTTTGAGGTTTTTGGGCAATCACATTTTGACCGATAACTCAGTTATCGATAAATTTATCGAAAAATATCGAGGTCAAAATGAAACCTGGGGTCTTCCCCTTTCGTTTGATACCCATATTGAAGGGAAATTTTAAGGTTTTCGGGCAACCACATTTTGACCGATAACTCAGTTATCGATAAATTTATCGAAATATATCGAAGTCAAAATGAAACCTGGGGTCTTCCCCTTTCGTTTGTTACCCATATTGTAGGGAAATTTTAAGGTTTTTGGGCAACCACATTTTGACCGATAACTCAGTTATCGATAAATTTATCGAAATATATCGAAGTCAAAATGAAACCTGGGGTCTTCCCCTTTCGTTTGTTACCCATATTGTAGGGAAATTTTAAGGTTTTCGGGCAACCACATTTTGACCGATAACTCAGTTATCGATAAATTTATCGAAATATATCGAAGTCAAAATGAAACCTGGGGTCTTCCCCTTTCGTTTGATACCCATATTGTAGGGAAATTTTAAGGTTTTTGGGCAATCACATTTTGACCGATAACTCAGTTATCGATAAATTTATCGAACTATATCGAGGTCCAAATAAAACCTGGGGTCTCCCCCTTTCGTTTCATACCCATATTGTAGGGAAATTTTAAGGTTTTCGGGCAATCACATTTTGACCGATAACTCAGTTATCGATAAATTTATCGAAATATATCGAGGTCCAAATGAAACCTGGGGTCTCCCCCTTTCGTTTAATACCCACATTGTAGGGACATTTTACGGTTTTTGGGCCACTGGGGCTTACACCGAACGAGAGTCACATACATACAAGCAAACAAACACACAAACAAGCAAACATACAAGTGAACCTAATAAAAGCGTGGTAAAAAGGAGTGTAATTGGGTGTGGTGGTATAGTCAGCCAAACGGCTGCAACTGTGCGACCCTGCTCAATCCCGACTCTTGCGTCCTCGTTCGTGCACTCTAGGCAACGTGAACTACTTAAGCTCGCGGCAGAAAGAGAGGGAGCCCCGGTGGGGCCACTCTGACATATTCGGTTTAAGGGCTCACCGAGGTCTTGTTTCGCAGCGTCTGTTCACCATGTGGTGCGGCTGCAAGCGGGTGTCTGTCTTGTAGCAAGCGGCTCGCTATATAAATGTGAATTTTTTTATTCAAAACCCCGGAGGCGGGTTGTGCGCTGGGTTTGGGCCCCGCCACGTAAAAAATTTTGTCCAATGAAAAATCGAAGAAAGCCTCGGATGAGAACCCCCTTTAATGTTGACGACCCGGCAAAACGAATTAAGGATAATGAGAAGGATATTAGGCAGGGGCGCAGCCAGAAGAAAATGTTTGGGGTGGTTTTCAATTTTTTTTTTTTTTAATATTTTCTTAGCACAAAATTATTTTATAGCGCCAGTCAGGAGTAGCGTAAAGAAAGCATTTAAAAAAGATAATTATACATTAGACTGGGCCAAAAATTCAAAAATTCGTTTTTTCAAAAATTATATTGATTTTCTTTTTTAAAAAGGTGAACAAAATTACTGTAATTTTTTCATATTTTTAAATTAAAGTTAGAGGTCTATTATCGCTAGTTTAGGTTTTACAGACTTTACCTCATATTTGGTATAAAAACGACAAACCATTGTTGTAAAACACCATTTACCTGAACATATTTATGAAGGAAATCGAATTCCTTACAAAATTTGCATTGACCAAAATTTTCTCAGACTAGCCGTAGTAGTAGTAGTATTCTAGCTTCAAAAATTAGCATGTTTTTCGATTTCCCATTTTTCTTTTAAAAATTGTCAAAAATGCAAATATTCATGTAAAACAAAGATAGATACAGATTCTTAAAGAAAATTGAGTGGGCTACAAAAAAGGTTAAACAACTTTTTCTTTGTAAAGTTACTTTTCCAAAACTTATTTAGTATTAAATTAAAAAAATCATATTTCCGTCTTTTTTGGTGTTTTGGATCCAATTTTTTAAATAAATTTTGTTTATTGATATTCTACATGATTATTTATCATTATATGATCAATATTTTAACAATTTAGGTGACAAAAAAAAATCAGGAAAAGTTCTGGGACTTCCCGGGTTAAATAGTCTTTCTCTGCGGGGCTATAGTTCTACAGTCTTCAAATAGCACAGCCACAATAAAAAAAAAAAAATTGACGGATCTGTGACCTCAATACATTAATTTTAATGTATTTTGGCGAGCTAAATCCAAATCCGTGATCAGAAGTAGCCAACAGGTCGCAGTTCTTCACTAACCTTCACAAAATAATATTGGACTTTTTTACACGGTTAGGGCCGAACCTCGGGCCCGTTGTTAAATTCGGATATCGAATTCGGATTCAGCATCCAATTTCCCTTAAGAATATGTATTGAACTTTATTCGATGTTGATTTTTTCATATTTCGCAAATTTTCAAACCAAAATCGGGAATTCTGAGAAAGTTTCAGTCTAGCTAGCTTTTGTAGCTTTTTCCTACAAAAATATGCTCAGGTGTTTCTTCAACAAGAATTTGTCGTTTTTCTACCAAGTTAAGTCTGTAAAATCTAAACTAGCGATGATAGACCTCTAGACTTTAATATAAAAATCTAAAAAATTACAGTAATTTTTTCACCTTTCTTAAAAAGAAAATCAATATAAGTTTTGAAAAAAAAAGCGAAATTTGGAATTTTTGGCCCAGTCTAATATACATACATACATAGCTACCTGTCAATAAATGCTACTTTATATTGACTTATATAACAACGGCCAGCCTTCTTTTTTTATTTGTCATTGAATCTATTACACTGCGCAACACGAAAAAGCTACCTGGGACGAGATAGCATTTTCTGTTAGATCTCAATGAGATAAGAAGAACTGCGTACAAGAAATTTGCCGGACACCCTCAAAATCTTGAGTTAGGGGTCAAAACCGGGTTTTCCTACATTTGCACACTTATGACCCTGTATCTTAGGTATATGGATGTAACAGCCATGGATCGCGTCAATATAGATGTAACGTGTGACACCCTCTTATGCAAACGGCCCAAAAGCTTAGGCTCCTGTTCTTGAATTGACGTATTTCGATTTTCATGCAATCGAAATTTTAGCAAACATGTCATGAAAACTAGTTTTCACATATACAGTTTTATATCTCAGGGCTGGTTTAAACCCCCAAAACCACCCCCTGGCTGCGCCACTGATATTAGGGCATGTACCTGGAATGTCCGGACCCTTTCCAGGGAAGGTACCGCTGCCCGACTGGTTGATGTCCTCGTGAACGCAAAGGCCGACATCACCGCCCTACAGGAAATGCGATGGACGGGACAAGGAAAGACGACCATCGGACCTTGTGACTTATACTACAGTGGCCAGACACGCAGCAAATAGCGTGGTGTAGGATTTGTGGTGGGAAAGAGACTTCGCCGCCAAGTACTAGCGTACACTCCTGTGGACGAGCAACATAACATTTATCTGCGCCTATGCGCCGACTGAGGAGACGGACGACGCAGAGAAGGACTCCTTCTACGATAAACTTGAACAGACTTATGATCGCTGCCCCCAACATGATATCAAAATCGTGCTCGGCGACTTTAATGACAAGGTGGGCAAGGAAGGAGTCTTTGGTCCTACAGTTGGAAAATTTAGTCTCCACGATATAACATCACCCAACGGCACTAGGTTGATTGACTTCGCCTTTGCTCACAATATGATCATCAGTAGTACTAGGTTCCAGCATAAACGAATACACCAAGCCACCTGGCTGTCCCCTGATCAAAGAACAAGAAACCATATTGATCATGTCATGATCGACGGCAGACATAGCTCCACCGTTTTGGACGTGCGTACCCTTCGTGGTCCCAATATCGACTCAGGCCATTATCTTGTCGCAGCCATGATACGCACACGCCTCTGTGCAGCGAAGAAAGTGCGCACAGTAACGGAAAGAAAGTTTGACGTCGAGAAGCTGCGCATGACACAGACAGCTGATAATTTCTTCACTCGACTCTCACACCTGCTATCGACCTAACGATGTAACCGAGCAATGGAAGCATATCTCTCACTCATTGCGTACCGCCGCTGAGGCCACTATAGGGTTCCAGCGAGCCCGCAAGAACAAATGGTACGGTGAGGAATGCAAAGCTGCCTCGAAGAAGAATGACGCTGCCTACAAGCAGACGTTGCGAACGGGCGCAACCCGCAGTGTATGGCAGCGCTATCGTGATGCAAAGAAGGAAGAGAGACGCCTTTTCAGAAAAAAGAAAAGTGAGGCCGAAAGGCGTGAGTGTGAGGAGCTTGAGATGCTGGCTCACAGGAATGATGCCCGAAAATTCTATGAAAAGATCCGGCGGATGACGGAAGGTTTTAAGACCGGGGCAAGTTTCTGTAAGGACAATAATTGCGACCTGGTAACCGACGTACAGAGTGTACTTAAATTATGGAGGGAGCACTTCTCCTCACTGCTAAACTGCGAGGGAGACGTCGAACCCGATACCCTAATCCCTGACGATGGAAAAGTCGTCCCACCACCTGACTATAATGAAGGGAGGATAGCTATATCCAGGCTCAAGAACAACAAATCGCCTGGAAAAGACGGACTACCCGCCGAGCTGTTCAAACACGGAGGCGAAGAACTGGTAAAAGCATGCAGAATATGGTCAGATGAGTGCATGCCTCCGGATTGGAATTTAAGTGTGCTCTGCCCGCTAACCGCTCCAACTACCGCGGAATCAGTCTTCTTAATATCGAAAAACTGATTGGACGTTATCAGTGTGGCTTTAGACCTGGTAAGTCTACCATCGACCAGATTTTCACCATACGTCAAATCCTGTAGAAGACCCATGATAAAAGAATCGACACACACCATCTCTTTGTCGATTCCTCTTTTGACAGCGCAAAAAGGAGTTGCCTGTATGCCGCCATGTCTGAATTTACAATTTACAAATTTGAAACTGTGAGGGACTTCGTTTATTTGGGAACCTGTATTAACCCCGAAATCCAACGGAGAATCACTCTTGCCAACAAGTGCTACTTTGGACTGAGTAGGCAATTGAGAAGTAATAGAGCGAGATCCCAGAGCCTAAAAGCGTCACTTATTTTATAATGGATGAAACCAATACCGATCGATAGTCCTCCCCGAATCTAGAAAGAATGTGAAAATTTTAAAGCTGTACCTATGACAAGGGCCTAGGAATCGGGGGTCAAAGTCGCCAAAAAATGACCCTAACTTCACTTATTTTATAATGGATGATTTTCACATATTTGACGTAGATTATCACCCCGCGTCAGTATCAAGTGTTGTTAGACCCGTACCAGTGACAAGGCTCCAGCCAGACACCCCCAGTTCGCGGATTTTCCTATAGAAATTTTTTCTGTTTTACTAATTTCACGCATTTGGGCCACTTTGGCTGCTTTTAACTACCCAATATTTTCCCATTTTTTGTAGAACACTACCCTCAAGTAGTATCAGGAATTTTTAGACTTCGTCCCATGGCAAAAACTTCAGCCAGACACCTCAAAAATCGGGAAATTTCACTAATTTTTACTGCGCTTTCACATGTTTAGGCAGATTTGACCAACTTTGGCCTCTTTTAAATAACAGATCTTTACACATGTGTCGTAAAATGCTACCCTTAAGTAGAATGAAGCATTTCCAGACATGATCCCATGGAAAAAACTTCAGCCAGACACCTGAAAGTTCGAGAACTTTTATTTTCCTATTAATTAGCTTTCTCTTGTTTGTCCCACTTTTACTAATTTTAAATGATAGATCTTTTCACATGTGTCGTAGGACACTACCCTTAAGTAGCTTCAGTAATTTTTAGACGTCGTCCCATGGCAAAAACTTCAGCCAGACACTTCAAAACTCGGGAAATTTCACTAATTTTTACTGCGTTTCACATGTTTAAGTGGATTTGACAAACTTTGACTACTTTTAAATAGCAGATCTTCACACATGTGTCGTAAAATGCTACCCTTAAGTAGAATCAAGCATTTCCAGACATCATCCCATGGCAAAAACTTCAGCCAGACACCTCAAAGTTCGGGAACTTTTATTTTCCTATTAATTTGCTTTCTCTTGTTTGTCCCACTTTTACAACTTCTAAACGACGGATCTTTTCAGATGTTTCGTAGGACACTACCCTTAAGTAGTTTCAGTCATTTCTAGACTTCGCCCCATGGCAAAAACTTCAGCCAGACACCTCAAAGCTCGGGATTTTCACAAATTTTTACAGAGATTTCACTTGTTTCAGCAGGTTTCTCCAACTTTGTCCACGTTTAAACGGCGGATCTTTGCACATGTGTCGTATAACACTAGCCTTGAACAGTATCAGGCATTTCCGGACTTCATTCCATGAAAAAAACTTAAGCCAAACAACCCAAAGCACGGGAACTTTTCATCATTTTTACTGTGCTTTCACATGGTCAAATGGGTTTACCCAACTTTGGCTGCTTTTAAATGGCGGATCGCTTCAAATGTATCGTATAACACTACTATTAACTAATATTAGGCATTTTTAGACTTCGCCCCATGACAAAAACTTCAGCCAGACACCTCAAAGCTGAGGAAATTTCATAATTCTTGCTGCGAATTCACATGTTTAACTGCGTTGCTCTAACTTTGGCTGCTTTTAAAGGGCAGATAATTTCACATGTGTCATAGAAGACCACCCTTAAGTGGTATCACGTACTTGTTGACTTCGCCCCATGTCAAAAACTTCAGCCAGACACCTCAAAACTGAGGAATTTTTATAATTCTTACTGCACTTTCACATGTTTAAGCGAATTTGTCCAACTTTGGCTGTTTTTGAAAGGCAGATCTTTGCACATGTGTCGCGGAACACTATCTCCAAGTAGTATCAGGCATTTTGATACTTCATCCCATGAAAAAAACTTCAGCCAGACACCTCAAGCCTGAGGAATTTTCATAGTTCTTACTGCTTTTTCACATGTTTAATCGGGTTGGTCCAACTTCGGCTGCTTTTAAAGAGCAGATCTTTTCACATGTGTCATAGAAGACCCCCTTAAAGAAGGATCGGCTATTATTATACTTCGCCTCATGTCAAAAACTACAGTCAGACACCTCAAAACTGAGGAATTTTCATAATTATTACTGCGATTTCACAGGTTTAAGCGAGTTGGTCCAACTTTTGCTGTTCGTAAAGGGCATATCTTCACACATGTGTCATAGAAGACCACCTTAAAGAAGCATCGGGTATTTTTTATACTTTGCCCCATGTCAAAAATTTCAGCCAGACACCTCAAAACTGAGGAATTTTCATAATTCTTACTGCGATTTCAAAGGTTTAAGCGAGTTCGTCCAACTTCGGCTGCTTTTAAAGAGCAGATCTTTTCACATGTGTCATAGAAGACCCCCTTAAAGAAGTATCGGGTATTTTTATACTTCGCCCCATGTCGAAAACTACAGTCAGACACCTCAAAACTGAGGAATTTTCATAATTCTTACTGCGATTTCACATGTTTGAGATGGTTCGTCTACCTCTGGCTGCTTTTAAAGGGCAGATATTTTCAATGTGTCATAGAGGACCACCCTTATGTGGTACCAGGTACTTTTAGACTTCGCCTTATGACAAATACTTTAACCAGACACCTTAAATCTGGGTAGTTTTCATAATTCTTACTGTGCTTTCGATTGTTTAAGCAGGTTTGTCCAACTTTGACTATTTTTAAAAGGCGAATATTTACACATGTGTCGTAGAACGCAACTCTTAAGTGGTATCAGGCATTTTTGGAGATCTTCCCATGACAAAAACTACATCCAAACACCTCAAGGCTCGAGTTTTTTTTCGCAATTGATCTCTCCATAGGACATGATCAAGCAAATTAGAACAGTTCAGCCCATAAAAAGTGTTCAGATGTGGAATTTGTTGCATTTCAGACAATGTCACTCTTATGTCGCTACCCTGCAGCGAAAGCAACTAGTTGAAAACTACTTTACAACTAGTTGGTGCACCGGGCTTATATGGAACAAAGACAGAACACTGACTAGTTGGGCCCGGTGTTCTGTGTTTTTTCCATATATATATATACCAGTTATTTACTTGTCAGGAAGTACCAGTTTCATGCTAGTTGTAAGATACCAGTTCCATACTAGTTCATCCTGGACTAGTATAATTTCCAAAAAATGAACTGGACCAAAAAGGACCAGTATGGAATATACTAGTCAAAAAGGCTTTTAACCTGGACTAGTATGATTTCAACCAGAATTTTCCTGGCTTACCCTTTATTTTATCATTTGACTTTATTTTCATGTTTATTCTTAAGAAAGCAGCGGCTATTTGTATTTACCCTATCACGAAAAAGCATCTATGAATTATAAGAGAAAACGAAACGGATGAATTTTGTTTTTTTCAACTGGTATAATTTCATCCAGAAAAATCTAGTTGTATACTAGTATGGAATGGATATTTCCTGACTAGTATGGGTTCAGCCGGAAAATTCTAGTTGTATACTGGTATGAAATGGATATTTCCTGACTAGTATGAGTTCTGCCAGAAAATTATAGTTGTATACTAGTATTTTTCTGATTAGTTTGAGGTTTCGCTGCAGGGAACTCGCTTAAACCTGTGAAATCGCAGTAAGAATTATGAAAATTCCTCAGTTTTGAGGTGTCTGGCTGTAGTTTTTGACATGGGGCGAAGTATAAAAATACCCGATGCTTCTTTAAGGTGGTCTTCTATGACACATGTGTGTAGATATGCCCTTTACGAACAGCAAAAGTTGGACCAACTCGCTTAAACCTGTGAAATCGCAGTAAGAATTATGAAAATTCCTCAGGCTTGAGGTGTCTGGCTGAAGTTTTTTCCATGGGATGAAGTATAAAAATGCCTGATACTACTTGGAGATAGTGTTCCACGACACATGTGCAAAGATCTGCCTTTCAAAAACAGCCAAAGTTGGACAAATTCGCTTAAACATGTGAAAGTGCAGTAAGAATTATAAAAATTCCTCAGTTTTGAGGTGTCTGGCTGAAGTTTTTGACATGGGGCGAAGTCAACAAGTACGTGATACCACTTAAGGGTGGTCTTCTATGACACATGTGAAATTATCTGCCCTTTAAAAGCAGCCAAAGTTAGAGCAACGCAGTTAAACATGTGAATTCGCAGCAAGAATTATGAAATTTCCTCAGCTTTGAGGTGTCTGGCTGAAGTTTTTGTCATGGGGCGAAGTCTAAAAATGCCTAATATTAGTTAATAGTAGTGTTATACGATACATTTGTAACGATCAGCTATTTAAAAGCAGCCAAAGTTGGGTAAACCGATTTGACCATGTGAAAGCACATTAAAAATAATGAAAAGTCCCCGTGCTTTGGGTTGTTTGGCTTAAGTTCCAATCAAACATGTGAAATCGCAGTAAGAATTATGAAAATTCCTCAGTTTTGAGGTGTCTGACTGTAGTTTTCGACATGGGGCGAAGTATAAAAATACCCGATACTTCTTTAAGGGGGTCTTCTATGACACATGTGAAAAGATCTGCTCTTTAAAAGCAGCCGAAGTTGGACGAACTCGCTTAAACCTTTGAAATCGCAGTAAGAATTATGAAAATTCCTCAGTTTTGAGGTGTCTGGCTGAAATTTTTGACATGGGGCGAAGTATAAAAATACCCAATACTTCTTTAAGGGGGTCTTCTATGACACATGTGAAAAGATCTGCTCTTTAAAAGCAGCCGAAGTTGGACCAACCCGATTAAACATGTGAACAAGCAGTAAGAACTATGAAAATTCCTCAGTTTTGAGGTGTCTGACTGTAGTTTTTGACATGAGGCGAAGTATAAGAATAGCCGATCCTTCTTTAAGGGGGTCTTCTATGACACATGTGAAAAGATCTGCTCTTTAAAAGCAGCCGAAGTTGGACCAACCCGATTAAACATGTGAAAAAGCAGTAAGAACTATGAAAATTCCTCAGGCTTGAGGTGTCTGGCTGAAGGTTTTTCCATGGGATGAAGTATAAAAATGCCTGATACTACTTTGAGATAGTGTTCCACGACACATGTGCAAAGATCTGCCTTTCAAAAACAGCCAAAGTTGGACAAATTCGCTTAAACATGTGAAAGTGCAGTAAGAATTATAAAAATTCCTCAGTTTTGAGGTGTCTGGCTGAAGTTTTTGACATGGGGCGAAGTCAACAAGTACGTGATACGACTTAAGGGTGGTCTTCTATGACACATGTGAAATTATCTGCCCTTTAAAAGCAGCCAAAGTTAGAGCAACGCAGTTAAACATGTGAATTCGCAGCAAGAATTATGAAATTTCCTCAGCTTTGAGGTGTCTGGCTGAAGTTTTTGTCATGGGACGAAGTCTAAAAATGCCTAATATTAGTTAATAGTAGTGTTATACGATACATTTGTAACGATCAGCTATTTAAAAGCAGCCAAAGTTGGGTAAACCGATTTGACCATGTGAAAGCACATTAAAAATAATGAAAAGTCCCCGTGCTTTGGGTTGTTTGGCTTAAGTTTTTTTCATGGAATGAAGTCCGGAAATGCCTGATACTGTTTAAGGGTAGTGTTATACGACACGTGTGTAAAGATCCGCCGTTTAAGCGTGGACAAAGTTGGAGAAACCTGCTGAAACAAGTGAAATCTCTGTAAAAATTAGTGAAAATCCCGAGCTTTGAGGTGTCTGGCTGAAGTTTTTGCCATGGGGCGAAGTCTAGAAATGACTGAAACTACTTAAGGGTAGTGTCCTACGAACCATCTGAAAAGATCCGTCGTTTAGAAGTTGTAAGAGTGGGACAAACAAGAGAAAGCAAATTAATAGGAAAATAAAAGTTCTCGAACTTTGAGGTGTCTGGCTGAAGTTTTTGCCAAGGGATGATGTCTGGAAATGCTTGATTCTACTTAAGGATAGCATTTTACGACACATGTGTGAAGATCTGCTATTTAAAAGTAGTCAAAGTTTGTCAAATCCACTTAAACATGTGAAACGCAGTAAAAATTAGTGAAATTTCCCGAGTTTTGAAGTGTCTGGCTGAAGTTTTTGCCATGGGACGAGGTCTAAAAATTACTGAAACTACTTAAGGGTAGTGTCCTACGACACATGTGAAAAGATCTATCATTTAAAATTAGTAAAAGTGGGACAAACAAGAGAAAGCAAATTAATAGGAAAATAAAAGTTCTCGAACTTTCAGGTGTCTGGCTGAAGTTTTTTCCATGGGATGATGTCTAGAAATGCTGGATTCTACTTAAGGGTAGCATTTTACGACACATGTGTAAAGATCTGTTATTTAAGAGAGGCCAAAGTTGGTCATATCCGCTTAAACATGTGAAAGCGCAGTAAAAATTAGTGAAATTTCCCGATTTTTGAGGTGTCTGGCTGAAGTTTTTGCCATGGGACGAAGTCTAAAAATTCCTGATACTACTTGAGGGTAGTGTTCTATAAAAAATGGGAAAATATTGGGTAGTTAAAAGCAGCCAAAGTGGCCCAAATGCGTGAAATTAGTAAAACAGAATAAATTTCCATAGGAAAATCCGCGAACTGGGGGTTGTTGACCTGCTTTCGCGGCGGTGTACCACTTACCGCGTGCGGGTTGCTGCTGTTGGGAAATTACCAGCTGGAGAACCTTGGTTGTTGCTGGTTGAGGGTATCTGCTCCTGTATCGATCTCCTGCGGGTCACTACCTCGCAATTGTATACCGTTCAACTCGTTTTAATTAAGACTCCCGAAAAACAATTTAAATTATTTTATTTATTTATTGCCACTATACTTTCAATTGCGTCTGTGCGCTACGCCGGTCGGTTGGTAATTCTGATGGCTGGCAGGAAAGCGATATGGCACGAGCCGAATGTTTCGCGACCATGTCGTTCCTGTCAGTCATCACTTGTCTCTTTTCTTCGCACGCCCTACAGGTGCATGGCACCTGTTATGCGATGACGTTTCACACCCTTCTATCAAAGTCTACAACCTTTGCTAGTTCAGGGTGTGTTGCGTGATCACTAAACAGGTGGCATGTCCTGTAGGAACGCAATGACTAGATTAACCATCAACTAACCTTACATCATCCTTTTAGGGAAAAGAAGAATTTAGCAAGGTGATCAGTCTTGATAGATTCTTCTTGCCCATATTCTTAATTTAAAGTTGTTCGAATGAACGAATGCTATACATTTGGGTGTTCCTCCCCTTTTTATTAATTCGTTCGTTCGACCAACTTTTACTAACACTTAAAATGTAAAAACGCTTAATTATTATTTATTTATAGTATTTGTTAAATATTACAGATTTGAAAATAATAGCTATAGATTATTTATGCCTTTGTTTTCTTTTTTTTTTTGTGTTTGTACAATGTTTTCGTTTTGTTTTGTTTTGTTTTTTTTTTTGTTTAGTAAACAAATAATAAAAAATTTTTTTTTTGTGTATTTTTAAATACATGTTTACTTTGAAATTTTGCCTTCTTGGCTATATAACAAAATGCTTATATGTATTTTATTTTAATTATGCGATAATTAATAATAGTAAATTTTTGTTTGAAAAATAATATTTTTTTGTTTGTTGTATTTTCAAAACATTTTTAATGTGGATTTTTGCCTTTATGGCTATGTAACAAAAACGCTTATCTTTATAAGTGTGAATTTAGGAAAAAAAATATTTTTTTGGATTTTTAGAAATAAAAAGATTAGATAAAAGTTTTTGACATTTTGAGGAAAATATATGCTATTTTACCTTACAAAGCCTATTTTTATGTACAGTTTTTTCTTTGTTTGTTAATTCATCGAATAAAGTAACATTAGGTTCATCAATTTTCTTAACTATAAAAGGACCTTGATATATATTTTCATGTTTATTTCTTGGTTCCTTTTGTAAAATGACTTTATCGCCAATTTTAACAATTAATGGGCGAGCCGTCTTATCATAGAAAGTTTTAGTTTGTAATTTGTTTTTATTTATTAGATTTTGTGCCATTTTGTGGGTATTTTGCATCCGAAATTTAATTTCCTTAGCATAGTTTTCGACATTATAAATTGGATCAATTTTATCTTTTGTTAATTCATTTGGCAAAGTTGCCTTTTTTGCAAATACTAATTCAAAAGGTGAAAATTTATTGTCAAAAACTGTTGTAGTATTGTGTAAAAATGTAAAGTATTTTAAGTAAGTATCCCAATCTGAATGGGTATCATTCAAATATGCACGTAAGTATTCATTAAAGACTCTATGATTACGTTCAATTGTACCAACAGTTTCGTGATGGTATGCAGTTGAAAAATCATGTTTTACATTCAACAGTTGGGTTATTTCAGCAATTAATTCATTTTTAAATTCTGTGCCCAAATCTGATTTTATGGAATTCATTACACCATAAGTTAAGATAAAGCCTTCAAAAATTGCAGATGCAATTGTTTTTGCAGACTTATCTGGTATAGCTACTGTTACTAAATATTTTGTCATGTCACAAATCATGGTTAGTGCGAACTTATTACCATATTTGGACTCAGGTAGGGGTCCTATAGTATCAATAACTAATACATCAAAAGGTTTACAAGGTGTTGGAGTTATTACAAGATTTTCTTTTGTTTTTGGTTTCACCTTGTTCAAAAGACATTTATTACAGCTTTTTACGTATTTTGCTATATCGCGAGTCATACCTTTCCAGTAAAATTTTGTTCTTAGTTTTGCGTAAAGTTTTTTGGAACCACAGTGTCCTCCTGAAATAGGGTCGTCGTGGTAAATTGTCATCAACTTTAGTTTTTTCTCGTCGTCTGTCACAGTTTCGACTGGATCTGTTAAAATAATTTCTAAAAATTTGAGTAATTTATTTCCGCGATCTTTTAAATTTATAATAGTATAATGATTGAAAAATATATCATTTTTAGGCCATTCTATTTGCTTAATTTTGCGTTTGCTGGCTTCTGAATCAAGCCTCGAAAGTAATTTCTCTAAAGACATTATTTCGTTAGCAACCTCAAAACTAAGTAACTCGAGTTTTTTATGTTTAAAATGCGCAAAAATATGTAAATATGTAGTTTTTCTATTTTTATCGTAAATGATTTCCGATCTGATACGCGGTATTTTATTTGAAAAGTTAAATGAAAATTTATCGTAAACTTGTAAAGTTTGTTGTTTGTCTATAGTTGTGACGTTTTCCTTACGTAAGTTTTTGTCGTTTAATCGGCTTGCCATCGCCCTAGTTTGTACTGCTAAAATTTGTTTGTTAGATTCTTTAATTTCATCGATTGTGATGCGTGAAAGTGCATCAGCGCCTACATTTGATTTACCTTTAATATAAACAATAGTGAAGTTATATTCCGCTAGTTCAAGCCTAATTCTCGAAAGTTTTGAAGAGGGGTCTTTCATATTGAATAGGTATACTAGCGGCCTATGATCGGATTTTACAATAAAGTTAGTACCATAGACATATGGTCGAAATTGCTTTATTGCGAAGTAAATGGCTAAAAGTTCCAATTCGATGATTGGTTTTTTCTTTTCGGCATTATTAAATGCTTTAGATGCGAAACAAATTGGTAAATCACTGCCCTCATGATCCTGACTTAAAATAGCACCGCATCCAGTTATTGAAGCGTCTACTGTAATAATAAATTGTTTAGTAAAATCTGGGTATTGTAGCAATTTTGGTGAAAGCAAAGCTGCTTTCATGGATAAAAATGATCTTTCGCATTCAACATCCCAAACAAATTCAACTCTTTTTCTAATTAGCCGATTTAAAGGCGCTGCCAGTGACGCAAAATTAGGTATAAAACGCCTGTAGTAATTGGCAAATGCGACGAAACGTCGAACCGCATCCTTATCGGTCGGTTTTGTGTACTTTTTAATAGCGTTAATTTTTGAGTCATCTGGCAACAGACCCTTTGCTGTACATTTGTGACCTAGAAAAGTTACCTCTGGTCGTAAGAAATTGCATTTGTTAGGATTTAGTTTGAGATTGAAAGATCAGTGCTGAAAGAAGTAATGTCGCGAGAGTCAGGATGCAAGGGAATTTGGTGAAATCCCGAAAAAAGATCTAATGTCGAAAAATACTTAGCTCTACCGAGATTATCTAAGATATCGTCAACTCTAGCAAGAGGAAATTTATCAGCAATGAGTTTTTTATTAACTCCGCGAAAATCTACGCACATACGGTAAGCTTTTTGACCATTAGTATCCTTTTTGGGGACCACAATCAAAGGACTATTGTAATTAGAATAGCTAGGCTCAATCAAATCGTTATCTAACAACTTATTTACTTGGCGATTTATTTCCTCACGTTGGGAATATGGCAATCGATAGTTTTTAACATATACCGGGTCGTTGTCCGTCACTCTTAATGTTTGCTCGTAAAAATTGTTTAAAGTCATTTTGTCTGTGTCCAAAGCGAAAATGTCAGCATATTTTATGCAAAGGTCGATTAATTTACTATGAGCATTTTGAGGAATTTGGTTTTTTAAAATTGAAATCAGTTTTTGCGTACGTTTTTCTTCCGTTTCTGTTTTGTTAATTGAATAAACGTTGTAATTTGAAAGTTTTTCTGTCCGAATACTATTTCTTTTAATGTACTTTACATCATCTGTTGTGTTTATAACTTTAATTATTGGGTTATTGGAATTAACAATGCATCTCGCTGTGAAAACACCTTTTACAATTTCTTGAGAATCCACGAAAAGTGGGTCGGATGTTTTTCCTAAATCAAAAAGTCTAAATATTTCACATCTGGGCGGTATTACACAACTGTCGCTTTCTGTTCCGTGAAGGATTGGTACCGCGACTTTTTCATCACCTACCCAAAAGGAAATATTATTTTTTTCATAACTTATGATGCATTTGTTAATTTTCAGAAAATCTTTACCCAGTATACCATCGGATGGTATATTAAAGTCTTCATTTACAATGTGCAAAGTATGTTTAATAGAAAAGTTGGAAAAATTTAAATTTACGGTAATTTTACCTAAAGTTGAAACAGAATTAGAAGTGACACCGGTAATGTTAATAATATCGTTTGTATTAAAAGAAGTATTTCTGTTTATACTTGAGATTTTTACTAAAGAAATGTCTGCTTGTGTGTCTACTAAGAAAGAACAAAATTTTTGTGACTCGTTAAGTTGTAATTCAATGAAATCTGAGTAATTTAAATTTAAACAATAAATGGCTTTTGGTGAAGTAAAATTGCTTAATCGCTGTATTCGTCCTCCCCCAGTGTTCGCTCCTGAGGGGCACTCGCGTTTAAAGCGCGGACATTAGCATTTCTACCTCTACCGTTTGATGTTCTAGCATTGTTACTTCTATTGTTATTATTGTTGTTACCGGAGTTACTATTGTTATTGTTAGAATTATTGCCTCTTCTACTATTATTGCCATATCTAAAATTGTTACCTCTGTTATTGTTATATCTACCTGCATTGCTATTAAAACGATTATAACTGTTATTGTACCGACTATTGAAATTGTTACCTCTAAATCCTCCACGAAAACTACTTGCCCTATACGACCGCGAGTGAAACGCTAGCACTTGACGCTCTTTAACCTCATTGTTGCGTTCGACTATCATTTTTGCAACTACGTCTTTTGAATCACTGAAGGTAGTTGACGCTAAAATCGATTTAACCAATTCTGAACGAGTGTTCAGTCTACAAACGTTAACTGTTTGTTCTACGGCAATTTCGTGCGCTTTTGTTTGGGTCATCCCTTCAATGATTAAAGAACGTTCTAATGAGTCGGACAATTCTTCAACACGTTTAGCAAATTCCGCATAGTTATTGTTTACAACATGTAAAGACGCGATTTTGCCCGCGACAACTTTTGAGTTGTCGGGTTTAATTCTATTTCTTAACGCGGCTTTAATTTGACTAACGGAATTTACCTCGGTTGGAATTGCTTCACGCGCTTTGCCCTCAAGTTTGGATTTCAAAAATGCTATAAAAGTTGTAGTTAAATTTTCATCAGTTAAATCTTCGATTAATGAAATTTTGTCAATAAATGATTCAAGTGCCAGCGGATCACCGCTATAGTTTTCTCTAATAATAGTAGCACACATGCTAATAAAAGACTTCTTTTGCTCAGGTGTCGCCATATTTTGATCGTTTAGATCTGAATTAATAGAAGAAGTTGCAGTATTTTGATCGTTTAGATCCGGGTTAATGGAAGAAATTGCAGTATTTTGATCGTTTAGATCCGTGTTAATAGAAGAAACAGAGGCGATTACACGGTTTAACTCGTTAAGATTTGAATTTAAATTAGAAGAAGTTGAAGCTTGAATTGCGGGAGGTGAATCTCCGAATCCTCTGAAGTCAGCAGAAAGTGATAATTTAGTTTTCTGTTTTTTCGCTGTTTTAACCGACGATGAACTTCCAGAGTCTGACTCAGAATCTGAAACTACTATTTCGGTATCTTTTGAACTTCCAGAGTCGGATTCTGACATATATGTATATTGAAATTGAGAAAAAAAAAAAATTGAAAATGTATGAAGTTTATTTTGGAAGAATCCGAAAATTTATGAGAATATTTAGAAGCTTAGTTTTGAAAAAAAATAAAATCGAAAATTTATGAAGAGAATATTTAGAAAAAAAAAGTCGAAAATTTATGATGAAAATATTTAGAAGCATAATTTAGCGCAATGTGGTAAATCTGATAAGGCAACAATAATAGAAGTTGATTGAGAATGGATTGATATATATTATGTCGGTATATGACCGGAATGTGCTTGCGACATTTAAAATTCAATTAAATACAAAAAAAAAATGTTTACCCAATTTATGAAATTGTCCCACTGTACGTATGTACATAGTGTATCCACTGTAATCCCTGAAATTCATGCAAAAATTTGGGATATAGCATGCAATTGGAACTAGGGGATCATGCAATTCTAAACAAAGCAATATTTTTTTCAAGTGTATTTTTGTATTAAAGTGAATTTTTACAGAATTTACAACGAAAGTGTAGTTTAAATTAACAAGGTAATTAAATTACAAATCTAGTATTTTAATTTAATTAGCGAGTTAATTATTTGACGATTGTGTTATCTGAATTTAGTTATTTAAGAAAAAATGGCAAAAAAATCTATTTCAATTACAGCTCTTGTTCTATTTTTGAAAAGTTATACAAATGAAAAATTTTGTGTTTACTGGGCTATGGAAACGGACGCACCGTTTTAATCAAAATGTAATATATATGTATATGGTTGTTGTACGGAACCACCGTTGGGGTACAAGCGGACGCACCGCTGTAAGTCAAAATGTAATATGGTTGTTCACGGGACCACCGTATTTAAAAAAATCAAAAATGTGTATCAGAAAAAAATGTATGTGTACATATGATTGTAAAAAAAAAACCCTAAGGGGAAAAAAAATCACATATACATATTTATATCTAATAACTGCTACTCTGCTTCCACCGCTGCACTGCTACTGCCGCTGCCGCTGCTTTCACCGCTGCTGCTGCTGCGGCTGTCTCGCTCGCTGCTGATGGTTGCTGTGCAGTGTGAGTGGCGTGAGTAAAAAAAATGCCGCTATGTTAAGTGGCGTGGTTGAGTGTGCCGTTATTTGATGACCAGTTATGATGATGATGATTGGTACAGTACCAGAAAATACCCAGCACGCATTTGTAAAAATTTTAGTTTATCTCTGTAGTTTTTAGTTTCTTTTATTATAGCTAGTGCTTTAAATTTTATTTCCGTAATTATTAGTTTGTTTTATTATGTTGAAAAATTTATTTCCGTAGTTTTTTTTTTTTAATTATTTCTGTAGATTTTAGTTGCTTTATTATAAAAAAGTTGTTTCTTGGTTATCTCTGTATGATTTAGTTGCATTTATTATGTTGAAAATTTGTATAAAAGTTATATCTGTATATTTTAGCTAATTTTATTATAATGGATTTCTTTAACAATCAAACAAAAATTTTAATTTTATTATATTTTTAGGTATTTTCGTATTATTTCTGCAAAATTTAGTTTATTTTATTATATATGTATATAGATCAATTTACGTATTACTTCTGTAGAATTTAGTTTATTTTATTATATATAGATTAATTTACGTATTACTTCTGTAGAATTTAGTTTATTTTATTATATATAGATTAATTTACGTATTACTTCTGTAGAATTTAGTTAATTTTATTATATAGTATTTAGACATTATTTTTGTTCTTTAGTTTTTCTGATTTATTAGTTTTAACATTTTAAATTTCCAATTTCGATTTTTCCACGCACACACACTTAACTCTACTCACCGCCACTGCACACCTTCGTCAGAAAACTGGAGGCTCCTGCCCCACGGTCGCCATGTTGACCTGCTTTCGCGGCGGTGTACCACTTACCGCGTGCGGGTTGCTGCTGTTGGGAAATTACCTGCTGGAGAACCTTGGTTGTTGCTGGTTGAGGGTATCTGCTCCTGTATCGATCTCCTGCGGGTCACTACCTCGCAATTGTATACCGTTCAACTCGTTTTAATTAAGACTCCCGAAAAACAATTTAAATTATTTTATTTATTTATTGCCACTATACTTTCAATTGCGTCTGTGCGCTACGCCGGTCGGTTGGTAATTCTGATGGCTGGCAGGAAAGCGATATGGCACGAGCCGAATGTTTCGCGACCATGTCGTTCCTGTCAGTCATCACTTGTCTCTTTTCTTCGCACGCCCTACAGGTGCATGGCACCTGTTATGCGATGACGTTTCACACCCTTCTATCAAAGTCTACAACCTTTGCTAGTTCAGGGTGTGTTGAGTGATCACTAAACAGGTGGCATGTCCTGTAGGAACGCAATGACTAGATTAACCATCAACTAACCTTACAGGGTGTCTGGCTGGAGCCTTGTCACTGGTACGGGTCTAACAACACTTGATACTGACGCGGGGTGGTAATCTACGTCAAATATGTGAAAATCATCCATTATAAAATAAGTGAAGTTAGGGTCATTTTTTGGCGACTTTGACCCCCGATTCCTAGGCCCTTGTCATAGGTACAGCTTTAAAATTTTCACATTCTTTCTAGATTCGGGGAGGACTATCGATCGGTATTGGTTTCATCCATTATAAAATAAGTGACGCTTTTAGGCTCTGGGATCTTGGTCTATAAAGTCCTTTCTCGAAGAACAAAGATCACGCTCTATAGGTCTCTCATCATACCTGTCCTGATGTATGGCTCAGATTCATGGACAATGTCAAGAGAAGATGAGATGGCCCTTGGAGTATTTGAGAGAAAAGTTCTCCGGAAGATTTATGGTCCTTCCCGTGATGCCAACGGCGAGTATAGAAGGAAATTTAATGATGAGCTGTACGAGCTCTACGCAGATCTGACCATAGTCCAGCGAATTAAAGCCCAAAGACTCCGCAGGCTGGGCCATGTTATGCGAATGGACAAAGAAGCTCCAGCACAGAAGGTTTTCCTATCGTCGCCTGAATTCGGCAGCAGAGGAAGGGGGAGGCCTCGACTGAGATGGAAACAACAGGTGGAGGATGACTTGATCTCCCTTGGGGTTTCCAATTGGCGTTGGTTATCGCTAAAAAGGAATGACTGACGTGCTTTGATACGAAACGGCCAAAATCGCTTAGGCGGTTAAGCGCCAATAAATGATGATGATGATGTATGGCTCAGATTCATGGACAATGTCAAGAGAAGATGAGATGGCCCTTGGAGTATTTGAGAGAAAAGTTCTACGGAAGATTTATGGTCCTTCCCGTGATGCCAACGGCGAGTATCGAAGGAAATTTAACGATGAGATTTACGCACCCTTGACCACAGCCCAGCGAATTAAAGCCCAAAGGCTCCGCTGGCTGGGCCATGTTATGCGAATGGACAAAGAAGTTTCAGCACAGAAGGTTTTCCTAACGTCACCTGAATTCGGCAGCATAGGAAGGGGGAGGCCTCGACTGAGATGGAAACAACAGGTGGAGGATGACTTGAACTCCCTTGGGGTTTCAAATTGGCGTCAGTTATCGCTAAAAAGGAATGACTGGCGTGCTTTGATATGCAACGGCCAAAGTCGGTTAGGCGGTTAAGCGCCAATAAATGATGATGATGTTCTTGTAAAAAGTGATTTCCAGCAAGCCATAAGAGCTCTAAATGGGCGGATATAGGACTCTTTCCTCGGAGCGCTCACATTCATAATTAGTTTATAAAATAGTCAGGAATACTCATAAAATGCTCGTATTTGAGTGGATTCTCCTATGAATGAAACTGGTCATTCATAAAATAGCTCTCTTATGCACAAAAGAGTATTTTTCGAATAATCTTTTGAGCTCTTAAACAGATGCATAACAGAGTCTTTTCTGAATGATTTTTGTTCGAATTAAAAGCTTCTTTTTCTTTTTTATTTTTAATCATTTTCTTTTCCTTTCCCCTGTTTATTCCCTTTTCCTATACATATACTTCAGGTCTCCCTTTTGAATATGTATGTTATATTTAAAAATTTATTTCGAATAGAAAGATATATGAGCACACTCAGAAAAACTCATAGAAAAGCTCATACATATTAGAGCTCATATTCAAGAGCTTGTCGAAGCTGGTTTGCTGGGTATTGATCAATTGAATAGGCACTACGAAGAACACGACTGTTTTTTTTTTTTTAAGATCATATCATTTTATTATAAGAAACCAATATGTACATATGTTAAGATTCGATATGCAGATTTTTTCTATTCTATTTAGATCTTCAACTTATTTTAAAGCAGACTTCCAGATCTAGGGGGATTGGTACCCCAAAATTAGTTTTACAAAGAATGCATTCGGGAAAAATTTCGAAATAATTACACAGCCCCACTTTCCCTATGTATTTTGACGCGCTGAACACGAATCCGGTGTCCGCTTTCGTCCAGCACGTCTCGATTATTTTCTAACCTCATCTCATCCTAAATATCTTAAATCTATGGGGAATGAGTTGTAACTAACATATTTAACTATCAGGTATTTTTTAGTTTACAATCAGACTTATTTATCAAACAGTGTTTTACAAAGCAAGCACTAAAACATGCGTTAAATGAACATCTATCAATAACTTTAGTTCCCCGTCATCGAGATGAGACTGGTACGGCGAGATGGTGGCTGCTTCCCGCTCCTTTTTCCTGGTTTTGCAATAAGAAATCCCAGGAAACCGCTCAAGATCAACGACACCCCCGATACAATAAATGCTGTTTCGCAATGATTGCTTAAGAGCGCACCGAACACATTTGCACCAACGACACTGCCTAAGCGACCCATCATAAGTGAAATACAAACAGCCATAGCTCTGTGAAAAGTAACCGTTAGAATGTTTTATATATATATACATATATATAAATATATATCGAGCGTTGTGCGCAAAAAAGACGTACATATGAGCCAAAAAGTAAATTGTTCAGGAGACGGTTTTTTTTATTTCTTTGCATCCAGTTTATATACTGTCATGAAATTTAGTAAGTAACTTTATTTAGTTCCTTTTTATATAATGCAATAAATATTTTTTTAATTCTCGTAGCATAGAGGTAATTTTTGGCCTACGTCTTTTTTGCCTGCACAAAATCAAGCCACTGTCTGGAAATTCGGTTGTTACGTCAAAATTTCTTTTCTACAAATGTTTGTTTTCTGTTCTATTCTTTTATTACTTCAAATTATGCATATGCAAATGTAAGTATTTTAAGTTATCCATGTCAATGGCACACCCCCTGAAACCTCCCTGGCGGGTTCCCATACAAACATTTAAAAACTCAGCATATTTTGCACTTGACATGAACAAATTAACGAAATGGCTATCGTTTTTTCTTTTTGGAGTTCATTTTTCTCTTTAGGAATTTAAAAAACATAGCCATTTCGCTTATTTTTTTATGTAAAGTGCCAAAAATGGTGATTTTTTGAAATGTTTGTATGCGAAGCCCCCAGGGGAGGTTTTAGGGGATGCGCCACTGGCATGGGTGGGTCGGTCTTCTAATGTTGGCGGGGGTCAGTAATACATTTGGACTCGATTGGGACATTTTAAATGGGTCAACATAGGATTTTTACCACCTTTGACGCACCAAGGCAAAAGTACAAAGTCGGGACATTAGAGTTCGTTTTAGAGGTATGCTTTCTTTGGCAAAGTATCTTATACTTGGACGTTTTTGAAATCGACCCGACTTATTGCACACAGTACCCCTGTAGGGCGCTTGAGACCAAAATATTAGATTTTGGATTATGCAGCATATCTTGAAAATTTGAAGAAAAAAAGTTATAATTATGTAGTCAATGCCTCTCGATGATACATGGCATACGAATATAATTCATTGACAATTACCCTGCAAAAAACGTTGGATTATGTGTTCCAATTTTTTTATATTGGAGTACTCCAATAGTAATCCTTTGTATACCTCATCGGACCTCCTTCAGCTTTTTGAAAGCCGATCATTGCTCGTTCTTTATCGACGAAAATCACGACACTATCGCTCTGACAGTATATACTACAAGGAGGTAACAACATTTGAGTAGTTTGCAAGGTGCTCTGACAGTAGATACTCGATGGAGTAAAAACATTGGAGTACATTGCAAAGTACTGTGACTGTAGGTACTCCATGGAGTAGCAGAAACAAAGCGAAGGTTGGAGTAGGTGGTCCAGTCCTAGGACATCGTGATGTTAATTGGAGCACAATTTTTATATGAAAAAGGATTACATTTGGAGTACTCTGATGCTCCAATTGGAGTACTCTTGGAATAGGAAATAGAGTACTCTCGATTTTTGCAGGGTAGTGCCAAAAAAATTACATCAGAATCGGAAAAACAGAAAAATGTTTCAAAAGTTTCAACTTCTCTTGTGAAAAACATGTGTATGACATCTTTTAAAATGGATAAAACACTATATATATTTCAAAAGCGTCCCCATTTCTCTATACAAAACCGTTGTTTTGTATCGGTTGAAAATTGGTTTTTTAATCTAGATTTTGGGGGTGTTAAAAATCTTTTAAATGGTGTTTCGTATAAAATTCGATCAGATGAACAATCTGTACTAGGTCGCTTCAAAAGTGGATTAATTTTTTTTTTTTTTAATTTTGTAGCACTGTGTTAATTGTTTCATCTAAAATATACTTTAAAACTGCAGAAATATTAAAAGCACAATTACCTTTGATAGCCAGGACGTCATATTAAAAAAAATTCAATAGAGAACACAAGGAAGTTAGTATTAAATCACTTATTCAAGCAATAATTTCAAAAGAAAAAAAAGACGTATGAGCCACTGCTGCTCACTCAAAAATCAAACAAACGAGCACATGGCACATACGGCAAAATTGCTTTTGCTCTTTATGGCGATGAAACTTCGAGAGATCATGCGTATCGATTTGCATAAAAAAGCGGAAATCGAAAATTATGGCTCATGCGTCTTTTTTGCGCACACGGCTCGATATGCATAAAACTGAAAGAAATGAAAGTCTTATAAGTACCTCAATCTTGTGGGATATAGATCAACGGTGGCCGCACTTAAAACATTTATTCCCAGTCCACAGAGCAACAATATCACATACAAATATATTGCAATCCTAGGGATGTCTACACAAATAGCAGCTATACCGCATAAACCACACGCAGTTAAACAGAGAACTGCAATAAAAATTTAAAAAAATAGTTCAAGCTTATGTAAATATCCACAAAATATTTTAACAACTTACATAATATGCAAGGCTTCCCTACTTTATTGATGACAGCACCTATTAAAGCAAACCCGACTGCGTAGAGCACCTCCAACACCAAGGAATGCTGATATGTTGAGATCTCTAACTTTTCATTACACTCCTCTGCTGGTCCAGTGATGCCATCACTGAGTGCGATTTCTCGCGTTTTCTCTATTTTGAAAATATTTGCCTGTTTGCTATAAACCATGTCGCACATATAAGTTCGATTGTTCGCATGGTCGTTCATAAACTCCGCCATACTATTGAGAATGTGTGGAAACCACATATACATGCCATTTGATGTGATAAATATCCAAAATTGTATAGTACAAATAAGAATGGTAGTGCCCATATATTCGCGATTAAAGAGAGGCTGAGTTTGGTCCCACATGGAACGAAGCAGAGCAACAGCGGCATTTGAGCTACGGGCACGCTTTATTTTCGGTCTCATTGAACTGTCAATATCCTCTAAAACTTGTGATATCTAAATAAAATGAATATGCAGTAAATGAATTAATGCTGTAGGTTTGTTTTATATATTTTTTAACGTACCGGATATTCATCTTTCTGTCGGCCAGTATTTACATGAAACATGTTTTGCAAAATTTCCAGTGCCTTCTCATCATCTCCTTGACTTAGAAGAAACTTGGGACTCTCGGGTATCTTGAATAAGGCTAGACCGCATAGGAAACCGGGAATACCGCAAACCACCATAAAGAAACGCCAAGGCTTGTAGGTAATACCCAAGTAAGGAATTACAAACTTCCATTCCTGATTAATTACCAACCATGCTATACAAGGCAACAACATAGAACCAACACCAAATATGAAAGCTGAACCCATTATAGCACGTGAACGACTCTTGGCGGTATGGAATTCGCCCAAAAATGCATAAATTGTTGCAGAGCCACCAGATATACTAGATTTGAAAAGAGATTAAGGAAATAAATTGCAATATTAGTCAATGTAATTTTTTCTATAGAAAATTAAACAATTGATACCTATGCTGAGGTTAAGGTCTATTTAAAAAAAAAAAAAAAAAATTTAAAATTTGCTTCCACTCAAGTGTTTTATAAAATCAACAATGCTACATATTCACGTTTTCGTCAAAAATAAAAAATTATTCTAGACTTTAATTTTAAAGTTCACTCTATATTTATCCGCCCTAGGCCCGATTTTTCAAGGCAAGTTTAAACTTCAGTGCGAGTTTAAGCGGCCAATTTGTATGGGGTAAACTCTAGTCAACTTTGTCTGTGGTTTAAACCTGCACTGACAAAACCGGGCCTTACTTGACTTACCAAAATCCATTGATGTAGCGCAATATCACCATTAGCCAAAAACTTGTAGCAAAACTTGAAAATACAGTAACAACAAAACCCAATAGCAAAGTGGGACGAATAATATGTCGTCGACCAGTTGTATCTGCCAAGAACCCCCAAAGATGTGAGCTACTAATAATGCCTGCAAATCCAATGGCACTCAAAATACCACGTTGCTGTATAGTCAATTGCAGATCACATTGCGAGACCGGCAATACAAAACTAATGCCCAGCGTTTCAAGTAATACATTTGCTAGTATCAAACCGGACACCAGTATCAGAAAATAGTTAAATTTCCCAAATGCTGAAAGAATAAATATTTTATTATTTTATTGTGCGTCTTGCACACTGCTCCTGAATAGGTTCGCCTAAAATGACGCGCAAAACTGAAAATGCTACATCGTCTGGGATGCTGCCCTGATCACGAATCACTGTGTTTTGAAATCCTGGCTGATCCACTTAGATGCACTTTTTTGCATATTTATAGCATATAACACCTGCACTTAAAGGGTTAATTGGAAAGAAACAACTCAGTCAAAAACTAAAAATGCCAATTCGTTGATAATGTCATCCAGTTGAAAATACCGTTTGATTTGAGATCTTAGCTACCATCCTTTAGAAAATATTCACATTTTTGGCATTTTTGTTCATATATCACTACTTTAGTGCATGAAGCGTTACCTCGAATTTACATAATTTTTTCACATAATGTAAAATAGTATATATGTATCTATATTTCTACATATTTATTTTTCTATATATATATAAGTTCATTTTATATACTAAAACCCGGTAGGAAAATTATTCAAACATACATCAGCACTGCAAAGCCCGTATTGTTCTGATCTTTAATCGCTGTTGGGTTTGAAGTACTGCTAATAGACCTCAAGCTGGAAGGTATATAAAAAGATTTAGTTTTCATAACAACCGAGAAAATCGCAGCTAAAATACCGTATTTGTTCAAAAAGGAGAACTAAACGCACGATTTTCTTGGTAGTTATGGAAACTAAATCTTGAGGTTTATTCGAAATACTTCAAATCCCAACAGTGATTAAAGCTCTGAACAGCACGGGCTTTGCGGTGATGATGTATGTTTGAATTATTTTCCTACACTCAGAGAAAAATAGAATTCTAAAATTAAGTCCGACCGGAATTAAATTTATCTTTTTCCATTCTTACGCCTCAATTCATCTCTACATATCGCTCATTTGCTGCAACGTCGTCATAACTCAAAAAATTTGATATCAGAGAAAACGCATTTTTAGTTTTTAATTAATGTATATTTATATGGGATATGTAATTAAAGCAAAGGCTTCTATCGCGATGCTGCGTGAAATGTTAAAACCTCGGATATAAAACTTTGTCAGTTGATCAAAAATATTGTTTCCGATATATTAGTGATGTTAACTCAAAATTTGGGTTTTTTGAGTTATGACGACGTTGCAGCAAATGAGCGATATAATAAAATTGTAACAGGTCGATGTCTGTACATGGCAGATATCAACAAAAAATTGATTGGGGGAAGCATTATTAAGCGAGTAGAATCCAAATCAACCATTTTAAAAATTTGTGTGTGTCTGTCTGTCTGTCTGTCCGTATGTTTGTGGCCGTATCACTCTGAAAGTAATGAATGGAATTGAATGAAACTTTTTTCGTTGGATTGCTCGACGCTCAACTTAAAATTTAAGATACTACTTTTTTCGATATCTCAACCGGTTTCGGAGTTATCGCCCAATATGTGGACCATGTCTGTCTGTATGTTTGTGGTCGTAACACTCTAAAAGTACTGAATGGAATTGAATCTTTGGACTGCTAGACTCTCAACTTAAAGTTTAAGAAATTATTTTTTGCGATATCTCAACGGGTTTTGGGGTTATCGACCAATATGTGGATCAGGGGTGACCAAAAATGTCTTAGTACAATATGGGTGTCAAACGAAAGGTGTCAATGAGTGCTATAATAAGGGATGTGATTCGTTGAAATATCTGATATGGTTTGGGAGATATCTTGAAATTTCGATAGCTCGACCGGTTTCGGAGGTATCGACGAATATTCCACAAAAATGTGTTAGTACATTATGGGTATCAAACAAAAGGTGTTTATGAATGCTGTCATAAACCATGTTACGTGCTGGCCTTTGGGCGAAGGCCGCTATGTCCCCTGGCGTCCTCCTACCCTCACGTCGCATACCCCGGGAAAGCCGTGCAGGTATGCTTGTATATGCACGAGCTAGCTCGCCGGACTGTGGGGTGGATTGTTGGCCTCCAGAGGCATGACAGCCGCACCATACAAAAAAAATCTCATACCTGACCATGCATCACTTGCACTTCAGGTCGGTCCGCGCTTGAACCCCCCCTTTACTAACCCCCTTCCGGCCTTAGATGGTATTTTGGCCGGGCCACTCTAAACCCTCCCTTCCATGGTCGGCAGTGGCAAACGATTTGTGCCGACCCCAGTTGTGTCCCCTATGCACCCCTCTAGCACATCCCCCTCTTAGTCCCTGTCCAGTCCATCCGTCCCCACCACATCTGTAAAGAAGAACACTTAATTTCGATTAACAAACTAGTAATACATATTGTGTTTATTACATAGCATTCAAGAAATATGCGAAAATGTGGCTGTATATAAATGCATACCCTTCATGGGTTTTGACTTACGTTCTAAGTCTATACTAGTGTGTACAGAGGTGTGCGTAATCCTAACTATACTATGCCTATGTACCTACTCGCTAGGTGTATGCTACTTTGAAGCCGGAGTGCGTGGGTGTATGGGTGTGTGCTTACTCGACCCTGCTAGGTCGTACGCCGCTGGATTATGGTCCCCAAAATGTCGGGACACCGGTTTGTGATGGGCTCACGCACTCATATACCCACTCCCCGTACTACAAAACTCGAGCACTTAAAGTTACACAATCTTAAGTCAATGAAAATCGAAAATTCAGAAAATATATAAAATAGGAAAATATAGAAGCGAAATTTTTAAACAAACGAATGAAAATATACCCCGCGATGGGTTTTACTTATGCCCTAGGCTTATGTGTATGCACGCTTCCATGTACGCGTTTGAAATACCCGCGATCATCCACCTTAGTGGTACATTGCTCCGCACCCTGAGTGTGTACGTGTATGTGGGTGTGGTTTACTTGACCTTAAGGGTCCGAGGCTGTTGGCGACCTATGACCTGAGGTCATGGGCGCCCATGCCCATTGTTCACACCCACCTAGACGCCCACACTCGGTGCGCGGATTCGTGAACTAAAACTTTGAATCTTAACTCAACTAAAAATCAAATTAAATGATACGAAACAAATAGGTGTGTGTGTATAAATGTGTCTGTCCGCCCTTGAGGCGCTACAATTACTCCCGGAGTGGGAGCACGAGCGTGTGTGTCTTTACTCGGCCCTATCAGGCCACTACGATCCCACTAAATCCGGGATGCTGATTGTTGGCACACACGCACTCACATACTTACACTCCGAGTAGCAAAGACTATCGAGTCGCGGTGCTTGGTGTAGTTGCAACTATTTGTGCCCGACTATCCAATTACATCCAGCTCGATTGGTCTCTTAGCCAAATTTATACCTAATGGTTAACAGCGTATGCAACAACTGGTTTTGGTGGCGCACAGGCCCTTTCGCATCTATTAAATGTAGGATTATTGACAGAGCGGTCGGTGCATATGGCTCCGCCGCCCTTCTACCACTGTGTTTCTCCCCCGCTTATGAGGAACATGCACCGTTTTCACAAACGACGGTCATTTACATAAACTTAGCTAAACTGGCTACCCTACGTCTTAACTCTAAGGAACCTGGTTTTCTGGCTACGGCTGACGAGTGGCTCTTGGGACTGTGATGCTGTGTGACAGTGGTAATTGTGACTCCGCCCCTGGACATGTTGAGCTGCTGCTGCTGGTGCGTTCTGGTGCTCGTTGGTGGTGCTGGCAGGCGATAACGCTGCGAGCGTCGTTGCGGAGCAGCCGGTGGCTGCGTGACGTCTGGTTATTGAGTATGACAACGAGTGCCTTAAAAGTGTGTTCCTAAAACAAAATAACCGCTCCGGTTAGGGCACTGAATGTTCCACCTTTCTCGCGCTTCTACTTACCCTGTAATATATTTTCCCGTTCAGTGTGAGAATGTAGACTCCCCCAATCTTTTGCGTGCAGCTGCTTGAGAGATAATGCTGCCGCTAGGAAACACTTGCTTTCTGCCGGACGCACGGATGCGTCTCGGTTTTGTTGGCTCGTGCCGCTCCCCCAGTTGACGCAGTATGGCTTTGCTTGCTACCTTTGACGGGGCTTACACGGTTTCCCCGATGCGAGGTTCTTACACGCGACAGGGTTTGGCCGCCGGAGATGCTGTACTCTCAATCACAAGGGTTTTGCACCGGCCGCCTCCAATACTGGCCTGCAAATTGGCAATTCACTTTAGCATCAGGCTATCTTCGCCTGCAATTTCCACTTACCCTGGTTTGAGGTCGTATCCTATGACTTGATGCCAATGCTACAAATAGCTGTGGCGATGTCTTTCCACAACCCTTTTGGGTGCTCGGGACACATCGGCCGTTGTTTGAGCAGCACTACTGACCCGATTCCCCTGAATTTATTTTTTCTTTTTCCTTTTTTTTTCTTTTTTTTTTTTATTGGTTACTGCGCGGCAATTGTAGTGGTCGCTTTGACTGCTGACGTTGAAAAGACAGCAGAAACGGAAGTTGCCCGTCAGGTCGCTGTCAACCTGACAGCTGTCAATCGATGACGTGGCAGGAAGCGTTCGGAATACCGCGCTGCCAGATCGCTCGAATGGTTTCGAAGCACAGCGTGAACGCAACTTGCTTGGCCAGGCGCTCGAAAGGCTGGTCGCCCAGTGCCATTCCTTCTTAGCGTCGCAAGTCCTTCGCGTGGTAGATGCCCACGGAGCGTCCCGCTAAGTCTCCAACCTCGTACAGCGCGTTTCCTTTGGACGACAGGATCATGGACCTCAGATATTTCGGCGCAAGCTTGGAATTGAACCCTTCCGTGGCATTACTCAATTTGAAATTTCGCCGGTACACGGTCTCGCCTTCCCGGTACTTCACCGGACGAGCCCTGGTATTGTATGTCTGCTGTCCTTTCCTGTAGGCCTCTTCCAGGTTCTTTATCAGCTTCTCTCTCATGAGCCACGCACGGTCCCCCCTCTGCACGACGTCTATGCCTTCTTCTCGCAGTGCCTCGAGTCGACGCAGAGTTTCATACGCTCTGCCATGCTGCACCATCGCTTGCCCGAAAACGGCTGTGTATGGTTCTATTCGGATGGCTTCGTGTACCGCACTCCGTATTGCAAACGCCGCCAATGACACGTGTTCATCCTAACTGCTCTGGTCCGTATCCGCGATGTAAGTGCGCAGCATGGCGAGCAGCGACCGATTGACCCTCTCGGACGCGTTCGCCTGCGGCGCATATGGCGCGGTCTTCACGTGGTTCACTCCGTAACTCCTCAGGAACCCCACAAATGAATCCGCTATAAATTGCCGGCCGTTGTCGGAGTGTAAAGTCTCCGGCACGCCAAAAATATGAAAAATCTCCGTCTCGAGATACTTTACTACCTCTTGTGCAGTTGCCTGCCTCATGGGCTTAAAAAATACAAACTTTTTTAAGTGGTCCAGAATTACGAAGATCACCGTATTTCCCGATCGCGACCGTGGGTACGGCCCGCAGAAGTCCACATAGAGCCTCTGAAACGGCCGCTCCGTCCGAAAACGATCTGTCATTGGCGGTCTCGATGAAATGTTCGGCGCTTTGGCGCACTTACATAGCTCGCATCTCGCGACGAAGTTTCGTACGGCTCCAGCCATCCCCGGCCAGAATACCTTGCTCCTTAGCCTGTGTAGCGTTTTCGCTGTACCGCCATGTCCCGCAGATCGATCCCCATGCGCCTCTTCCAGCAAACTCTGTCTCAGTCCCTCTGGCACCCATATTCTCCACTCTGTTGCTTCCTCGTCTTCCGCGCGCCTTGGGCGCACCCTTTTGTACACGATGCGATCGGTGACTCGCAGATCCGGTAGCCGTTCGGCGTTTTGCCGTGCAAGTGCTACGTAGTCCTCGCTGGCAAATTCCGGCGACGTGAAGTCGATCTCGGCCATGGTTTCCATCGCGTGCACTTCTTCCATGTGCCTTCGGCTCAGCGTGTCCGGGACTATGTTTTGGGCGCCTTTACTGTGCTCTATTTTGAAATCGAAGCCCTGGAGCTTCAGGCTCCACCTGGCCAACCGTCCCGAGAGATCTTTCTGTCCCACGAGCCATTTCAGGCTAATGTGGTCAGTGATCACTGTGAATGGAAGACCTTCCAGATACGCGCGGAACTTTTTAACGCTTACGACCGCGGCTAGGCACTCCAGCTCTGTTATGGTGTAGTTTCGCTGGGCGGAATTCAGCTTCTGCGACATGAACGCGATCGGTCGCTCGTTGCCTTCGTCATCTTTCTGGAATAGGACGCTGCCTATGCCTTGCGTGGAGGCGTCGCACTGCACGTAGAAGTGCTTGCTGAAGTCGGGATTGACGAGTACCTCGGCTGAGGTGAGCGCTGCTTTCAGCTGCTCGAACGCCTCGACTGCTTCCGGTGTCATCGCGAACGTTTTGCTTTGCGCAGGCATTCCGTCATCGGCGCGGCGATTGTGGCGAAGCTTGAGATGAATCTCCGGTACCATCCGCACATGCCTAGAAAGCGGCGTAGCTGCTTGATAGTGGTTGGTACCGGGAACTCCACAATTGCGCACACCTTCTCAGGGTCCGTCCTCAGCTCACCCTGCCCTACTATGAAGCCTAAATACTTCAGCTCGCGATGGCAAAACTTGGATTTGTTTACGTTGATAGTGAGACCAGCACTGGCGAGACACTCAGCTACTTCTGCCAAGTGCACGAGATGCGACTCGAAGTCCGGAGAACACACTAGCAGATCGTCGATGTAGACGAAAACGTTTTCCCTTAGACGCGAGGGGATCACCTTGTCCATCAGCCTGCATAACCGCTGACTGGCGTTGCACAGGCCGAAGGGCATCACTTTAAAGTGATACAATGGTCGGCCCGGAACCGTGAACGCGGTTAATTCCCTCGACGCCGGCTCCAACGGGATCTGCCAGAAGGCGTCCTTCAAATCGATCCCCGAGATGAAGTGCGTCTCCCGTAAACGCGCCAGGATCCCTTCCACGTGCTGTGTTGGATATGCATCCTTTTTCGTGCGCTCATTGAGCTTGCGCATATCCACACACAGACGCTTTTTCCCGGGTTTCTCAACTAGAACGATCGGCGAGCTCCAAGCGCTGTTGCTCTCTTCGATGACACCTAGCTTGAGCATCCGGTCAATCTCCTCATAGGCATACTTCTGTTTGACCGGCGACATCGGATAATGCCGTTGCTTCACCGGGACCGTGTCGTCCGCGACCTCGATCTTGTGTTCTAGGAGATGCGTCCTTCCGAGACCATGTTCTGTGAACGAGGGAAACAACCCTTTCACGCGCTCTAACTCCCTGCTCTGGTCGGTAGTCAGGTCCAGTTGTCCCTGGGTCTCCAATTCCGAGATGACCATGGGCGCCACCCCAAAGGTATCCCAGAAGTCGATCCCCAGGTACAACTCCTGCTTTAAACTGGGCACCAAGTACAGCGTCATCGGCTTCAGTTTCCCGCGCCAACCTGTCTCCACCTCGACCTTACCGACCACAGCTTGCGCTTTCCCGTCTGCCGTCTTCAAATGTTCCCTAAGCTTGACCAACTTGCCCCCCATCTTCTCTTCCCACGCGTGCGCAACCGAACCAAAGCAGCTTATCGAGGCGCCGCTATCCAACAAGCCCTGCATCCTTACTCCTTCTACTTCCACTTGCACGTACGGTCGCTTGTCGACGGCGTCGCGAATGACAGTTTCCTCAACCGCCTTCGCCACGCGCCGCTTGTCTTGCGCGCGCTTGCGTATCTTGATGACCTTTCTCTATTTTCTGCTCGGTCCGATCTCTGCCACTTCTGGCGCGCTTCCTTCGTCGCTCACAGGATACGTTCCTGAAGAGGTCTCGAAAATAAGCGCTCGTGCCGCGTCGTACCTGGCCTGTCGCTCACTTAGAGATGGACGTGCTGTTGTCCCGTGCGCGCTTTCCCCCACGCGCTTACTATTATAAAATGTCTTTGATTGGTTTAAAAAAATTGAATTGTCTGGTTTTTTCAAAATTTGGTTAAATGGCAAAATTACTTCTCCGGGGTTGACCGACGCTGACAGGGCTCTCCGGTCTTCCTGTCGCTCTCCTGGTTTTTCGCCTGGCATCCTTCGCAGAGCTGTTTGCTGGGTAAATTGCACTTGTAGCAAATCATGCTGTGGAGACGCCCATCGCAACTGTGTCCGTCAGCGCGCGCCTGTGGCTGCTCTTCCCTCTTAGGCTTCCCGTCGCTCGAAGGGTCCTTGCGCACTGGCCTATCTTTTGAGGGCCTGTGAAACGCCTCCAGCGTTCCTGGCTCTTCCTCTGCGCGGTCGGCCTCTAGCTCTTCGAGCGGCTTTCTGCGATACGGCTTTGTCTCGTACTCCGCAAGATGCTTCTCTGCCCTGCGGCACTCCCTCCTGAGATCCTCCAGCGACTCGATCCGGCAACCTAAGATGAGGTTCTTTATCCGCGGCTTCAGATTCCTGCGCATCAGGTTGACTAGGCTTTGCTCCGGCAGCCTGGTCCGCATCGTCAGCTCCATACCCCGAACTACCGCATAGAACTCCTCAAACTTTTCATTGTACTCCTGCTTGCGCTCATTCATCGCTTGGCGGATTTCTTCGTCGCAATCCGCTTTGCGAAACTGCTCCACAATCGCCTGCCGAAATGCCTGGAAGTCCACGAAGCTGCGCCTGACCTTCTAACAGCAGATGGAAATTCGCAAACAAGTCCTGAGCCGAAATGTTGTGTTTTTTCCGAAGCGTTTCCACACGGAAAAGGAAGCGCTCGATCGGGATCGCCTTTGGACCCGCGTCGAACTTGAGGCGCCAATCGCGTATGGCCTTTGTAGCCGATCTTTCATATTGCGCGCCCGCTCTGTTGTGCCTATCTGCCGCTCGTGAGCCTGGCATCCTTTGCGCGCGGTTGACGCGCTCGCTGCCGCATTGTTCGCGTTCGTCCGCGGTAGCATTCGCCGCGCTTGCCTCCGCGTCCTGCAACCACTCTTCGCGCCGCGCTGCCTCTTGTGCGCCCCTGCTTTCACCCTCCAAATCTGCTAATCTGCTTGATAAAATGTTGATGTCCTTTCTGAATATTTGCGCAACCTCCTTGACCGCTTGGGTTGTGGAACGGCTCATTGCTAGCTGATACTGGAGGAACATTTCTTCGAACTTCCGCATCAGCGTTTCACCTACCGCGTCGGCCGTCGCGCACTCAGGGCTTGATGTTGTCTGCGGTGGCTGTCCACGCGCTCCCAATACTTCTGCCGCGTCTCTATGAGCGCCTGCTTCGTTATGCGCGCCCTCCTCGTTAAGCCCGCCCGCGTCGCCATTTCCCTCGTCGCGGTACTGCGCTTCTAAGTGCGCCATTCCGTTCTCCAAATTGTTGTCGCTACCCCCGCCCAAGTTGTCGTCGTCACCCACGCCCACGCTGCTTCGCCGCTCCACCTTGCTTGGATCCTTCGACATTTCCACAACGCGTTAATGAACTTACCGCAGACGCTGACGCGAACGTAGATGGAAGAAACTAACTTAAATACCGATCGCGCTCTAGTATACCACCGAGCGCTTGACAAACGATTGCAAAAATACTCAAAAAAAAATCTCGGAAAATTTTGCAGCAACAACCCAAAACACGGAAAAAAATGTAAAAAAAAAAAAAAAAAAAAAATTGTTAACCTGCTAGAATGTTAACCCCCAAATATACGTGTTGCATAAACGTGGCTTATATAGGTTTATATACGTGCTGCAATCTATCTATGGATACGCCAGTAGACAGATTGTGAAAAAAAATAAAATAAAAAGGAAAATGAAAATAAATTTGATGTAAACGAAACTCGTGTCTTCTTTTCTTTCTGTGGTGGTCGTCCGCCTAACGTCGTCCGTTTGTTCCAGTCACCCAAAAAGCAGTCCGGTCCCCCAACCCCCAAACAGCCGTAGATACTATTAGCCGGCGCCTAAATAGGCCAACTAAGCTACCTACCCCGTTAACTCCCCCCGGCGGAATCCTTCCCCGAACACTATCGTCCACTCTTAAACTGGCAAAACGAGCTGCTCGTGGACCCGACTCCTCGTGGCCAAGGTCAGAGATCGCCACTATTGTCCAGCCTAAACGACACCAAAACAAGCTGGCTGACCCCTGGTCCCTCGCCCCGAAACCCCCCTGCATCGATACTATTGACCAGCCAAACGAAGCCAAATCAAGCTACCGATGTGTATTGAAAGATAGAAATTTGAAAGTGAAAATCGAAATATGAAAATTGAAATATGAAAACCCCCCAAGCAAACGCTAACATTCCCGAAGTGTGTCCGAAACTTCTTTAAGGCTCCACTCACTGTGGGCCCCACGTTGGGCGCCATTTAAGTTACGTGCTGGCCTTTGGGCGGAGGCCGCTATGTCCCCTGGCGTCCTCCTACCCTCACGTCGCATACCCCGGGAAAGCCGTGCAGGTATGCTTGTATATGCACGAGCTAGCTCGCCGGACTGTGGGGTGGATTGTTGGCCTCCCGAGGCATGACAGCCGCACCATACAAAAAAAATCTCATACCTGACCATGCATCACTTGCACCTCAGGTCGGTTCGCGCTTGAACCCCCCCTTTACTAACCCCCCTTCCGGCCTTAGATGGTATTTTGGCCGGGCCACTCTAAACCCTCCCTTTCATGGTCGGTAGTGGCAAACGATTTGTGCCGACCCCAGTTGTGTCCCTCTAGCACATCCCCCTCTTAGTCCCTGTCCAGTCCGTCCGTCCCCACCACATCTGTAAAGAAGAACACTTAATTTCGATTAACAAACTAGTAATACATGTTGTGTTTATTACATAGCATTCAAGAAATATGCGAAAATGTGGCTGTATATAAATGCATACCCTTCATGGGTTTTGACTTACGTTCTAAGTCTATACTAGTGTGTACAGAGGTGTGCGTAATCCTAACTATACTATGCTTATGTACCTACTCGCTAGGGGTATGCTACTTTGAAGCCGGAGTGCGTGGGTGTATGGGTGTGTGCTTACTCGACCCTGCTAGGTCGTACGCCGCTGGATTATGGTCCCCAAAATGTCGGGACACCGGTTTGTGATGGGCTCACGCACTCATATACCCACTCCCCGTACTACAAAACTCGAGCACTTAAAGTTACACAATCTTAAGTCAATGAAAATCGAAAATTCAGAAAATATATAAAATAGGAAAATATAGAAGCGAAATTTTTAAACAAACGAATGAAAATATACCCCGCGATGGGTTTTACTTATGCCCTAGGCTTATGTGTATGCACGCTTCCATGTACGCGTTTGAAATACCCGCGATCATCCACCTTAGTGGTACATTGCTCCGCACCCTGAGTGTGTACGTGTATGTGGGTGTGGTTTACTTGACCTTAAGGGTCCGAGGCTGTTGGCGACCTATGACCTGAGGCCATGGGCGCCCATGCCCAATGTTCACACCCACCTAGACGCCCACACTCGGTGCGCGGATTCGTGAACTAAAACTTTGAATCTTAACTCAACTAAAAATCAAATTAAATGATACGAAACAAATAGGTTTGTTTGTATAAATGTGTCTGTCCGCCCTTGAGGCGCTACAATTACTCCCGGAGTGGGAGCACGAGCGTGTGTGTCTTTACTCGGCCCTGTCAGGCCACTACGATCCCACCAAATCCGGGATGCTGATTGTTGGCACACACGCACTCACATACTTACACTCCGAGTAGCAAAGTATATACTAAATGTTTATAACAGAATACAAAAATGTAAAAATGAAAAAAAAAAAATGAAATCAAGTACGAGGCATCAGGGACGTCTTGGGCTTCGCCTGGATCCCCACTCAGCGTGGCAATCAATGAGCCTATTTAGATCCCGCCCGGGTCTGAAGACGTCTTGACACAGGGGTTAGGGGTATGCGATCAATGTATCGCTCACAAGGAAAAATTAAAGGACAGTGGGGGTGAGGACGATGCCGCCGACTATCGAGTCGCGGTGCTTGGTGTAGTTGCAACTATTTGTGCCCGACTATCCAATTACATCCACCTCGATTGGTCTCTTAGCCAAATTTATACCTAATGGTTAACAGCGTATGCAACAACTGGTTTTGGTGGCGCACAGGCCCTTTCGCATCTATTAAATGTAGGATTATTGACAGAGCGGTCGGTGCATATGGCTCCGCCGCCCTTCTACCACTGTGTTTCTCCCCCGCTTATGAGTAACATGCACCGTTTTCACAAACGACGGTCATTTACATAAACTTAGCTAAACTGGCTACCCTACGTCTTAACTCTAAGGAACCTGGTTTTCTGGCTACGGCTGACGAGTGGCTCTTGCGACTGTGATGCTGTGTGACAGTGGTAATTGTGACTCCGCCCCTGGACATGTTGAGCTGCTGCTGCCGGTGCGTTCTGGTGCTCGTTGGTGGTGCTGGCAGGCGATAACGCTGCGAGCGTCGTTGCGGAGCAGCCGGTGGCTGCGTGACGTCTGGTTATTGAGTATGACAACGAGTGCCCTAAAAGTGTGTTCCTAAAACAAAATAACCGCTCCGGTTAGGGCACTGAATGTTCCACCTTTCTCGCGCTTCTACTTACCCTGTAATATATTTTCCCGTTCAGTGTGAGAATGTAGACTCCCCCAATCTTTTGCGTGCAGCTGCTTGAGAGATAATGCTGCCGCTAGGAAACACTTGCTTTCTGCCGGACGCACGGATGCGTCTCGGTTTTGTTGGCTCGTGCCGCTCCCCCAGTTGACGCAGTATGGCTTTGCTTGCTACCTTTGACGGGGCTTACACGGTTTCCCCGATGCGAGGTTCTTACACGCGACAGCGTTTGGCCGCCGGAGATGCGGTACTCTCAATCACAAGGGTTTTGCACCGGCCGCCTCCAATACTGGCCTGGAAATTGGCAATTCACTTTAGCATCAGGCTATCTTCGCCTGCGATTTCCACTTACCCTGGTTTGAGGTCGTATCCTATGACTTGATGCCAATGCTACAAATAGCTGTGGCGATGTCTTTCCACAACCCTTTTGGGTGCTCGAAGCACAGGGTGAACGCAACAACCATTTGATTATTTTCAATACCAAAGCTATCCCGGAGATATCTCATAAAATGTGTACCTTCTTAATACCAAAATGCTTAATATGGCTATTAAAACTAAAACAAACTGTTTTCACACGTCAGATTTTCTTGAGCCAATACTGAGCTCATAAGAAAAAATACTACAATTTTCGATGGTTGGCAATGCCGGTTTACCTGAAGAAATAAATATGCTCGTATATATTTCTTGAGGTAAACGTGCAGATTCACGGCAAAGATGAGCATATACTTCGCTACACATGTTTTATACATTTTTATAATAATAATCTGCAATAAAATGGAAAATGCCATAAACGTCAAAATTTCTTGACCAGGCATAAGAAATATATGCTCGTTTTTTCTTGAGGCATTTCTTGGCAGGTGAGTAGCCCGCTTAAGAAATAAAAATTAGTTTATAATTTGTAATATGGGTAGAACTTCAAATATTGTGTACAAAGAAATTCTATAACTTATGTTCTTTATATTGGAAAAAATAAATGGCTTTAGGGTCGTTTTTTATTAAGCTTTAACCTTTATCAGTCCGATGAAAACATTTTTTGTGACCGAAATTTGGGTTTATCGAGCAGACAAACTTTAAAGCTTACATGACAACACGACCCTTAAGTGCTGAACTCCAGTCTCTTTGTTGCATTTTATTCTTTGCTAACCTAGCTGCAAAAAAAACAAAAACAGAAATTATACGCAAGTCGCGGGCACCAGCTAGTAAAAAATAAAATTGGTTTATAAAGCTTTTTAAAATGACGTTTCCATACAAATTTTGAATTATAAGAGTTTAGTAAACCTATTTTATTTTTTATGAAAAAGGGGGTAAAAATTTCAAGAATTTTTCGTACTTAAATATTCTTAGAATAAGAATTTAACGTTCTTCTTTTTGAAATTGAGATGCAAAAAGCTTCAAATAAAAATAAAGTAATTATATTAAGAGTTTTATTCTTAAAACAAAACCATTACATACTCAAATCAATAAATAAGTAAGATGCAAAAAGCTTCAAATAGGAATCAAGTACTTATATTAAGAAAAAGTGTTCTTAAAACAAAACTATTACATACTCTAATCGATAAATTAGAAAAATTTACTTATATTAAGAAAATTCCATAAACTATCTGCGAATTACATTGGTTTGTAATGCAGATGATATGAAATGAACGAAATAATCAAACACTTTGTGGTCTTAAAAAAAAGAACACTTTTTCTTGAAAATATACTACCCTGTCTCAAAATAACAATAGAACATAGCTGCAATGAGACAGCAGCAAACATAAATACGCGATAGCCTCGTGGTAGAGACGTCCGTCAGCAGTCAAAGCAGTGTGAGGTGAGTTCGATTACCGGTGGAGGTAACAAAAAATCAACGTGACATTTGGAACAAAACGTGTAATTAGAAAGTGTCAAGAAAAAGTACCCCCTGGCTAAGCGTTCGAAGAATCTGAGTTCGATTCTCGGAAAAGTCAATATAAGAACTCTGAACAAATAATTTTTTTTGATTTTTTTTTATATAAAAAAAAATTATATAGACTTCACCGAGAATCGAACTCACAATCCCTTAAACTTAGTCTTGTTTTGAGACTTTTATATCAGATTAAGAAACAATAGAGGTTTAAAAAAGATTTTTTCGGTTTCAAATTAAGAATAACAAACTAATTCTAAGAATATATTGTACTTGAAACAACCCCGGGCGTTCTTAAATTCGGAAAAAATTATTCTTGAAGGAAGAATTTTCGAAGTAAGAATAAAATTCTTGATATAAGAACTTTGTACTTCGTATAAGAATATTCGGTATTACCGTGCTTTCGTGACCAAAAATCTTGATTTGGGCTTGATTTAAGTACAAAATTCTTGTTTTTTCTCTGAGTGTACCGGGTTTAAGTATAATGATATATATATACTAACTTCTATATACATACAGAAAAATTAATATGTAGAAATATAGATACAAACATATATACTATTTGACATTATGTAAATTCAAGGTAACGCATCATAACCTGTACATATTTTCTAAAGGATGGTAGCTACGATCTCAAATCAAACGGTATTTTCAACTGGATGGCATTATCAACGAATTGACATTTTTAGTTTTTGACTGAGTTTTTTCTTTCCAATTAACCCTTTAGGTGCAAGTTGTTATATGCTATAAAAATACAAAAAAGTGCATATTTTCCAAAAGGATCAGCTAGGATTTCAAAACAAAGTGATTCGTTATCAGGACAGCATCCCAGACGATGTAGCATTTTCAGTTTTTGGCGTCATTTTAGGCCAACCTATTCTCTTTTCAGGAGCAGTGTGGCTGGTTAAATGTTTTAAATGTTCAAATTTACTAAGCTTCACCTTTTTTAAACCTAAGTGTTTTAACTTTGATAGGTTTATAAGTTAGGGCAATTCGGTCCAGTACAGTTTATTTAATCCAGAATATCCCACGGTAATGATAATAATAATCCCAGAAATACCATGTGGACAAATCCTAGAAAAGTGAGTTGATTTTGGGGAAATTTGACTTTGATGTAGAGCTTCCAAAATACCGCTATTGGTAAGGGGGTAAAGCAAACTTTAAATTGATTTCAAAAAGGTAAAGTATAAAAAATCGATTTTTTTTTAAACAGTACCATTTTCTTTCTCTATGGTTTCCATAATTTTATTAGAGTTAATACCAGTGACAAGTGTAAGACGGGTTAAATAAATGAACTGAAACTAAGTTTTATAAGGTGCTTAGCTGTAATACATATATGGGCAAAAACGCGGAAAAGGGCATATACGTGTCCACATCCAATTATTGGATTAATATTGCAAATTAAGACAAAATAAATGCAGACAGTCGTTGAATATGTGTGCAATAAACCCTTTCCCACATCGAAAATGGTATCATATAGTCCCAGCAACCCGGAGACAACCGAAAACTACCTAAAATGTCCCCTCCGTGGACTGTCTGATTGTAATACTCCGCTGAAGTTTCCACCGAGTTTTCCAGTAACGCGTCCCCTCCGTGGCTGATTACAAAGTTATCAGAAAAACGAGCTATATATGTAAATGTGTATGTTAAAGCGTTGCATTGTATGCTAAGTAGTTAATTCATATCAATGATATATATATATATATATATATTAGGGTGATTCAAATAAAAAAAATTGGTTATTTTTTCGGTCTTACCCGTGAAACTTTAGGTATTGACGAGAAAATAAGCCTTGCAAAAAATTAGCGCTCTAACTTAACACTTAGGGGTGGTTATTTTTTTCGTCCTTTCCCATACATTTTGTATGGGGAAAAATGGTATTTTTTTCAAAGTGAATTTTCTTTCAATTTTTGAAACTTTTTTGAAAATATTTTTTAAACATACTCTTAAAGTTGAAGCTTTGAAGCTTCCAAAATGGTAAGCCATGTGCGAATATCTTAACTATTAAAATAATTACAGCCTCTTAAAGTTTACTAAATTTTATACGTGTTACTGTGTATGTGTGTGCTATAGTACAAAACTCAGCCATTTTCAAATGGCTGTAATTATCTTAGTAGTTAAGATAATTGCACATGGCTTACCATTTTGGAAGCTTCAACTTTAAGAGTATGTTTATAAAATATTTTCAAAAAAGTTTCAAAAATTGAAAGAAAATTCACTTTGAAAAAAATACCATTTTTCCCCATACAAAATGTATGGGAAAGGGCGAAAAAAATAGCCACCCCTAAGGGTTAAGTTAGAGCGCTAATTTTTTGCAAGGCTTATTTTCTCATCAATACCTAACTTTTTAGGGGGTAAGACCAACTCGACATTTTTTTTGAATCACCCTAATATATATAAAACAACAACACAACAATATGTAAAGTTGTTGTAACTACGCTGCTAGTATAGATGTTAAGTGAATGAATGAATGCTGGCAGTATGGATGTGACAAACGTATGTAATGAGTATGTACTTATATATATACATATATAGATGTCAGCAATTTCCAAAAATGTCAGCAATTTCCAAGAATTTCAACGCGTTCTATTTGAAAATAATCCGGAGATCTTCATATCCACGGTCACTCAAGATAAAATTACCGAAATAGCTCAAATCCTGGCGCCACTAAAGTTGGAGCAATTTGTCGGTACAATGAAAGTACATCAATGGACCTGGAGTCGAAATTACCCCAGTATTCTTCATTTCAATTGTGTCAGCTGCTTTGATTGTTCACCCGGTTCTATTTGTAATCACTTCAGTCTCGGTAAACTGGATTTCAAATCAAATTTAGTGCATCGGCAACACTCAACCGATGAAATGCCTGCTCCGATGATGCCAAAAAGTTCCAACATAGGTCTTCAACAGCAGGCATTCGACCACCAAGCAAGAAAAGGCATTCTGCAAGCAAGAAATCAATAAAGATTGTCCACACTCAACATTTATTGGATGAATGATCAAACAGTTTCCAAAATATTTTCTGAAGCCTAACCTTAAAATTTTAAGTTTTTGGACTTTCAGTAATTTTTCATTTTTCCATCAAAATTAACCTATGAAAACAAAAAAAAAAAATTATATTACTGTTGTTTTGTTGTTCCACTCTCTTTCCCTTTTGTCTCATTCCGATAATGTTCCGAAAAAAGGGGCGAAACTTTAGATGATTTGTTGTTAAATTAAAGGGCGTCTGCTTGTACGCCTCGGGACAAAAACAAACTTATTTTAGGTCTATCTAGAGACGGAGCCCAAAAACCTTGCGATCGATAACATTTTTTTCGGGGAGATTTAAATACGTCGAATATGCCTTTTTCCGCGTTTTCTCCCATATGTACATAATTTCTAGCGAAAATGTAAAAAGCAAAATGAAACGTAAGTGACGCATAAACATAGAACGTTAAAAACCGGTCTTTCAAAAAAGCTCATATCTTAAAGTTTCTTTTAAATTTACTTGTTAAATAAATATGCATCACTTAAAATTTAATATCTAAGCCATTTTTGTAATCATTGCCATTTAAAAAGTTATACGTACATTAGTGACGCTTAAGAAAAATAGTGTAAAATTGTAAAAAAAACTATTTCTGCAGCTATAATTAAAAGATACAGGGAAAGCACAATGCAGGGTACTGAACGTAGGAAAATCTACAAGTCAAAAAACAGAAAATATTAAATGTGATACATGCACAGTATCAAGAATAAGTCCTCTCAGGGTTAGGGGATGTCAGAAGTGGCATACGAATTTTATTCGTGCTTAAAAATATACACCTTTGCATACAGTATAAAATATATATATATGAGGAGCTTCAAACCAAAACGCAATAAATCACCACCTAATTTTTTTTGAGATATTGATGGGATTAAACTTCCCCTTCTGAAATCTATAACATATTTTAGCTGTAAAAAACCGGGAATTTAGCCATTCTGTATCGTCCTTAAAAATACGATTCACAACAAAACGCAATAACTCCATACGATTTTTATATTTACTAAAGTGAAAACTAAACTATATACAGAACTTTTTATTTTGAAATGTAACATAAAAACGCTGAAACACGTAAACTCTATTTTGGGCCGTAGATTATGAAGGTGTCCTAATTTTTTCTATATTAGGTCATTTTTGCGAAATATTGCGGTTTTTTTGCATTATCATTACTTAGTATGAAGTAAAGTTTCTTAACGAATGAAAGCATTTTTGGTAAACTGAATTAGACAATAGTAGCATCTTTTTTGACGCATAAATTACTTACAATAACATTATTTTGTGGTCTTTTCCTATCCAATGGCTATTGCTAGGAACTATGATAAATTGCTTTAAAACTTGTATTTTGTTCTGGGACTAATCAGAAATTAATATATCGTTATCAAAATGGTGCCACAAACCCCATTCTCTGAGAATTCAGCAACTTTCAAGCCAAAACGCAATAATTAGAAATTTTCACACCAAAACGAAATAAATCCAAACAACTTTCTGCTTTATCTTAAAATCTAGTTATCCGAAAAATGTAATTTTTGGGCATATGTTTGTTATTATATAACTGGTATAATGTCATAAATGTTTTTTGAAAATATCTATCCACTTCCGGGTAATCATATTTTCTCATTTATCTACGAATTTTTTATGTGTAACTTATTGCTCCTCATATGCATGTTAACGTGGAGTGAAATCGTATGGAGATTTTTTTTGTTTTGAACGTACTGGCAATAAAAAGTTGCTTTTATTCAAGTTAATGAACCCCACAAAATTTTATCGCGATAGGATGACGTTTTGAGATGCCCCCCAGCCTCACAAAGTTGAAAGCAATAAGCACGATCTGGTACAAATATGAATTTTCTAAAATTATAAAATCCAAAAACGAAATATGAGGATTTATAGCCATGGTTGAGCTGAGTATTACTATAAAGTTTTGTTTTTTGGAAACAACAACAAAGAAAGTTATTAAAGGTTAAAGTTCATATTATGCATTTTTTAAATTGCAATTACTCAAAAACTACTGAACCGATTTCGAATATTTTTATACCATTCGATAGGTATTTTGATCCCCTTTAATTTGATATACATTTTATGTATGAAAAGTACGGGGCTGAAAGGGGCGTTAACCCCCGCAGGGGGGTGCTACGGAACCCACTGAAAAATTGTGTAGATATAAATAAAAGATTGGTTTTGAACAGTACAGTATTTTAGCCGGAAAAACGGCTAAAAATTTTTAATCAACTTTTCACTCGTTTTATTCGCTTTTTTTCAATAAAACGTATAATATAAATATTTTATAATATAAAGGAGCGTTTTCTCATCTAGCTTTAAATATTAAAGTTCGCGCTAAACAAAAATTTTGTATGAAAAAATTAAGATTAATTTTACAGTTTATCTCAGATTAACAATAAGAAAGTTTCGTATACAGATGATTTGCATCCGAATATACAGAGCTATAATAAACATAAAAAAAGCTTACATTTATATTTGTTACTAGCTGGTGCCCCCGACCTCGTACGCGTATAATTTCTGTTTTTACGATTTGCAGCTGGGTTAGCCAAGAATAAAATCCAACAAAAAGACTGGAGTTCAGCACTTAAGAGTACAATAATGTACTAACACCTTTTTGTGGAAATATTCGTCGATACCTCCGAAACCGGTCGAGCTATCGAAATTTCAAGATATCTCCCAAACCATTTCAGATATTTCAATGAATCACATCGCATATTATAGCACTCATTGACACCTTTCATTTGACACCCATATTGTACTAAGAAATTTTTGGTCACCCCTGGTCCACAGATTGGCGATAACCGCAAAACCCATTGAGATATCGCAAAAAATAATATCTTAAACTTTAGGTTGAGCGTCTAGCAATCCAACGATTCAACTCCATTCAGTACTTTTAGAGTGTTACGACCACAAACAATGGTCCACATATTGGGCGATAACTCCAAAACCGGTTGAGATATCGAAAAAAGTAGTATCTTAAATTTTAAGTTGAGCGTCGAGCAATCCAACGAAAAAAGTTTCATTCAATTCCATTCATTACTTTCAGAGTGATACGGCCACAAACATACGGACAGACAGACAGACAGACACACAAAAATTTTTAAAATGGTTGATTTGGATTCTACTCGCTTAATAATGCTTCCCCCAATCAATTTGTTGTTGATATCTGCCATGTACAGACATCGACCGGTTACAAATTTATTATACATATGTAGAGATATCCAGGCGCGTATTCAGGGACAATCCGAAATGCGAAATTTTTTTGTATGTGACTGTAAAAAATAAAATTTGGAATTGAGTCCCAAACTCATGAAATAACAAAAATTCCGACAAAGCCAAACTTAGGTAAAGAAGGAAAACTTCAAAAGTCCCCATTAATATCATGTGTGGTAAAAAAAGTTATTTTGGGGCAAAGGTGAATGTTTTTAAATGGTAATTTTTTCGAAAAATTACCTTCGACCAAGCTGTACACCTGAAAATTCACTATAAAAATCGTCCTAGCATTTTTCTAAATTAAGCTGTCCCGGCAGACTTTGTATCTCCATCCCGATCCCTATCGCTGTCTACATATGGGGTAAAATTCCTCAAGCGGACCACCTAAAAATTCGATTTGAATGAAATTTGGTGAAAGTGATCTGCCATGTAAGAAAAAAAAGTTCGCGTAAAAGTATTGGATGGTTATCGAGATATACGGGTTTGAATTCGCAATTTTTTGTGTGTAAGCCTTTTTTCTTTAAGTTATAAGACATGTAATTGACATGCTAAGAAGGAACAAGGAAACCGTTTTCTAAAGTATTTTTTCCGTTCTTTTCGGATATAACTTAAAAAAAAATTTTATTAAAAAATATTTAGTAAAAATTTTATTAAAAAAGAATTTTATCAATTTTGGGCATTTTTAATTTTTACGTAAAGCTTGATATTTTTCCTTTAAAATAATTTATTTTTTTTGTAATGGACCTCGAAAGTTTTTTAATGTTCTTTCAAAAGACAATTTATTTAATTTTTGTTGTTTTTCTCTAGGCTTTGATAAATTTGGTTCGCGTCTGCACTGGTAACAAAATTGAACTTTAGCTAAGTCATTTCCATTTTCCAGTCAAAATGGTTATTATGAAAAAAAATTGGATCCACCCCGAAAATATATTCTGTATACGCGCCCGGCTATATCTATTACATAGGTGTGACTTATATAAAAGGTACAACGGTCAAAATTCTAAGCAGTACTTTAAAAATAATTGACTTACTGAAAAGTCGCAATAAAATAAGGCATCGGGTAACGAATACTTGAAATAACATATACTTTCATGACATAAAATGAAAAAAAAAAAAAAAAAATTTTTCCATTTATAACATTTAAAACTCTTTGTTGCTTTTTTGACTTGTAGTCTATTGCTGTAAATACCGACGGTAAAACTCTTTGTTGCTTTTTTGACTTGTAGTCTATTGCTGTAAATGTTATAAATGGAAAAATATTCGTGCTTAATTAAGTATGAAAATTCTTTCATAGGTTTCACACCAAGTCCTAAAAATTCGCAAATCTTTCATATAAGTTAGCATTGAAATTAAAGAAATGTTCTATATGGAAGTATAAATATATGCATAAATGGACACTGAGAAGGGTTTACCTTCAAGCTGGGTAGTGGCCTAAGGTGCTAGACCTTCTAGCATACAAGTCACTACAGTGTTGTGAGTTCGACTCTCACAATGCCGGGAAGAAAAGGCCTTGAAGAGATGTAACTCCAGTATCATCGAAACATATGTCGGCTTGTCTGGTTCCTGCAGCGCGTAGGTAAATTTTTCTCAAAAAACACATTTTCATACAATCCCGAAAATTGCTTGTAAATACCGTCGGTATTTACAGCAATAGACTACAATTCAAAAAAGCAACAAAGAGTTTTAAATGTTATAAATGGAAAAATATTCGTGCTTAATTAAGTATGAAAATTCTTTCATAGGTTTCACACCAAGTCCTAAAAATTCGCAAATCTTTCATATAAGTTAGCATTGAAATTAAAGAAATGTTCTATATGGAAGTATAAATATATGCATAAATGGACACTGAGAAGGGTTTACCTTCAAGCTGGGTAGTGGCCTAAGGTGCTAGACCTTCTAGCATACAAGTCACTACAGTGTTGTGAGTTCGACTCTCACAATGCCGGGAAGAAAAGTCCTTGAAGAGATGTAACTCCAGTATCATCAGTAGCATTTATGCCCTAACTAGGAGGGAAATCTGCATATTGATAGGGGTATTAACGGGTCACTGCCTCATTGGTAGGCATGCAGAAAGGCTAAATGTGCCCTACCGACGATGTTGCAGGAGTTGCAAAGATGATGATGAGGAGGAAACAGTGGAACACCTCATCTGCAACTGTCCGGCTTTAAGCGGCGCGAGAACACGCTTTTTGGGAGCTCCGTTCCTGGATAGCCTAAGCCAGATCGCGGAACTGGACATAAAGGACTTGATGGCCTTCATAAAGTCATCTAAGTGGTTCGAGGAGGAATAACGGTGTCGGTTTAGGAGTGTCAGTCCCGGGATTCTGCTATGTGGAAAATCCCAACAACTCAGGGATTTTCCATTTGGCTGGGTCCCGGGACTGACTTTCCTTGTGTTGGTGGTATCACAACGGGCCTTTCAAAACTGGCCTAAGTGTGCCTCTGCGGCAGCCACTTGAACCTAACCTAACCTATCATTTCATTTTATCTAAGTCAGGGGTCGGCAGATTTGTAAATGCAGGTGTATAAGTGAGAACGCTTATACACGCGCTGTGGTCGTCCGAACTATATTTTTAACATTCGCTGACCAAACAAGCGACACCCCCCCGCGATGTGGTTTCGCCCCTTGCCCAGCGACGACTAAATCATTTGGTAAACAAAGAGCACAACGTGTCTGTGTGCTGAATCCAACTTGTTTGACTGATCTTAAGATCTATGGGGGCGCCGATGCTTGTTCTAAGTTCAACCAGCTAAACTATCGTCAAATTGAGGTGAAAAACAGAAAAACAAAAGAAGTTCTGGCAAATACCATTTTAACTTCTATTTAGCCTCACTGATACCGGGCCGCCTCAGGGAGTAACTATGGTCTTACCGCGGTATGGGGCTCTGCCGCGGCGGACGACACACTTCCCCTTACACTACCCTTGACCCTAAGCTGGCCTTGTCCGGCGAGGGGTCGTACGAACAAGATGAAGAACACACAAAATACAAAGCAATTAACGACTTCGTTTACTCCGCAGCAGAGAAGAACTATGCTGGAGCAAGCGAAAACACAACGCCGGAGGACAAACTCCGCCTCAAAGTTAACTGGGAGGCCGACAGCGATGGAAACTACGGGTCAGTCATCCCCCAAACTGCTATCAAGTAAGAGTGACTTGATGGGAGCAAGCAACAGTGCGGCTGCCTACGCAGTCAAGCAGAAAACGGCGGAAGCTAAACTTCCATCAGGCGCTGGTACGAAACCCAATCTCTTCACATCTGGGGCAATGGTCTCACGACCTGGTTTCAGAGTTTCGAAAGAGAAGGAAGACGCCGCAAAGGGAGAGACCGCGATGGCAACTACGAGTCTGAATCCCCCCCAAGAGGCATCTCCCCGACGCTCTGCGTACTGGGATAAAAGAAAGGCCGCAAGGATCCTTAAAAAATATGAGGGAGCATCGCAGGAGAAGCTGTCGCCGGAAGAAAGGAAGATGGTGGAGGAAGCGAAAGCTCTGATACCAAATTTCCAGAGGCCCTATGTGCCTAAGAGGGTGAACGGTAATCCGTTCAAACGCCAGAGATCGGACGGAGAGGTAGACCCCCATCCGAAGCGGCATCAGGTCAACCCCGTAGTGGGAAAACTCAGCTTTGCTGAAGTAACCAAGGACAGAATCCTTATAGGTTTCATTGACCGAGGTAACGACCGTTGGTCCATCCCCAAAGACCAGTGGCTGTATGTCCGGAATGAAATGGGCAGGGCCCTCCTCCACTTAATGCGTGAGTCTCCGGGTAGTCCGCCGCGAGGTACTGACGCGGGCTGGCACCAAGGTCAGATCAAAATATTCGCGTGCGACGATGCAAGAACTGTCGCACTGTATAAGGCAGCAGTTGCAAGACTGGGTGAAGTCTATCCAGGGGCAAGACTAGATGTCGTCGACTGGAAGGACATTCCTGCTCGGCCAAGGGCAAGGGCATGGATTCCTGCCGTCCCTGCAGAACCCGAGAATATTCTTGAGATGCTGCAGGTCTGGAATCCGTCTCTCCCGACGCAGGATTGGGGCGTCAATCTGGTCGATGATGTGGTTGGGCCCAATAGACAGGTGGTTATCACTCTGAATAAGGAGGCGCTCGAGCCCCTTAAACGGTGCAACGGACGAGTGCATTACGGCTTGGGTCAGATCGTGATCCACGTATACCGTGGCGATGCACAGCGCGCTGCTATTCCGGACGCTCCGGAGGACTCGGAGATCGAGGCATCGGAAGGGGAAGCAGAGGAGTCCGACGCGGAAAGTATGTTATCCGCCACGTCAAATTGCGATGGTGCTGCGAACAACTCGGCGATAGAAGAAAGCCTGCTTGACGAAGAAGGCCTCGACGTCACGACCGTGGCTAAACCTGAGCACACTAACGTTGATGCTGCTTCAGACAGCAGGGTTCCCGCCACGCCAAATCGTGCAGGTGCTCTGAACAACTCCTCGTTCAGAGACAGCCCCCGGAACAGGCCAGACCTCGACGACACGCTGGCGGCAGGGAAGTCTGAGCTCTCTCATGTTGGTGGTGCTTCAGATAAATCTGCACAAATCTAAAGCAGCCTCGGCTGTTTTAAGCAGTCGTCTTTCTAAAGGCGACGTAGACGTGGTCCTTATCCAAGAGCCCTGGGTCAATAGCTCTAGGATCTGCGGATTGGGGACTAAGGGGTACAAGCTCATCCAAGCCAATGATGAGGGCAAGGTTAGAACATGTATTTTGGTAAAGTCTGAGCTAAACACCTTTCTATTACCCAACTACTCAAATGGTGACGTTACAGCTGCCAGCTTAACAGTCGGCAGCACCAGCCTAACGATGGCGTCGGTCTATATGCCCTATGACGCCGAAGAACCTCCTCCACAAAAGGAGGTGAAAGATCTGGTGGATAATTTCTGTACGGGCCATCTTATTATTTAAGCTGACGCTAATGCTCATCACGTCCAGTGGGGAAGCTCCGATATTAACGCTAGGGGCGAGTCTCTGTTTGACTACCTACTAACAACTAACCTGGTGGTTTGTAACGTGGGTAACGAGCCTACTTTTATAACTAAAGCTCGTAGGGAGGTTATAGACCTCACTGTTTGTAGCGAAGGCGCTTATGAGTGGGTCAGAAAATGGCGTGTTCTTGATGAGCATTCATTTTCTGACCATCGGTACACAGAAATTGTGTTAGACTTTATTGTTGAGCAGCCAGTTATGAAACGAAATCCACGCAACACTAACTGGCAGCTACATAACCAAATATTAGCTAGGGACCTACCAGTATTACCTCCACAAGCCCCCTCATCAGTGGGAGAACTGGATGATCTGGTAACGACCTTTACAACGGCGCTCTCAAATGCCCTAGAGCAGGCTTGTCCAGTACCAAAACCACGCGGCAAACATAGACCCCACTGGTGGTCTTACGACCTGGATTCGTTCCGTATATCATGCAGGAAGCAATTTAACAAGGCCAAGAGCATCGGTACGGAGCCTGAATGGCTCGAATATAAAGCTAAACTGAGGGCCTATAAAAAGGCTCTAAGGCAAGCGAAGAGAACTTCGTGGAGAAATTTCTGCACCGGGGTCGAAAAAGTCGATGATACAGCGAGACTTAGACGAGTGCTATCAAAAACTCAAACAGCCATTAGCTATTTACGGAAGCCTGACGGATCTTGGACCAGCACGGAAGGGGAAACCCTGGAGCTGCTCCTGAACACACACTTTCCGGGGAACTTGTATGATGCACCTGTAGCATCTGCAACAAACCTGGCGGTAAACATACCCATTACGGAGGAAAGGGTAAGGTGGGCAATCAAAAGCTTTGAGCCGTTCAAGGCAGCTGGGCCAGACGGGATTTTCCCCGCACAACTTATAAACACGCTGGAAATATCAGCTAAATGGCTGGTAGTTCTCTATTCAGTCTGCCTGGCTCTTAATTACATTCCGTGCTCCTGGAGAAGCGCCACGGTAGTCTTTATTCCAAAGGCTGGGAAGGCCTCACACTATGAGCCTAAAGACTACAGACCGATCAGTCTCTCGTCTTTTGCACTTAAAACCTTCGAGAGGATAATTAGCGATTATCTCTCCTCTACTATTGATAGCAACCTTATTTCTAGCTATCAACATGCATACACCAAAGGTAAATCAACGGAAACTGCGCTCCACAGCCTAGTCTCTATTGTTGAAAAATCATTGCACGAAAAGGAGTACTGTCTCGTGGCCTTTCTGGACATCGAAGGGGCTTTCAACAATATAAGGCCGGAGGCTATTAACACTGCTTTAACAAACCTGGGCATAAATAGGTCTCTTATTGGACTAATTGATCAACTACTAAAGGGAAGGAAAATAGTTTCTTCACTGGGAACAGTTGATCTTTCACGCTATGTCACAAGAGGAACGCCTCAGGGTGGTGTTCTCTCCCCGCTCCTATGGAACCTCACCGTAAACTCGCTGCTACGAGACACAAGGTGGGGGGGCGGGAAGATAGTGGCATACCAGAACTAGATGGCGTGCGCCTGAACTTAGCTGACAAAGCCAAATTCCTAGGCACAGTTCTAGATAGAAAGCTTAACTGGAAGGAGAATGTCATCCAGCGCCAGAGGAAAGCGTGCATTGCACTTTACACGTGTAAAAGAGCCATGTGCAAAAAATGGGGGCTCAGCCCCAAAATTTGCAGATGGATCTACACTGCGATAATCCAGCCAATTATGCTGTATGGAGTCGTGGTATGGTGGCCTGCGCTAGGAAAGGCAACAAACCTAAATCTGTTAGGAAAAGTCCACAGATCGAGCATGATCTGTATAAGCGGGGCGTTAAGAACAACGCCCAATGAAGCTCTCCAGGCCATTCTTGGCTTTTTACCACTCGATCTGGAAGGGTACCGGGCAGCAGCAGCATCGGCTGTGCGTCTAAGGGAAACGTCCGTCTGGGGCGCAAGCACTATTGGACACTCCTGTATTCTAAGATCTTACAGCTTTCTCCCTCTGAGCACAGATCGGTGTGCGACCACAACAGTCGGAGATTGTTGTTTTAGAATAAACATTCCCAGCAGGGAAGACTGGGAGAACATAGATCGGTGTCCCGCTACTAATGGCGGCACTTTTATATACACCGACGGCTCGAAGTTAGACGGCAGAGTCGGAGGAGGGGTTTACTCAAGGGATTTGGACCTAGAACTCTCCTTTAGACTACCTGATCACTGCAGCGTCTTCCAGGGTGAAGTTTCTGCAATCATGGACGCCGTGACTTGGATAGGTGAACGCACCATCGGACAGGATATCTGTATTTTCAGCGACAGCCAAGCGGCCATCAAATCCCTTGGCTCTTACTCGTTCAACTCTGAACTGACGCTCAGCTGTCGTCGATCTCTTCAAGAGATGGCCCAACAGAACCGCGTGAACCTCACATGGGTCCCGGGACACAGGGACATTGAGGGAAACTGTAGGGCAGACGAACTTGCCAGGCAGGGCACGACCAAGCAGATTCTTCAAGATAAAGAGCGCATAGGTATGCCGTTTGCCACGTGCAAGCTAATGCTGAAGGAGCATACACTCCGCGAAGCCAACGAAAGATGGCTACAAGCCCCAGGGTGCCGGATATCCAAGCAAACCTGGCCAAAATGCGATCTTAAAAGATCTAGACACATATACGCCCTAAAAAGGAAGGAAATCTCCATATTAATAGGTGTTTTAACCGGGCACTGCCTTATTGGTAGGCACGCAGCAAGGCTAGGCGTTCCCTACCGACGATGCTGCAGGAGTTACAAAGAGGATGAGGAAGAGGAAACGGTGGAGCACCTCATCTGCAACTGCCCGGCCTTAAGCGGAGCGAGAAGGCGCTCTCTGGGAGTTCCCTTCCTGGTTAGCTTAAGCCAGGTCGCGGAGCTAGACATAAAGGACTTGATGGCCTTCATCAAGTTATCAAAATGGTTCGAGGAGGGGTAGCGGTGTCGGTTAGGAGTGTCAGTCCCGGGTTTCGGCTATATGGAGAGTCCCGACAGCACTGGGATTTTCCATATGGCCGGGCCCCGGGACTGACTTTCCTAGTGTTTGGTGGTATCACAACGGGCCTTTTATTACTGGCCTAGGTGTGCCTTTGCGGCAGCCACTTCTACCTACCTACCTAGGTATGTAAATACTTTTCTAAAAGGATTAACATTTTGGGTCCCGGATCTACATATGTAGTATCATTTGTTAGTATTAGAAAAACAAGTGATTAACTTTTTAAATAATTAAATTCTGTTTACTTACTAGTCTCCTCTAATGCGTTTTCAAAATATTGAGCTCCTTTTCCGGGTTCAGGTTGACTAGCAATTACATTCCCTCCTTCGATGGTGGCAACCGTTAGCTTTGTATTTTCAGCTGTAGAGAAAGAAAATTTTATTATATTCTGTGCCTCTTTTCGGGAGAATATTCCCCAGAACAGCCGTTTTCAATTTCTACATATCGTCGGTGTTTATGCAAAACAACGTAGCGGACAAATGCAAAACCACGTAAGGGACAGTTTGGTCAAAAATGAGATTTGCCCCGGTGGCTTCAGGGTACCTGGTTCCATTTATTAGTAACAAAAAAGTCTTGGTTTCTGCAAAGGAATGTCAAAAAAAACGGGAATTGTATTTGACCCACCATATAGTGGCTCGTACAAAAGTTAACAGTTTTTTGTCTGTCCTGTAAACTTTGAGTGATTGCATTTAAGTGGTTTTGCATTTGTTCGTTACGTTGTTTTGCATAAATACTGACGATATGTATACTGCATATCGTTACCCTAATATAGAAAGGGCTAACTCACATTTTCTTAGCACGAAAAATTACTCGAAAAAAATGAATGTTAAGTAAACTATATCAACGATGGCTTTTTCGAAAACACAAATATCAATGCCTGTAATATTTAACTACGATATAGTAAAGTACTTAAGTTTTAGTGAAGCTTCATTCAGAAGTTATTAATAAAAATCCATCACCAACTTGATTTAAAATAAAAAAAGAGTTTGGGTCTTTCTATATTAGTGTATGTATGTACATACAATTGATTGTGCTATTCCGATAAATATGGTTAGAACTTTCTAGTATCCGATGGGCGATACTTGTCAATTAACTGGAGCAACAGCAACAGTAAGAGTAAACAATGAACACCAATTGCTCCTTTATAGTTTCATGTGATCGTTTAACAATAAAGTACAGTTACGGACATACAAATGTACCTATATACAAATCAGGGATGTTGCGAACTTTAATTGTGTTTCCGAAAGGTCAGAACGCAGTAGAGGAGGGCTGCGTGCGTGTTTTTACCGTGACACGAAAATTCACGATGGGGCTGACGCAACGTCGTCAATACATACCTAATAAGTTTGGGTTGTATAAGTACAAACAATGTACAAAGAATATACATATATAAAACAACAAACATGAAATATAAAACAAAAACCTTTCGTGCATGTCGTGTTTTAGTGATTTTTACCCCATGTGTGTTAGCGCGTACTTTCGAAAGGATGTTTTTTGTCCGTGTCGTGCCGTGCATCAAAAATCATGCACGCGCCTATCCCTATTTGTAACACGGGAACGGGGGCAGTCGCGTGCGTGTTTCGTGTCACGGCAAAAACAGGCACGCCGCCCACCTCTAGAACGCAGTCAGCGTTAAGGCATAATTAGTTATCGCTAACACTAACGCCATGCCCATAAGGCTAATCAGCTTTTCCAACCAAACTTATGGAAATCAATGTAAACCATGGATCGGCAGATTTGTAAAAGCAGGTGTATAAGTGAGAACGCTCCCACACGCGCTGTGATCATCCGAACTATATTTTTAACATTCGCTGACCAAACAAGCGACACCCCCACGCGATGTGGTTTCGCCCCTTGCCCAGCGACGACTAAATCAATTGGTAAACAAAGAGTGCAACGTGTCTGTGTGATGAATCCAACTGGTTTGACTGATCTTAAGATCTATGGGGCGCCGATGGTATGCCATACCATAACCCTAACCCGTTAACCATACAATAGCCAACCAATTGATTTTGGATTTTTCGCCATATCCCTGTTGTTGTTGTTGTTGTTGTTGTTGTTGTAACGAGGTGTAGTACTGCCCAACGCGTATTTTTCCTTAGCCTAAATTGTCATCAATATCTTCTAACGGGAGTCCAAGTTTCAATAGGGTTGGACCAAAGGGAGATGGGTGTTAGAAGAGTGGGCTCAGTAGAGCAAGAAAATAAGTGATTGGTATTGTGGGGGGACGAGCCGCATGCCGGACATACATTCGGCACATCAGGGTTCAGTCTGGATATGTAGGAGTTTAACCTGCTACAATATCCAGAACGTAATTGAGCCAGAGTGACCCTTGTCTCTCGAGGAAGATGACGCTTCTCTTCAGAAGGAAGATGGCCAACTGACGTTGTATGGATATGCCGCAAGGCCTGCTTATGCACCTCTAGATCAAACGGCGTTGTTATATTATGCCGGATCTCATCAAAATGTTTACGTAAATACGAGACATAAGGACGCACCCCGTAGCGGTTATGAGCGCGGTGTTTTGACAGGCCTGCAGCTGACTCCAATGAACGTCTGCAAGCCCCGGCGACCATATCGGCGAAGTATAGTTCAGAATCGGCCGACCAATTGCCTTGTACGTTACTAACAACGTTTCTTTGTCTTTACCCCAAGTACTGCCGGCTAGTGACTTGAGGATTTTGTTGCGGCTCTGTAATTTTGAGACAATTGCAGCTGAATGGGCAGCGAAAGTGTGCATGGTGTCGAAAGTCACTCCTAAAATTTTTGGGTGAGCGAAAGTAGGCATTTTTTGATCACCTACATAAATTTCTAATTCCATGCCAATCTGCGCTGTCCACGTCGTGAATAAGGTCGCCGAGGACTTTGCTGGCGACAATATCAAGCTTCGGGCGGTGGAGAACTCGATAATAGAGGGGAGATAGCCATTAATTTTAGAGCACAGCTCATCAACGGAAGTACCAGTTGCCAATATCGTGCAATCGTCTGCGTAAGAAACAATCGTAACTTCTTCTGGTGGAGGAGGAAGCTTTGAAATATAGAAGTTAAACAGTAACGGGGAAAGGACACCACCCTGTGGTACCCCTTGTTTGATCTTCCTGGCTTTAGATTTTTTGTTTCTGAACACAACAGACGACCGACGACCACTGAGATAATTGGCGGTCCAACGCTTAAGACAGGGGAGGGAGTGACGAGTCTTCCAGATCGGATACAAGCTGCCCATGATTTACTGTGTCAAAAGCTTGACTCAAATCGAGTGCAACTAGAACCGTCCTGTCATTAGGTCTGTTTTGATTTAGACCGTCAGTTATCTGAGTGTTTATGACATTTAGAGCAGATGTTGTGCTCCTACCTTTCCTGAAACCATGTTGGTGCTCGGCTAACATCAAGTTTGATGTGTAGAGCGGGAGTAAGTGATATCGGACGATATTACTCCCCAACGTAGGCTGGCTTGCCAGGCTTTAGTAGTGGGATCACAGTTGCCTGCTTCCATTTATCGGGTCATAGCTGTGGTCAAGGACAGATTGAAGACGGCAGTGAGGTACTTAACTCCTACTGCGCCGATGTGTTTAAGATGCACCATGGCTATGCCATCAGGACCGATGGCTTTGGAATTTTTGGCCTTCCGGATGGCCTCTTGAACCTCTGTAGCGGTGATGGGAACGGGGGCATAGTTTTTGTGTTAATGCGCGCGCCTGAAAATTCCTCGACTTGTCCTGTCTTGCGCAGGATGAGGGACATACTGTCGACAGAAAGCCTGCGCACATTTCTTGGGGTCATTTAGTGTCTTGTCACCAAAGGTGATATCGACATTCTTTGGCGGACCCGTAGGATTTGACAAGGACTTGACTGTGGACCATAATTTCCAACACCGGTAGAGAGGTTACAAGACCTAAGGTGTTCCTCAAATTTGGTTTGTTTGTGTTCGTTAACCAGCCGTCTGATTTCCACGTTGAGATCACCGATCTGTGGGTCTGAGGGATCGATGTTGCGTATGAGGTCACGTTCGTTAGCCAAGACTGCGGCCTCAGCTGGGATGTTTCGCTCGCCAACGTGTACATCAGTGGGAATGGGAAGATCGCCAAAGGAGCTCTCCGTGAATTCCAAAAAGCCGACCCAGTTAGCCATTTTGAAATTCACGTATGTTCTTTTCTCCGAAGTAATGAAGTCCGTGGCACGGTCGACGGACAGGATGATAGGCAGGTGGTCGGATGACAAGGCCACCATAGGTTGCCAATTTATGATGTTAATTAACCCCGGACTAACAATAGTTAGGTCCGGGGAGCTACTACGGTTAACAGCCATCCTTGTAGGGGTGTCTCCGTTCACAGTGCAGAAAGGGGAAGCGTCAATTTACTCGGCTAATTCCCGTCCTCTGCCGTCCACAGAAAGGTGTGAATGCCACATATCATGGTGGCCATCAAAATCGCCCATGATGATACGGTTATCGCCACAAAGAAACGCCCTAAGGTCAGGGCGATATCTTCTGGGGCAGCAGGTGACGGGAGGAATGTATATATTGATTAGCTCGAGATCAACACCTCCAGCTTGTATACCTATACCCTGACACTCTAAGGGTAAGTCTGTTTGGTCGGTGTTGATATCAAATTCCCTATACTGCACTGTATGGTGGCCCCCGCCGTCCGTACGATCGTGCCGGAGAACGTGGTAGCCTCCACTCGCTCGGAGATTTGAGTGGGGCCAAGTTTTGTCTCCTGGATTGCAGCAATTTTGATTTTATGTTGCCGGTCAGGCCGTTGCAATTAAATTGCAATAATTTAAATTGCGAAGGAGAGGCAATGGACACTCTGGGAGTTAAAGACTGATGTGTATGCCTAGATGGTGGTAGGCTAGGGCGGATTTCGTTCATTATAAGATGACTGTACATCCGTCGGCGTTGAGGGCTGCGCAACTCGACAGCAAGGCGCGACGAACACATCAGTCCAGAGATTTCTGTTTGCGAGCCAGGAGTTGCACTTGACCGATGCCACCGACGCATATATCCTATGCCGACATACAGTGCACAAAGAGTGAGGGACCAGAAGCTGATGGACTTGACTCACATTCGTGCTAGTGCCGGAAGAAGTTAGTAAAGGGTTCAGAGACAAGGGCTGAAGCTCGCTAGTGCTTATAGCATCGACCGATGTACTACGAAGAAAGTACCTATGGGTGGATGCTTGAGATGTTGGCGCACTAGGACGCGAGTTACAGCCGGGAACACACATGTTCTGCTGAGCAAAATATGTATTGCAGGTCATGGAGACTTGATTTGTAGAAGGCGATAATGCAACATTTGAGCGTCGCTTGCCTCGGGACGTCCTAGGACGTAAGCAGCAGGGCGCCACAAAACTTTTGTAGAAACTAGTGGGCCGGTGTTTTAGGAGTTCTAGTCCGGAGCAACTAGATTTATGTAACCAACCTTTGCAGAACCATTCTCCTGGACCAGGATTTGGCTCAATGCCAGCCCGGATCAAGAGAATGAGGAGCAGCCGTGCTCCAAGGGAAGTCGATCGGTAAAAAGGGCCTCTGCCAAAGTACCTGGATTTTCTAATAGCATTTAAATAGACTTTTGTTTTTTTGTACCTTTCTCCTATCTTGATTTCATAATGATAAATCAAATCAAAAAACTCCGATTCCGATTCATCTTTCTGTTTCGGTTAACTCAAATGCGTATCGTACCTAATACATACATGATTGCATTTCATATTTTTTATTACTATGTATCATTTATATATTTATATTTGTCATTTATACAAACGCATTCAATTAACATAAATAAACCCCCTGCAGGGCAAAACAAGAATAAAAGTGCTTCAAGTGAATAGGGCCTTAGCAGCACTGACTTTATCATTAAAAATGTACTTGTCACAGTTGTGATAATTCATGAGATGTTTAAAATAAGGAGAATACCGATATTGGTCAAAAAAGGATTTTAAAAATATTGTTGGTTACACTAAAATTTCGGTTAGTCACATTATAGCAGACTGAGGACGAAAGATATTATTCCCGGATTACTCTCTTTAGAGACCCGTTGTTTTTTGGCGAGGAATTGTTCTGTTTTGTATGTCACTAAAACAATTATAAATTAGCATCTTTTAGGTTTTGTTTTTAAAGCTTGAGTTGATGTCAGACGTCGATATTGGGAATAGAGAAGAGATTGACAGCGGTCCAAATTGTATCATGTCCTTCAAACATTTTTTGATTCTAAATAATAAAAACCCAAACCCCTTAAGAGGGTTAAGCTACATTTACACTGCACCAAATGCGTCACTTTTGGCCAAGTTTTTTCGAGACCGTTCATCCGCAGATTGAATTTGATCACCAAATTAGGTCAAATTAAACATTCTCGAAATAACTTCGCCAAAAGCGACGCATTTGGTCCAGTGTAAATGTATTATTACCCCCTTTGCGAAGTCCTAGATCCGCCACTGTATATATGTATAAAAGTGTGCTCTCCGCTTACCGGTGTTCTGAATTCAAGTCCAATTATAAAGGCTGGTTTTCATTATGTCAAATGGGGTCAAATTTCATCGACTTTATCGAGATTTGGTTGCTTATTTCAATAAAGTCGATAAAAGTTGTCAAAATTTGACCCAATGAAAACCAGGGGTATGTATATTGTGGCGAATGTTCTCAAGAATCGCTCATCTCACAACTCTAGCGTATTTCCATCACTAGCGTCACTACCACAACTACAGCTGTTTAGATACATGACGTGAGAGCGACAGAGGGAGAGGCAGCTCGCGTGTTTGCGAATGTGGCACAAAGAGGAGATGACGATAGATAAACGCTTCGAGAACACTGTTGCACGAATAAACCAGAAAGGGGTAGACATTTCTAGGTTGTGAAGCTGCTGTTTGCTAGGGTATATAAACCGCGCAAAGACAACGCAAATCAATCAGTTTATTTTGAAGTGTTGTACAGTGAAGTACTGAACAGTAAATTAACCCGCGATATTGTACTACGGTTTTTAGTACTGAATAAAGCGTACTACTTATTAAACAGAATCGGAGTGTTTTATTTAACGTACAGTGATCGAACTCAGGGAAAATAATCAGGGAATCATCGAATTCGTCACAATTGGTGTCAGAAGCGGTATTGTTAAATAAATTCAAGGACATTGAAAAGGATAACAAGGACATTGAAAAGGATAACAAGGACATTGAAAAGGATAACAAGGACATTGAAAAGGATAACAAGGACATTGAAAAGGATAACAAGGACATTTTAAGGATAACAAGGACATGGCAAAGTTGAATGAGTTCAAGATCCAGCAACTCAAAAACGAGTTGGAACGACGTGGATTGTCAACAACGGGAAATAAAGCAGAGCTACAATCACGGTTGCGAGAGGCTATGGAAGCAGAGGAAATCAACGTTGACGATCATGTTTTTCAACTTTCGGAAGAGGGAGCCACGAAAATAGAAGAGCAAAAGGACTCTCCGGATTCAGTGGCAAATGTGGACACAAACTCTTTATTGGCTGCCTTGGCTCAGATGTCAAACAACATAACATCAAGCATGTCATCTCAGTTGGAAGAACAAGAGACACGCATTACGTCTCGCTTGGAAGATCAGGAGACACGAATGTCGTCGCAAATTTCGGCACAGGTATCATCACAGATCTCCTCCCAATTGGAAGAACATAAGGCTTATATGTCATCTCAGCTGGAGGCACAGGAGGAACGTATGTCAGCACAGCTAAATATGCAGGACAGGAAAATAATGCAGCTTGAGGAGAAAGTCGAGGCCGAGGTGGATGCGTTAAGAAGTCGTATCCAGGAGTTGCAGCTGAGTCGTCCAAGTGTTTCAACAAGCGCACCCAAGGTAAAAACCCCATCATTTGACGGTTCTGTTCCTTTCCAGGTCTTTAAGCTACAATTTGAGAAGACAACAGTTGTGAACAACTGGGGCGCTGAGGACAAAGTCGCTGCTTTATTTGTGTCATTGAAAGGACCTGCAGCCGAAATCTTACAGACTATTCCGGACGCTGAAAGAAACAACTATGAAGCGTTGATGGGAGCCGTTGAAAGACGTTACGGCAGCGAGCATAGAAGGCAGATACATCAAATAGAGCTACAGAATCGCTTCCAGAAGGCTAACGAAACATTACAGGAGTTTGCATCGGACATCGAGAGGTTGGCTAATCTAGCAAACGCAGACGCACCAGTGGAATACATCGAGAGGGTGAAAATCCAAAGTTTCATAAATGGAATACGTGACGTGGAGACGAAGCGGGCCACCTATGCAAATCCAAAGAGATCATTTGCGGAGACGGTATCACATGCTCTAACTCAAGAAACCGCATCTGTTTTGAGCAAACCATTGTACAAAGCTCATCGTGTGGAAGTGGAGACGCCAGACTTGGTCAACAAAATCGACAAAATTTTGGAAGCATTGAATGGGGTACAGAAGAAAAGCGATGGCTCCATTAAGTGCTTTAAGTGCGGAAAATCTGGTCATATTGCACGTTATTGTGGATCTGGCTCCAATAATTCCAGTAATGCAAGCGGACGTAAGCGCAAGGCTGAAGGAGATGAGCAAGTCTCCCAATCCAACCAACCGTTAAACTAAAGAGAGTCAGCCGCAAGGGGCGTAGGCTGGCTCCCGCAATTGGATGCCCCATAATCTCTGTCTCACAGATCGGAAGGAAGTCAAGTAATGTTACTGTTGGAGGACTCGTGGACGGAAAGGAGCGTTTACTGACTATTGATACGGGCGCATCTCATTCCATCATTCGATCTGATTTAGTCAACAAAGGAGTGAGGCCATTACATGGAGCAAAGTTGCGTACGGCGACTGGTGAGGACACTCAAGTTCAAGGAGAAGTAACATGTGAAATCGCAATTGGAAATGTCACCGTACTGCACAATTTTATAGTGGCAGATATTGTTGATGAGATCATAGTTGGTGTGGATTTCTTAAGCAACCAAGGCATCAAGATCGACATGCAAAACAGGACTATGAGCTATAAGAACATGGATGTGCCACTCAATTTTGGTTACGAGAACAAGTACATCAGTAAGCGGGTACTCGTGGAAGATAGCCAACAAATTCCACCGAAGTCGGAGGCAGTCGTTTGGGCAAGGATTGATGGAGATTATGGGACAAACAAATTGTTGGTTGTCGAGGCAGCAAACAATTCAAAGACGGATATACTAGTAAAAAACACTGGCTATGACAAAACAAGATGGACGTATACCGGTAAGAGTACTAAATGACTTTCGATCGCCGATCAAGCTTTCCAAAGGAGCTATATTGGGACAATGTCAGGAGGTGGAGGTGATTATAAACTGTGAACAGCTCCAGGAAAATGTCTCTACCAGCAACATTAATCTATCAGATAATATCACAGCGTGGACGCAAGAGCTCGAAGAAGACCACCAGAATAAGGCGAAACAACTTCTACTAAAGTACTCTACCATATTTGACAAGGGTGGCTCCAAACCAGGTCGGACCAATGTAGTGAAGCATCACATTGATACTGGTGACGCGAGACCAATCCGCCAAGCTCCTCGAAGTGTTCCATTGGCCAAACGGCAAGTGGTAATAGAAATTATACAAGAAATGAGTGACAGCGGCGTGATCGAACCATCAGCTAGTCCATGGAGCTCACCGGTAGTGCTAGTGAAGCAAAAGGATGGAAAAAAGCGGTTCTGTGTGGATTACCGGAAGCTGAACGACGTAACGAAAAAGGACAGCTATCCACTACCAAGAATTGACGATACTCTGGACTCACTATCTGGTACGAAATGGTTCTCTACACTGGACTTGAAAAGCGGCTATTGGCAAGTGGAGGTTAAAGATGAGGATAAGGAAAACAGCCTTCAGCGTTGGAGAGGGGCTGTGGCAATTTACGGTAATGCCCTTTGGACTATGTAACGCTCCAGCTACTTTTGAGAGACTCATGGATCAGGTATTGAAAGGACTGCATTGGAAAACTTGTTTGGTGTACCTGGATGACATCATCGTGCTGGGAAAAAGCTTTGAGGAACACCTCAAGAACTTGGAGGAAGTTTTCCAAAGGATAGCTGGCGCCGGTCTGAAATTAAGTCCCAAAAAGTGTGCATTGTTCAAGAAGGAAGTAAGTTACTTGGGTCACAAGGTTACTACGGAGGGAATTTGCACTGCTAAAGAGAAGATCGAAGCAGTAAAGGATTGGCCAAGACCGAAAAATTTACATGAGCTACGAAGTTTCCTCGGACTGTGCACGTATTATCGTCGATTTGTACCGAATTTCGCTAGCGTAGCCAGTAGCCTTCATGAGTTGACCAGAAAGAATATGTCATTTGATTGGAAGAAGGAACATGAAGTGGCTTTCCAAACCTTGAAGGAACGGCTGTGCACTGCCCCAATGTTAGCGTATCCAATCCCAGGTTCAACGTTTATTCTGGATACAGATGCAAGTGGTTATGCGATTGGAGGAGTTTTGTCACAGATTGTCGATGGGCAGGAGAAGGTAGTGGCGTACTATAGCCGCACAATTGGAAAGCCCGAAAGGAACTATTGTGTAACACGAAGAGAACTACTGGCATCAAACATTTCCACAAGTATCTCTATGGACAGCGATTCCACGTCAGGACAGACCATGCAGCGTTGAAATGGCTTTTGCAGTTCCGTAATCCGGAAGGTCAATTGGCACGGTGGATAGAGCGACTACAAAGTTATGACTTTTCCATAGAGCATCGCAAAGGCAGCAACCACGGCAATGCTGATGCAATGTCCCGGCGACCATGTAACCTGGAATGCAAGCATTGTTCGAAAGCTGAGGCCAAGGAAGATGTTATAGATGTTCGGCTGATGACTATAACCTCTACGGACGAATGGAACATGGATAAACTATGGAAGTATCAGCTAGAGGATCCAGATCTGGTACGTGTGATGCAGGGGATCGAGCAAAACGAACGACCAACAAGAGAGGAGATGTCAGCAGAGAGTCCTGTTGCCAAGTCATATTGGGCACAGTGGAACAGTTTGAAATTGGTATCCGGTTGCTTACATAGAGTATGGGAAAGCGAAGATGGTCAATGCGCTCGGAAGCTGGTAGTTGTCCCAAGGAAGAAAATCTCTGATGTTTTGTATGAACTACATAATGGTCCAAGTGGAGGTCATCTAGGAGTCACAAAAACACTGGAGAAAGTCAAGCAGAGATTCTATTGGGTTGGTTGCCGGCAGTCGATCGCGGAGTGGATCGCCAACTGTGAGGTGTGCATCAGAGCAAAGGGTCCGAAGTCGAGAAGCCATGGACAGATGAAGCAGTACAACACAGGTGCACCGTTTGAGAGGATTGCCATGGATGTAGCTGGTCCATTTCCTACTAGCAAACTCGGAAACAAATACGTACTAGTTGTTATGGACTATTTCAGCAAATGGCCAGAAGTTTACCCGATTCCAAATCAAGAGGCAGAAACCATTGCAGAGGTGTTCATAAACAATTGGGTAGCGAGGTTTGGTGTACCGATGGAGTTACATTCCGACCAAGGCAGGAATTTCGAATCAGTTGTATTCTAAGAAATGTGCAAGACATTGGGTATTCGGAAAACGCGAACAACTGCACTGCATCCTCAGTCAGATGGCATGGTGGAACTTTTCAATCGAACCTTGGAAGAGCACATGAGGAAAGTAGTGGATAAGTTCCAGAGAGATTGGGACACGCACATCTCCTTGTTCCTGATGGCATATCGCTCGGCAATACATGAAACAACGGGTCAGACTCCAGCAAAAGTAATTTTTGGGAATGATCTTCGGTTGCCAGCTGACTTGAAGTTTGGGATAAATGCCGATGAAGGAATAAATGCCAGGAAATCCACTAGCATCTTGGAAGAAGAAATGAGAGAAATACACGATCTTGTAAGACAACGGACGAAGATCATGAGTGATAAGATGAAAGCCAGATACGACAAATCTATCAACTCGGAAGGTTTTAAAGAAGGAGATTTAGTGCTGTTATACAACCCACAACGAAAGAAAGGTTTGTCCCCAAAACTGCAATGTAACTGGGAAGGCCCATATAAAGTAATAAAGCGGATAAATGATGTTGTCTACCGCATACAAACTGTTGGAAGGCCACGAAACAAAATGAAGGTGGTTCACCTGGAGAGGCTAGCAACGTTTGGATCGGGAAATGTGTCTGATCGAGACGATCAGACTTAGGTGGAGGGCAGTGTGGCGAATGTTCTCAAGAATCGCTCATCTCACAACTCTAGCGTATTTCCTTCACTAGCGTCACTACCACAACTACAGCTGTTTAGATACATGACGTGAGAGCGACAGAGGGAGAGGCAGCTCGCGTGTTTGCGAATGTGGCACAAAGAGGAGATGACGATAGATAAACGCTTCGAGAACACTGTTGCACGAATAAACCAGAAAGGGGTAGACATTTCTAGGTTGTGAAGCTGCTGTTTGCTAGGGTATATAAACCGCGCAAAGACAACGCAAATCAATCAGTTTATTTTGAAGTGTTGTACAGTGAAGTACTGAACAGTAAATTAACCCGCGATATTGTACTACGGTTTTTAGTACTGAATAAAGCGTACTACTTATTAAACAGAATCGGAGTGTTTTATTTAACGTACAGTGATCGAACTCAGCGAAAATAATCAAGGAATCATCGAATTCGTCACAATATCAAATATTTTCTTCAATTTTCACATAAAAATCTTTTGTGAAATATGATTTTGGGATTAAACCTACGAAGGAACGGATATGTATGAAAACTACGCTTTTATTAGGTTCGATAAATTTATGGACAACTGAGTTAAGGCTGGTTTTCACTAGGTCAAATTTTGACAACTTTTATCGACTTTATCGAAATAAGCAACCAAATCTCGATAAAATCGATGGAATTTGACACCATTTGACATAATGAAAACCAGCCTTTATCGGTCAATATATGATTGCCCAAAAACCTAAAAAATTCCTTACAATATGGGTATCAAATGAAAGGGGAAGACCCCAGGTTTCATTTGGACTTCGATATTTTTCGATAAATTTATCGATAACTGAGTTATCGGTCAAAATGTGAATGCCCAAAAACCTTAACATTTCCCTACAATATGGGTATCAAACGAAAGGGGAAGACTTCATCTTTCATTTGAGCCTCGATATATTTCGATAAATTTATCGATAACTGAGTTATCGGTCAAAATGTGGTTGCCCGAAAACCTTAAAACTTCCCTACAATATGGGTATCAAACGAAAGGGGAAGACCCCAGGTTTCATTTGGACTTCGATATATTTCGATAAATTTATCGATAACTGAGTTATCGGTCAATTTATGATTGCCCAAAAACCTAAAAAATTCCTTACAATATGGGTATCAAACGAAAGGGGAAGACCGCAGGTTTCATTTGGACCTCGATATATTTCGATAAATTTATCGATAACTGAGTTATTGGTCAAAATGTGATTGCCCAAAAACCTCAAAATTTCCCTACAATATGGGTATCAAACGAAAGGGAAAGGCCCCAGGTTTCATTTGGACTTCGATATGTTTCGATAAATTTATCGATAACTGAGTTATCGGTCAAAATGTGAATGCCTAAAAACCTTAACATTTCCCTACAATATGGGTATCAAACGAAAGGGGAAGACCCCAGGTTTCATTTGGACTTCGATATATTACGATAAATTTATCGATAACTGAGTTATCGGTAAAAATGTGGTTGCCCGAAAACCTCAAAATTTCCCTACAATATGGGTATCAAACGAAAGGTGAAGGCCCCAGGTTTCATTTGGACCTCGATATATTACGATAAATTTATCGATAACTGAGTTATCGGTCAAAATAAGGTTGCCCGAAAACCTTAAAATTTCCCTACAATATGGGTATCAAACGAAAGGGGAAGACCCCAGGTTTCATTTGGACTTCGATATATTTCGATAAATTGATCAATAACTGAGTTATCGGTCAATATATGATTGCCAAAAAACCTAAAAAATTCCTTACAATATGGGTATCAAACGAAAGGGGAAGCCCGCAGGTTTCATTTGGACTTCGATATTTTTCGATAAATTAATCGATAACTGAGTTATATATTTATAATAGATATATATATATGTCGTCGTGTGCAGACGTGTTTTCTTTTGCTTCGTGCTATTTAGTATCTCGAATTTCTTTTTTGCAAAGTTATCTTTTTTATAAGACATGCATTCGCAACACTCAATATTTTGTTCTGACTGTAATGGCCACATTAATCATGGCAGTGCTATAAAGTGCAAAATATGTGAAAGTTTTTATCATTATTCATGTGCAAAACTGGATATAAATAGAATTTCGCATGTTCTATCTGATTATTTAAACATTGTTTTTGTTTGCAATAACTGTCTGAGTGCATCGTCTAACTTGATTACTATGTTTTCTCTCTTAACTAAGGAGATTAATACTCTTAAATGCCAGGTGGCTGAACTGTTTAGAAACAACACCAATAACACGGGTTCTAAAGCTTGTAAACAGCAATGCAGTGATACAAATAACTCTGACAATGATGTTCAGCTCGTTGAACCTTTGTGTAAACAGTAAGGCAGTGATACAAATACCTCTGCCAATGATGTTCAGCTCGTTGAACTTTTGTGTGACAACAACAATAGGCAAAAATCATCTGTGTCCAAAAAATCGACGCGAAAATAAACGCACGACAAACTCAAAACCTGTTAATGCAGCTTAGATCATGTTCACACTGCAGCCTTGTTTTCGTGTAAAACATCTCACATAAAACAGGTGCGTTCATACCTGCTATTCTTGTTTTCATTTGACAGTAATCAGCTGTTCTAGAAATTGTGATTTGTGAGAAAAAAATAATTAAAGTTTTGTGAACGTACAAATGTGAGTTATTGTTTAAAATATGTTTTTATATTATATTTCATTAAATTTTAGATGACTGACAAAGAGAAAAAACTGATGCAGATCCTGACGATAAGGAGGCAGTTTATATTTTATGTACTTATTTTAAGTTTTACTGCCAGCGTACTTATTTCAAATTTACTTTATAGCACAAACATTTTCATTTTGATTTTTTATAAATTCGGGCGACGAAATTCAAAATGAAAACATTTGACATATCAGATATGTGACAGTATGTTTTTCGATTATTACCGATAAAATTTAGAGCCGACACTGATTGTGAAAGGTTTTCGTTGATGTTTTGGGATAAAACATGATGTTTTCACAGGTTTTCGGTTGAAAATTTTGTATGGCGAAAACATCGGTTTTCAGCATGTTTTGCCTCGAAAACCAGAATGAGCTCGAAAACACGCTAGTGTGTACATAGTATTACAATCTCCGTTCGCATGGCTCTTTTTTTAACAACACTAATGCAAATCACACTGTTTTTACGTCTGCTGCTACTGCCTCTGCTGCGTCAAATGATTGCGCTACGCCTACACCTTCGCTTTCTTCTGCCAATACTCAATCTCCAAACATCTATTATAATGCGATTGATGCAAGTGATAAAAATTGCGGTACCGAAAATAATATTAATACCGAAAGCATTAATGATGCTGAAGATAATAATAAGCAAATAAGGGTTGGTGGTAACAATTTCGGCACCAAAAATAATAATAAGCAAAGAAGTGTGGTTGTTGGGTGCAATGCATCCAGTGAGCTTGAAGTCGTTGAGAAAAAGAAGTGGGTGCATATTTCGTCTTTCAAACCACTGTTACTGCTGAAAATGTCGCTGAGTATGTAGCCAAACATCTTGGGATTGCTAGTAGCTACATAACGTGCATTATTCTCTTAAAAAATGGCACTTCTCTGGATGACGTGGAGAGAGTAACTTTTAAACTTGGCGTTTCTCCTGCTTTTTATGATTCTCTTTTTGATGAAAATTTATGGCCATCAGGTATCATTATTCGGCCATTTCGTAATTTCACAAAAGAATAATTTATGTGTAGATTCTTGCTTGCCTAGTTCTAGTAATAATAATTTGTTGAAGTGCTACTTTCAAAATATCTCGGGAATGCGAACTAAGGCCAAGGACGTATTTTTAACCACCTGGTTAAATAGTAGTTTCGCCGACTCAGAATTTTTTGATCCCAACATTTTTAACATTTATCGCAAAGACCGGGATGCAATTAAGACAAACTGCTCAAGGGGTGGGGGCGTTTTGATAGCGGTCAATCGAATGTTTCACTCTTCTATATTTCAATTAGATAATGCTGATTCACTTCTTGATCAGCTGTGTGTATGTGTTCTTGGAAGTCTCGGTAAACTATTTATTTGTGCTTCTTATATTCCACCTACCAGTTCTGATTCTCTATACGCTGATCATATAAGCAATATTGTAAATTTGGTCGAAAACAATGAAGAGTGTCATTTTTGCATTTTAGGTGATTTTAATCTCAATAAAATTGTATGGTCTAATTTTTTCGATAATGGTATCTTAACACCTACAAATATAAATAGTTCGCTTGAAATAAACTTTATCGACAGCCTTTTTAGTGTTAACCTGACTCAAATTAATTCATTTTACAATGAGCTCAGTAATATTTTAGATCTTATTTTTGTTGATGAAAATTTAATTTTTGGAGTCTCTGAATCTAGTTTCCCAATCTGCAAATGTGATAAGCACCATGTTCCACTTTCTCTCTCCCTTGAATTCTGTAAATTTATCTCAGAGCCGACGAGTTTGTCTAATACCTGTTTCAATTTTCGCGACGCTAATTTTGACTCTTTAAATGCCAAGCTTCTGGAATTGGACTGGAAATCTATTTTTTCCTCGGAAAGTGTGGCGGATTGCTTCGACGCTTTTCTTTTGAATACTAACGATATCTTTGCTAATACTCTGTCTCCTATGCCAGCGCGAATTCATAAACTTCCGTGGTATACGAAAAATTTAAAGAAATTGAAGAATCTCAGAAACAAGCATTACAAACTGTATAATACTTCCAATGATGTATTCCATAAGGATAAATATATTCAATATAGCAAAAATTTTAATGTTCTTGATAAGTTTTTATACAATCAATACATCTCTCGCTACGAAGAAGAGCTGAAGGTAAACCCAAAGGCCTTTTGGAAATATATTCGGTCGAAAAAAGGTTGTTCAAATATTCCGACCTGTATGTCGTATTGTGGTGTCACCTCAGAATGCCCCTTGGACTCCGTAAACCTCTTTGCCGATTTCTTCAAATCGAATTTTGTATCGAGTCAATCGGTTATTAACTTCTGTGGCAACGTTGAACAAACGGTCGATTTCGGATCCATGCTGGTCACGGAACTTGACATAATTGATGGCATATCTTCCCTAAAAACATCTTTAAAAAGCGATATGGATGGGATTTCGTCATTCATTTTGAAGAAATGCAGTGTTTCTTTTTGCGTCCCACTAACCTACATATTTAACCTTTCACTAGCTAAAGGTGAATTTATCGATCGGTGAAAAATAGCCTCCATCTCTCCTATTTTTAAATCGGGCAATAAAAATGATGTAGCTAACTACAGACCCATCTCCAAACTTTCGACATGCTCGAAACTCTTTGAGAAAGTAGTTAAATCGAAGTTGTCTTTTGCAATAAAGGATTCCATCGATGAGTCCCAACATGGCTTTTTAAGTGGTCGCTCGACGGTTACAAACCTAGCCTCTTTTTCTCAATTTTGTGTCTCGTCATTTAAAAATGGTCATCAAGTTGACGTTGTTTATACTGACTTCGCAAAGGCCTTTGATACTGTCACTCACAGCATTTTATTGCGTAAGCTTGAGTTGATTGGTTTCCATTCAACATTTCTATGCTGGATTGGCTCATATCTCTCCAATAGAATCTCGTTTGTTGAAATTGAGAACGTTAAATCTTACTCGTTTGTAGCCACTTCCGGAGTGCCTCAGGGAAGTATACTTGAACCAATTTTATTTCTTCTCTTTATAAATGATATATGTAGGAGCCTGCTTTAAAAACGCACATTACTTACTCTATGCAGATGATCTAAAAGTTTTTAGAACGATCGCGAGCATGTCGGATGTATCTCTCTTACAAGATGATTTAAATAGTTTAACCAATTGGAGTGTTATAAACAATTTACACCTTAATATTAAAAAATGCTTTATGGCGATATGGCAGAGACTTCAAAGATCCGTACACAAGGAAAAGCTTATATAATTCCCTAGTACGTTCAAAACTGGAGTACGCATCTATAATTTGGAATCCGATTTACTCTGTCCACTCTCATAGACTGGAAAGAGTACAAAAGAGTTTTATTCGATTTGCTCTCCAACCGCTTCATTTCGCTGAACCGCTGCCATCATATAGTGAACGGTGTGCCCTCATTTGCATGAAGTCGCTTGCATCTAGACGTTCCATTCAATCTTTAATGTTTGTATATGATTTAATATGTGGCTTGGTTGATTGCCCGGATTTGCTGGCACAAGTAGGCTTGTATGTACCAAGTAGAACTCTCCGTGCGCAATATCCGTTCCAAGTTTATCTAATAAGAGCTAATTACCATAATCATGCCCCTATTTCTAGGGCCCTCGGTGAATTTAACGACATTTTTCGTAGTCTTGATCTTGATTTCGCACTCCCGAGATCGTGTTTCTATGCTAAATTATTTTCATATTATGTTTAATTTTAAATATTAATAGGTATCTAGACTTAAGGTTCTAATTTGTACACGCTAGTCTGTAAGATTTCTGTAATCAAAGACTCAATAAACGAATTGAATTGAATTGAATTGAATTGAATTGAAAATGTGAATGTCCAAAAACCTTAACTTTTCCCTACAATATGGGTATCAAACGAAAGGGGAAGACCCCATCTTTCATTTGAGCCTCGATATATTTCGATAAATTTATCGATAACTGAGTTATCGGTCAAAATGTGGTTGCCCGAAAACCTCAAAATTTCCCTACAATATGGGTATCAAACGAAAGGTGAGGGCCCCAGGATTCATTTGGACCTCGATATATTTCGATAAATTTATCGATAACTGAGTTATCGGTCAAATGCCCAAAAACCTCAAAACTTCTCTACAATATGGGTATCAAACGAAAGGGGAAGACCGCAGGTTTCATTTGGAAATCGATATATTTCGATAAATTTATCGATAACTGAGTTATCGGTCAAAATGTGGTTGCCCGAAAACCTCAAAGTTTCCCTACAATATGGGTATCAAACGAAAGGTGAAGGCCCCAGGTTTCATTTGGACTTCGATATGTTTCGATAAATTTATCGATAACTGAGTTATCGGTCAAATGCCCAAAAACCTCAAAACTTCTCTACAATATGGGTATCAAACGAAAGGGGAAGACCGCAGGTTTCATTTGGAAATCGATATATTTCGATAAATTTATCGATAACTGAGTTATCGGTCAAAATGTGAATGCCCAAAAACCTTAACATTTCCCTACAATATGGGTATCAAACGAAAGGGGAAGACTCCAGCTTTCATTTGGACTTCGATATATTTCGATAAATTTATCGATAACTGAGTTATCGGTCAAAATGTGATTGCCCAAAAACCTCAAAATTTCCCTACAATATGGGTATCAAACGAAAGGGGCAGACCGCAGGTTTCATTTGGACATCGATATATTTCGATAAATTTATCGATAATTGAGTTATCGGTCAAACTGTGTTTGCCCGAAAGCCTCAAAATTTTCCTACAATATGGGTATCAAACGAAAGGTGAAGGCCCCAGGTTTCATTTGGACTTCGATATGTTTCGATAAATTTATCGATAACTGAGTTATCGGTCAAAATGTGAATGCCCAAAAACCTTAATATTTCCCTACAATATGGGTATCAAACGAAAGGGCAAGACCCCAGGTTTCATTTGGACTTCGATATATATCGATAAATTTATCGATAACTGAGTTATCGGTCAAAATGTGGTTGACCGAAAAACTTAAAAATTCCCTACAATATGGGTATCAAACGAAAGGGGAAGACCCCAGGTTTCATTTGGACTTCGATATGTTTCGATAAATTTATCGATAACTGAGTTATCGGTCAATATATTATTGCCCTAAAACCTTAAAAATTCCTTACAATATGGGTATCAAACGAAAGGGGAGGACCCCAGGTTTCATTTGGACCTCGATATATTTCGATAAATTTATTGATAACTGAGTTATCGGTCAAAATGTGATTGCCCAAAAACCTCAAAAAATTTCCCTACAATATGGTTATCAAATGAAAGGGGAAGACCGCAGGTTTCATTTGGACATCGATATATTTCGATAAATTTATTGATAACTGAGTTATCGGTCAAAATATGGTTGCCCGAAAACCTTAAAATTTCCCTACAATATGGGTATCAAACGAAAGGGGAAGGCCCCAGGTTTCATTTGGACTTCGATATATTTCGATAAATTTATCGATAACTGAGTTATCGGTCAAAATGTGATTGCCCAAAAACCTCAAAATTTCCCTACAATATGGGTATCAAACGAAAGGTGAGGGCCCCAGTTTTCATTTGGACCTCGATATATTTCGATAAATTGATCGATAACTGAGTAATCGGTCAAAATGTGAATGCCCGAAAACCTTAACATTTCCCTACAATATGGGTATTAAATATAAATATAAATCACCTCGTCCGCAGTCTCCACACATGCAGAGGCAAGTTTCAAATATGAATCAGATTTCTCACGATGATAGTATTGGAGTGGTAATAGGGGAGAGTACCAATACAGATCTTGAAGTTGTTGAATCGAAGAAATGGATTCATCTCTCTTCCTTTAAGTCTTCTGTCACTGCTGAGAATATTGTATCTTATGTGACGAAAAATACGAAAATTAAAGCTGATCAAATCTCCTGCTTCCCAATAGTTAAAAAAGACGCCGACTTAGAGAAGCTTAGAAAAGTCAACTTCAAACTTGGTATCTCGCCCTCCCTCATTAACTTAGTCTTGAACCCTGCGTTATGGCCTTCCAAAAAGTAAGCAGAACAGCGCCTGCTTCTAAAAAAATTAGCAATTAGCCAATCACTGCGACTATAAGAATTTAAAGATATACTTCCAGAATATGGGTGGCATGCGTACTAAGGCAGAGGCTGTTCATACTCTCAGCTCGCATTTGGACTTTAATGTATTTGTTTTGGTCGAAACCTGGCTAAATCCGAACTTTTATGACAATGAATTTTTTGACTCGAATTTATTTAACGTTTTTCGTAAGGATCGCGACAGTGAAAAAACTGGCTGTTCTTTGGGTGGTGGTGTACTGATCGCCGTGCAGCGTAACTTTCGTGCATTCGAAATCACCATGAAAAATACAGATACTGTGCTGGATCAGCTCTGTGTATGCATCAATAGTGCGTCTACTCTTGGCTCGCTTTATCTTATTTGCTCGTATATACCACCAAGTAGCGCGTTTGATACTTACAAGGCTCATACTGACAACATCACTGACACTGTGCTGAATAAAGTAGCTGGTAATAACATTTGCGTTTTGGGCGATTTCAATCTACCTAATATAACTTGGAGCGGAAGTTATTCCAAACTTAGTCTTATGCCAACAAACATTTCTAGTTTACTTGATTCATATTTTGTTGATAATATTCTTAGTCTTGACTTAATTCAAATCAATAATTTTACCAACAAGCTTAATAGAATTCTTGATCTCGTTTTCGTAAGTTCAAATATTAATGCAACCATCGTGGAATGCCTATCCCCTATTTCTCCTGCTGATCGGCATCATACTCCGCTGTCTCTGAAGGTTGAGTTCTACGATTTTCTTATTAACCAGTGTGATGGACGATTTTCCTTTAAGTTTGAGGCGTGTGACTTTCAAAAGCTAAATGCGTGTTTCCTTGACACTAACTGGGCTTCTCTACTGTCTGTTTCAGACATTAATGAAAGTTTCTCCGTCTTTAAAACCCATGTCATCGAGATATGCTCCTACCATATTCCACGTAGGGTTAAAAAACCTTACAAACTTCCATGGTATACACATGCACTTAATAGACTTAAGAATCAGAGAAATAAGTGGCACAAAAAGTTTCTTAATTCCAAGAATCAAATCCATCTAAGAAAGTATAAACAACTGTCAAAGAAGTTTAAATGCCTTAACAAATTCCTACATAGAAATTATATCCTTGGGGTTGAAGCTAATATCAAATCGAACCCTAAGAATTTCTGGCATTTCATTAAATATAAAAAATCTGGGGTTGGAGTTCCAGCTGCTGTAGTTCTTGATAACGAACTTGCTAATTCGCCCTCAGAAGTGGCTAATTTGTTTGCTAAATTTTTTAAAGCCAATTTTACCACTGATGATCTCGTAACATCAGATAATAGTTGTCATTTTGTTCATCAAACGGCTGTGAACTTCGGTGACCTTCAACTTTCTTCGGAGGATATTATCAAAGGTATCAATAGTCTTAAAATCTCGTCTCAGACTGATCGAGATGGTTTCTGTACTCTGCTCTTGAAAAAATGTTCTGCTTTTGTAACCCCCCTCAGAGCTATATTTAATAAATCTCTCAGTTCTGGTGTCTTTGCGGACGCCTGGAAGGTTGCGGACATTACACCAATCTTTAAAAGTGGCAAAAAGAATGACGTTTCGAATAATAGACCAATTTCTAAGTTATCTATTATCTCCAAACTTTTCGAATCTATTGTAAAAGATAAGATGTATTTTGCTGTGAAAAGCTTGGTACTGCCTAACCAGCATGGCTTTGTAGCGGGGAGATCTACAGTCACCAACTTAGCCCTGTTTAGTGAGCACTGCCTTAATGCGTTTTCATCAGGCCAACAGGTTGACTGTATCTATACAGATTTCTCCAAGGCCTTTGATAAGGTATCTCACAAAATGCTTGTACTGAAACTCGCTGCCCTGGGATTTCACTCCGTTTTTCTCAGATGGTTGAATTCTTATTTAACTAATAGATGCTGCAAGGTTATGGTCGAAGGTGTATCCTCTAACTTGTTTATGGCCACCTCAGGAGTCCCGCAAGGTAGTATCCTAGGTCCACTTCTATTTATTTTATTTATAAATGATATTGGCAGTTGTTTTGTCTCATCTGAGTTCCTGCTCTATGCGGATGACCTGAAAGTATTTTCTGTTGTAAATAACTCTGAAGACGCGCTGTGTCTCCAGGAAGATTTGAATAGAGTAGCTCTTTGGTGCATCAACTCGCACCTGTCGCTCAATATTAAGAAGTGCTTTCATGTAAAATTTTCAAAAAGTCGTAATGTGGTCCCAACGGCTTATTGCATCTCGGGGGTCCTACTTGAGTCCTTGGATGAGATTAAGGACCTAGGGGTCATCTTCGACTCCTCATTATCTTTTAACAACCACATTAATTATATCATATCTAGTGCATATGCTACATTAGGCTTCCTAAGGCGTAACAGTAGTTCTTTCTCTGATCCATATACCCTTAAATTGCTTTTTTCCCCGTTTGTTCGGTCCAAACTTGAGTATGCTGCATTCATTTGGAGACCATATCACAAATCTGCAATTGATAGGATTGAGCGAGTGCAAAAGCTCTTCCTTAAATTTTGCTTGAGATCCCTACACTTTGCAGACCCAATTCCGCCCTATAAGTCCCGCTGTCGTATATATAGACCTACATGCGTGTAGGGCATAGGAAACGTAACGAAATGCAACCCTTCTTAAGAATGTAAGAAACATGTAATTAGCAATAAGAATGAAGTATGAATAAATAGTCAGTCGTGTATTAGCAATCGGAATCGTTAGTTGGTTATATTAAGTGGCGACGAGTCAAATAAAGACCACGCAAATTTTGTAAACGGTTAGAGCTAATTAAAGTATGCCAAACGGACCGCTGGAAAACACGGCGGGAAACATAGCGGCTGGACAAGGCGGCTCAACTAGCAATATGGCGGTCAACAATGCTAATGCGAGAACGAATTTCTTTAACTTTGAAGCCTTCGACTCAAAAGTTACAACATTTTCACGTTGGGTCAAACGATTAGAAACCGCAATGACGATTCATGGAATCAGTGACGCCGTAGATGTTCGGCGTAATCTCCTTTTGTATTACATTGGGGCAAACACATACAATGTCCTATGTGATAAATTGCTACCACAGACACCAGAGGAAAAGCACTACTCGGAATTAGTATCAATGCTAGTAAACCATTTTGACCCTAAGCCCAACGAGATATTGGAAAATTACAGGTTCAATTCCAGAAAGCAAAATGGCGGTGAGTCTTGTACAGAATTCATCACGGCATTGCGGCGCTTGGCTGTGGGGTGCAACTTTGGGGCATATTTAGACACCGCATTGAGGAATCAGTTCGTATTTGGTCTTACAAACCAGCGAATTCAAAGTCGACTTTTAGAAGAAAAAAGTTTTACACTTGATCAGGCTATTAATTTGGCAATGGCGGTTGAAACTGCGGAAAAAGGAGGTGCAGAACTGCAAATAAGAGAAGGTGCAAAGGAAGGCGTTAACAAAATGATAGAAAAAAGAAGCGGTCATAAAGGTAAAGGAAAGGGTAACGTAAAGAAACTAGGCAATGAGGGAAACGAAGAAAAGCATCATTGTTTCCGATGTGGCAGCACTGCACACACAGCGAAAGAGTGCACATACAAAGATGCGAAATGTCATTTTTGCAAAAAACGAGGGCACTTAAGAAAGGTTTGTTTTCAAGAAAAGAAAAAGAAAATAAATCAAATAGACACGGGAGTGGAAAAATCAGTGGAAGAGTTATTGCAGATTAACGAAAAAAGAGTAAACAATATAAGGCAGAAAATCAACTGTGAACTAAAAGTAAGTGGTGCAAATATACAATTTGAAGTCGATACCGGCTCTCCGGTGTCAATAATGAATGTTAACGAAGCAAAAATGCATTTCCCCAAATTAAAAGTATGCGCGCCAGACACAGAATTGATTAGCTATTGTGGCACTTCGCTAAATTGTGTCGGTTATGTATGGGTTCGCGCAGAAAGTCAGGGAGGCACTGTCCCAGTGAAGCTATATATCGTGCGATCTGATCGCAGGCCTCTGCTGGGCAGAGAGTGGCTGCGCAGCATCAAGCTGAACTGGAGTGACATAATGGGGAAACAGTTGACATGCAACAAAGTCCAAGCTGCACCACTGAAACCTAACCAGGTGATGGAAAGTTTGAAGCGTAAATTCCCCGTAGTTTTTTCTTCTACAATAGGCAAAATAACGAATATGCAGGCTAGATTATACTTGAAGCCAAATGTCACGCCGAAATTTGTGAAATCACGAAGAGTGGCTTTCCCCCTGTATGAGGTAGTGGAAAAGGAAATAGACAGGCAAGTAAAGGAGGGACTCCTCGTAAAAGTGGAAAAGAGCGAATGGGCAACGCCTTTGGTTGTCATACCCAAGAAACAGGGTGGCGTTCGAATTTGCGGCGACTACAAAATCACCTTAAATCCAGCTTTGGTAGTGGATCAGCACCCATTACCTACGATCGAAGAATTATTTTCCAAGATGTCAGGGGGAAAAAGGTTTTCCAAAATCGATCTGTCAAGTGCGTATTTGCAACTAGAGGTACACCCAGAAGATCAACATGTGATGACCTTAAGCACTCATAAAGGTTTATATCAACCTACGAGACTAATGTTTGGCATCGCCAGCGCACCGGCAAAGTGGCAACGGTTAATGGAACAGTTGGTGGGAGATATTCCCGGCGTGTCCGTATTTCTAGATGACATTAAGATTACAGCATCCAGCGACGAAGAGCATAGCTGCAGACTAGACACACTTTTTCAACGGCTACAAGACCACAACATGCGTGTAAATGTAGATAAATGTGAATTTATGAAAGATCAAATCGAATATTGTGGTTACGTGATAGACGAACGCGGTATACACAAAGTTAAGAGTAAAGTAGAAGCCATACAGAAAATGAAGAAGCCTACGAATAAAGATGAAGTACGGGCGTTTTTGGGCCTAATCAACTATTATGGGCGTTTCGTAAAAAATTTGAGTAACATCGTCTATCCGTTAAATAAGCTTTTGCAAAATGATGAAAAGTTCGTATTCGATAAACCTTGTGAGAAAGCATTTGCTGAAGTAAAGGCGGAAATGCAGTCCAGTTTGTTTTTGACACACTATGACCCAAAGCTTCCCGTAGTACTGGCAGTAGATGCAAGCCCTGTTGGAGTAGGTGCCGTGCTTAGCCACGTTTATCAAGGTGGCGGGGAAAGACCCATACAATTTGCATCACAGACGCTTAACAAAACGCAGCAAAAATATAGCCAAATCGATAAGGAGGCATACGCTATAATTTTCGGGGTTCGAAAATTTTACCAGTACTTGTATGGTAAACACTTTATACTAGTAACGGACAATAAACCAATTTCACAAATATTTTCACCTGAAAAAGGCCTGCCATTATTGTCAGCTACAAGAATGCAACATTACGCGGTATTTCTAGCACACTTCGATTTTGAAATCCGTTTGAAGCGGTCCAAGGACAACGCGAATGCAGATGCTATGTCGCGATTACCTATTTGTAGTACGAATGATAATATTGAGGAAGTGGATATGATTGAGCAGGAGATTATAGAAAGTCTACCGGTGACGGCTAGCGAGTTGAAAAAACATACCGAAGAAGACGACGAAGTGAAGATGCTCCTACAGTGCCTGAAACTGGGGCGTGAGGCGGATGCAAAGTATCGATTTGGAGTCACGCAAACAGAATTCAGCCTACAACATGGTTGTTTAATGAGAGGTTTACGAGTGTATGTACCAGCACCTCTACGAAAGAGAATTCTCGACGAGTTGCATTCTGCACACTTTGGAATTAGTAGGATGAAAAGCCTGGCAAGAGCATACTGTTGGTGGAACCGTATGGACAAAGACATTGAGGAATTGGTTTCAAATTGTTCTGCATGCCAACTTTATAGACCGAACGCTAAGGAAGTTAAACCGGTCGTCAGTTGGGTACTTCCCAAAAAACCGTTTGAAAGAGTGCACGCCGACTTTGCGGGGCCATTCATGGGTAAATACCTATTTATTGTAATTGATGCTTTTAGCAAGTGGCCTGAAGTCCACATAGTGCCAAATATGACAACGAGTGTCATGATACAAAAATGCAGAGAAATATTTTCTACATTCGGAATTCCCAACGTTCTTGTTAGCGACCACGGGACACAGTTCGTATCCAATGAATTTCAAAACTTTTTGAAACTGAATGGGGTCACTCACAAAATGGGAGCGCCATACCATCCCGCCACTAATGGTCAGGCTGAAAGGTTTGTCCAAACAATTAAAAACAAACTTAAAGCCTCCAAATGCAACGCGGTAAACATGAACTGCGAATTGACAAAGATCCTACTCGCGTACAGAAGAGCAATTCACCCAGTGACAGGAAAGTCACCATCCATGCTGATGTTGGGCAGACAGATTAAATCTCGCATAGACTTACTACTACCACAAAATGAAGAAATACAAATCGAGCGCAGAAGAGCAGCAGCAAAATTTTCGGTCGGAGAGAGAGTAGCAGCGCGCGAATACTTGTCGCACGAAAAATGGCGTTTTGGAACAATCGTAGATGTGTTAGGCGAGCTACATTTTAACATCCGATTAGACGACGGTCGTTTGTGGAAAAGACACGCTGATCAGCTGCGAAAGATTGGTAGTAAGACGACTACAGAAATACAAGAAGACAAATTCACAACGCCTAAGGCTACAGCACCTCGGTTTGTATATCCTAACTCTAATCAAAATAAAAGTTTCATTCTAGGTTCCAGTCAGATACAGGAACCGCAACTCTCACAAAGCAAGGAGACGGTGCCAACAAATTTAGCAACACAGGCAACTCCTAATCCTATAAGAGACGCCAATCAGGAAGTCGAAACTGAAACGGTGTCAGCGACTCCAGTTAACACTGATGCAGAGAATCTGCGCCGATCAAAACGAACACGGAACATACCCATCCGTTACCAACAATGAAATCCAAATTTTAAAATTATAATACACATGAATGTTCATCTCGTCTAATTTCCATGCCAAGGTGAACGTATGTAGAGGTATATGTAAGATCCTTATTCTAGCGCCATGTAAATGAATAAATAGTGAAATATTAAGGCGGGGAGAAGTGTCGTATATATAGACCTACATGCGTGTAGGGCATAGGAAACGTAACGAAATGCAACCCTTCTTAAGAATGTAAGAAACATGTAATTAGCAATAAGAATGAAGTATGAATAAATAGTCAGTCGTGTATTAGCAATCGGAATCGTTAGTTGGTTATATTACCCGCCTTCTTCTTATTGAACTCAAATCATTAGAGGTCAGAAGGACCACGCTCTCCCTATCTTTTATCTTTGGGTTAATTAGTGGTAGGGTTGCCAGACGTCCTTCTTTCGGAAGGACATGTCCTTCATTTTATTGCAACGTTTTTCCCTGTCCTTCCAAAAGAAAAAGTGTAAAAATGTCCTTCTTTTTAAGTTTGGTCCTTCTTATGTCCTTCTTTTTCCGTTATTTTTTTTTTGCTGGGGGCTTGATCTAGTTATACTAAAATTAAATGAGCTACAAAACTGCATACTCGAAAAAAATCGTCGAGTTTCGCGATTTTTTTTTTGGGATTTTGGACAAAGTTTTAAGTGCAAAATTTTAATGTATTTTCATCTATATTTTGATGAAAATTTATAGAAATTTTTAGTGTTGTATTATCTATGCATTTATTTTTTGTTTCTTTGCATGTAAATATGAATACGTGCCAAATATACTTATATGTATATATTTGACTGGGCCAAAAAAAATTTCGTTTTTTTCCAAAATTATATTGGTTTTCTTTTTAACAGCCTAACCTAATATAAACGCACGGACTGCGTCTTCTGTCAAAAATGTCTCATGCACATACAACTTGTATGGGAGCAACAGAATTTGATCGCACTGCGTAAAAACCTAACTTGATTTCCAATTTTTGTTCTGCGTGACATTTCGATTTGACGTTTGTACACAGGCAATTATACAAACGCACGCACATTTATTTCGGTTACAAGAAAAAAGTCATGCATGTACGTGCGGTAAAAGCACTGAGTGCGTTTATATTAGGTTAGGCTGTAAGAAAGGTGGAAAAAAATTACTGTAATTTTTTCAGATTTTTAAATCAAATTGTAGAGGTTTATCATTAAAAAAAAAAAAAGTAATGGCGGTGATATACCAACAGGTTATCATAACCTCTAACGAGATTTTTAGCCGAGCTTCTCTTTCCAACTTGTGGTGTGTTGCTTTTTGAGTTTTCCTACAAGTTGGCGGGACCTACAGTTTTTTGCCGACTCCGAACGGCACTTGCAAAGCAAATGAATTTTTTGCTGAGAAGCTTCTCATGGCAGAAATACACCCGGAGAGTTTGCCAAACTACTGCCGAGGGGCGACCCCGTTTAGAAAAATTGTTTTTCTAAATAATTTTTTATGTTACTTTTGCCGGGCATCGAACCGCCACGACTTGGTGTACAAGGCCGAACGATTAACCGCTACACCACGGCGGCCGCCTAACATCTATCATCATTGCTGGTGTATATTTTACAGACTTAACCTCATATTTTGTATAAAAACGACAAACCACTGTTATAAAACACCATTAACCTGAACATATTTTTGAAGGAAATCGAGTTCCCTATAAAACTGCCTAGACTGAAATTTTCTCAGACTAGCCGTTCTCTAGTATTCTAGCCTAGTACGACCAAACTGGACTACATATTTACCGTCGATAACCATATACCGAAACATACAAAACATACACTTGACAGACATGTTTAGGCCCGATGCCTAAAATCTTAAAAATAGTGACACCCTAATGTCACTTTCCAAGCACCCACACACCCACCTGTACGTATGCATGATTATTCATGTTTTGTCAGCACACAATTAATTTATTTCACAGTAAAGTACTCAGCACCTTAATCAAAGTTAAACACGAAATTTTAAAAGAGAAAGAAAAGAAAATCCAGAACACGAAGGATAAACTAATTCAATATATGAAGAAGGATGACGTCACAATCTTATTTGAAAGTGAACAACAACTCACACGCACGAAGGTTAAACAATGGAAAAGCACACAAAAATTAAAACTTGAAAAATTGCGCAACGAGAGAAATAAAGAAATATTAGGAACAAACAAAAACAGAAATTGGTTAATAAACAAAACAAATATCGATTTCCCACCAGATGTGGAAGCTTTACTAGCAAAAGGTCCGAAGTTCGCGTTACCAATAACAAAAGAAGAATTTTCCATTTTCAAGTGCATAGCGGATGGAGAAGAATTGGTACAGAGCGTGGAAAACAAAGTGGAACAGGAGTCCGCGGAACGAAAATATCACTATTGATAAGAGAGTCTATGAACAAGCGAAGAAGTGATACAACAGCCGTTGCCATAAAGGACACAGTGGAGCGAACGCGTAATTTTCTAAACAAAAACAAAGACATTATAATCTAAAATGCTGATAAGGGAAACGTTACAGTTGCAATGGAAACAAGTAAGGAAAGCTGTCTTCGGCTGTGCCGAAGGCTAAATACCTTTCATGAATAAGCGTCACGGTTTTCACTGTTTGATCCCAGTACAGCCTGTGTGAATTTACCTTAAGCTCATACCGAAATTATCGGAACTATCGATTATATGGGGGCGATGTGTTATGTTGGTCCAATCTCATTGATTTTTAACACCGACATTCCACATTCTAAAATAGCAATAGTTACGAAATTTCACGTTTCTACCTATATAACTACAGGAGTTATCTACCAAAATCCGTTTATTGGAACAATCGATTGTATGGGAGCTATGTGAAATATTTATCCCAGCTCGATGATTTTCAACATCGATACTTCACATATAAAAATAGCGATACGTCCAAAATTTCACGTTCCAACGTGTTTAATTACCATATAAACTATTGATAAATTCTAAATAGTTTAAAAAAACAAAATTTTATATAATTTGACATCTGGTTTCAGTAAGATTCGAACCCTGCTCCTTTGCACGTTAGCCCGGTATTCTACCATTCGGCTACGGCATTTTATAAAATATTTAGTAAAATGTTCAATCATAAGGAATTCAAAAAATTTTTAATTTAAAAAAATGCTCCAACAAGTTGTAATATTGTTAGGAAATCCATAGTAAAAATTGTTGAACTATTATGATTATGCGTCCCAGAAAAATTTACATTTCGTCAATATATATTAATGCGCTGTCTCTACCATTATTACTATGCAGTAAATATGGATATGGATATACCGACAATAGAAATTCATATCACGACCATATATATTGACGTGCCGTTCAAATATATTAGCATTATATCCATAAATATAGAAAATTGTACATCATATCGAAATGGTTGACATGTCATTTTACTTTTTATTGGGAGCAAACAATATTTGAGAAACTCGCTCATTCTGAATGAATATTGCATCAAACTCGTCGCTATCAATAGCGATATTGTCACAACATTCAATGCATTTCTCTCAGTGCGAGAACCTTGTATCTAACGAATTTTCAAGTTACGAGAAACTATCGCAATTCTCTTAAGCTCTCTAACATCCGTTATAAACCAGAGACTCGTATATCTAACGAGCTTAAAAGTTGCGAGAAACTATCATAAATCTCCCATGTTCGTTTAAATAGGATTCTTGGTCGAGTGGGTATGAATACATACGTATCATATAAATAAGTAAGTATATGAGCCATTATATTTGAAAGTGGTTTAAGTCTTTTTGGTCCCAAAATCGGGAATTTATTCAAAAACATGTTTAAGGAGTATTTTGCTTGATGAAATTTAGCTTGTCTACAGCGTAAACAAACTAATATATAACAGCCGTTTACATGATACAAATACCTCAGAGGTAGAACTTTTCTCTCTTCTGGTCGACCATGATTTTTTATGTTTCTATAAAATTTTAAAATGAAAGGCCAAACAAGAGCAGTTAGAAAACAATGTTCGCAATTGTAGTTTTTTGAGAATGTTTTAAACCTTTGGCATTTCTCAAAGTTTTTCAAACATTTCATAAATGTCAAATACATGCCTACCATTAAGGTATTTGTATGTTGACTGTTAGCAATGTTTTGGGATTAGTCCAAACGCAAAACCTTCAATGACCCATTACACCAAACAATTGACTTGTGCCACTTTCGAAAGTAACGGATCAGTGTATGTAATTAAATAAAATTGATCAAGCAAAAGGCTCCTTAAACATTTTGTTGAATAAATTCCCGTTTTTGGGATTAAAAGGACTTAAACCACTTTCAAATATAATGGCTCATATACTTACTTATTTATGTGACACGTATGTATTCATATTTAATTTCAATTAGTAATAATACTGTATTCGTCTTTTGGTATCCTTGCCCACAAAAAAACGTCCGCCTTTTTAAAAATAGACATTCCTTTATTATCACTTTATGTTTTGGAAGGTCAACTATTTTTTTGAGTAAGAATGTTATTAAAGTTATGGCGAATGCATTCTTATTTTTGGAACAAAATCTTCGCTGTAGTTGCTAAATGAGAGCGACTGCTGGATTATGGACGGTAAATTTGACGATGTTCCAACGATGATGAGGTAGCTATTTTCCATACACAGCTGAGTAGAAATACAAATTGTTCCGCGGGTTTTCTGTCTTATGACCAAAAAATCAAAGTCAATGTATATTTCTTAAATATAAGCACAATTTATCTTTGAAACTTTGGTGGACTTTTGACCGTTTGGGAATAATTTTTCTTAAATTATTCTATGTTTTTATTATTAGTGAACAAGATGGAAAAGTAACAACAATTACAAGCTACCATGATTACGTAATTTCGGCCTTGCTCAAGGGCACTTATCAAATGGCTTTGTGTTTAGAAATTTTTCATCACCTTTTGTTGGTCATCGAACCAAGAACCAAGGGGATTAGGAATTTCTAAGCCCGCAGTGTGTACCTCTTACACCAAGCTGCGTTGAAATTATTGCCAGCTTATAACCATCATGTTCACTTAATATGTATTCATTTTATTTGTTTTTTGTTTTTTATACTACCTTATCGACAACTAGAGCGACATCAATCGGCCGCCATTTATACTAGCAGTGTCAAGGATTTTTAGTGCACCCCGTGATCATTTTACTGACAGCTGCAGCTTATTTTCACAGGGTGGCTTTTTCCGCTGTGTCCTGCGATTAATATGTAAATATGTTATGAGTTTGTGGTAATTAATTTGAGAATCTTTGAAACTTTGGTGGACTTTTGACCGTTTAAAATACTCGATTTTGCTCAAATTTTGGGGAAAAATTTTCCAGAATTAATTCTGGAAAACGTAAATTCCGGAATTATGAAAAACCAGAATTTTGAAATTTTGACAGCCAAAAAAGGCGAAGGAAGTGCGGAATTCCGATTTCCAGAATTTTGTCGACCCAGAATTTTGATTCCGGAATTTTGACTTCAGAATTTTAATTTTAGAATTTTGACCGTTTCCGGAAGGCCACAGGTTTCATTTGGACAGCGACGTATTTCGATAAATTTATCGATAACTGAGTTATCGTTCAAAATGTGAATGCCCAAAAACCTTAACATTTCACTACAATATGGGTACCAAACGAAAGAGGAAGGTCCCAGGTTTCATTTGGACATCGACATATTTCGATAAATTTATCGATAACTGATATATGATTGCCCAAAAACCTTAAAATTTCCCTACAATATGGGTACCAAACGAAAGGGGAAGGTCCCAGATTTCATTTGGACAGCGACATATTTCGATAAATTTATCGATAACTGAGTTATCGGTCAAAATGTGAATGCCCAAAAACCTTAATATTTCCCTACAATATGGGTACCAAACGAAAGGGGAAGGTCCCAGGTTTCATTTGGACAGCGACATATTTCGATAAATTTATCGATAACTGAGTTATCGTTTAAAATATGATTGCCCAAAAACCTTAAAATGTCCCAGGTTTCATTTGGACATCGATATATTTAGATAAATTTATCGATAACTGAGTTATCGTCAAAATGTGAGGCCCAAATACCTTAAAATTCCCTACAATATGGGTATCAACCGAAAGGGGAAGGCCACAGGTTTCATTTGGACAGCGACATATTTCGATAAATTTATCGATAACTGAGTTATCGTTCAAAATGTGAATGCCCAAAAACCTTAATATTTCACTATATTATGGGTACCAAACGAAAGGGGAAGGTCCCAGGTTTCATTTGGACATCGACATATTTCGATAAATTTATCGATAACTGATATATGATTGCCCAAAAACCTTAAAATATCCCTACAATATGGGTACCAAACGAAAGGGGAAGGTCCCAGGTTTCATATGGACAGCGACATATTTCGATAAATTTATCGATAACTGAGTTATCGGTTAAAATATGTTTGCCCAAAAACCTTAAAATATCCCTACAATATGGGTACCAAACGAAAGGGGAAGGTCCCAGGTTTCATTTGGACATCGACATATTTCGATAAATTTATCGATAACTGATATATGATTGCCCAAAAACCTTAAAATTTCCCTACAATATGGGTGTCAAACGAAAGGGGAAGGTCCCAGGTTTCATTTGGACATCGATATATTTAGATAAATTTATCGATAACTGAGTTATCGTCAAAATGTAAGGCCCAAATACCTTAAAATTCCCTACAATATGGGTGTAGTGATTGTTTTTATTATTATTAAAAATACTTTTTTAATTTTTACTTTAAGAGTTTGTTAAATTTAGATTTAAAATGTTTTGAGTTTTTAGATTTTCAAAAAAAGAAAATTTTTGATTATTATTTTTAAAATACATATTTAAAGATTCAATAAAATATCTTCTTATAATTAATATAATTTTAATATAAATATAATTGTGGTTATTTATTTTACCACAATCTGGCGATCCTACCAACCTATAGAAAACGAATTTTTCTGACGAAGAAAAATTATAATTCCACATTGAAACCAATAAGTTGAACAAGAAAAGGATGAAGAACTCAACCAATTGAAATCTAAAACGTCTCTAAATCTTAAATTTATTGAAATTCCTCTTTTAAACTTTAAAATTTGGTGCGAAATGACTGGTGATAATCCTAGACCATTTATACCAAACAGTTTACGAAAGACAGTGTTTAATATGCTACATGACATTACACATCCAGGGATTAGAGCTACACGTAGTCTTATTATTAAAAAATATTTTTGGCCAAAAATTAACAAAGAAATTAATATTTGGTCAAAAGAATGTATAAATTGTCAAAAATCAAAAGTTAATCGTCACACTAAATCTCCAGTAATTAAAATTCCGATTCCTAAAAAAAGATTTGAACATATTCATTTAGACATTGTTGGGCCTCTGCCTGTTTCGAAAGGGCATCGTTATATTTTAACAATAGTTGATAGGTTTACACGTTGGCCAGAGGCTTATGCATTAAGAGAAATTTCAGCAGAGGTAGTAGCAGGTAAAGTTGTTAGAGAATATGTTTCGCGTTTTGGAGTTCCGTTACAAATCACTACTGATCATGGCGCGCAATTTACATCGAAATTATTTTCAGAATTAATGACATTAATTGGTAGCCATCATATTACTACATCTGCATATCATCCGCAAGGAAATGGTATGGTAGAAAGATTCCATAGACAACTAAAAGCTACGATTATGGCTAGAAATAGAACAAGAAAATGGTATGATGAATTACCGATGATACTTCTTGGTTTACGATCAGTATATAAAGAAAGCATATCAGCCACATCTTCTGAGATGGTTTTTGGACAAAATCTACGTTTACCTGGAGAATTAGTTATTCCATCTGAAATAAATATTTCTCCAAGTATAGTTTTATAAAGTTTACGAACAAATTTTAAAAAATTAGATTCAAATCTAACACATAATCAAAATTCTAATACAGGTATCTATATTCCAAAAGATTTAGAAACTTGTAAATATGTTTTGTGCGAATTGTTAATAAAAAGAGTGGAGTGTAATGGGGTGTGGTTGCTGAGTGACCGCGCTCAATCCCGACTCTTGCGTCCTCGTTCGTGCACTCTGGGCAACGTTGAGCTACCTAGGCTCGCGGCAGAAAGAGAGGGAGCCCCGGGGGGGCCACTCTGACATACTTGGTTTAAGGGCTCACCGGGGTCTTTTTCGCAGCGTCTGTACACCAAGAGGTGCGGCTGTAAGCGGGCGTCTGTCTTGAAGCAAGCGGCTCGCTATATAAATGTGCAAAACTTTTCCCTCCCAATCCAGGGTGTTATGCGATACCGTGCCCATTGGACGTTTGCAGCCGGGAGGCAAATCGTGGCTGTAGTCGAACGGAGCCTCACTGATACCGGGCCGCCTCAGGGAGTAACTATGGTCTTACCGCGGTATGGGGCTCTGCCGCGGCGGACGACACACTTCCCCTTACACTACCCTTGACCCTAAGCTGGCCTTGTCCGGCGAGGGGTCGTACGAACAAGATGAAGAACACACAAAATACAAAGCAATTAACGACTTCGTTTACTCCGCAGCAGAGAAGAACTATGCTGGAGCAAGCGAAAACACAACGCCGGAGGACAAACTCCGCCTCAAAGTTAACTGGGAGGCCGACAACGATGGAAACTACGGGTCAGTCATCCCCCAAACTGCTACCAAGTAAGAGTGACTTGATGGGAGCAAGCAACAGTGCGGCTGCCTACGCAGTCAAGCAGAAAACGGCGGAAGCTAAGCTTCCATCAAGCGCTGGTACGAAACCCAATCTCTTCACATCTGGGGCAATGGTCTCACGACCTGGTTTCAGAGTTTCGAAAGAGAAGGACGACGCCGTAAAGGGAGAGACCGCGATGGCAACTACGAGTCTGAATCCCCCCAAAGAGGCATCTCCCCGACGCTTTGCGTACTGGGATAAAAGAAAGGCCGCAAGGATCCTTAAAAGATATGAGGGAGCATCGCAGGAGAAGCTGTCGCCGGAAGAAAGGAAGATGGTGGAGGAAGCGAAAGCTCTGATACCAAATTTCCAGAGGCCCTATGTGCCTAAGAGGGTGAACGGTAATCCCTTCAAACGCCAGAGATCGGACGGAGAGGTAGACCCCCATCCGAAGCGGCATCAGGTCAACCCCGTAGTGGGAAAACTCAGCTTTGCTGAAGTAACCAAGGACAGAATCCTTATAGGTTTCATTGACCGAGGTAACGACCGTTGGTCCATCCCCAAAGACCAGTGGCTGTATGTCCGGAATGAAATGGGCAGGGCCCTCCTCCACTTAATGCGTGAGTCTCCGGGTAGTCCGCCGCGAGGTACTGACGCGGGCTGGCACCAAGGTCAGATCAAAATATTCGCGTGCGAGGATGCAAGAACTGTCGCACTGTATAAGGCAGCAGTTGCAAGACTGGGTGAAGTCTATCCAGGGGCAAGACTAGATGTCGTCGACTGGAAGGACATTCCTGCTCGGCCAAGGGCAAGGGCATGGATTCCTGCCGTCCCTGCAGAACCCGAGAATATTCTTGAGATGCTGCAGGTCTGGAATCCGTCTCTCCCGACGCAGGATTGGGGCGTCAATCTGGTCGATGATGTGGTTGGGCCCAATAGACAGGTGGTTATCACTCTGAATAAGGAGGCGCTCGAGCCCCTTAAACGGTGCAACGGACGAGTGCATTACGGCTTGGGTCAGATCGTGATCCACGTATACCGTGGCGATGCACAGCGCGCTGCTATTCCGGACGCTCCGGAGGACTCGGAGATCGAGGCATCGGAAGGGAAAGCAGAGGAGTCCGACGCGGAAAGTATGTTATCCGCCACGTCAAATTGCGATGGTGCTGCGAACAACTCGGCGATAGAAGAAAGCCTGCTTGACGAAGAAGGCCTCGACGTCACGATCGTGGCTAAACCTGAGCACACTAACGTTGATGCTGCTTCAGACAGCAGGGTTCCCGCCACGCCAAATCGTGCAGGTGCTCTGAACAACTCCTCGTTGAGAGACAGCCCCCGGAACAGGCCAGACCTCGACGACACGCTGGCGGCAGGGATGTCTGAGCTCTCTCATGTTGGTGGTGCTTCAGATAAATCTGCACAAATCTAAAGCAGCCTCGGCTGTTTTAAGCAGTCGTCTTTCTAAAGGCGACGTAGACGTGGTCCTTATCCAAGAGCCCTGGGTCAATAGCTCTAGGATCTGTGGATTGGGGACTAAGGGGTACAAGCTCATCCAAGCCAATGATGAGGGCAAGGTCAGAACCTGTATTTTGGTAAAGTCTGAGCTAAACACCTTTCTATTACCCAACTACTCAAATGGTGACGTTACAGCTGCCAGCTTAAAAGTCGGCAGCACCAGCCTAACGATGGCGTCGGTCTATATGCCCTATGACGCCGAAGAACCTCCTCCACAAAAGGAGGTGAAAGATCTGGTGGATAATTTCTGTACGGGCCATCTTATTATTGGAGCTGACGCTAATGCTCATCACGTCCAGTGGGGAAGCTCCGATATTAACGCTAGGGGCGAGTCTCTGTTTGACTACCTACTAACAACTAACCTGGTGGTTTGTAACGTGGGTAACGAGCCTACTTTTATAACTAAAGCTCGTAGGGAGGTTATAGACCTCACTGTTTGTAGCGAAGGTGCTTATGAGTGGGTCAGAAAATGGCGTGTTCTTGATGAGCATTCATTTTCTGACCATCGGTACATAGAAATTGTGTTAGACTTTATTGTTGAGCAGCCAGTCATGAAACGAAATCCACGCAACACTAACTGGCAGCTACATAACCAAATATTAGCTAGGGACCTACCAGTATTACCTCCACAAGCCCCCTCATCAGTGGGAGAACTGGATGATCTGGTAACGACCTTTACAACGGCGCTCTCAAATGCCCTAGAGCAGGCTTGTCCAGTACCAAAACCACGCGGCAAACATAGACCCCACTGGTGGTCTTACGACCTGGATTCGTTCCGTATATCATGCAGGAAGCAATTTAACAAGGCCAAGAGCATCGGTACGGAGCCTGAATGGCTCGAATATAAAGCTAAACTGAGGGCCTATAAAAAGGCTCTAAGGCAAGCGAAGAGAACTTCGTGGAGAAATTTCTGCACCGGGGTCGAAAAAGTCGATGATACAGCGAGACTTAGACGAGTGCTATCAAAAACTCAAACAGCCATTAGCTATTTACGGAAGCCTGACGGATCTTGGACCAGCACGGAAGGGGAAACCCTGGAGCTGCTCCTGAACACACACTTTCCGGGGAACTTGTATGATGCACCTGTAGCATCTGCAACAAACCTGGCGGTAAACATACCCATTACGGAGGAAAGGGTAAGGTGGGCAATCAAAAGCTTTGAGCCGTTCAAGGCAGCCGGGCCAGACGGGATTTTCCCCGCACAACTTATAAACACGCTGGAAATATCAGCTAAATGGCTGGTAGTTCTCTATTCAGCCTGCCTGGCTCTTAATTACATTCCGTGCTCCTGGAGAAGCGCCACGGTAGTCTTTATTCCAAAGGCTGGGAAGGCCTCACACTATGAGCCTAAAGACTACAGACCGATCTGTCTCTCGTCTTTTGCACTTAAAACCTTCGAGAGGATAATTAGCGATTATCTCTCCTCTACTATTGATAGCAACCTTATTTCTAGCTATCAACATGCATGCACCAAAGGTAAATCAACGGAAACTGCGCTCCACAGCCTAGTCTCTATTGTTGAAAAATCATTGCACGAAAAGGAGTACTGTCTCGTGGCCTTTCTGGACATCGAAGGGGCTTTCAACAATATAAGGCCGGAGGCTATTAACACTGCTTTAACAAACCTGGGCATAAATAGGTCTCTTATTGGACTAATTGATCAACTACTAAAGGGAAGGAAAATAGTTTCTTCACTGGGAACAGTTGATCTTTCACGCTATGTCACAAGAGGAACGCCTCAGGGTGGTGTTCTCTCCCCGCTCCTATGGAACCTCACCGTAAACTCGCTGCTACGAGACACAAGGTGGGGGGGCGGGAAGATAGTGGCATATGCAGACGATTTAGCTATTGCATATAGGGGCAAATTCCCACAAACCCTGTGTGACTTGATGCAACTAGCACTGCGAGAAGTTTCTTCATGGTCCTCTCGCTGCGGACTTAGCATCAACCCGGGAAAGGTGGAGCTTGTCCTTTATACCAGGCGGTACAAGATACCACCGCTGAACCTACCAGAACTAGATGGCGTGCGCCTGAACTTAGCTGATAAAGCCAAATTCCTAGGCACAGTTCTAGATAGAAAGCTTAACTGGAAGGAGAATGTCATCCAGCGCCAGAGGAAAGCGTGCATTGCACTTTACACGTGTAAAAGAGCCATTGGCAAAAAATGGGGGCTCAGCCCCAAAATTTGCAGATGGATCTACACTGCGATAATCCAGCCAATTATGCTGTATGGAGTCGTGGTATGGTGGCCTGCGCTAGGAAAGGCAACAAACCTAAATCTGTTAGGAAAAGTCCACAGATCGAGCATGATCTGTATAAGCGGGGCGTTAAGAACAACGCCCAATGAAGCTCTCCAGGCCATTCTTGGCTTTTTGCCACTCGATCTGGAAGGGTACCGGGCAGCATTGGCATCGGCTCTGCGTCTAAGGGAAACGTCCGTCTGGGGCGCAAGCACTATTGGACACTCCTGTATTCTAAGATCTTACAGCTTTCTCCCTCTGAGCACAGATCGGTGTGCGACCACAACAGTCGGAGATTGTTGTTTTAGAATAAACATTCCCAGCAGGGAAGACTGGGAGAACATAGATCGGTGTCCCGCTACTAATGGCGGCACTTTTATATACACCGACGGCTCGAAGTTAGACGGCAGAGTCGGAGGAGGGGTTTACTCAAGGGATTTGGACCTAGAACTCTCCTTTAGACTACCTGATCACTGCAGCGTCTTCCAGGCTGAAGTTTCTGCAATCATGGACGCCGTGACTTGGATAGGTAAACGCACCATCGGACAGGATATCTGTATTTTCAGCGACAGCCAAGCGGCCATCAAATCCCTTGGCTCTTATTCGTTCAACTCTGAACTGACGCTCAGCTGTCGTCGATCTCTTCAAGAGATGGCCCAACAGAACCGCGTGAACCTCACATGGGTCCCGGGACACAGGGACATTGAGGGAAACTGTAGGGCAGACGAACTTGCCAGGCAGGGCACGACCAAGCAGATTCTTCAAGATAAAGAGCGCATAGGTATGCCGTTTGCCACGTGCAAGCTAATGCTGAAGGAGCATACACTCCGCGAAGCCAACGAAAGATGGCTACAAGCCCCAGGGTGCCGGATATCCAAGCAAACCTGGCCAAAATGCGATCTTAAAAGATCTAGACACATATACGCCCTAAAAAGGAAGGAAATCTCCATATTAATAGGTGTTTTAACCGGGCACTGCCTTATTGGTAGGCACGCAGCAAGGCTAGGCGTTCCCTACCGACGATGCTGCAGGAGTTGCAAAGATGATGAGGAAGAGGAAACGGTGGAGCATCTCATCTGCAACTGCCCGGCCTTAAGCGGAGCGAGAAGGCGCTCTCTGGGAGTTCCCTTCCTGGTTAGCTTAAGCCAGGTCGCGGAGCTAGACATAAAGGACTTGATGGCCTTCATCAAGTTATCAAAATGGTTCGAGGAGGGGTAGCGGTGTCGGTTAGGAGTGTCAGTCCCGGGTTTCGGCTATATGGAGAGTCCCAACAGCACTGGGATTTTCCATATGGCCGGGCCCCGGGACTGACTTTCCTAGTGTTTGGTGGTATCACAACGGGCCTTTTATTACTGGCCTAGGTGTGCCTTTGCGGCAGCCACTTCTACCTACCTACCTAATAAAAAGAGTTTACAACAACCATTTGAGGGACCGTACAAAGTTGTGGAAAAAGACAAAAAATATTTTAAACTAGAAATAGATAATGAAATGAAAACAGTTCCGATAGATAGATTAAAACCGGCGTTTATTGAAGTTACACAAACATCCGACACTAACAATCACACTAATAACATTATTAAACACAAAAAGCATGTTACGTTCAATTTATTTAATATTAATTCTTTGGAAGGGGGAGTATTGTAGTGATTGTTTTTATTATTATTAAAAATACTTTATTAATTTTTACTTTAAGAGTTTGTTGAATTTAAAATGTTTTGAGTTTTTAGATTTTCAAAAAAAAAAATTTTTGATTATTATTTTTAAAATATGTAAATATTTAAAGATTCAATAAAATATCTTCTTATAATTAATATAATTTTAATATAAATATAATTGTGGTTATTTATTTTACCACAATGGGTATCAAACGAAAGGGGAAGGCCACAGGTTTCATTTGGACAGCGACATATTTCGATAAATTTATCGATAACTGAGTTATCGGTCAAAATGTGAATGCCCAAAAACCTTAATATTTCCCTACAATATGGGTACCAAACGAAAGGGGAAGTCCCAGGTCTCATTTGGACATCGATATTTTATGATAAATTTATCGATAACTGAGTTATTGTCAAAATGTGAAGCCCAAATACCTTAAAATTCCCTACAATATGGGTATCAAACGAAAGAGGAAGGCCACAGGTTTCTTTTGGATTTCGATATATTTCGATAAATTTATCGATAATTTCATAGGACATTTGACTAAAAAGTAAAAAATAAATAAAATAAATACAATATGGGTGTCAAGCGAAAGGGGAAGGTCCCAGGTTTCATTTGGACATCGATATATTTTGATAAATTTATCGATAACTGAGTTATCGTCAAAATGTGAGGCCCAAATACCTTAAAATTCCCTACAAAATGGGTATCAAACAAAAGGGGAAGGCCACAGGTTTCATTTGGATTTCGATATATTTCGATAAATTTATCGATAATTTCATAGGACATTTGACTAAAAAGTAAAAAATAAATAAAATAAATACAATATGGGTGTCAAACGAAAGGGGAAGGTCCCAGGTTTCATTTGGACATCGATATATTTTGATAAATTTATCGATAACTGAGTTATCGTCAAAATGTGAGGCCCAAATACCTTAAAATTCCCGACAATATGGGTATCAAACAAAAGGGGAAGGCCACAGGTTTCATTTGGATTTCGATATATTTCGATAAATTTATCGATAATTTCATAGGACATTTGACTAAAAAGTAAAAAATAAATAAAATAAATACAATATGGGTGTCAAACGAAAGGGGAAGGTCCCAGGTTTCATTTGGACATCGATATATTTTGATAAATTTATCGATAACTGAGTTATCGTCAAAATGTGAGGCCCAAATACCTTAAAATTCCCTACAATATGGGTATCAAACAAAAGGGGAAGGCCACAGGTTTCATTTGGATTTCGATATATTTCGATAAATTTATTGATAATTTCATAGGACATTTGACTAAAAAGTAAAAAATAAATATAGTTTAAAAAAACTAAAACTCACGCTTTTAGAATGTATTGAACTAAAAAGTTGAAAATAATTTTAAAACCCCTACACAGTAGTATTGTGGAAAAAGCGTGGCCCGCTTTGTGCCATAATTTTGGTATATCGAGCGCAAGACGCTTTTCCCACATAATGCTAGTTTTTTTACTACGCTTTCATTAGCTTTACTTGTACATATGTACATTCATATGTATGTTTGCTTGCTTGTATGTAGCTCCACTTCAGTCTGTCATTTGGACTTCAGACTGTCCCAAAAACCTTGAAATATGCCTTCAATATGACTATCAAACGAAAGGGAAGGTCCACAGTTTTCTATTGGACTTTGGAATATTTCGATATATTTATCGATAACTGAGCTTTTTACCAGCTCTTGTTCTTTGATCAGGGGACAGCCAGGTGGATTGGTATATTCGTTTATGCTGGAACCTGGTACTACTGATGACCATATTGCGAGCAGCGGCGAAGTCAATCAACCTAGTGCCGTTGGGGGATGTTATATCGTGGAGATCAAATTTTCCAACTGTAGGACCAAAGTCTCCTTCCTTGCCCACCTTGGCATTAAAGTCGCCGAGCACGATTTTGATAACATGTTCGATCATAAGTGTGTTCAAGTTTATCGTAGAAGGAGTCCTTCACTGCGTCGTCCGTCTCCTCAGTCGGGGTATAGGCGCAGATAAATGTTATGTTGAAAAACCTCGCCTTGATGCGGATCGCAGCAAGACGCTCGTCCACGGGGGTGAACGCTAGTACTTGGCGGCGAAGTCTCTTTCCCACTAAGAATCCTACACCCCGTGCTTTGCCGCTTGTCTGGCCACTGTAGTATACGTCACATGGTCCATACCAAATTTTCCAACTGTAGGACCAAAGACTCCTTCCTTGCCCACCTTGGCATTAAAGTCGCCGAGCACGATTTTGATATCATGTTGGGGGCAGCGATAATAAGTGTGTTCAAGTTTATCGTAGAAGGAATCCTTCACTGCGTCATCCGTCTCCTCAGTCGGGGCATAGGCGCAGATAAATGTTATGTTGAAAAACCTCGCCTTGATGCGGATCGCAGCGAGACGCTCGTCCACGGGAGTGAACGCTAGTACTTGGCGGCGAAGTCTCTTTCCCACTACGAATGCTACACCCCGCGCTTTGCCGCTTGTCTGGCCACTGTAGTATACGTCACATGGTCCGATGGTCGTCTTTCCTTGTCCCGTCCATCGCATTTCCTTCAGGGCGGTGATGTCAGCCCTTGCGTTAACGAGGTCATCAACCAGTTGGACAGCGGTACCATCCCTTGAAAGGGTCCGGACATTCCAGGTACATGCCCTAATATCCTTCTCATAGTCCTTAATTCGTTTTCAGGGTCGTCCACATTAAAGGGGGTTCTCATCCGAGGCTTTGCTTTCTTAGTTTTCATTGGAATTCATTTTTTTACGTGGCGGGTCCCAACCCCAGTGCACAACACATTTATATAGCGACCCCCTTGCTACAAGACAGACACCCGCTTGCAGCCGCACCACGTGCTGAACAGACGCTGCGCAAAAGACCTCGCTGAGCCCTTAAACCAAATATGCAAGAGTGGCCCCCAAATATGCAAGAGGGCTCCCTTTCTTTCTGCCGCGAGCATAAATAGTTCACGTTGCCCAGAGTGAACGAGCAAGGACGCAAGATTCGGGATTGAGCAAGGTCGCACATCTGCAGCTGCTGCCCAACTGTACAACCACACCCCATTACAGTCCCTGTAACTAAAGTAAAATTTGTTATTTCTATCTGTCTGTATGTTTGTGAAAAAACTGCTGAATGGAATTGACTGACACTTTCACTGTTCAACTGTACCACCACGGCATGTTCAAATCCTGATGCAACCTTAACAATGCAACTATAAAAATACATATGTATTTTCGTTATACTGCCCTCTATTGTATACAAAAAAAAAACTTCCTATGGAGTTGCAATAAACTCTATCTGATTTCTAAGCAAAATTAAACTGAAGTTAAAACAAAAAATTTGTTCAGTTAGTTAGCATGATACTAAATTACGCATTGTGGTACTTCATATTATTCGCACTTTGCAAAGTATTTGGCAAAACTCTCTTCTGAAAAATTTAATTTTAGCTGATGGAGGGTTTTATAAGCCCATTAGTTATGTTCTATTGAAAAATCTAATTATCAAAGAAATAGTCGTATATGAGGAGTAAACAACCAAAAGGTCGTATTTCCTCTTACAAAAATTTTTCAGAAATAGAAAAAAACTGTAACAAAGTCAAATAGCCAAAATTTTAAGTTTCTAAGTTTCGTTACTAAAATAAAACAGCTACTCTAAACTGGGTTCATAAATTTTTTGAACTTTTTTCATGTTGAATATGTAGTTTCTAAACTTTTTAATTTGGAAATTTGCCCTCTTGGTTGAAATAGGTGATTTTATATAGGATCCCTGTGAAATTTTTGCGTCAAAATAACAGAGTGAGACTTATGCCGTGCCCTAGATGTTGATAGACCGAAAAAACTAAATAAAATGTAGACATTTCTATGGATTTTTCGGCCTATCAACATTTACGGCACGACATAAGCCTCGCCCAGTTGCTTTTATCCAAAAACTCCCACGCACAAAGAAATATTTTCGACTTGCACGAAATTTTGACTTTGAGGACGGTGTTTTTTTATAGGAAATGAGACGTTTTAGTAGTTTCTGTTGAATATATCATGTGTAAATTTGTGTTAGCACCAGATTTCATCAAAATAGTGAAAAAATAAATTGAAAAATGGAAATACGGCCTTTTGTTTGTTCACTCCGCATATATAAAAACACACGTTTAATACAACTGTGCACATAAAATGTTGTTGATATGTCTATTGCGGGTAAACCCATACCTTTTATTTACGCACTAATAAAGAAAATTCGTCTTAATTACACCTTTTCACTTTCTATATGTTTGCTTTATTTTTTTGATACGAGGCCCCCTCTAGTATCTAAAACTAGAACTAGAACTTCATTAATAAGGTATTTTAAGCGTTGATGAATTCCCACTTGTTTATTTTGTATGTCATTTATGTATAACGGATAAAGCAGCTGAAATATGCAATAGGCCACAACTGAGGGCAAAACATTCTTCAATCCGACAACATTCCCACATGGATACCAATAAGAAGTGATATATTACCAATGTGAGCACGAGAAACGGGTTGTGCGTAGGGTTTGGGACCCACCACAAAACAAATTCCAATGAGATCCAACTTGGACGGCCAAAGTCGCCTAGGCGGTTAAAGGCTACTTTAAGTAAGTAAGTACCAACATGAGGAGCTGATATGTATCTCATTCACAGCAACAATTTCTGATATGAAACACTTTTTTCTAATAGAATTTTATATCAACACGTGCCATGTATCCACTTTCCTCCGATAAACGAAAATTTTACTTGATAACTAATTGGCGTATTACAGTGATAATCGAAACTGTTGATAGGATTAAATCAAGTACTGAGCTGCAATTTAAAATTAAGGAAAAATTTATATTTGCGCATTACAGACGTCTAAGTAATTTTACACTTGAGATGAGTGGGGCGTATGAGTGATTTTTTTTTTCTATAATTCTTATGTATGATCGTTTGAGGGCACGGTGCACAGTTTTCTGTTCTACCAACAAGGTCTGTACAAAATCTAAAAATGGTAGTGTTCCACAATAGATCTTCTTACAAAAATATGTTTACAAGAAAGGGTTTGATTACTTTTCAATTATTTTTATGTCCAACTGAGCTCAAGTGAAGCGTGTGAGGTATGCCAACATTAGATAAATAAATGACTTGCTCGGCCATTACCCTACAATGAAAATCACGTTATTGTTTATTGGAAATCGAAATAATACTGCGCAAACATAAAAATGTAAACATATATAAATGAATTGCACATATCGCTTAAGAATTGTATGTCTATGTCCATAAAAGTCTGCATGGAGTAGTATGTCATATATAACATTCCTTTAGCTAAACTTTTGAGAAACAACCTTACCCATAAAAGTGACAATCTAACAATTCCGATTCTAAGTTCTTGGCAAATTTTCAATCTTGATAAATAATCAGGAAAATGTATTTTATATAATAGCTTTACGCCCACTTCAAAATACTTGATACAAATATTTTGATCTTGTTTATCTATCAAGATTTTTTCAATAGCGCTTACAAAATTCTTTGCTGAGTTTATTGAAATGTGCATAACTGCTTTATTAAATGTTTATGTTGACTGCAACTTGAAACTTTGCGTTCCGATACTTCAAACAAAATCATCTCCACTGCACACATACATACACATGCTGTTTGACATCTCTGCGAATACTTAATCGATCACCTTTCTATAGCCAAGTGCACATAAAATGGATAAAAAGTATATTATTTGAATACTCGTAATAGTCCGGTCAATATAGACATTTGAAACAACAATAATTCCCACAAAGCCAAATTTTTGCATACAGCTTAGGTTTACCTTCGCATCGAAAACCTCAAAAACCTCATCGATCCCATGTGTGCTAAAAAAGTTATTCGGGGTCGAAGGTCAAAATTTTGGGTTTTTTAGACTTTTTTCGAAAACGTTACGCTTTTTCAAAAAATTAACTAAGACCAAGTTGTGGACCTGGAAATTCTCTAGAAATATGGTCCCAAGAGCTATCACTTCAAAGATATCGCGATTGTAAAATTAGCTCTGGAAATTAAATGAAAATATATGCCACGTATGGGCTTTTCAGGATTTTTCTCGAAAACTTTAATATGCATAGAAAAATTTTCTTCTACCGTTTATTTGTAACGAATTTGCCCATCTACAATGAAAATTGTTAGTTTTTTAAAGCCTACAGTTCTCGAGCTAGAGTTCTCCATGCATAGTAACAAAAAATATTAGTCCGGTAAATTTAGTTTATCTTGTATAACAAAAATTCCGACAAGGACAATTTTTTTTGTGAGCTTAGGTTCGCCCCAAGGAAGAAACCTGCAAAAGTCCCCATCTATCCCATTCGCGCTAAAGAAGTTATTCGGGTCAAAAGTCGAGAAAAATAATTAGAAAAAAACCTCAAACTTGGATTTTTCTCGAATTTTGTCCCCGAATAACTTTTTTGCCACAAATGGGATAGATTGGGACTTTTGCAGTTTTCGTCCTTGGTGTGAACCTAAGCTCTCCAAAAAAAAATTTTCCCTGCCGGAATTTTTGTTATACCAGTGAAACTAAATTTACCGGACTAGCATTTTTTGATTTTATGCATGTCACTGTCGATAAGGAACTTCGTGGCAAATAAGCGGCAAAAGAAAATTTTTCTACGCAAACTAAATTTTTCGAAAAAATCCTGGAAAGTCCATACATGGCATATATTTTCATATAATTTCCAGAGCTAATTTTTCAGTCGCAATATCTCAGAACTGGTTACCCTTAGAGAAAAAATGCTAGGACTATATTTGTAGAGAATTTTTAGGTCTTCAACTTGATCAAAGCTAAAAGCCTTGCCGTTTTGACCTTTGGCCCCGAATAACTTTTTTAGCACACATGGGATCGATGAGGACTTTTGAGGTTTTCTATCTACCTAAGGTTTTCTATAAACCTAAGTATGCAAAAATTTGGATCTGTGGGAATTATTGTTATTTAACCACATTTCTTCGTCGACAAAACACCTTTGTTCTTTTTTCGTCTGTAGCTAATTCCATGCTAGATAGTGCTATGACATTCAGTCAGCTTTGGAATGTTGTATTTGAGAACTTGATGGGAAATCGTGATGTAAATATAAAACAGCTGATATTTATATCAGGATTTTCTATCACGTTTTCAAAGCCAACATTACAAAGCTGACTGAATCTCATAGTACTGTCTAGTAGGGTTTCAATTTATTTCGATCACACACTTTTCAATCGAAATTAAAAAATTCACAAATTTTCAAAATCTTCTATTATTCATACGTTTCTACACTGATTCTTAAGGATCATCATCATTCATCATTTATTGGCGCTTAACCGCCTAAGCGATTTTGGCCGTCGCCTATCAAAGCACGCCAGTCATTCCTTTTTAGCGATAACTGACGCCAATTGGAAACCCCAAGGGAGTTCAAGTCATCCTCCACCTGTTGTTTCCATCTCAGTCGAGGCCTCCCCCTTCCTCTGCTGCCGAATTCGGGTGACGATTGGAAAACCTTCTGGGCTGGAGCTTCTTTGTCCATTCGCATGACGTGACCCAGCCAGCGGAGCCTTTGGGCTTTAATTCGCTGGACTATGGTCAGATCTGCGTAAAGCTCGTACAGCTCATCGTTAAATCTCCTTCGATACTCGCCGTCGGCATCACGGGAAGGACCATAAATCTTCCGGAGAACTTTTCTCTCAAATACTCCAAGGGCCATCTCATCTTCTCTTGACATTGTCCATGAATCTGAGCCATACATCAGGACAGGTATGATGAGAGACTTATAGAGCGTGATCTTTGTTCTTCGAGAGAGGACTTTACTTCTCAATTGCCTACTCAGTCCAAAGTAGCACTTGTTCGCAAGAGTGATTCTCCGTTGGATTTCTAGACTGATATTATTTTCGGTGTTAATGCTGGTTCCCAAATAGACGAAGTCCCTCACAGTTTCAAATTTGTAACTATCAACCGTGACGTGGCTGCCAAGGCGCAGGTGCGCCGATTCTTTCTTTGATGACAGCAAATACTTCGTCTAATAGGTTGCTAAAAAATTAGACCTGGGGAAAATTCTCGTTCTATGAAGTAAAATTTTGAAAAACATTTTTATGAATTTCAAGTTTCTTTTCACAAATGTTTTATGAAAACTTCATTTTATCACTTCATAGGTAGATGTCGTTATAATTTTTATATTTACTGTTCATTTGTCCATGGAAAGAAATAATTTGAAATTAAATGACATTTTAATACAATTTATCATTTAATTTTTTTTGTGATTTTTTCGGAAAGTTTTTACGTTGGTATCACTAAAAATTGTATACAAACTAATTGAAATTTTAAATTGACTGCAAAAAATTGAATTGAAGTGAAGATTTGAATTTTTTATTTCATAACTTTTTTCGTTTTTGAAAACCGTAACAATACGAGATCTAAGTTAGACCTGATGTCCTTCTAATCTTCATGTTTAATGTGCATTTACGCATGGAAAGAAAAAATTAAACGAAAATTTAAAATAACTGCAAACAAAATTTAAGATCTTTTCGGGTTTTCACAACAAAAATTTTAACAGATTTTGAATCTGAATTTGTTTCTATAAGGCCCGGTTTTTCAGTGCAAGTTGAAACATCAGTGCGAGTTTCAACTTAGTTTAAGCGGCCAACTTGTATGGAATGAACTCTAGTCAACTTTGTCTGTGGATTGAAGTCTGAAAATTTGATTTATGAAATTCAGTGAATGTTTACCATTCGTATTTCAGAACTTTTTTGGTTTTAAAAAGCGTAAAGTTGTGTTTATGCTAGGTTTTAAATGCTGCGTTTACCATTTTCAGACATACATTTCGAAGATGTGTTCATGCTGCCGAATTTATAATGCATTTAGCTCACGGTTGCAATTAGTTTAGGTTATGAGCATGTTTACAAAAAGTCGAACTGTTTTGTATACATTTGGTCTATTTATATTGTTTCACAAGCATCACTTTAATTGTAGTTTCACTTTTTTTAATTTTATTTGAACATACGCGCGCGAATTTGTTAGTTTTTCAACAAAATAAAATTTTCAATGTCAAGAAAGTCACTAGTGATGGAACTTTTTTAAGTTCAGAACGATTATTTCGTAGCAGAATACAGAGTAATAAAGTTAATGAAAAAAGAATGTAGCATTTAGTTGCTTTTGGTGTCAGAATTTGTATGAAAAATGACAAAATAAATCCTGCGTCTTGGGCTTAATGCTAATATGCAAAATACTGGCTCAGCAGGAACAGACTATAACATAGGTAGCATTAAAGTTTTCCTAAATAGGTATATTTTTTTTTGGGATAAAAGTGAAATAAACAAAAAAAATATATCAGTACAATTTGCGCTAGCCACTTTAAATATATGTACATTCGCCTTTATTTGAAAACATACTTTTTTTTAACGAGTAGTTTTGTATGTGTTAAGCCTTTTGTTTCCCTTTTGAATAGTCAAATAAATAAGCATCTGAATATCGTCAGTTTAATTAACAAAAGCACTTATTCACAAAAGATAAATGTTAATGGGGAAGCAAAAAACACAGATCCTTTGTTTGTGGTACAATACTTAATAATAATAATAATAAACTTAAGGTGTAGGACTGCGGCCTTAAGATCTATTGTGCCCTCATACACACATAGCACATTTTCCAAGCCGATCGCTTTCAGGAAATCCAGAATCAGGGTCGGCCCTAACTGCTGTAGGATAATTAGCCTACTTATAGCGATAGCGTCGCATTTGCACACAATGTGCTCCGCAGTTTCGTCCTCGTAATCACAAAAGCGGCACAGACTGCTGGCCTGCAGTGACCTGTGAGAACTCCTGTGATGATTATAAGGTTGTTCTTGGATAGACCGATTACACTTTCGAATCTCTTGGTATTGTAACCGCCTATCATTGCCTTCGCCTGTCGCAGCCCAGTGCTTTGACGCCAGTGTACTTCCCTCAGATTTGACTCCTCTACCCTAAGTCTCTCTTTTATGGTATGTGGGCCGATGCCCAGAAAAGGTTCTGGACCTATGGGCTTCGTTGCTGCCATTGCACGAGCAAGCTGGTCGGCTCGTTCATTGCCTTCCACCCCGGCATGGCCCGGGACGCAGGCTAGTCGGACCCTGTTGCGAGATGCCAGATTATTCAGTCTGTCCACGCATTCCAATACCAGAAGAAATCTTATTTCACATGCCGAGATGGCCTTCAGTGCCGCCTGACTATCGCTTAGTATTGTTATGTTCTCATGGAAGTAACCACTGAAATACGCTCGGGTATTCTCCAACGGGTATGGACACGTTGGAGTGGGGGCCTGTTATACCGGCTCCGATACCTGCGGGGGGTCTTTGGCCCGTCTGTGTACCATACCAGTGCCCTGTCCTGGTGGAATCTGTCCACTTTGGAAGCGTCCCAGGTGATCTTGTCACCCAGTTCTATCCTGAATCTTTTCTCGAATCTCACGGTTTTTGCGATGTCGTCCCTAGGGAGTTGGCAGATCGGGAGTTGTCTTATTAGTCTGTCTGCTCCAGTGGACGAGATTACTTTCCCTCTGCCAGTTCCTTCCCTTGCTATATTCAGCATGGTACGTTTGGCCGCCTGTTCGATCACTATGTGCAGGGGACTTAGATCGAGCTGCACCTCCAATGCCGCAGTAGGGCATGTACGCATGGCTCCTGTTATACATATGCTGGCCAAACGCTGGAGTTTGGTGAGTGATTTCCGCACCGTGCTTAAGGCTGATCTGGGTGCCCATGCCACCGCGCCGTATATTATTATGGGTCTAACTATCATAGTGTACATCCACGTCAGCACCTTGGGGCTGCATCCCCATGATTTACCCGCAATTTTTCTGCACACCATAATTGCCCTGGTGGCCTTGGAAGTCGTGTTATCGACATGTTTCCACCACAGTAGCTTGGAGTCGAATGTAACCCCCAAGAATTTCACTTCAGAAACGACCACCAGGTGTTCCCCACCTAGTGTAATTGTCCTCAGTCCTGGAAGAGATCTTCTCTTTGTAAGGGGAATTATAGCTGTTTTGCTGGCGTTTAAGTTCAGGCCCACTCCAGCACACCACTCCTTTGTTAGATTTAATGCTCTCTGCACTATATCGGATAGGGTGCTCTCAAATTTGACCTTTGTTATGATTACTATGTCGTCTGCATAACCATGGCATCTGATGCCATTACCGGTTAGTACCTCCAACAGTTCATCTACCACTACGCTCCATAGGAGGGGTGATAGGACCCCCCCTTGTAGACAACCCCTCGTTGTTCGAATTTGAACCGTGTGGTTTTCAACTTGAGTTTCCGCCAGCCTTGTTTTGAGCAGGGCGTTGATCCATCGTATGATGGTTCCCTGTACTCCTTTCCTCTCCAATGCACGACCTACACTGGCTTGACACGTGTTATCGAAGGCCCCCTCTATGTCAAGGAAGGCGCATATCACTACCTCTCCACAGTCGAACGCGCTAGTGATTTCTGAGGTCAGCTGGTACAGGGCTGTATCCGTCGATCTCCCCGACCTGTAGGCATGCTGTCCTACATGCAGGGGCGTGTTCCTCAAAGCGTTCGATCTAATCTCATGGTCAATTATTTTCTCCATTGTCTTAAGGACAAAGGAGGTTAGACTGATCGGTCTGAAGGATTTCGCTAATGAGTAATCCTTTTTCCCCACTTTTGGTAAGAATACAACTCTGGCTCGTCTCCAAATTGTCGGTATGTAGGCTAGTGATAAACTATCCCACATGATGCCCAACAAGTAAGGGAGGAGCATATCCCCCTGCTGCAGGAATACCGGATATATACCGTCCATCCCAGGGGGTTTATAGCTCTCAAAGGTAGATATGGCCCACTTGACTGAATCCTGGGAGAACAAAGTCTTCGACAGGTGCCAGTCTTGTCGCGTGGGTCGTACCCAATGAGATTCGGTCTCCTCTAGGTCCGTGGATGATTCCGGGAAATGAGCGTCCAGCAGGGCCTTTGCTCTTTCTTCTTCAGTTCGCCATGGCTTTATGAAGCCTAGCGGCCTCTGTAGTGGAATCTATTTTCTAACAGAAGGTCCTGAAGCTGCTTCTTTTTGCTCTCCTAATTTCTTTGTTATACTCAGTTAGATGTATCGAGTATTCCTCCCAGTGGCCAGTGCGTCTTGCCCTATTGACCAGTTTCTTGGTACAATACTTAAAATTTGTTATTGAAGTTTAGTGTGAAAATCGCATTTTCGAAAAATTTGCCTGTTACGGCCTTGGGAAATTAAGGTGACGATATTTATACTTTACTTTTACTTACCAGGCGCTTTCCCGCCTTGCTTCTGTTTAAACTCACACATTTTTACAGATTGTCTTAAAAATGTCTAATAAATTATAATCACAAATTAAATATGTATAACACTATTAACTAACCCGTATATACACAAATTTAAATTAAAAAAAAAAAAAAAATCACTTATAATTTCACGTGATTTTGGCACTTCAGTTAAATTTATCAACTTTTCTGTCTTTGGCTTGAGCAGGTTCTATATGCACTCACTATCCAACGCCAATCACAGTTAAAGGCAGCTAATATGGTAACCAACCGTTCAAACCAATTGCAAAGACTTATCTAACCTCACTGAGGCCGAGAGTGCGATGTTACTCTATTTTATACAGTTATCCAACGATCGGTTGATTTTTTACTGATAACAGCAAATAAAGTGGGAGCATTGGAAGTTGAACACAAATGCCTAGAAAGTGTCATATATCCATACATAAACCATATATATTAGGGTGATTCAAAAAAATGTCGAATTGGTCTTACCCTCTAAAAGGTTAGGTATTGATGAGAAAATAAGCCTTGCAAAAAATTAGCGCTCTAATTTAACCCATAGAGGTGGCTATTTTTTTCGCCCTTTCGTATACATTTTGTATTGGGAAAAATTGAATTTTTTTTTTTTTTTTCAAAGTGAATTTTCTTTGAATTTTTTAAACTTTTTTGCAAATATTTTTACACACTCTTAAAGTTGAAGCTTTGAAGCTTCCAAAATGGTAAGCCGTGTGCGATTATCTTAACTATTAAAATAATTACAGCCATTTAAAGATGACTGAGTTTTGTACTATTGCACACACATATACAGTAACACGTATAAAATCTAGTCTATTTTAAATGGCTGTAATTATTCGAATAGTTAAGATAATCGCCCATGGCATACTATTTTGGAAGCTTCAACTTCAAGATTATGTAAAAATATTTTGAAAAAAGAAAAAAGAAAAATTAAAAGAAAATTCACTTTGAAAAAAAATGCCATTTTTCCCCATACAAAGTGTATGGGAAAGGGCGAAAAAAATAGCCGCCCCTAAGGGTTAAGTTAGAGCGCTAATTTTTTGCAAGGCTCATTTTCTCATCAATACCTGTAGTTTCAGGGGTAAGACCGAAAAAAAACCAAATTTTTTTATTTTAATCACCCTAATATATATATATGTGCATACATTTCTATGTTGTGCGAACATACCTACAATGTAGATTCTAAATTATTTAGTTATTCGCGCACTTTCTGGATCTACATATCCTCACTATATACATTTGCACACATACCTATGCAAATATATTGCTGTTATTAGGAAAAACGTTACTGCTCTGATCGTACATACAGCCACGGTCAGTGTTTTAGAGCACTTCCCCATTGAGACAAATTAATCCCCTTCATCTTATTGCTGGGAACTAGTCCATTATGGAAATAAAAGAAGTACAAAGGCAGGCATATAAACTTATATGGGGTAAAAAGAGGGCTCGTCCTTTCGTACCCTCTAGACCATAAACGGGTACAATTGGTATCTCATAGGACATGTTCAAATAAACAGATCTCAACTGCATTCGCCACATGCCCATTTGCTGCGCACCCGGTAACATCCTAGACTAATCGCATTTTTTTCGGAAATAATAAAAACCAGTCAGGCTATAATGTGAATTCTAAAGCCTGGTTTTTATTAAGTCAAATGGTGTCAATTTTTTTCGACTATCGAGATTTGGTTGCTTATTTCGTTCGAATTTGTAAAAATATGACCAAATTTATCCGAGGGCTGCCATGGTGTAGCGGTAGTGTGCTCGGCCTACTGCACAAATATTCGGGGATCTTACCCCGGTAAAATTAACATAAAATTATACTGCTCAACAACTTTGAGCAACTTTAGTTTCCAAGAATAAAGTAGACCTTTCCTAAAGTAAATTGTTTTCCTGACTCAATATCACTTCCATTTTCCCGTAGATCCTGCAGATCTAGTTTCCGAGATATCGGTGAAAACATGAAAATTCCCATTTTTGCAAAACACTACTTCATATAGGTACGTCAAAAATTTCTATTTTTAATTTTTTCTGTTTAAACTTCTGAATTGCACACTATACTATATCCCATTAACATTTTTTTTTTTTCATTCCAGTTTTCACTTTTTTTTTGGCCAGCTGCTATATCAAGGACATTGGAATTAAGCTATCATAGTCGATTTTTGTAGGTTCCTTCTTCAAGAAGTACAAATGTTACAAAATGGTGAAAAATACCTACTTTTAAACATTTTTAATATACAAAATATTAGCTTATCCCAAAACCTGAAGTTTCAAAATATCTCGAAGACTATTCTACTTTTAAATCAAATGATTACATTTCCGGAATCAGCAGAAAATTCTACACAGAACACTGTATCAAATGTCGAGGATATGGAAATTTCGGAAAATTCCTTGGGTAAGAAGTTAAATTTGAAATTTTATAAAAAAATTGTTAACGTTTTTTGGCATAGTGGCCAAAATACTGAAGATATTTATACGAATTAGTATAATGTATAATTCAACAGTTGAAATTGAAAAAAAGAAAAATACAAATTTTTTAGGTACCTATATGAAGTGGTGTTTTGCAAAATTGGGAATTTTCATATTGTCACCGATATCTCGGAAACTAGATCTGCCACAGAAAAATGGATTGATATTCGGAGTCAGGAGAAGATTTTATATTAAGATAATGTACTATCATTTTTGGAGATTTTATTGTCGAGTAGTGTTATGCTTTAGAAAAGTGTTTCTAAACGAACTTGCCCCCCGCAGTGGTTCGTATACGATTATTTTTCTTTTACTTTTGTATGTATGCATAAGAAAGAATTATGGGACGTTCCATGAGAAAGTAAGCCTTGATAGTCCGGTCAAATTAGGCATTTGAAATACCAAAAATTACCACATCGATTCTATGTGTGCTCTAAAAGTTGATAGGGGTCATACATAGATCAATATTTTGGGGTTTTTCCGAGGATATCGTATTTTTGGAAAATTCGTTGGGTAAAACAAGAAAATTTTTCAATGAGGACTTTCAATATAACGGGGCTAATAAAGTGAATCGCACATCACAATGTTGTATTGGTTTACTTAAAATGTTCGTAATTGAATCGCCTTTGGTATAGGGGGGCTAACTTTTTCTCATCTCTAGATTGTTTCTGATTTTAAGTTGGTTAAATCTGAAATTTCGTAAAGAATTTTCAAAAATTTTTGAAAGTTTTTTTGGCATAGTGTCCAAACTACTTAAAGTAAAATATGTTGATGGAAATAAGGATAGCATATTACTTACTTAAAATAGCCTTTAACCGCGATTTTGGCCGTCCAACATGTTACGCCAGTCGGTTCTTTGTTGAGCGAACTGGCGCCAATTAGAGACACCGCGTGCTCGCAGGTCTGCCTCTACTTGGTCCTGCCATCGAAGTGGTGGTATCCCTCTTCCTCTACTTCCTCCGGCGGGTGCCGATAAAACTACCTTCTGGGCCGGAGCGTCTTCGTTCATTCGCACCACGTGTCCTAGCCAGCGGAACCGCTGGGTTTTAATTCGCTGAACTATGTCCACGTCTGCGTAAAGCTCATCTAGGTCATCATTATATCTTCTTCGGTACTCGACGTCGCCAAATTTAAGGGGTCCATAAATCTTTCGAAGAATTTTTCTCTCGAATACTCCCAAAGCCGCCTCATCAGATGCTGTCAGTGTCCATGCTTCTGCACAATATATAAGGACTTGTACGATAAGTTACTTATAGAGTGTTGTTTTTGTTCGTCGAGAGAGGACTTTACTTCTAAGTTGCCTACTCAGCCCAAAGTACCATTTGTTTGCAAGAGTTATCCTTCTATGGATTTCCAGGCTTACATTGTTGTTGGTAGTAATGCTGCTTCCCAGGTATACAAAGTCCCTTACTATCTCGAAATTATGGCTGCCAACAGTGGCGTGGTTGCCAAAGCGCGAATGCGCTGACTCTTTGCTTGATGCCAGCAGGTACTTCGTTTTTTCTTCGTTCAACACCAAACCCATTTTTCCGCTTCCTTTTCTAATTTGGAGTACGCAGAAGTTACGGCGCGTTTGTTGAGGCCAATGATGTCGATGTCGTCGGCATACGCCAACAGTTGTACGCTCTTGTAATATATTGTTCCAGCGCGGTTAAGTTCTGCAGCTTGTATTATTTTCTACAGCATCAAATTAAAGAAATCGCACGATAGGGGGTCGCCTTGCCTGAAACCTCGTTTAGTTTCGAACGGCTCGGAGAGGTCCTTCCCGATTCTGACCGAGCTGGTGGGGTTGTTCAGCGTCATTTTGCACAGCCGTATAAGTTTTGCTGGGAAACCAAAATCAGACATAGCGGCATATAGGCAACTCCTTTTCGTGCTGTCGAAGGCGGCTTTAAAATCAACAAAGAGATGGTGTGTCGATCCTTTTCTCACGGGTTTTTTCCAAGATTTGGCGTATTGTAAAAATCTGGTCGATGGTAGATTTACCAGGTCTGAAGCCACACTGATAAGGTCCAATCAGTCGGTTTATGTCAGGCTTCAGTCTTTCGCACAATACGTTTGATAGGACCTTATATGCGATACTCAAAAGTCTGATTCCACGATAGTTGACGCAGTTTGCGGGATCACCCTTCTTATGGATTGGGCAGAGAACACTTAGATTCCAATCTTCAGGCATGCATTCATCCGACCATATTCTGCACAAGAGCTGGTGCATGCACCTTACCAGCTCCTCGCCGCCGCATTTGAATAGCTCAACGGGCAGGCCATCAGCATCCACCGCTTTATTGTGTTTTAGCCGTGATATCGCTATTCGCACCTCGTTATAGTCGGGTTGTGGAACTTCGATTCCATCGTCTTCGATTGTGGGGTCGGGTTCCTCCACTTCTCTGGATTGTTTCTCTGTTCCTTCGTTTAGAAGGGCAGAGAAGTGATCCCTCCATAACCCTAGTACTCTCTGAACATCTGTCACCAGGTCGCCGTTGTCATTTTTACAGGAGTTTGCCCCGGGGTTAAAACCTTCCGTCATTCGTCGTATTCTTTGATAAAATTTTCGGGGGTTGCTTCTGCTGGCTAGCATTTCAAGCTCTTCGATTTCACGCTTTCCGCTTCCCTTTTCTTCGCCCGGAAAAGCCGTCTCGCTTCCCTCTTCATCTCGCGGTAGTGTTCACATACGCTCCTCGTTGCATTCGCTTTTAACGTTGCCTTATAGGCATCGTCCTTTCTTTTCATTGCGTCTTTGCACTCTATATCATCGTACCAGTTGTTTTTTTCGCATTTGCCGGAATCCAATTACTTCTTCGGCTGCTGTACGAAGTGATCCGGAGATATGCTCCCACTGCTCGTGCACTCCGTTGGGTTGAATTGTGCTCTCAGAGAACAGGTGCGTGAGTCGTTCTGCGAAATCATTGGCTGTCTGTTGTGACTGCAGCTTTTCGACGTCCAGCTTTCCTTGCGTTTTTTGTGGGGCCTCTTTCGTTGTACTTAGGCGAGTACGAATCTTGGCTGCTACAAAGTAGTGATCGGAGTCGATGTTCGGACCCCGCATCGTACGTCCATAACGCTGGAAGCATGCCGTCTGTATATCACAAAGTGATCGATCTGATTGCGTGTTTTCCGATCTGGCGATAGCCATGTTGCTTGATGGATCTTTTTATGCTTGAACCTGGTGCTGGCTACGACCATATTTCGTGCACCGGCGAAGTCGATCAGCCTGTATCCATTCGGCGAAGTCTCTTCATGGAGGCTGAACTTTCCGACAGTGGGGCCAAATACACCCTCTTTGCCCACCCTGGCGTTAAAGTCGCCAAGCACGACTTTGATATCACGACTTTGACATCATGGCGCTCATAAGTTTCTTCTAATTTCGCATAGAATGTATCTTTTCCACGTCGTTCTTGTCCTCAGTCCGTGCGTGCGCACAGATAAACGATATGGTGAAAAATCGTAGTTTTATTCGGATTGTGGGGAGGCGCTCGTTCACGGCTGTGAAAGACACTACCTGTTTCACAAGCTTCTTTCTCACCACAAAACCGACGCCGAATCTGCGCTCATTAGTAGACATTACAGGGTGGGATGGTCTTATAACTTTCCCCGTCGATCGCATTTCTTGTATAGCGGTGATGTCAGCTTTTGCTGTTTGAGGACCCCAACTAGGCGGGCATCGTCACCTTCCCTGCTAAGGGTTCGGACATTCCAAGAACATGCCCTGATTTCCTTAATCATATTCCCAGATCGTTTGCAGTGGTCGTTATCTAAAGAGTGAGTTATCATATCCGAGGCCTGAATATTGGATCTCATTGGAAGTTTGTTTTTATGTGGTGGGTCCCAAACCCTACGCACAACCCGTTTCCCGGGGGGATAGCATATAATCCAAAGGTTAAATCGATAGAATGAGAAATATAAATTTTTAACGCATTTGTATTAAGCAATGTTCAGCAAAATTGGGTTTTTCATATTTTAAACGATATCTCAGAAACTAGACCTGCCACAGAAAAATATATGTTATATTCGGAAAATTAAACATTTTGACACTGTTATCTCATTCTTGGTAATTTTTTTTTTTTGTCGAGTAGAGTTATTATTTAAGTACAAACAATAATAAAATGCTAAAATGTACATAATTATTGAAATATTATATATTTTTTTTTTATAAATACCAAGGTGCTTATTGGCCGATCAAACGTGACTTACTGGCGTTAAGATGTATATATCTAACAATATATTGAATATTCCTCGAATGTTTGCAAAGATATGTATATATAATAAAGCTATTTTAAGTCGCAATTTATCATATGTCAGGGGCTTATTTTTTTGATTTTCTAGCCAAAGGCCGATGTACCAATATAATAATACATTTACACTGCACCAAATTTGGCGAATTCGAATGAGTTATTTCCATACCGTTTACATTGGCCAATTTTAATTTGGCATCACCTTTCCTGCAAGAATCGTCCACCAGGACACAAGGCCATCGAAAGAAAATGCACTTCCGTGATCTATTAAACACCGGTAGAGTAAATAATAGAAGAGTCAAGAAGGCTTCGCTCATTTTCTGTTAGTTTTGGCCAACTTATCACACGTCATTTACTTATTATTATTAACATCAAAATAATAACTCAGTTCACTGCTATCCGACCCTTCCTTTGACGGATAACTGAAATATTTTCATCTACTGAGGGGGCGTCCATAAATCACGTGACTAGTTATCTAAGGGGGGATGAGGATTCGGAAAATATCATTTAATCACGTTAATATTATCACGTGATTTTCTTGAATTTCAATAAAATACATATAACCGAAAACTTATAAGCAAGGTTTCGGTTTCGGTTACGGTCTCGGTTTCCAAATAAAAACACGAGCACAAGAAATTTTACCTTGCTTGGCAATCTTGTTTGGCAAAAAAAATTCCTATGTGCCCTCTAAATGAAGTAAGACATTAAGAAATTCAAACCGTTTGGAACCGGTTCCGGCTTTTGAAACAGTATCGGTTTCGTTATTTTTCAGATCCAAAATGCCCAAAAGTTGATCACGTGATTTATGGACGCCCCCTGAGCTGCTGGTTATTTAAACGGTATCGAGATGGTAAAAATTATCCTAATAGGTGTGTTAATGTGGATAGAGTTAGTACCTGAGTAGTAGAGTCTCTTGCTTTTACTAGAGGAGAATTACAGCATACCCGTTTTAAAAGAATAGATCCTCATCTTTTAGCAGCGACTACCTCGCTGTCCTCAAGGGATAGGTACCTCAGGTGTTTACATATGAATGTATGTATCATATTATGACGATTAAATACAGGCCTAGGTACTTAGTGGAACAATTGTCCGAAAATATGAGAACCGAATTCGCACAGATTATTACGCTTTTTGCTTTCGAACAAAGAAATGCTTATTGCGCTTTTGAGAGCGCTGTGATCTCATTGATCAATCAATGAATGTCGTTGGTTATGCCCAGTTTTTCACTTGTAACCAACAAATCAACAACATACGCTCTTGCCTCGGTACTTGCAAGTGAGCTACGGAGCAAACAGAGATAATATAATTTGATTGGTACGATGGCCGCTCTTTCTCTAACACACACTCGCTTCCAATTCTACCAGGCCCTGATTAAATAGCGCTGCGAACTGGATAACCGGATGCCTAGATTTGGCTTAATCTGAAAGACTAGCTAATCAAAAATATGTTTATATTATTATCTAACGGTAGACAAGTCTAGATAATATAAGTAGTCTAAGATTTTAAGTAAACGATATTTTAAATTAATTTTTAAAGAGCAACAAAATTTGTATTACGTTTTAGCATGATGAGATATTAAACAAAACAAAAAATAAACTTTGGATCTCCAGGTTTTTCTCAAACAAAGCATAGTTCAGAACTTTGTGACTGTATCGTTTATACACGGTCATTGTTAACCCTACCTAGTTTGGCAACTTATTTTCTTCTTCTTACGAATTTGAGTGGGAGGCACTGGCTGAGTGGCTCCAAATGAAATGGAATGAAGGAATTGTGTGACACCTTCAATTGTGATCAAACCTTCAATGTCAAATTCTCAGTTTTTAAAAGCTTAATATCAACAGTTTCTCGATTTAATGATAAACTACCAGTAACAGATTAACTTTTTTGCTAAATGAGTATTAACTTGAGGTACAATTAAATATAAAAATCTATATATATAAAAATGAAATGGTGTATAATTGTAACGCTAAAACTCGAAAACGGCTGAACCAAATGAAATACTTCCTTTGGGGGATTTGTTTGTTATTACCACGCGCAGGTCATGTCTTAAAATCAGAACAAAATATTAAGGGGGCGTGGCACCTCCCATACAAACTGAATTTTTCAAGTTGAATATCTTCAAAAGTGTTTAAGGTAGGAACATGAAAATTGGTACAGAGCTACAGGATAACAGCACCACTCTCACCTACAAAACCGGAGGTTATCCAATAAGGGGGCGTGGTACCTCCCATACAAACTAAATTTTTTAAGCAGAATATCTGTGGAAGGGTTCAAGGTAGGGACCTGAAAATTGGTATAGACCTATATGGTATCAAAAGCCTTCTTACACATAAAAGAAGGGGTAATCGGAAAAGGGGGCGTGGCACCTCCCATACAAACTTAATTTTTCAAGGTGAATATCTTCAAAAGTGTTTAAGGTAGGAACATGAAAATTGGTATAGAGCTATAGGATAACAACACCATTCTCACCCATAAAACTTGGGGTTATCGAAAAAGGGGGCGTGGTACCTCCCATACAATCTATATATATAAAAATGAAATGGTGTTCAGTCGTTACGCTAAAGCTCGAAAACGGCTGAACCAAATCATATACTTCCTTTAGGGGGTTTGTTTGTTATTACCACGCGCAGGTCATGTTATAAAATCAGAACAAAATATTAGGGGGGCGTGGCACCTCCCATACAAACATTTTTCTTCAAGGTGAATATCTCTAAATGGGTTTAAGGTAGGGACCTGGAAATCGGTACAGACCTATAGGATAACAACACCATTCTCACTCATAAAACTGGGGGTTAACCAAAAAGGGGGCGTGGCACCTCCCATACGAATGAAATACTTCATAGTCGATATCTCTGGAAGTATTCATGTTAGACCACTGAAATTTGTTAAGGGATTATATGAGATCGACCCCTACCATCTCCAAAAAAGCTGGGGATAACGAAAACGGGGGCGTGGCACCTCCCATACAAATGAAATACTTCATAGTCGATATCTCTGGAAGTATTCATGTTAGACCACTGAAATTTGTTAAGGGATTATATGAGATCGACCCCTACCATCTCCAAAAAACTGGGGATAACGAAAAAGGGGGCGTGGCACATGTCAGACGAATGAAATACTTCATAGTCCATATCTCTGAAAGTACTTATGTTAGACCACTGAAACGTGGTTAGAGGTTAGATGAGGTCGATCCCTACCACCTCCAAAAAAACTAGGGTAACGAAAAAGGGGGCGTGGCACCTCCCATACGAATGATATACTTCATAGTCCATATCTCGGGAAGTGTTTAGGTTAGACCACTGAAATTTCTTGAGGAGTTAAATAAGATTAATCCCATCATCTCCAAAAAAACTGGAGATAAAGAAAAAGGGGGCGTGGCACCTCCCATACGAAGGAAACATTTCATAGCCCATATCTCTGCAAGTATTTATGTTAGACCACTGAAATTTGGTGAGGGTTTATATGTGATCGATCCCTAATACTTCCCAAAGAACTCGAGTTAACGATAAAGGGGGCGTGGCACCTCCCATACGAATAAAATACTTCATAGTCCATATCTCTAGAAGTATTTAGGTTAGACCACTGAAATTTTGTGAGGAGTTATATAAGATCAATCCCGGACACCTCCAGAAAAAACTGGGGATAAGGAAAAAGGGGCCGTGGTTTCTCCTATATGAAGGAAACATTTCATAGCCCATACCTCTGCAAGTATTTGTGTTAGACCACTGAAATTTGGTGAGGGTTTATATGTGATCGATCCCTAATACCTCCCAAAAAACTCGAGTTAACGATAAAGGGGGCGTGGCACCTCCCATACGAATAAAATACTTCATAGTCCATATCTGTAGAAGTATTTAGGTTAGACCACTGAAATTTTGGCGTGGTTTCTCCTATATGAAGGAGATAGGGATATGGTTTAAATAGATATAGGGATCGGGTTAGAGAAACAGACAGGGAAATAAATTTGTGGCAGGACAACGTCTGCCGGGTCAGCTAGTTATAATATAAATGTCCGGCAGTTTCTACCTTCACAGTTTACCCAACGTTTGAGAATATATTTTTCTCATCTCAGGCCCTGGAGTTTCTAACTGTGAGTTTTCAAATGTACACTTGATCAAGTAAAGTATTATTATCACGAATAAAACATAAATAAATTTTTTGGACATGGCACGTATTGCAGTATCACCGACGATATGTAATACTCCTATATTGATACTAAAAGCTAGTATAACCGTCCGAAAACATGTCAGTACAAATTACACAAAAAATTTTTTTTAAAATAGGTCAAAAAGTTAAAAAAAAAAACATGCAAACATTTTTCAGTGACGTCCCGAGTACCAAGAAAATATGGACCAGATGGTACTTAGGTACTTATGTGCTTAAATATTTAGCAATATAGTACCGTTCGCTATGTTTTCGGAATTTCTTTTCATTGAAAAGGTGCCTTAGTAGCAATATAGAAGTATTACATATATGTATGTTTTATTATCACCTGAAAATAAAGAATATTATATCATGAATGTGGGATCGAAAAAAAGCGCCTCTGGCGAAAATTTGCTATTTTTTATTCCAAATTTTCATTTTTTCACTTGAAAATAAAGAATATTATATCATTAATGGGTGTTAAATATTGAATATTGTTTATTGTTGTGAAACATTTGAATCTTGTCATTGTCAAAATGTTCGTTATATTTTGTGCTATAATTGTTGTAATCAGTTTTTTATGAACCAACTTTGCTTTCGCTAAACTATTTGTAATCGATAACTCTGTAATATGAAAGTACTGAAACACTGGTTTTTTGTCATCGCCTTGTTCGCAATCCCGTTGCCTGAAAGCTGGTAAAAAAATTTACAAAACGGCATTCAGGAAACGTTATTCACGCGAGCAAAGTGACACCAAAAAATACCAGGAAATAAACTTGCTTGCTTTGCATAATTTAACCGTAAAATAAGCCTGTTGATCCTGGTGTTAAGCCGCGTGAATCATCCTACTTTAAGTAAGCGACCGCCAGCTTACATGCTTTATTTCCTGTTCTTGAAGAAGCTTTATTCCTGTTTGATGACGTTTTTATCGTGCTACGCCTGATATTCGCCAAAATTCAGGCTCGATGTCAATTGTAAACCAACATATGTGCACGTGCTAAATGTTCTACGTGCGTAAAATCGTCAATTGTGGTTATGCTGAAGTCGCCGCTATATTCAACAAGTGACTGCGAAATATGATATTGAGGTCACCTCCACGCCGGAGTAAACGCATACAATCAAATAATTCAGCGCCTAGTCAATCGTCCTCCAGTTTAGCGAAGACAAGTGCCGCAACCGCTAAGGACACTGCCAGCACTGCATCATTGAGTGCATTGCCAGAAAGAACGTCAACAAAAGTCTATAAAAGTGGTGCACTAGTATCTATAATTCAGCCGCCTGAAGCAATGCCATTTGCTACACAAGAATCTGGTGCTCCATCATCCATTGGGCAGCCAACGAGCGCTCCGGCCGTCAGTACCATACAACTTAGTGGCGCTAGCATGTCACCATCGCCGCCAATGGAAGATTTCAGTGCGCCACCATTTATCGTCACGTCAATTGACACTGCAACAGCTAATGCCTCATTATCAAGCGCACCAGCAATTGTTGGCGCTCCATTATCCATACCAATGAATGGTGCCTCATCATCTAGCGCACCAGCGATTGTTAGCGCTCCAGCCATGTCATCATCTAGCGCGCCAGCGAGTGTTAGCACTTCAGCCACGTCAATGACAAGTGCATCATCATCTAGCGCGCCATCAATTGTCGGCAGTCCCTTCGCCATCTCATCATCTAGTGCACCGCCGTCTAGTACCCTGCCTTGCAGCATGCCAACAACATTTGCTTTACCATCACATACTCTACCAGCCAATGTTCAGCAACGCGTTATGCCAGCCAGCACAACCATACCCTCTCGTGCTCCATCAGCCAATGGTCTACTAGTAAACACGTTTGATCGGACTCACCAGGTAAGAGATTTTATTTCAAATCCTTTACATGCCAATTTCATTCCTACCAGCGCCGCCTCAGTCGAACACACCTCTGCTAACGTCGGCTTCGCCGGTGTACAATTAGCCAATGCCTATGCTACAAGAGCAAACATGCTCGACTCTGCCTCATCGTCACAAATGAATATGCTCTACCAAATGCAACAACAAATAACTAGGTTGGAGTTGCAGTTGAACAATGCGAACGCCAGAATATCCGAAAACGAACGCCAACGTTTAGCAGCAGAGCCGCCATATCCAACGTCGTCAATAGCATCGGTGACCCAACCAACGTATATTTATCCACACGTGAATGGCGTCATGCCAGTGGTGCCGCAAACCTCTGTCAACATGGATGGCGGTATTGCCAGGGCCTCTGCCAACAATATTGCCGGCTCTGTCAATGAGCAATTAGTCATACCGTGTAGTAGTCAAGCTGAAAACATCGAAAGGCAGCCAGCCACAAATAATTTCGTTGGTATGGGTAACAGTCAGTCAGCAACTTCTACTACTTATGGTTATAACGCCTTGCCAATCAATATGCAAGTAATTCCTCAAGTCAATTTCGAATATAGCTCTTCTGGCATGCAACAACGTAGCGCGTCGACGCGTTCTCTAGCAGCAACGTCGGGAATTAACCCATTATCGTCCAACAATGCAACATTGCCTAGAAAGTTGCTTGACCTACCACTATTTTCAGGGCTGCCAGAAGACTGGCCTGTATTTTATGCATCATATAATGAATCTACCTCTCTATATAACTACACTAATTTCGAAAATCACCAGAGGTTAAATAAATGTTTGAAAGGTGAGGCAAAAGATACAGTCAAGTCCCTATTAATCCACCCTAGTAATGTAGATGCGGTAATTGAACAGTTGCGTTTTAGGTACGGCCGTCCAGAACAGCTCGTACGTAGCCAGATTAAGATAGTACGCGACATTCCATGCATTTCTGAGTCTGCCATTCACAAGCTAGTACCATTTGCTACAACCACAAGAAACCTTACCGTGTTCCTTCAATGAATCGGTGTGGAAAAACATTTAGCCAACCCTACCTTACTGGAAGAACTGATAAATAAACTTCCCCTCGGCAAACGTCTAGATTGGGCTAGGTATTCAGCGGTGATCCGACCGTATCCCACAATTGTTCATTTTAGTGAATGGCTTTCCGAAATAGCAAACTTCGTGCAAATGATCCAGGGCGATGATAGTCGTGAACCCAAACGCCGTCCAGTTTTGCACGCTACGAAAGACCAAAGGGCATTTAAGAGAGAACAAGGTGCATTTAAGAAATATCAAGATTCCTTTAAGTGTAAGTTGTGTGATGGGGATCATCGGCATGTTGAATGTCGTCGTCTGCTCGATGCCGATGTATCAGGGCGTTGGAAGCTAGTCAAACGTCTCTAATTATGTTTTAGTTGCCTGTCGCCAGGTCATCGCACAAGTGATTGCCGCCGTCGTAAAATGTGTCCTGCCAATGGATGCCAGAAATATCACAACAAATTGTTACATGATACAGAAACCAAAGGCCAGGTGGAGAATGCCACCACCCCGAAACCATCGAGCTCTAGCAACGCTGTTCTTAATTGCTCTGCGCATGCTCCAAATAACCTGCTGTTCCGAGTGGTGCCCGTTACTCTCCATGGGGCAAATACGAGCGTGAACACATACGCTCTCCTGGACGAAGGGTCTTCAATTACAATGATGGACGCGTCACTAGTGGAAGAACTTGGTCTCAAACGCCAGCGACGCAAAGTGGAGATCCAATGGTTTGGTGGTAAGGCAGCGAATGAGGAGGTCGCGATCGCCAACGTTTTTGTAAGTGGGTTAGGTATGAAAAAGCGCCATATTCTTCGTAATGTACATGGTATAGCCAATTTGAGTTTACCAATGCAAAGCCTCAGTCAGAGGGATATCTGCAACGCCGTCAGGTATCAGGGTAGAATGCCAGTACGACCATATGAAAATGTAACCCCCAAAGTTTTGATAGGGCTAGACCACTGCCACTTGGGCTTGCCTACCGAACCCGTAACATAAAATATCGATGGGCCAATCGCCACTGTCACAGAGTTAGGTATCTGTATATTTGGACCATCGAAAAGTGTACCAGCCAGGAAGCCATCCTGCCTCCATGTTAGCACATCGGACCTTCAGATGCACGACATGATAAAGGAGTATTTTAGTACAGAGTCATTCGGGGTGAGAGCTGCGCCGTCAATCGAAAGTGCCATTGACATACGGGCCAAAGAGTTGTTAGAATGAACTACTACTACTCTATGGGCAAATGACCATGTAGAGCTGCCGGAGAGCTACTCCATGGCCTTAAGACGTCTTGTTGGTATTGAAAGGAAGATTGCGCGCAATAAAGAATTTGGTGAAGCATATAATGCGATTATTAAAAGTTACGTCGAAAAGGGATACGCACCCAAGCTTCAGCCATCCGAAGTAGCCATAAACAGCCCAAGAACATGGTATTTGCCACATTTCGCCGTCTTTAACCCTCATAAGCCAGGCAAACTTAGGTTCGTCTTCGATGCAGCCGCTACCTCACATGGAGTATCACTAAATTCACAATTAATGAAGGGTCCTCAAGAGTATCGATCATTAGTATCTGTGCTATTTCATTTCAGGGAAGGCGCAGTGGCCATTTGCGCTGACATTCAAGAGATGTTCCACCAAGTGGTAATCCGTCCAGAAGATAGATGTGCGCAAAGATTTTTGTGGCGCAATGGTGATGCGCAGAAGGCGCCTGATGTATATGAGATGACTGCCATGATATTTGGAGCTGCCTGCTCACCTTGTTCAGCCCATTACGTGAAGGTGAAGAATGCGATGGACCACACCAACCATGACCCGCGGGCAGTTCGAGCCATAACCGACTGTCTATTATGCCGAAAGAAGCTATGGAATCTGGAAAGGTTCTAGGAATGTTGTGGCAGCCATCTGATGACTACTTAACGTATCGCCTGGAATTTCATGGAGTCGATCCCTCAGTTATAAATGGAATACCCTGCAGCGAAACCGCAAACTAGTCAGAAAAATACTAGTATACAACTATAACTTTCTGGCAGAACTCATACTAGTCAGGAAATATCCATTCCATACTAGTATACAACTAGATTTTTCTGGATGAAACTATACCAGTTGAAAAATACAAAATTCATTCGTTTCATTTTCTCTTATAATTCATAGATGCTTTTTCGTGATCGGGTAAATACAAATAGCCGCTGCTTTCTTAATAATAAACATGAAAATAAGGTCGAGGGATAAAATAAAGGGTAAGCCAGGAAAATTCTGGTTGAAATCATACTAGTCCAGGTTTAATGCTTTTTGGACTAGTATGGGAGTAGTATATTTTATACTAGTCCTTTTTAGACTAGTATGTGGACTAGTTCATTTGATGGAAATTTTACTAGTCAAGGTTGAACTAGTATGGAACTGGTATTTTACAACTAGTATGAAACTGGTATTTCCTGACTAGTAGATAACTGGTATGTTCTGGTCGAAATCTGACAATTGACATCTCGTAGGACATCAACACGTAAAAAATACCAGTTGCTTATATGGAAAAAAGACAGAACACTGACTAGTTGGGCCCGGTGCACCAACTACTTGTAAAGTAGTTTTCAACTAGTTGCTTTCGCTGCAGGGTAGTTGTGCCTACGAAGAGAATGCTGTTGAGTATAGTCATGTCCATCTTCGATCCTTTGGGGTTTCTGTGCCACCTCACCATCACGGCCAAATTGATTATGCGAGAAATATGGAAGCGAGATCTGGGTTGGGATGAGCCTATACCTAGTGATATAGACGCCATGTGGGTTAATTTTCGTAAACAGCTATTAAAAGTTATGGACTGCAACGTTTCACGTCACTATTTTAGACTGGGCGATCCGAAATCATTGCAACTACACATATTTGTTGATGCCAGCGAGGACGCATTTGGAGCTGTAGCGTTCTGGAGGTCCAAAAACTCAGATGATACAGTGGAAGTTAGCCTTGTGTTCGCCAAAACAAGAAGTGCTCCACTCAGGACCCCTAGCATTCCTCGATTGGAGTTGCAAGCTGCCGTTTTAGGGTCGCGAATGCTTATCACGATAACCCAGAACCATACATTTCCTATTGCCAAATGCATCCTATGGAGTGACTCGAAAACCGTCCTTAAATGGATATCTAGCGAACATTGTCGGTACAAGCCTTTCGTAGCCCATAGAATTGCAGAGATTCTCAACGTAACCAGGCCATCTGACGGAGATGGGTTCCAACGAAATATAATGTAGCGGATGAAGCTACTCGAGTGAAAAAAGATGTGAACCTAGACCCATCCTCACGTTGGTTTATAGGGCCTTCATTCCTATACCAAGCGGAGGAAAAATGGCCAGTCGACAATGCATCTACAGATAATATCGAGGAGATTGAAGAGCTTCGTCCGAAATATGCCTTGTTAAGCGTAAAAAAGAGCCTTTTTCATTGGGAGAGATTTTCGTCGTTTTTAAAATTAAAAAGAGCCGCCGCTTGGATCCTACGCTTCGTCGACAATTGCAGATCAAGCCAGGGAAACCGGAACCGCCGAACGTCTATTGTGCCGCCACGCACAGCGAGATGAATTTCTCTCCGAGCTAAGCTGTTTAAAAAGTGGTCTCAACGTGCCCATGGGAAGTTCGCTGTACAAACTGACACCTTGCATAGATTCGGAGGGACTTCTTCGCGTCAACGGGCGCTTGGACGCTGTCAGCTGGCTTTCATATAAGGCAAAACGCCCTATAATCATGCCACCTAGCCACGTCGTTACGAGGCTTATGGTTGCACACGAGCATAAGAAAATGATCCATCAAAACACGGAGGCAGTTATTTGCATGATTCGGCAGAAGTATTGGGTGCCTAATTTAAGAAGGGTCATTGGAAGAGTCATCGCCAGATGCAACACTTGCAAGATAAAAAGAGCAAAGCCGGTTGCACCAATGATGGGTTTGCTGCCAGAAGATCGCGTCACGCCATACCTGCGTCCCTTCACATACACAGGGCTAGATTATTTCGGGCCGGTGAGTGTATCGGTCGGCCGAAGAACGGAGAAGCGATGGGTGGCATTGTTCACGAGCCTGACAGTACGCGCTATCCATTTGGAAGTCGCTTATGATCTCTCAACCGACGCATGCATATTGGCTATGAGGAATTTTATGAACCGGAGAGGAGTACCTAGCAGAATAAGGTCGGATAATGGCAAGAATTTCATTGGAGCGGCTGGTGAAGTTAGACGTTTCTCGGATGTGTTCGACTGCGACACGCTGCAGGGTGAGTTGGCGTCGAAAGGCATTGAATGGGTCTTTAATTGCCCGGAGAATCCCTCTGAGGGCGGCGTGTGGGAGCGCATGGTACAATGCGTAAAGAAAGAGTTGCGCCACACAATGAAAGAGGTGAGTCCTAAAGAGCACACATTTCATAGTCTGCTGGTGGAGGCTGAAAACGTGGTAAATTCACGACCGCTAACGCATTTGCCGGTGGCACCAGATCAAGAAGAGCCTTTAACGCCAAATCATTTTTTATTGGGAAGCGCAAACACAGCACAAACGCGAAGTGCTACTGAACCAGATCTGAGGCTTTGTTCCCTGCGAAAGCAATGGCGAGTGGCTAGGCAATTGCGCGATCGCTTCTGGAAGAAGTGGGTGGAAGAGTACTTGCCAACGCTAGTTCGGCGCGTGAAATGGTGCGCGCCTACCGAGCCATTGCGAGAAGGAGATCTCGTGTTTATATGCGATGCAAAATTACCACGAAAGGAGTGGCGGCGAGGCCGCGTGGAAAGAGTGTATCCTGGAAAGGACGGTCAAGTTCGTCGAGCTGATGTATCAACTTCATCGGGAATGGTTCAGCGATCTGCATTCAAACTAGCCAAACTTGATTTGGATTGTGGTGAATCGGCTTCGATCCACAGGAGTGGGGGTGTTAAATATTGAATATTGTTTATTGTTGTGAAACATTTGAATCTTGTCATTGTCAAAATGTTCGTTATATTTTGTGCTATAATTGTTGTAATCAGTTTTTTATGAACCAACTTTGCGATCGCTAAACTATTTGTAATCGATAACTCTGTAATATGAAAGTACTGAAACACTGGTTTTTTGTCATCGCCTTGTTCGCGATCCTGTTGCCTGAAAGGTGGTAAAAAAATGTACAAAACGGCATTCAGGAAACGTTATTCACGCGAGCAAAGTGACACCAAAAAATACCAGGAAATAAACTTGCTTGCTTTGCATAATTTAACCGTAAAATAAGCCTGTTGATCCTGAGGTTAAGCCGCGTGAATCATCCTACTTTAAGTAAGCGACCGCCAGCTTACAATGGGGGATCTAAAAAGGTTATAGTAAATGTTATAATAAAAAATTGATCCCACATTCATGATATAATATTCTTTAGTTTCAGGTGATAATAAAAAGTGAAAATTTTTACTAAATCCCAAATACATTACATAATATATATTGTTTGGTTTTTTGGTTCTATTAAAAAATGAAAATTTGGAGGGGATTTCGCAGGATTTTCACCTCGTCGCATCTCAAACCCGAATGTCTCATTCCAATGCGAATTAATTTCAAAACATCAAGCGAACTAATGGCATTGGCAATGCGAATTAATGTCACTGACATTAGTTCCACTGACTTTAGTTCACGCCACCAAACTTGCATATTTCGCTGGGAAATGATTAAGCATAAAATTAAATACCCTTGTACGCTTGTTGTCAGCTTCGAATAGCTACAAAGATGTAAATTATCTAAACATGTGTAGGTAGTTTAAAAGCAACTAAACTAACAAGCTTAATATTTCCACTACATTTGCACTTCTTAGCAAAAAAAATTAGGCTGGAGATTTTATTGTGTGTATGTATTTTTAACAATAACAAAAATTTTAGCAATCAACTGACTGAATGCGTATTATTTATGTACGTAGATAAGTACAGACGCTACTCCAACAGCGTTTTGACATTTTCACCGTTGCTTATTTAACTACTTAATACTCATCTCATAATAAAGATATAATATTTGAGTTTGCTATTATTTGCACAAGCCAGAATCTCACATACAAAATGCTCACTCATTCATTTGGAATTTGAGGAGACAACTTGGCTTTATCATTTTTAGCCACAATTCGCGCGACTTAACGTTTTACGAGTATTTTCTGTGTCCATAGTACAGGTGGCGCTAACAAATAATATAGCATTGTAGATATATACGACTCAGTCAAGCACATTTAGGTTAGAATTTAAACATACTTCACAGAGATTACTGATGAGGGGTAATGAAACTTTCTTATTGTGGCACGCGACAGATATTTTTATACCTTTCATGAACATGAAATGGTATTATAACTTTGGTCCGATGTTTGTAAATATGAGAAGAAGAAGAGATAGACCCATCAATAAGTATACCGAAATGATCAGGATGACGAGATGAGTTGATTTAGCCATGTCCGTCTGTCCGTCTGTCTGTTTGAACGCAAACTAGTCCCTCAATTTTTGAGATATCTGGCTGAAATTTTGTATGTGGCCACCATTTTGTAATATAGGAATCATTTGTCGGAACTGACAAGATCGGACCAGTATAACATATAGCCCCCATACAACCGATTGTTCAGATATAAGGTTTTTTGGCCAAAACTTCCGCAATTAAAAAGTTAGAAACGTAAAATTTCGCAACTCGAGTACTTTCTATTTATGTAGTGTATATAGTGAAAATCAACCAGATCGGGCAAATGTAACATATAGCCCCCATACAACCGATTGTTCAGATATAAGGTTTTTTGGCCAAAACTTCTGCAATTAAAAAGTTAGGAACGTAAAATTTTGCAGCTCGAGTACTTTCTATTTATGTAGTGTATATAGTGAAAATCAACCAGATCGGGCAAATGTAACATATAGCCCCCATACAACCGATTGTTCAGATATAAGGTTTTTTGGCCAAAACTTCTGCAATTTAAAAGTTAGGAACGTAAAATTTTGCAACTCGAGTACTTTCTATTTATGTAGTGTATATAGTGAAAATCAACAAGATCGGGCAAATGTAACATATAGCCCCCATACAACCGATTGTTCAGATATAAGGTTTTTTGGCCAAAACTTCCGCAATTAAAAAGTTAGAAACGTAAAATTTTGCAACTCGAGTACTTTCTATTTATGTAGTGTATATAGTGAAAATCAACAAGATCGGGCAAATGTAACATATAGCCCCCATACAACCGATTGTTCAGATATAAGGTTTTTTGGCCAAAACTTCTGCAATTAAAAAGTTAGGAACGTAAAATTTTGCAACTCGAGTACCTTCTATTTATGTAGTGTATATAGTGAAAATCAACAAGATCGGGCAAATGTAACATATAGCCCCCATACAACCGATTGTTCAGATATAAGGTTTTTTGGCCAAAACTTCTGCAATTAAAAAGTTAGGAACGTAAAATTTTGCAACTCGTGTACTTTCTATTTATGTAGTGTATATAGTGAAAATCAACCAGATCGGGCAAATGTAACATATAGCCCCCATACAACCGATTGTTCAGATATAAGGTTTTTTGGCCAAAACTTCTGCAATTAAAAAGTTAGGAACGTAAAATTTTGCAACTCGAGTACTTTCTATTTATGTAGTGTATATAGGGAAGTCAACCAGATCGGGCAAATGTAACATATAGCCCCCATACAACCGATTGTTCAGATATAAGGTTTTTTGGCCAAAACTTCTGCAATTAAAAAGTTAGGAACGTAAAATTTTGCAGCTCGAGTACTTTCTATTTATGTAGTGTATATAATGAAAATCAACAAGATCGGGCAAATGTAACATATAGCCCCCATACAACCGATTGTTCAGATATAAGGTTTTTTGGCCAAAACTTCTGCAATTAAAAAGTTAGGAACGTAAAATTTTGCAACTCGAGTACTTTCTATTTATGTAGTGTATATAGGGAAAATCAACAAGATCGGACAAATGTAACATATAGCCCCCATACAACCGATTGTTCAGATATAAGGATTTTTGGCCAAAACTTCTGCAATTAAAAAGTTAGGAACATAAAATTTTGCAACTTGAGTACTTTCAATTTATGTAGTGTGTAGAGGAAAATCAAGAAGATCGGGTAAATATAACATATATTTAGCCCCATACAACCGGTTGTTCCGATATAAGGTTTTTTGGCCAATACTTCCGCATTTAAAAAGTTAGGAACGTAAAATATTTCACCTTTAGTACTTTCTACATATGTAATGTGTATAGTGTAAGTCAGTACAATTGAACACGTATAATATATAGCCTCCATACAATCGATTGTTCCGATAAAGCGGATCCTATTATTTTGTAAGTTTTTTTTAAATTATAACAAAGATGTGTAATGTGTATAGTAAATATAGTTAAATTGAAACAGGCTGTACTGGGGATCGAACAGTGAAAATCGTGACGCTTATTCATGAAAGGTATATAGCCTTCGGCACAGCCGAAGACAACTTTCCTTACTTGTTTTAAATTCACTTCACAGCTTCTATTCACATACATAGTTGAAAAGACATTTTCAAATGGAAATATCTCAAAGCTTTACTATTGTTAATTTAGAACAGTGTGATACTTTAATTCTAGTTACGCGTCGAAGTAAAAAGTTGTATGAAAGATTTTGTTTGCCTCGTTGCTAGGCTGATTGAAATCGCTTTTTAACCTGGCATACGTGTCGTAAACGTAACTGTTTCTATTATGGCAATTACAACCACCTCAAGCCATGCTTTGCGAATAAATGTTTTTGAAAAACAACTAAAGAAGTACTTTAATTGCAAAGAGGACTGCTCGCTTTCTTAAAACAAATTACAGATAAATTTTCATTCAAAGACACACAGTATAATTAAACTGAGTAGTATAATTTTTCGCTTTATTTTTGATAATCTTTCACCTAGTCGACAATATAATAATCAGGTTTAGAACCTTATAAAAGCAATGGAAAAAACCAGCAAAGTAAGGTACTAACATAACAACGCTACCACTTGACGTGCCGATTGTATATTTGATGTAGTGTACGTCCACAAAGTTGATTAAGCTCTTTCTAGAAATGCGCAATAAAGTTGTCAGGTTCATTTTCTTTTAAATTTGCTATATAGCCATCGGTACTCATACTTAATTAAATCATTTTTTATTTCGGGAGACATTGTAAAAGTCTTTGCTTTCAAATTAGGTAGAGTAATGTACGTAGATATACCGTTCAGGCATCTACTAGCTATCTCTCAAGTTCGTTGTGGAGATTATCAACACAAAGACGAGATGAGAAGTATTGCACATTGTCTTCTGATAAAGTTCCTTTAGGTAGATACAAACGTATTAAACGATATACACATATGGCGGTATATAGAATAAATTTGCTTATGTAGATGCGAAATTTTTTTCGAGACCACCCACCCAGGTGCTCTAATCATGTTTACGGTTTTTTTATTATTAGATATTTTAGTAGAAATGAATTATTTTTAAGTAGGTAAATCTTTTTGCTTCTGACCAAACCTCTAAGAAAATATAGGCAATTGGCTTAAGTTAAGTACCTATACGTAAAGACTAATGAAGCCCTATGTATATCACCTAATCCCATTATATTTATTAATGGAGCCCTATGTAGGTATGTATTTGTTTTTCCTTTCATCCAGGGATACCACCTAATCCCATCATATTTATTTTTTGCATATACGCTTTTATTTCGAAACATTTCTCCTAAATTTTAGGGCAATTCTAAATAATTTTTCACTGCGAACCGTTATGTCTTTTCATATCATCAATCGCTTGCCAGAAGCATGAATGTGCCAAGTTAAAAATGGGGCAGTGAAATAACGCCCGCGGGCGCTATTTCTTTTTGATAACGGGCTTTATTTCCTTTTGTAGCGGGCGTTATTTCCCTTTTGAAAAAGAAATAACGCCCGTGTTGACAAAAGGAGATAATGCCGTGCGGAAATTTAAAGTTCTCGAATAATAAAAGAGTGTATTGGGTAGGGCTGCCAGACGTCCCGGTTTTCCGGGACATGTCCCGGTTTTAGGCCATTTGTCCCGGTCCAACCCTAAAATGTCCCGGTTTTTAAATCTAATCGATTGTAAGGAGCCATGAAATCTACCAACTATTTGGTTTGCTTATAATGCGCCGCTCCAACTAGTCTGAATAAAAGTACCAACTACCGACTTCAATTGTAAAACTCTAGCATCGCTCGATAGTTGCACATTGTATAGTATACATATATCGATTATCGATGTAAAGTGTTCTTCCTAATTAGCTACAGCTGTTTTTGTTTTGCGCTAAGTATTTGGTTCTTCGAGTTGAGTGTTTCTGATTTCATTGTAAGTTTTCTCACAAAATTTATAAAATAGATATGTTTATAATACATTAAACCACTTGGAATGTTCTTTTATGAAACGTGGGAGAAGTGAACATGAATCGTTGTGCACAGTTTGCGATTGTTTTATTGCCATTGGTAACGGTGGTCGCTCAGATATTCTTGATCATATCGGCAGTTCCAAGCACAAATCAAGGTTATGCGAGGCGTCTACTTCAAAAGAAATTTCTTCTTTTTTTTGTAAAACCAAATACAGCAAAGAGGCATCTGATCTCCGCCGCTGAGCTAACAAATGCCTTTAATATTATTAATCACTATCAGTACTTCAGCTCAATAGATGTCACTACAAAACTAAATGCGCTCATGTATCCTGATTCGGAAATAGCTGCAAAGTAATCAGTTTGCAGGACCAAAGCAACAGCTTTAATCAAAAATGTTTTGGCTCCGCATTCAGTAGCAAACTTTGTCGATATTTTAATAAAAAATGTACCTTTTTATGGAATTTCAACGGACACCAGCAACCACAAAGCCGAAAAAATGTTTCCATTGCTTGTTCACTTTTTCTTGAATTTCCAAAGTGTCCCGGTTTTGCCCCAGGGGGACCTGGCAGCCCTAGTATTGGGGTGTGGTTGCTGTGTGACCTTGCCCAATCCCGACTCTTGCGTCCTCGTTCGTACACTCTGGGCAACGTGAGCTATCTAGGCTCGCGGCAGAAAGAGAGGGAGCCCCGGTGGGGCCACTCTGACATACTTGGTTTAAGGGCTCACCGAGGTCTTTTGCGCAGCGTCTGTTCACCATGAGGTGCGGTTGCAAGCGGGCGTCTGTCTTGAAGCAAGCGGCTCGCTATATAAATGTGTAAATATTCTAAAAAAAAAAACCAGAAACGGGTTGTGCGCTGGGTTTGGGACCCGCCACGTAAAAAACCTAATTCCAATGAAAATAAAAAGTACAAAGCCTCGGATGAGAACCCCCTTTAATGTTGACGACCCGGCAAAACGAATTATGGACTACGAGAAGGATATTAGGGCATGTACGTGGAATGTCCGGACCCTTTCTAGGGAGCGTACCGCTGCCCGACTGGTTGATGTCCTCGCGAACGCAAAGGCTGACATCACCGCCCTGCAGGAAATGCGATGGACGGGGCAAGGAAAGACGACCATCGGTCCTTGTGGCGTATACTACAGTGGCCAGACACGCGGCAAAGCGCGTGGTGTAGGATTTGTGGTGGGAAAGAGACTTCGGCTCCAAGTACTAGCGTTCACTCCTGTGGACGAGCGTCTCGCTGCGATCCGCATCAAGGCGAGGTTTTTCAACATAACATTTATCTGCGCCTATGCGCCGACTGAGGAGACGGACGACGTAGAGAAGGACTCCTTCTACGATAAACTTGAACAAGCCTATGATCGCTGCCCCCTGCATGATATCAAAATCGTGCTCGGCGACTTTAATGCCAAGGTGGGCAAGGAAGGAGTCTTTGGTCCTGCAGTTGGAAAATTCAGTCTCCACGATATAACACCCCCAACGGCACTAGGTTGATTGACTTCGCCGCTTCCCGCAATATGGTCATCAGTAGTACCAGGTTCCAGCATAAGCGAACACACCAAGCCACCTGGCTGTCCCCTGATCAAACAACAAGAAACCAGATTGATCATGTCATGATCGACGGCACCGTTCTAGACGTGCGTACCCTACGCGGTCCCAATATCGACTCGGACCATTATCTTGTTGCAACCAAGATACGCACACGCCTCTGTGCAGCGAAGAAAGTACGCACAGTAACGGAAGGAAAGTATGACGTCGAGAAGTTGCGCGTGACACAGACAGCTGATAATTTCTCCACTCGATTTCTCGACTCTCACACTTGCTATCGGAGAGCAATCCTCGACCTAACGATGTAACCGAGCAATGGAAGCATATCTCTCACTCATTACGTACCGCCGATGAAGCCACTATAGGGTTTCAGCGAGCCCGCAAGAACAACTGGTACGATGAGGAATGCACCACAGCCTCGGACAAAAAGGACGCTGCCTACAAGGAGACGTTGCGAACGGGCGCAACCCGCAGTGCATGGCAACAATATCGTGAGGCAAAGAAGGAAGAGAGACGCCTTTTCAGAAAAAAAGAAAAGTGAGGCCGAAAGGCGTGAGTGTGAGGAGCTTGAGATGCTGGCTGACAGGAATGATGCCCGAAAATTCTATGAAAAGATCCGGCTGATGACGGAAGGTTTTAAGACCGGGGAAAGCTCCTGTAAGGACAATAATGGCGACCTGGTAACCGACGTACAAAGTGTACTTAAATTATGGAGGGAGACGTCGAACCCGATATCCCGATCCCTGACAATGGAAAAGTCGTCCCACCACCTGACTATGATGAAGTGAGGATAGCTATATCCCAGCTCAAAAACAACAAAGCGCCTGGAAAAGACGGACTACCCGCCGAGCTGTTCAAAGACGGAGGCGAAGAGCTGGTAAAAAGCATGCATCAGCTCTTATGCAGAGTATGGTCAGACGAATGCATGCCTCCGGATTGGAATTTAAATGTGCTTTGCCCAATCCACAAGAAAGGCGATCCCGCTAACCGCACCAACTACCGCGGAATCAGTCTTTTTAATATCACATATAAGGTTCTTTCTAGCGTGTTGTGTGAAAGGCTGAAGCCCATCGTAGACAAACTGATTGGACCTTATCAGCGTGGCTTTAGACCTGGTAAGTCTACCATCGACCAGATTTTCACGATACGCCAAATCCTGGAGAAGACCCATGATAAAAGAATCGACACACACCATCTCTTTGTCGATTTCAAAGCCGCTTTTGACAGCGCAAAAAGGAGTTGCCTGTATGCCGCCATGTCTGAATTTGACTTCCCTGCAAAGCTTATACGGCTTTGTCAAATGACGTTGAGCAATACCAACAGCTCCGTCAGAATCGGGAAGGACCTCTCTGAGCCATTTGAAACCAAACGAGGCTTCAGACAGGGCGACTCCCTTTCATGTGATTTCTTCAATCTGATGCTGGAGAAGATAATTCGAGCAGCAGAGGTAAACCGCAATGGTACAATCTTTTACAAGAGCGTGCAATTGCTGGCGTATGCCGATGATATTGATATCATTGGCCTTAACAACCGCGCCGTAAGCGCTGCCTTCTCTGGACTGGATAAGGAAGCGAAAAAAGTGGGTCTTGCCGTGAACGAGGACAAGACAAAGTATTTGCTGTCATCAAAGAAAGAATCGGCGCACCTGCGCCTTGGCAGCCATGTCACTGTTGATAGTTACAAATTTGAAACTGTGAGGGACTTCGTCTATTTGGGAACCAGTATCAACACCGAAAATGATATCAGTCTAGAAATCCAGCGGAGAATCACTCTTGCCAACAAGTGCTACTTTGGACTGAGTAGGCAATTGAGAAGTAAAGTCCTCTCTCGAAGAACAAAGATCACGCTCTATAAGTCTCTCATCATACCTGTCCTGATGTATGGCTCAGCTTCATGGACAATGTCAAGAGAAGATGAGATGGCCCTTGGAGTATTTGAGAGAAAAGTTCTCCGGAAGATTTATGGTCCTTCCCGTGATGCCAACGGCGAGTATCGAAGGAAATTTAACGATGAGCGGTACGAGCTCTACGCAGATCTGACCATAGTCCAGCGAATTAAAGCCCAAAGACTCCGCTGGCTGGGCCATGTTATGCGAATGGACAAAGAAGCTCCAGCACAGAAGGTTTTCCTATCGTCGCCTGAATTCGGCAGCAGAGGAAGGGGGAGGCCTCGGTGGAAACAACAGGTGGAGGATGACTTGAACTCCCTTGGGGTTTCCAATTGGCGTCAGTTATCGCTAAAAAGGAATGACTGGCGTGCTTTGATATGCAACGGCCAAAATCGCTTAGGCGGTTAAGCGCCAATAAATGATGATGAATAATAAAATAATAAAAATTATTAAATCCAAGGTCTGAAACCGATTAAAATAACGTTCCGGTTTCGGTTTCGGTTTTTGCAACGTGTTTCGGTTTCGGTTCCGGTTTCGTTCTTCAAAATTTATTTCGGTTTCGGTTACGGTTTCGTTCCGGTTTCGGTTCCAAATAAAAACAGGAAAACAAAAATTTTACTACTAAAATACTCATGTACCTATGTAGCTACGAAATAGGTCTGAATTTTCATAACTTTTTTCCTGCGGCCATGATGGGATTTCTCCAATATAATAATACATTTATTAACGCTATGCATGGATGAAATTTCTGCAAAACAAATTCCTAAAGTTAACTCTACTTTTTTATTAAAATGGAAGCCAAATGAAATGTATAAATCGTTAAAAACATTAAAATTAGTGGCGCTTTCCGAGACAAGCCTGAACATTTCTTTTTCGGATCTCGTCAATTTGTTTCGATCGCTTCATTCAACTATAGTCAAACTTCCTCTTTCAGAATTTTAATACTGATGTCAAAACGTGGCTCGACAATCTTCCATGAAAACTTTCAGGGTACCTGCTTGTAAAAGGAAGTACCTATGTGCCCACTCACAGAAGTAAGGTATTGAAAAAATTCAAAATCGTTTGGAACCGGTTCCGGCATTTGAAACGGTTTCGGTTTCGGTCTTTTCCAGATCAAAATAACGGTTACGGTTTCGGTTTCGGTTTTGAAAAATGAATCGGTTTTAATCGGTTACGGTTACGGTTTCGGTTTCGGTTTCAGTCCTTGATTAAATCTTTGCATTCCATTATAAAAAATAAAAATTTGAAATTAAAAATCGCGCGATCTTTAATTCCAAATTTTCGCCTGCGTCGCTTTTTTTAATAGACCCAGTATTTTTAACTCAGTTTTGAGTAAATGATAAATTAATAAGGCTAAATATTTTAAATTTTTATTAAAATAAAAAATGAAAATTTGGAATTAAAAATCGCGCGATTTTTTTCCAAATTTTCGCCTGCGGCACTTTTTTGAATAAACCCAGTATTTTAAACTCAGCCGTGAGTAAATGTTAGATTAATGAGGCTAAATATTTTAAATTTTTATTAAAATAAAAAATGAAAATTTAGAATTAAAAAACGCGCGATTTTTAATTCCAAATTTTCGCCTGCGCCACTTTTTTTAAATGACCCAGTATTTTTAACTCAGTTTTGAGTAAATGTTAGATTAATAAGGCTAAATATTTTAAATTTTTATTAAAGTAAAAATCGCGCGATTTTTTATTCCAAATTTTCGCCTGCGGCACTTTTTTGAATAAACCCAGTATTTTAAACTCAGCCGTGAGTAAATGTTAGATTAATAAGGCTAAATATTTTAAATTTTTATTAAAATAAAAAATGAAAATTTGGAACTAAAAATCGCGCGATTTTTTATTCCAAATTTTCGCCTGCGGCACAGACCCAGTATTTTTATCTCAGGCCCAGTAGAAACCATTACAGTGGCGGAGCATATGAAAATGTGGAACGATTCATTCGGGGCGAATGACTCATCAGGAAGGCCGAATGTAGGAATAGTACCAACTCAAGTATCAAAATACTAAAACAAATTAATCTAATTTTGAAGAAATGGAAAAGGTAACTCAGAAAAAAGAGGATAAATAGAATAGAAAAATCAAGATCGGGGAGTTCTAGAAAAAATATAGAAATAGTTACGTCGGAACACGCAAACATAAACTCAAAACTTAAATTTGAATTATAATATATTTAAACTATTTTAAAAAAAATACTTTCATCTTTAATTTAATATTCTGGACTAAATATTTAAATCTAAAAACACGAGTTTAAACTAAACGTTACTACATACATAGTAAATTTTTAAGTCTGAATATCTCTACAAGTTTGTATCGCAGCTACCTGGGAATTGGCATGGAGATATACGATATCAATGCCATTCTCACAAGAAATGTTCGAGTTATAGGAAAAGGGGAAGTGGAACCACACAAAATCATTTTTACGAAAAAAGAAAATATACATATCGTTACCTTAATTCACAAAGGCCCTAATTGACACATTTTTCGAAAATCGGGTTTTCACATATTTAAGTATGACATATTAAAATAGACACTCACTACAAATTTTAAGGAGTTACTAGCAGTAATAACGGAGATATTCCAAATTTACAAAGCTATATTTCGCTACCTCAGAATACGATTATGGTATGTAGCTAAACTTAATTTTTCAGTAGGCTTTTTAACTTTTAAAATACACTATCGAAAAACTACATTTGTATGACATCCGACAAAACGCATGCTGAGAATCTGAGAAGTTATAGACTTCCTGAACAAACTGAAAACGCCATTCGAAAGGGATTACGAAACTTACTTTTAATTTGAAATAATCCCAAAATGGCCAAAACTCATATACACAATCGTATTCTGAGTTAGCGATTTCTAGGCGTTCAATGTAAAGAAATTTTTGTTTTTTGCCTCTCCTGTAAAATTTTTTTTATGTCAGTTAGAGCCTTTGTGAATTAAGCTGACGATATATAGGTATAATCGTTAACTTTGGAAATGAATTCAACAAAAATCTATTTTGTGCAGAACGAAGTGTGTGGAGTCAGCTAGTTTTTATATACATGATGCGAAATGAAATCATCCCTGGGTAATATACTCCACTACGTCAAAAATGCAACCTTGAATGTATACCTCTACAACACTAATTTTTATAGATACACAATTTGATCAAACTGAAATTTAACATAGCATTGTAAAAACCATCTGAATTAAATACAGTCCATTTTATTATTAAAGAAATAACTAAGCTAATTATTATTCTACATTTTGGTCAATTCGAGCCGAATTTTTTCTGGACATCACATCATTGTGCGCAAGGAGTTTTAATAAGCGAATTTTTGTAGCGTTTCTTTAAACGTGTACGTGCAGCGCCATTTTGGTCATCGTTTTTACTTTTGCACTTTGGCGAGTATCAAATAGATTTCAATGTCTTTAACCGCATTGAAAAGTCAACGAAGCAGATACAGGGCTTCAATAACGAGCGCCTTTAATTTCTCCAATGAAATTAATGACACAACGCCTTCGGCCGAATTGGAAGTTAGAATTTCCAATTTGAATGAAGCATGGAAACAATTGCAAATCATCGAAAATCAAATAAACGAGTTGGAAGATAATACCGACGATGAAAGTGCTTTGTCGTCGTTCATGCAGTACGAAGAAAAATACATTCAGACACTTTCTCGCATAACCACATGTTTGCGAGAAAAACAAGAAGCAGCGAGTAGGCAACAAACTCCACAGTCAGCAGTTAACGAGTTGCAATTAGGGCTGCAAAATTTGGTATTTCAGCATAATGACGTTGTATTACCGAAATTGACAGTACCGACTTTTTCGGGCGAATACAGTGCGTGGAAAACATTTAGCGATATTTTCAAAGGAGCTGTAGACTCAAAGGCAAATTTATCGAATACACAGAAATTTTACTACTTATCTTCATTTTTAGCTGGCGAAGCTGCAGATTTGATAAAAAACATACCAGTTACGAACGAAACTTATGCAGAGGCATGGAGTAAACTCGAACAACGTTATGATAGGCCACATTTGGTAGCAAGAGCATTCATTAAATGTTTCATGAATGTTTGCGTGGATTGTCAGCAATTAACATCAAAGAACGCGACCCTTGGTTAATATTTATTCTGCTTAACAAATTGGATGCAGAAACACGTCACCACTGGTTTGAACACATTGGATCGCGAACCAGTATTACTATTGAAGAATTTTTGAAATATCTTGATGCTCGTTTCATTCACTTGGAATCAAATGAGTTACATACAGCAAGTGCAACGGCACGCAACACATCAGTACGTGCGCATGTTACAGCAGCAACAAATGGTTCATCATGCGTTTTTTGTAATGGACAACATAACATTTCAAAGTGCACAGAATTCAGCATCTATATCAGATCGTCGCAAGCAAGTAAGATCCAAATCAATCTGCTTCAACTGCCTAAAAACAGGTCATCGAGTTAAGGATTGTAAATCGAACTTCACTTGTCGCAAGTGCCATGCGAAACATCACACACTTCTCCATGAGTCTACTGATAAGCAGGAATCCGGATCTGATTTAGGTAAAAGTACATCTCAAACACATTCTAATGAAATGTCGTTGAAGAGCTCAATGGATGATGCACTCACAAGTCATCATGTAATGCAGGGCCAACAAGGCAGGCATGTGGTACTTCCTACAGCAATGGTAGAGGTAAGGGACGTGTTGGGACAAGTTCACACATTACGAGCGTTGATTGACACTGGCTCGCAGGTATCATTTATATCGGAGGCCTGTGTTCAGCGTCTTGGAGTATCACGTTCAAAAGCACGGCTACATATTAAAGGTATTTCATCATCAGAAGCGGGTATGACGAAGGGTTGTGTGAAGTTGGTCATCGACTCTCAACTTGACGATTCCAATGTATCCGTGTGTGCTTACATACTCCAGCGAATCACAGCGGATATTCCAAAATATACTATAACCAGCATTCCGTGGAAGAAAATCGCATCGTTAAAACTAGCGGATTCTAAGTTTAATCAAAGTTCACCAATTGATTTGTTACTCGGGGCAGAGGTTGCTTGGAATATCATAACCGATGGCAAAATTCAAATCGACAGGCCAAATCTTTTTGCAATCAACTCAATTTTTGGATGGATTATTTCGGGTCAGGTCGACGTTGCCTCCGGCGAAGAGGCAATTGCATCCTATACTGCCACAATTGACGTGGACGATCTACTTAAGAGATTTTGGCAATTGGATGAATGCAAACCAATTGGTAAACATTCAGAACATGACGATCCTGCTGAAATTCATTTTAGAAAAACTACCACACGTTCTACCGATGGTAAATACGTTGTTGAGTTACCGTTTAAAAAGAAAGATTTAACGTTTAGAGATACGTTACAAGGAGGTGTTCAGCGGCTAATGAGCATGGAACGGCGTTTTCACAACAACGCGCAATTGCAAGAAGAATATAAAAAATTTATGCGAGAATATTTGTTACTGGGTCATATGCAACAGATGTCCTCAGAAGACATAGACAAGTCGCCTCACTACTACCTGCCGCACCATGCAGTTGTTAAGCCCGACAGTTCAACAACAAGGCTGCGTGTCGTATTCGACGGCTCGCATAAAGATGCTGATGGTAAATCCCTCAACGAACAGCTGTTAATTGGTCCACCCATTCAGCGAGACTTGTTTGGAGTTTCGCTTCGCTTTCGTCAATTCAAGTACGTGTTTATAGCCGACATAACAAAAATGTTCCGTCAAATTTGGGTATCGCCTATTCACCAAGATTTTCAACGGATTGTTTGGAGGGATTCTCCAAATGAGTCAATCAAGCACTATCGACTATGTACCGTCACATACGGAACAGCATCAGCGCCCTTTCTGTCTGTTCGTGTATTACAACAATTGGCGCATGACAACATAGACAAATTTCCACAGGCAGCTGGTATTATTGAAAACAACATTTATGTGGATGATGTCATGGCTGGCGGTGACACTATCAATGACGTAATGAGTGCTTAAACGGAATTGGTAACTTTGCTCGAGTCTGGCGGTTTCCATCTCCGTAAATGGAGCTCCAACTCTTCCACTATTTTGCGAACAGTTCCGGTTGAGGACTGTGAAGTCATCTCGACTACTAAAACTGGAAATTCATCAGACTACATCAAGATACTGGGTCTTTACTGGAATCCAAATTCAGATAAGTATTCGTTTCATGTTAAAGCAACTACTGTGAATGACATAACTAAACGGCACATACTTTCAGAAATTGCTCGCATATTCGATATTTTTGGGTTTTTAGCACCTGTTGTGGTCAACTTAAAAATTCTCTTTCAAAAGGTATGGTTAACAAACGTCAACTGGGATGACACGGTACCAGATCATATAAGCAGTACTTGGCGAAGTATGCGAGAAACATTACATTGCTTGGAAGAAGTATCTATTCCAAGAAACATTTTCACTTCCACATCCACATTCGAGCTGCATTGTTTTTGTGACGCCTCAACTTCAGCATATGCTTGCGTCGTCTACAGTGTACGCATTGAAGAAGGAATAAGGTCGGTCACAATGATTGCTGCAAAAACACGAGTAGCGCCACTAAAGGCTATGTCAATACCGCGTTTGGAGCTGTGTGCAGCGCTTTTGCTAACACGTTTATACAATTCGATCAAGACGTCACTCAACAGAGTGGATGACGTGGTTTATGCATGGACAGATTCTCAGGTTGTCCTTCATTGGTTATCGTCTCCACCTCGCAATTGGAAAATGTTTGTCGGGAATAGAACTGAAGAAATTCTAGACTGCTTACCAAGAAATAAATGGAACTGTGTTGATACGAAGGAAAATCCGGCGAATTGTGCCTCTAGAGGCATTACGCCAGAACAACTTCTCAATCATAATCTATGGTGGTCAGGACCGACTTGGTTAAATTCAGATTGGCCAAGCAAGGCAAAAAATGAGAACTTAGAATTTGCAGCTGACTTATTGGAGCGACGCAAAATTGTGCTACATACTGTAACCCTACCAGCAGCGTCATCGATTCTTATCGAATATGCAATGAAGGTGTCATCATTTTCACGTTTAATACATGTCATCGCATACGTTTTACGCTTCATATCAAAGCTTAAGAATAAAGACAATACGTACGAATGTCATTTGCAACACAAGGAGTTGCAACAATCGCAATCCGCATTATTTAGTGCTATTCAGCATGAGTCGTTTGAAGATACATTTCAGCGTTTATCCAACAAGTCAAAAAAGAAGGACAAGCTTATGCAGCTTTCACCATTTATCGACTCATCGGGAGTTCTGCGTGTGGGAGGTCGCATTGATCGTGCCGCAGTCTTATATAACATCAAACACCCAATCATTCTTCCGAAACACCATGTCTCCAGATTGGTTATAGAGGAGCTACACAAGATGTATTTACATGTGGGAGTCAACGAGCTATTTGTGATAGTTCGACAACGCTATTGGATTGTAGGAGCCAGAAACATAATCAGATCCGTGGTACATCAATGCAAACAGTGCTTCATGTTGCGAAAACAAACGGCAACTCAGCGAATGGCAGATTTGCCAGCAGTGCGTCTGGAGCCAGCCAGACCGTTTCTCAATTCAGGATGCGATTTCGCAGGTCCTATTAATATCAAAATGACCAACTGCAAACGTCCAAGAATTTGTAAATCTTTCATATGTCTCTTTATTTGCTTGTCCACGAAAGCGATTCATATTGAGCTGGTCACCGATTTGTCAGCAGAGGCATTTATTGCGGCGTTTAAACGCTTCACATCTAGACGTGGAAAATGTAGTAACTTGTACACCGACAATGGCACCAATTTTCATGGCGCTAATCGTTTGCTAACAGATATGCATAAAGGTTTACTTAAGGAATCATTTAACCATGATATCTACTCTCACCTGGCTAAGGATGGAACAACATGGCATTTCATCCCTCCATCATCACCACATTTTGGTGGGATATGGGAGTCCAACGTAAAGTCAATTAAATACCACTTGCGAAGAGTGATGGGTGAATCACTACTATCGTTCGAAGATTTGTCCACTTTGCTCACACAGATTGAAGCTATACTCAATAGCAGGCCCCTATGCACTATTTCAGACACGGATCACAATCCTCTTACGCCTTCGCACTTTTTGATTGGAGAGCCATTAACTGCAGTACCAGAACCCACAGTATCAAGCAGGCTTTCATTGAAATCTTCATGGAATCATATTCGCAACATGGCACAAGGTTTTTGGAAGCGCTGGAACATGGAATACATCACATCTCTCCAGCGTCGCACAAAATGGACGACCCAACAACCCAATCTAGCAGTGGGTAAACTTGTCGTGATCAAGGACCCAAATGTTCCTCCAACCAAGTGGTCATTGGGAATAATTGAGGAAGTTCATACAGGCTCTGATGGTGCTGTGAGAGTTGTCACAATACGTACCGGAAAAGGAACTTACAAACGTCCAATTACGAAAGTTGCCTTGTTACCAACATCTGACTGAAATCATCTTTCAGGGCTGGCGGTATGATGCGAAATGAAATCATCCCTGGGTAATATACTCCACTACGTCAAAAATGCAACCTTGAATGTATACCTCTACAACACTAATTTTTATAGATACACAATTTGATCAAACTGAAATTTAACATAGCATTGTAAAAACCATCTGAATTAAATACAGTCCATTTTATTATTAAAGAAATAACTAAGCCAATTATTATTCTACAATACATATTTCAGTTAACAGATTAGGAAACTATACACATTTATACCAGTATTCTGTAATTCTGTCTCATATCAAGTCACTAAATGTAAGATATTTCATGAGATACAATTTTTGTGACTTGAGATGATTCCGGTATTCTATAAGAGATAGTCACAAGAAATCTACCACAGTCTCTCTCTCGCTCATTTTAAGGTGTGGTGAATACAAAAAATGCATAAATTTTAAGTAACGCATTTGACACCCGCCCTATAGATGTCGATGTAGCCCAGGCGTTAAGCGCCCGGATTATGACGCGGGATGTCGCAGGTTCAAGTGCCGGTCCACGAAGAGTAAATTTTTATTTTTTTATTTAATTTTTTTCAAATTTAATTAACTTTTTTTAAATGCTTCTAATTCGCAAATTCACTTTTTTTAATTTTTTAACAAATTTTCTTTAAGTAATTTTGTTTGTTAGCTGTCTACAAGCAGATGACAAATTAGTGACTCTTTATTGAAACTAGAGATGTGAGGCAGCTTACTGAATGCCAAATTGTATCAAATAAAAAATAGACCACGAAAGTTGAAGATTTCCGAAATGAGGTCTTTTCGAAAATCATAACATCAAGTACACCCAAATTTTAAAGAAAGTTATACAAAATTTGGCAAAACTATTATTTTACGCTATTTATGGACGTTTTTTCATCTACCCTTTAATTTTGAAGTTCACTTCAAATTTATCGGCAACTTTCATTTAAAGGGAGAATCATCATTTAATATATTTTAAATTTGTATCAAAATAAAAAATGAAAATTTAAATTTCCAAACGGGGCTATTTACTTTTGAAAGCGGGCGTTCTTTCCAAAAAAAGGAAATAACGCCCGCGGGCGCTATTTCCTTTTATTGGCGGGCGTTATTTCTCTTTTGAAGAGGAAATAACGCCCGCGGGCGTTATTTCACTGCACCGTTAAAAATATTGTGATAGTGTTTCTATTTAGGAGTAAATAAGATATGACAATGAGGGTTTCAAAATAATGTTTTACCTTGTTTTTACCTTGTTTTTCAAGACAGATCAATGTACATAGGGGAGACTGGGGATCCTTCGGCACTTTTTTTTTGAGCCGGCATATTTCCGAAAATATCCAACGAATCGAAACTTTCATATGTTTAAGTAAATATCATTGTGTATCAATAAGAAGTGTGAACTCTTCTTTCGACAACTCACATTAAAATGTCGGTTTGTTTACATCCTGCACATATTAAAATGTCGCCAGCACCGAATAACAGAAAAGCAATGGCGTTGTTTAACATCCTGCACACATCAACATGGCGGTCTCCTATCTTTTACCTAATGGTAGAAAGAGATGGGAAGATGGAAAGAAGTGAGACAAAAAAGGAAATTAAAAACAGGTGACTAAACTCACTTTGAAATTTTCACGCCTATGCCTATGATATCACACTTGTTATTAACCACAATCTCAAACAGGTGTTAAACTCATTTTGGAATTTTGACGTCTATGCAGAAGAGTTTACACTTTGTATTGATACACAATGGTAAATATCACGTTATTCCAGAATAAAATGTAGAAGACAAATTTCTTGGAATTGGACTGTCCACTATTGCTTTGAAAACTAGTTAAAGGAACTTATTAATTCACACGGTTGGAAAGTAAAATTATTTCTAAAAACGACGAGACTATATTTACAACAAACTATATTAATTATATGACACCTCGAAAAACCTTAAGGCCCGATTTCCCTACTGCCTGTTAACGTCAAAGTTCACTGTCAATTTAACAGCCACTTCATTTGCCCTTTAATTTAATAGGAGGATGAACTGGCCGACAAGTTTATAGTGAGTGTTAAAGTTGACGGATAGTCGAGAAATCCGTCCTAAGTCTGGTTTTAATTAGGTCAAATTTTGACAAACTATATCGACTTTATTGAAGTAAGCAACCAAATCTCGATAAAGTCGATGAAATTTGATACCATTTGACCTAATGAAAACCAGCCTTTATAGTACAATCTAGGACCACCAGAAATAAAAAGTTGCTACCAAATACAGAAATTATTTTCAACCTAAAGGAAAAAAACTGCCAGAAAAGGATTTTTAGAATGTTAATTTACTTGATTAAGGGTCGTTTTATCATCTAGCCTTCAATTTTTAAGTTCACTATAAATTTATTTGGTACATCATTCTCCCTTTAAATGAAAGGGCAAATGAAGTCGCCGATAAATTTGAAGTGAACTTCAAAATTAAAGGGTAGATGAAAAAACGTCCATAAATAGCGTAAAATAATAGTTTTGCCAAATTTTGTATAACTTTCTTTAAAATTTGGGTGTACTTGATGTTATGATTTTCGAAAAGACCTCATTTCGGAAATCTTCAACTTTCGAAATATGCACAAATAATGCCTGGGACATTCCAGCCAAAATGGGAGAATTACATAAAATGTAAAATGTGACTAATACCTCAATTCTGTAAGCTGTATCTAGTCACTAATAGAGAAATTTCGTGGTCTTTTTCTTATTTGATACAATTTGGTATTCAGTAAGCTGCCTCACATCTCTAGTTTCAATGAAGAGTCACTAATTTGTCATCTGCTTGTAGACAGGTAACAAACAAAATTAATTAAAGAAAATTTGTTAAAAAATTAAAAAAAGTGAATTTGCGAATTAGAAGCATTTAAATGTTTAAAAAAAAGTTAATTAAATTTGAAAAAAATTAAATAAAAAAATAAAAATTTACTCTTCGCGGACCGGCACTTGAACCTGCGACCTCCCGCATCATAATCCGGGCGCTTAACGCCTGGGCTACATCGACATCTATAGGGCGGGTGTCAAATGCGTTACTTAAAATTTATGCATTTTTTGTATTCACCACACCTTAAAATGAGCGAGAGAGAGACTGTGGTAGATTTCTTGTGACTATCTCTTATAGAATACCGGAATCATCTCAAGTCACAAAAATTGTATCTCATGAAATATCTCACATTTAGTGACTTGATATGGTACAGAATTACAGAATACTGGTATAAATGTGTATAGTTTCCTAATCTGTTAACTGAAATATGTATATAAAAACTAGCTGACCCCACACACTTCGTTCTGTACAAAATAGATTTTTGTTGAATTCATTTCCAAAGTTAACGATTATACCTACATATCGTCAGCTTAATTCACAAAGGCCCTAACTGACATAAAAAAAATTTTACAGGAGAGGCAAAAAACAAAAATTTCTTTACATTGAACGCCTACAAATCGCTACCTCAGAATACGATTGTGTATATGAGTTTTGGGCATTTTGGGATTATTTCAAATTAAAAGTAAGTTTCGTAATCCCTTTCGAATGGCGATTTCAGTTTGTTCAGGAAGCCTATAACTTCTCAGATTCTCAGCATGCGTTTTGTCGGATGTCATACAAATGTAGTTTTTCGATAGTGTATTTTAAAAGTTAAAAAGCCTACTGAAAAATTAAGTTTAGCTACATACCATAATCGTATTCTGAGGTAGCGAAATATAGCTTTGTAAATTTGGAATATCTCCGTTATTACTGCTAGTAACTCCTTAAAATTTGTAGTGAGTGTCTATTTTAATATGTCATACTTAAATATGTGAAAACCCGATTTTCGAAAAATGTGTCAATTAGGGCCTTTGTGAGTTAAGGTAACGATATGTATATTTTCTTTTTTCGTAAAAATGATTTTGTGTGGTTCCACTTCCCCTTTTCCTATAACTCGAACCTTTCTTGTGAGAATGGCATTGATATCGTATATCTCCATGCCAATTCCCAGGTAGCTGCGATACAAACTTGTAGAGATATTCAGACTTAAAAATTTACTATGTATGTAGTAACGTTTATGTTGATTTGTATGTTGTTTGCTGCTATCTTGACCTGCTAACTGACTTTATTAAGCTCTAACCGAACCTTTATATACATACGTAAAAATAGATGTTAACCATTAGCGAAATCTAATACACATATATATTCTTGAGTCGCACCCTTTAAATGCAGACGTAAACAGATTACGTTCACACGGTTAATGACTGCAGACGCAAACACATTCCGTTCACACGGTTAGTATAGCGCAATTGGAATGCAGACGAAATCCAATGCGGATCATGTTCCGTGCACTGCATTTTTACAGGGTGGAACATTTTTAGACTTCGTTAATAGTTAACATCCTCCCCCCGATGAGCGCAGCTCGATTTCCTGCACTGGCCCGTGAGTTAAACGTTCACCGTGAAGTCCAAAATTTCATTAGAATGTCGGGGCGCTGGAGTAGGTCTTTTGGGTTGCTCGGATGGATTGGTATCCGCAGAGATAGGCAATGATTGATGTTTGCGTGTTTTGCACCTCCCTTTGATTATCGTAAAGACCAGTAGACATACAGCTATAAGCAACGCTGCATAACCCACTGTCATATGGTGTGTATTTTGTGTTTCAAGTTGATGTGGTAGTTCCAACAGATGATGGTTTGCCAATGTGGATTGCAGTAATGTCAAATTTTGGGTGTCAGCTATATATTTCACATCGGTCAACTTGTGAAGAAGAGGTTTTATTTGTTCTACCTTGGCTACTTTGGAGATTTCGCCAAGACTCGTGTAGGATGAACTCAGGCTGCTGGCTAATACCTGATGGGCATGAATGGATACAAAATGTTGTTTTAGTATACAGTTTGGTTGAAGTGACAGCAGTCCGGATCCCTTTAAAGTAATCTGTGTAATATCTGGGCCACATACTACTGTTGCACGAGATGAAACTGGTGTCGCATATATCCATTTGTTGTCATGATGTAGTGGTATCCACGCAAAACCATTTGGCGTTTTTCGCAGTAGACAACTTGATTGCGTATGATTCCGGGCTTCTTCACATGCGCACATGGCCGATCCGTGGCTGTAATGAATCTGAATTTTGGGACAGATGTAGCTTCCCTGTGTAATGTCCATGCAATATTGAAATTCCAATTCACTCATTGGAAAGAATTGATCACGAGCCGTGTTTATAGCCAGTATCGGGGCACATGGATCTATTTCAACCATTGTCCCATTGGTCAAGTTGGGGATCGGTACGATATTGAACAGTTCGAATCTGTCATGTTCCACCAGGGGCAAAGTTATACTGAATATTACATGCTTTTGTGTTACTCCTCCTTTAACCTTCATGAGCTGGTACAACTTCAGTAAATCGTCTTGCTGCACCGGTAGTTCTAATGATGCTGTCAACTGAAGTTTTATCTTGTTTATTTCTTGTTGTAATTGGATTGGTGTTAGGAGCAGGGGACTTATTTTCCCGTGATGAGAATCGGTTAACACGTCCAATATGGATGACTGAATGCGTTGTAAGTTGGCTGAGATAAGTGTCAGTTGCGTGGAAAGCGATGAAAACGCTTGAAATATTCTATCTTGGTTTATCGCAGCGGCGTCGGCGCGTATTCCATTAATAATTTGGCTGAGTTGTTGATCGATGAAATGGAACTTTTTGTCGACCGCGATCTGATCTTGCTTCACAATATTTATTGTAGAGTCTACAATAGATGTTTGGTTTTTGATGAGATTGAGCAGATGAGACTCGTTCTCGTTCACTTGTGATACTGTATTGGACATTTGTTCAGCATACTGTGAGTCCAATATACCAAACAATGAATATGCAACATTTCCAATCGCATTTATTGCTCCTCTTTTTTGCCGATTGGATCTCATCATCGAGGCATCCAAGTGCAATGCGGCTTCAGTCTGTTCAAAGTGCCTTACCAGAGAGTGACAGATGCTCTTTTGGTTCATTTCCTGACATAGGAGGCTTAATGCTTTGGTGCCGTTTGAAAGCGCTGCCAATTCTCCCGAGAACGCTTTCAGGTCGTAGTATATAATGAGGTTCCACTCGGTAGATGATATGGCTGCCGATCCAATCCCCTCAAAATGAATGCCAACTTTTGACCCAAATCTTCTATTTTCAATTTGAATTCACAAAGCTAGGGGAAGAAGTAACAATGTGATCAGCAGCATTGCGAGTCCATTATGCAAGGCGCGGATGTTGTTCTTCGGTGGAGAATCCTTTTCGTCTGTTTCGGCTGCTTGTGGTTCTCTTTCGTTATTTTCTTCCATGGGTAATGGTGCCAACCGATGAATTGATCTCTTGCACGTGCCAGTTGCGGTTTTTACCTCCGCCACCCGCACGATATTATCTTGTCCCTTAAACACGTTGAGCACTCGTCCTAATGGCCATTGAAGTACTGGTGTGTTGTCTTCTTTAATGATAACCATGTCACCTAGTTTGACATTGTTTTGCTTGTTCTTCCATTTGTTTTTCAACTGTAGCTCTGATAAGTATTCGGTAGACCATCGCTTCCAAAATTCCTGTTTGAGGTAGGAGACCAATTTCCATCTTGTGAGTAGGCTCATTTTTTGTGTTGTGCTGCTTGCATCTAACTGGGCGTTGATTGGTTCTCCAATGAGGAAGTGACCTGGAGTTAGAGCTGTTAGGTCATTAGGGTCGTCGGACATTGGGCTGATCGGTCTAGAGTTGAGGATTCCCTCCACCTCGATGACTACAGTGTCCAATTCTTCGTAAGTCAGTGATGCCGTAGAGGTGCTTCTGACCAGAAGATGCTTGGCTGATTTTACCGCTGCTTCCCATAATCCGCCGAAATGAGGGCTCCTCGGAGGAATAAAATGAAATGTTATTCCTTTTAAAGCGCATTGATTTATGATTGATTTTTGTGATGAATCAGCATAAACCGCTTGGGTCAATTCAGCTAGCTGATTTCTTGCCCCTACGAAGTTTGTAGCGTTATCACAATATAGATTCTGGCAATGGCCTCTTCGGCTTATGAATCGCTTTAGTGCTCCAATAAATGCCTGGGTCGTCAAATCGCTAACCAGTTCCAGATGCACAGCCTTCGTTGCAAAACAACAGAACACAGCTATATAAGCCTTATGTGGTTTCTTTCCTCTTATCTTGAAGTGCACTGCAAAAGGTCCACAGAAGTCAACTCCGGAATTGATAAATGGTCGTGCCGGCGTTACTCTTGTTGACGGAAGGTTTCCCATAACCTGGAACAGGAGCCTTGGTTTCGCCTTGTTGCATCTCATACAATTGGCCACGATTGATCGAGCCATAATCCTTCCCTTCACTGGCCAGAATCTCTGCCTTGTAAATGATAAAAGCGCTTGAGGTCCACAATGCCGGTTTTCGTAATGGATTGTTTGCATCAATAACTTGGTTATGATGTTGTTGTATGGGAGCAACATAGGATGTTTGGCCTCGTATGGAAGTTCTGATGCTTGTAGGCGGCCCCCCACTCGGATGATGCCTTCATTGTCCAAAAATGGTGACAGACTGCGATATGGACTGTTTTTCCCAACCTCGTTGAATTTTTTCAATTTCTTTAGCTCGTCATCAAAGTCCAACTGTTGCATTATTTGGACGATTGCCATGAGAGACTTGTCTAATTCATGCACGGTCAATGGTATTTTGGCGTCTTCTGATTGTTTTCTCGCCCTGTTGATGAATCGCAACATGTAACCTATAACCTTTTGTAGTGTTTTGAAGGAGCCGTTATGTCGAATATTATAAAGGACGTTTTCTTCAATTACGGGGATTGTAACCGGGATCGATGTCACTTTTCTGCGTTCCATGTTGATGCCCTCGTCGATTGTTGTGTTCGCCTTTGAATATTTTGATGGCCACGTGTCTTCCTCGGTAAGCAATATTTTCGGCCCATTAAACCACAAGCTGCAGGCTTCAAGCTTTCCTGGCGGAAGTCCTCGTGATATAGTATCTGCCGCCATTGCTCAGGAATTGTGTGCTCATGAATTGCAGCTATCCGGTTTGCCACAAATGTTTGATATGATGCTGAGTGCGAATTGATCCATGCTAGTACTATCTGGGAATCAGTCCAATAGTATGTAGGAACATCCAGCTTAAGGTCTGCCCTGACTCTAGCGCTAAGTTGAGCTCCCAAAACTGATGCGCATAGCTCAAGCCGCGGAAGAGTTTGTCGCTTCAACGGCGCTACTCGTGATTTCGCACACAACAGCTTTACCATTACTTGTCCATCGTCTAGCTGTGATCTAATGTATATCACAGCTCCATATGCTTTTTCCGACGCATCTGAGAATACGTGAATTTGTACCTTTGCTGCGATGTGTCCTTCAAATACGTGTCGCGGGACCTGCATGTTATTTAGCTTTTCCAAATTGCTTCGGAATGTTGTCCATGTAGCATTCAATTCGGCCGGTAATGCTTCGTCCCACTCTAGCTTGAGTTGCCATAGATCCTGAATGAAAATTTTCGCCGTGACTACTATTGGTGCTAGTATGCCCAACGGATCGAATAGCCTAGCTATGTCCGCACTAACTGATCGCTTCGTTATGATGTTGTTGCTTGCTAAGCACACCCTTACGCAAAACTTGTCAACTTTAGGCATCCATGTCATACCCAACGTTTTGAAAGTTTGATTGATGTCATTATCAAAATCTATATCGACTTCTTGTTCTCCTAAGCCAACATTTTCGAGCAATTGTGGATGATTGGAACACCACTTTTGCAGGTTGAGACCGCGCTGCTTCAAGATATGTATTAGTTGCTGTTGAATTTCCATGGTTGTAGTTAAGCTATCTGATCCCCCAATTCCGTCATCTACATAAAAGTTTTCTTGTAGGAACTGCGGACCCAATGGATGTGATAGCATATTTTCCTTTGCAATTGTTTGCAAGCATTTCGTTGCCAAATACGGGGCAGATCTGGTCCCATAAGTGATTGTGTTCAATTGATAATGCCTTATTGGCATGCTTGGGTCTTTTCGCCATATGATGAGTTGGAATTTTCTGTCTTCCGGATGCATGAGGATCTGCCTATACATTGTTTCTACATCTGTTGTGAATACGAATTTAGGCATGCGAAAGCGAAGTAAAATGGTGAACAGCTCGCTCTGAACAATGGGTCCAGTATACATGAGGTCGTTCAATGATATTCCAGAGGTTGACTTTGCCGATGCGTCAAATACCACACGCAAGTTTTGTGGTACGGCTTTCTGGTCTGGAGATGTAGTGGTGAGGAATGAAATACCTCGGGTGATTTATGGAGTTAATATCCACTTGAGTCATGTGACCCAACCTTTCATACTCTTCCATAAATTTTATGTATTTATCCCTTGTCTCCGGTGATTTTGCCAATCGGCGTTCCAAGGTCAAAAATCGATTGCTTGCAATCCCAAACGATTCCCCTAAAGCCTCCGGACCTTCATGAAAGGGTAGTTTTACCATGAATCTTCCATTTTGAATAACTGTATTTTGAGCAAAGTGAGTTTCACACTGTTTTTCAGCTGTTGATAGTTGTTTTCCCAAGGTTGCAACTTCATCAAGTTGCCATAACCTAGCCAATGCTGATTCTAGATTTATATCCTCTTGAATGCAGATTCCACAACTTGCATTTGCACTGTCATTGCCGCCAATTTTTCCGGAAACGATCCATCCTAGAAGCGTATTTTCCAGAATGGGTAGGTCTTCGGATAGTTTTATTTGTCCGGCTATTATCAACTGATTGTAGAACTCCGCTCCTAACAATATGTCAATTTTGTTCGGATGATTGAATGATGGATCTGCTAGCGTTATATTGCTGGGAATTTTCCATTCGTCGATATTGATGTCTTGTGAGGGCTGTGGAGATATAATGTGCGGTAGTACTGCTGCTTCTAGCCGTGTTGCGAAACTATTGATCCGTGAATGTAACCCAATATTGACTCGATGTCGTACCTTGGTGTTACTGGAGCCGATACCATTAATGGAAATTGATGATGATTTTGTTGAAATACCCAATCTTTTCACCAACCGCTCTGTAACAAAATTCACCTGTGAGCCCGAATCCAGGATTGCACGGCACTGCACTTCTGTTCCATTTCCCTTGACCTTTACCATGGCAGTGCTAAGCAGGACATAAGTATTCGTTCGTGAGTGTTCGGCGGTTGCCAGTGAAGCTGCTTCCTGTTTGGAAGCTGTTGCTTTGGTCGTTGATGGTGTAGTATTTTTCAATGCATGCTTTTCAGTTGGAGTGGTTTCCAACGATGACCTTGCGTTTGCGTCTTCAAAATGTAACAATGTGTTATGCTTTTTGTTACATTTCAAACAACTTCTTAGTGGGTAGTTTACCGCAGCATGCCCCGGTTTAAGACAGTTGTGGCAGTATCTATGCCTTTGTACAAACTGGAAACGAGTAGATGGAGATTGTTGGAGAAATTCCTTGCATGAAAACAATTGGTGTTTTCCCTTTTTGCACATGTTGCAGTTGTCAATATTAGGATTCTTTGACGTGACCGTAGTGCAGACCTTTGAAGTTTGGTTTGTAGTTTTGATACCCATTGCCTCCAGGGATTGAAAGTGCTTTTCGAGAAATTGCAGGAACTCTGTAAGCGTTTGTACTTCTCGTGGTTTCGATAACGATTGCTCGTAGCGCAGACGTGTGGGTTGATCCAATTTCTTTATTAGCAGATGAATCAGTAGTGGATCCCATGTTGATGTGTCTATTTGTAAATTGTTCAGAGCTAAGAGACATTCTTTGGTTGTGTCATGAAGTTTTTTGATGTTGTCCATTGAAGTCCCTCCCGTCGTACTGAGTAGCTCATTTATTAATTTGCTCACCAGCAAGCGTTTATTGTTGTAACGCTCCAAGAGTACCAACCAAGCCGCTTCGAAATTTTCTTCTGTTGAAGCGAAATGCTTAATGAGATTTCCAGCTTCACCCACCACGTGAGTCTTCAGATAGTACATTTTCTGAATTTTTGCTAGTGGCTGACTTATTACCAGTTGCGTAAATAACTCGTAGAACTCCTGCCATTTCAGGTAGTTCCCGTCAAACTTTGAAATGGTGATTTTTGGCAATGAAACTGAGTGTGGTTTGAATGTTGCACAACCTGGACTTGATGATTGCATAACCCTCACCTCATTATCTGCTGCCTGCAGACAACTCCGCACTCTTTGCTCCAGCACCATGAATTGATCGTAACTGTAACCCTGCTGTGTGGGATTGTCGAACATTTCAAATATTTTGAAGTGAATATCCTCGATGTTTGCCCATAATTTACTGATTACAGGTTGGCATCTTGGTGAAACGGTGTCGTTTAACGCTCGTTCCAATGAAGCCATCATTACTCCTTGCCTGCGTACCAACTTGATGAAACTGTTTGTTTCTGATTCCGGTTGATTCCCCTGTGGTGGTTGTGTTTCAGCCGGCTTTTGTTGAGTTGCAGCTGGCAGCTGGTGATGACTTGCAGCTAGCTGACGCGCTGCAGTTTCGAATACTTCCCTATATTGGACCACTACGTTCATTATGGTGTTGTAGTACTCCTTCGTGAAGTAATCGTGATCCATGGGCAGGTTTTCGAGTACACGAATTTGGGTGTCGGTTGTTTCGAAATTTTCCCATTCGCTGTTTAACCTCCTTAAGCGTTCCTCGTAATATTCCGAGGACTGCTTTCGGGTGGCGGCGTCCTTTTTGAAGTTCCTTATTATGGTTTCAATGTTGAAGCCATATGTTTTTTGTTCGTTGACCAATTCACTGAAGGTTGCCATTTTTTCTTGGGTCACCAGAATGTTGATTTGTATGTTGTTTGCTGCTATCTTGAGCTGCTAACTGACTTTATTAAGCTCTAACCGAACCTTTATATACATACGTAAAAATAGATGTTAACCATTAGCGAAATCTAATACACATATATATTCTTGAGTCGCACCCTTTAAATGCAGACGTAAACAGATTACGTTCACACGGTTAATGACTGCAGACGCAAACACATTCCGTTCACACCATTAGTATAGCGCAATTGGAATGCAGACGAAATCCAATGCGGATCATGTTCCGTGCACTGCATTTTTACAGGGTGGAACATTTTTAGACTTCGTTAATAGTTAACAGTTTAGTTTAAACTCGCGTTTTTAGATTTAAATATTTAGTCCAGAATATTAAATTAAAGATGAAAGTATTTTTTTTTAAATAGTTTAAATATATTATAATTCAAATTTAAGTTTTGAGTTTATGTTTGCGTGTTCCGACGTAACTATTTCTATATTTTTTCTAGAACTCCCCGATCTTGATTTTTCTATTCTATTTATCCTCTTTTTTCTGAGTTACCTTTTCCATTTCTTCAAAATTAGATTACTTTGTTTTAGTATTTTGATACTTGAGTTGGTACTATTCCTACATTCGGCCTTCCTGATAAGTCATTCGTCCCGAATGAATCGTTCCACATTTTCATATGCTCCGCCACTGTAATGGTTTCTACTGGGCCTTCATGATCCCCAATCTTCTGAACCTTATACCTGCCATGTTGAAGCATTGCAATCACTTTACAAGGCCCTAAAAACTTGGGTTTCAACTTTAATTCCACCCCAAACTGCGTTCTTTTAACAGAGACCGAACACTTAACCGCTACACCACGGTGTTCGGCCTTCTACACCAAGTCGTGGCGGTTCGATGCCTGGCAAAAGTAACATCAAAAATTATTTAGAAAAAGAATTTTTCTAAACGGGGTCGCTCCTCGGCAGTAGTTTGGCAAACTCTCCGGGTGTATTTCTGCCATGAGAAGCTTCTCAGCAAAAAATTCATTTGCTTTGCAAGTGCCGTTCGGAGTCGGAAAAAAACTGTAGGTCCCGCCAACTTGTAGGAAAAACTCAAAAAGCAACACACCACAAGTTGGAAAGAGAAGCTCGGCTAAAAATCTCGTTAGAGGTTATGATAACCTGTTGGTATATCGCCGCCATTAATTTTTTTTTTTTTTTTTTTTATATTTGTTTGCAAGAGCTATTGCAAAACACTAGAAAAATAATACTCAACATTAATATATAAGATGTAGAAACCATGTAATGAATGATGTGTTAAATTCGCGCGAATTTTACCTACAGTTTTCTACATCTTATATATTTTTTTTCGACATTTTTTCATTCGACATTTTTTTTCGAGACATTTTTTTTTCGACCTTTTGTGTTTTCGGCAAATTTTTTTTCGACATTTTTAGTTTCGGCTTCTTTTTTTTCGACATATCGTACCAGAACCGAAGTTAAATCCAAAGGGGGTCTGGTACGATATGTCGAAAAAAAAGAAGTCGAAACTAAAAATGTCGAAAAAAATCTGCCGAAAACACAAAAGATGGAAAAAAATGTCGAATGGAAAAATGTCGAAAAAAAATATATAAGATGTAGAAACAATGTAATGAATGATGTGTAAAATTCGCGCGAATTTAACACATTATTGATTACATTGTTTCTACATCTTATATATTAATGTTGAGGGTCTGGTACGATATGTCGAAAAAATAGAAGTCGAAACTAAAAATGTCGAAAAAAAATTTGCCGAAAACACAAAAGGTCGAAAAAAAAAGTCTCGAAAAAAAATTTCGAATGAAAAAATTTCGAAAAAAAATATATAAGATGCAGAAACAATGTAATGAATGATGTGTAAAATTCGCGCGAATTTAACGCATCATTCATTAAATTGTTTCTACATCTTATATATTAATGTTGAGTATTATTTTTCTAGTGTTTTGCAATAGCTCTTGCAAGCAAATATAAAACCTGACGGTAAAGTTACAAACACAAACTCTTAAGCTCTTCTCAATATAATTAACAACAACCTCTCAGAAACGAATCTCCGGTTTAAATATGTCTGAAAAATTTCGATTTTTGGCGACTTTTATAGTCACGTAAATATTTGATGTATCGATACATTGATGTTCCTATAAAAAATGTGAAGTTTTGAACGTTTAAACGTTATTTCGGTTTCTCACTTGTCCAAAAACAAAAGTAAATTGGACCAACATCTTTTCCTTGTTCAAAAATATGCACGTAATTAGAAAAATATACACATATTAGAAAACTAACCAAGTCGAAGCATGGATGTACATATATAGCGAAACAAATGTACATAGACTTCGCATCAAAGACACATCGATTTATTTTTGCCATTGGTGACTCCAGCATAGTTTAGCTCAGTAAGATAACGGTAACTTTCTCGAAATGATCATTACCAAATGATTAGTGTTATGCTTTTAATAAGTACAAATCATAAGTCATTCTCAATCTTAATTTTTACATGTGCAGTTTGTAGCCCGAAAATGTCTGAGAATATTTCTGTTGTTACCTCTAACAAGGGGAAAATGTGAATAGGCTTTGTATTGGAAAATGGTTGAAAAGTTCTTGGTAAGAGGTAAGGAAGTGATAAATAATTGTATACTGTCATAAAATACGTTGTTAAACTCAAATTTCCGAAATTTTACATTAAGCATCCAAATTTCGACCTTTTTCGGTCATTTGCATTTTTTCGACATTTTTTTTTCGGTCAAAAATCTATTCGGTATTTTAAAATTTTTTTAAATTCGGTCTTGGAAATTCGACATTTTTTTTCGACATATCGTACGGGACCCCTTCGGTATTTTAAAATTTTTTTAAATTCGGTCTTTGAAAATCGACATTTTTTTTTTCGACATAGCGTACGGGACCCTGTTTCTACATCTTATATGGGTCCCGTACGATATGTCGTAAAAAAAAAAATGTCGAATTTCCAAGACCGAATTTAAAAAAATTTTAAAATACCGAAGAGATTTTTGACCGAAAAAAAAATGTCGAAAAAATGCAAATGACCGAAAAAGGTCGAAATTTGGATGCTTAATGTAAAACTTCGGAAATTTGAGTTTAACAACGTGTTTTATGACAGTATACAATTATTTATCACTTCCTTACCTCTTACCAAGAACTTTTCAACCATTTTCCAATACAAAGCCTATTCAAATTTTCCCCTTGTTAGAGGTAACAACAGAAATATTCTCAGACATTTTCGGGCTACAAACTGCACATGTAAAAATTAAGATTGAGAATGACTTATGATTTGTACTTATTAAAAGCATAACACTAATCATTTGGTAATGATCATTTCGAGAAAGTTACCGTTATCTTATTGAGCTAAACTATGCTGGAGTCACAAATGGCAAAAATACATCGATGGGTCTTTGATGCAAAGTCTAAGTACATTTGTTTCGCTATATATGTACATCAATGCTTCGACTTGGTTAGAAGTTTTCTAATATGTGTATATTTTTCTTATTACGTGCATATTTTTGAACAAGGAAAAGATGTTGGTCCAATTTACTTTTGTTTTTGTGAGAAACCAAAATAACGTTTAAACGTTCAAAACTTCACAATTTTTATAGAAACATCGATACATCAAATATTTACGTGACTATAAAAGTCGCCAAAAATCAAAATTTTTCTGACATCTTTAAACCGGAGATTCGTTTCTGAGAGGTTGTTGTTAATTATATTGAGAAGAGCTTAAGAGTTTGTGCTTGTAACTTTACCGTCAGGTTTCATATTTGCTTGCAAGAGCTATTGCAAAACACTAGAAAAATAATACTCAACATTAATATATAAGATGTAGAAACCAGTGGCGTGCCTTCCATATAAGCCGAAAAGCCCGGCTTGCCTAGCTAATCCTCTATGAGCTACAATATGTTTCAAAAATGTATCGTAACAATTTCTTTTTTAGCGTTTACATTTGGTTTCACTAACTGCCAATAGCATAAACATATACCTACCGCTCTTCCTGCCACCTGTCGGCTGATAGCATAACAATTAACATGCAAATATTTGAGCGCGTATGATGCCATCTCTTACTTTCTTACTTAAAATAGCCTTGAACCGCCTAGGCGATGATGGCCATCTCGCTTTTACTTATTGGCTTTTACCTGGCTTTCAAATCCCTTACTAAAATCTCTTTGTGAAGCATCTGTTTTTTTGAATTTGGAAGAAATTTTGTATGCAACTACGAAGCCAGCTTCGTGCTGTTGTTACTATAAGCTTTAAAGCCAAACTGGATATGTATACACATATCTACAATGTTAACGTGCAAAGCGCTCTACTCAAAAATTACACTAGTTTACAAATAATTAATTTGAAAAAATACCAAGAGATTCATACATATGGGTGAATTGGCACTGGTATGCTGAGCTGTGAACATATTTTTAAAAAAATTTTGTATGGGCAGGTTTTCGAGATATCGGTAATTTTGTGTTTTTTAGGTATCACTTCATTCAAAAAATCGTTTCGCCAAACGTACAAAAGCGAAGATCGGAAGCAATAGCTTGTTCGAAAGAAAATTAAAATACGATTCTAACGACGTATAAAATGTAGTGATAGGTCAAACCATCGCTGAGCAATAGCTGGCCAAAGTCGAAATTTTGTCGAATTTTTACGATTTTTGAAAAAATTTTGATTTTAAAAATGGTTTTTTTGTACGAAGTTGTCGAAAAAAAAGAAGTCGAAACTAAAAATGTCGAAAAAAAATGTCGAAAAAAAATTAGCCGAAAACACAAAAGGTCGAAAAAAAATGTCTCGTAAAAAATGTCGAATGAAAAAATGTCGAAAAAAAAATATATAAGATGTAGAAACAACGTAATGAATCATGTGTAAAATTCGCGCGTATTTAACACATCATTCATTACATTGTTTCTACCAGTGGCGTGCCTACGTGTTTCAATCAAGGCAAGCCCCAGTCTTTATAACCCCAATTTTACACATCATTCATTACATTGTTTCTACATCTTATATATTTTTTTTTCGAAATTTTTTCATTCGACATTTTTTTTCGAGACATTTTTTTTTACATCTTAAATAGTTTTTTTTCGACATTTTTTCATTCGACATTTTTTTCGAGACATTTTTTTCGACCTTTTGTGTTTTCGGCAAATTTTTTTTGACATTTTTTTTCGACATTTTTAGTTTCGACTTCTTTTTTTTCGACATATCGTACCAGCCCCTTTCTCACTTGTCCAAAAACAAAAGTAAATTGAACCAACGGGTCCCGTACGATATGTCGAAAAAAAACGTCGAATTTCCAAGACCGAATTTAAAAAAATTTTAAAATACCTAAGAGATTTTTGACCGAAAAAAAAATGTAAATACAAAAACCAAAACACGCCCATTGTCATCACTACTCAGGAGGTCCAGGAAGCCATCAGACAGGCTAAGCCTTCAAAATCCATCAGCCCCGACGGTATTGCCATGAAGATGTTGAAACATCTAGGTCTGGAGGGACACAAATACCTAGCGGCTCTGTTCAGTCTTTCACTGAACACTTTAGTCATTCCTGAAATATGGAAAAAGGCGAGAGTGGTTCCACTATTAAAACCTAGAAAGCCGGCAAACATAGGGGATTCATATCGCCCTATATCACTTTTGTCGCCGGTAGTGAAGACGCTAGAGTCAATCTTGCTCCCGTATTATACTGCAAATCTGCACCTAGCTAGTCATCAACATGGCTTCCGTAAGCTACGTAGCACCACCACCGCACTCAATGCCATTGCAAGCGCCCTAAAAAATGGAGTGTAATGAAGTGTGGTTGCTAATTGACCTTGCTCAATCCCGACTCTTGCATCCTCGTTCGTGCACTCTGGGCAAGGTGAGCTGCCCAGGCTCGCGGCAGAAAGAGAGGGAGCCCCGGTGGGGCCACTCTGACATACATGGTTTAAGGGCTCACCGAGGTCTTTTTCGCAGCGTCTGTTCACCACATGGTGCGGCTGCAAGCGGGTGTCTGTCTTGCAGCAAGTGTAGGGCTGCCAGACGTCCCGGTTTTCCGGGACATGTCCCGGTTTTAGGCCATTTGTCCCGGTGTCCCGGTCCAACCCTAAAATATCCCGGTTTTTAAATCTAATCGATTGTAAGGAGCCATGAAATCTACCAACTATTTGGTTTGCTTATAATGCGCCGCTCCTACTAGTCTGAATAAAAGTACCAACTACCGACTTCAATTGTAAGACTCTAGCATCGCTCGATAGTTGCACATTGTATAGTATACATATATCGATTATCGATGTAAAGTGTTCTTCCTAATTAGCTACAGCTGTTTTTGTTTTGCGCTAAGTATTTGGTTCTTCGAGTTGAGTGTTTCTGATTTCATTGTAAGTTTTCTCACAAAATTTATAGAATAGATATGTTTATAGGTTTGTTTATTGGGCTGCTCTAGCTTACGCCAGATTGAGATATTTCACAAAATTGTGTTTAACGAACAATTTTATTGCTCTAGGTTGCTCTATCTTTTGTTTCATGAGTACGCTCAAAAAAAAACTAGAGTAATCCAGATCACAAATTTCTGCTCTAGCATTTTTTATGGAGTAAGTTAGAGCAGAGAAGCAATTGTCAGTCAGGAAAAAATAAATTTTTGAAAATTTCAAAAAAATTAGCTTGCAAGAAAATCAATGTTTGTGTATACGTGAACTTGAATTAATTTTGAAGATTTAAACAAAAAAACCAAATAAAAAGAAACTATCGAGATTCAAGTGTTTCATGGCATTTCTGCTCCGAGTTGATCTAAGTTGCTCTATTTCTATTATGACAGCTGCCCTGCTCTGCTCTGCTCTAACCTGCTCTGAACTTTTTTTTGGTCAGTAAACAAACCTTATAATACATTAAACCACTTGGAATGTTCTTTTATGAAACGTGGGAGAAGTGAACATGAATCGTTGTGCACAGTTTGCGATTGTTTTATTGCCATTGGTAACGGTGGTCGCTCAGATATTCTTGATCATATCGGCAGTTCCAAGCACAAATCAAGGTTATGCGAGGCGTCTACTTCAAAAGAAATTTCTTCTTTTTTTGTAAAACCAAATACAGCAAAGAGGCATCTGATCTCCGCCGCTGAGCTAACAAATGCCTTTAAGATTATTAATCACTATCAGTACTTCAGCTCAATAGATGTCACTACAAAACTAAATGCGCTCATGTATCCTGATTCGGAAATAGCAGCAAAGTAATCAGTTTGCAGGACCAAAGCAACAGCTCTAATCAAAAATATTTCTATTGCTTGTTCACTTTTTCTTGAATTTCCAAAGTGTACCGGTTTTGCCCCAGGGGGACCTGGCAGCCCTAAGCAAGTGGCTCCCTATATAAATGTGTGAATATTTCTTTCAAAATCCCGGAGACGGGTTGTGCGCTGGATTTGGGACCCGCCACGTAAAAACTTAATTCCAATGAAAAGCAAAGAAACCCCTCGGATGAGAACCCCCTTTATTGTTGACGACCCGGCAAGACGAAACAAGGACCACGAGAAGGATATTAGGGCATGTGCCTGGAATGTCCGGACCCGTTCAAGGGATGGTACCGCAGGAAATGCGATGGACGGGACAAGGAAAGACGACCATCGGACCTTGTGACGTATACTACAGCGGCCAGACACGCGACAAAGCGCGTGGTGTAGGATTCGTGGTGGGAAAGAGACTTGCCGCCAAGTACTAGCGTTCACTCCTGTGGACGAGCGTCTCGCTGCGATCCGCATCAAGGCGAGGTTTTTCAACGGACGACGCAGAGAAGGACTCCTTCTACGATAAACTTGAACAAACTTTTGATCGCTGCCCCCAACATGATATAAAAATTGTGCTCGGCGACTTTAATGCTAAGGTGGGCAAGGAAGGAGTCTTTGGTCCTTCAGTTTGAAAATTTAGTCTCCACGATATAACCCAACAGCACTAGGTTGATTGACTGCGCCGCTGCTCGCAATATGGTCATCAGTAGTACTAGGTTCCAGCATAAACGACGTGCGTACTCTGCGTGGTCCCCATATCGACTCGGACCATTATCTTGTCGCAGCCAAGATACGCACACGCCTCTGTGCAACGAAGAAAGTGCGCACAGTAACAGAAGGAAAGTTTGACGTCGGGAAGCTGCGCATGACACAGACAGCTGATAATTTCACCACTCGACTCTCACGCCTACTAGCAGAGGGCAACCCTCGACCTAACGATGTAACCGAGCAATGGAAGCATATCTCTCACTCATTGCGTACCGCCGCTGAGGCCATTATAGGGCTCCAGCGAGCCCGCAAGAACAACTGGTACGATTAATGCAAAACTGCCTCGAAAAAAAAGGACGCTGCCTACAAGGAGACATTGCGAACGGGCGCAACCCGCAGTGTATGGCAACAATATCGTGAGACAAAGAAGGAAGAGAAACGCCTTTTCAGAAAAAAGAAAAGTGAGGCCGAAAGGCGTGAGTGTGAGTAGCTTGAGATGCTGGCTGACAGGAATGATGCCCGAGAATTCTATGAAAAGATCCGGTGGATGACGGAAGGTTTAAAGACTCCTTGCAGGAGACAATAATGGCGACCTGGTAACCGACGTACAAAGTGTACTTAAATTATGGAGGGAGCACTTCTCCTTACTGCTAACTTGCGAGGGAGTCGTCGAACCCGGTACCACGAAATAAATCCGAAATGAAATAAGTCCCAAAAAAAAAATTAAATAAGTCCCAAATACTTTCCATACAAATTGGGACTTATTTCATAATGAAATAACTCCCAATGCGTTAGGATTTATTTCAACATAACATTTATCTGCGCCTATGCGCCGACTGAGGAGTCGGACGACGCAGAGAAGGACTCCTTCTACGATAAACTTGAACAAACTTTTGATCGCTGCCCCCAACATGATATCAAAATTGTGCTCGGCGACTTTAATGCTAAGGTGGGCAAGGAAGGAGTCGTTGGTCCTACAGTTTGAAAATTTAGTCTCCACGATATAACATCACCCAACGGCACTAGGTTGATTGACTGCGCCGCTGCTCGCAATATGGTCATCAGTAGTACTAGGTTCCAGCATAAACGAATACACAGAGCCATCTGGTTGTCCCCTGATCAAAGAACAAGAAACCAGATTGATCATGTCATGATTGACGGCAGACATAGCTCCACCGTTCTGGACGTGCGTACTCCCCATATTGACTCGGACCATTATCTTGTCGCAGCCAAGATACGCACACGCCTCTCTGCAACGAAGAAAGTGCGCACAGTAACGGAAGGAATAATGAAATAACTCCCAAAGGAAATAACTCCCAACGGGATTTCGTTGGGAGTTATTTCATATTTGTTGGGACTTATTTCATTTCTCTTAAAACTACATTTTATTATTTTTTACCATTAGGATTTTCATTAGGACTTATTTCATTTCACTTAAAATTGCAATTTAACAAGCTTTCACGTTTCTGTAGCTGTTTCTATAACTGTTGTAAGGTAAGATTTTAGCAAAACAACCAACAGTCTTATTACATCGAAACTGATATTGTCGTGTCAATATGTTCCAAAAAAGATTTTGATCGATTACACATTGTCAATTTTACCGCTGGGGTGTTTTAAACAGTTGATTTTGATCGCCAAAAGGTAGAAAAGGACAGACCGACAGACAGACAGAAATTTACAATTTTATTATATGTAGATTATGAAAAGGCAGGCAGGAAAAAAAAGTTAGAGGGGGTAGTGAGCGCGGCGCGGCGCGGACCGGTGCCCGTACCACCGCGTCGCCCCGCGCCCTCCTCCACTCGCCCTCTTCTACCCAACTCTTTCTTCCCTGTTTATGCATATATGCAATGACGAGGTTTTGAATTAATTTCATGTTTTTTTTTACTTTTTCTTACACATATTCAGGTGTATAATTAATAACGTATTACTTATGCATAAATATATATATGTATATCTACTGAATAAATAGGCACTTGAATTGGGAGTTATTTCATTTTTCTTGGGACTTATTTCATTTGGGAGTTATTTCATTTTTTTGGAAACTGGGGCCTCATTATGAAATAACTACCAAATATTGGGACTTATTTCATTTCCTTCTTTGGGAGTTGTTTCATTTCTTAAATTTAGTTCATTTGGGATTTATTTCGTGGTACCGTCGAACCCGATACCCCAATCCCTGACGATGGAAAAGTCGTCCCACCACCTGACGATGATGAAGTGAGGATAGCTATATCCCGGCTCAAAAACAACAAAGCGCCTGGAAAAGACGGACTACCCGCCGAGCTGTTCAAACACGGAGGCGAAGAGCTGGTAAAAAGCATGCATCAGCTCTTATGCAGAATATGGTCAGACGAGTGCATGCCTCCGGATTGGAATTTAAGTGTGCGCAGAATAATTTTCATGTTGAATCAACACTTTTTTAACACTTTTTCAGGTTATTTTTTTCAACGCTCTTGCCCAGGTTGTTTTAACATTAAGCTGCTTTTTCACTGTTCCTACATGTTAGATCAACATGAAGGAGCAGTGTGAATTTAACATTATAACGTTTGAGCCAACATGACTTCCTGTTGATATAACATTAATTGTCTCGTTAAATTAACACTATTTCATGTTAGTTTAACACGATCTCTCATGTTGAAATAACACTATACGTCCTGTTTCATTTACACGATCTATAATGTTAACCTAACAGGTTTTTCCAGTTGATTTAACACGATCTATCTTGTTAAATTAACACGATCTATCATGTTAATTTAACACGATCTATCATGTTAATTTAACACGATCTATTATGTTAATTTAACACGATCTGACATGTTAAGTTAACACAATCTATCTTGTTAAATTAACACGATCTATCATGTTAATTTAACATGGTTTTTATTGTTAAATTAAACACCACGGTTTTGGTTTTTGAAAAAAAAATTTATTTATTCAATTCACGAAAACCTTAACTTATTTTTGCGTACATAAAAAAGGGAAACTTACTTCGTTTTAGCGCCAGTGTGAAAGCCGCTCCCTGACTTTTATTCTTAGGCCAATTTCTGTCCTTGGGAAAATATCAGCCAAGTCAGCATCTTTTAAAAGAAACAAGCTCTCGCTATCTAAGCCAGAATCTAAAAAGTAAACCAAAATGGTTTCATTTTAAACACTCTAAATTGTCTAAGCAATTGCCAAAAAACACGTCCGGAAAATGTCCAACTATGTGTCAAACGACGGGTTTTGACCCCGGAACCCATAATCCGAAAGCGCTTCTACGGTATTTGTGTGCCAAACAGTCAGCCAGTCCAACACCGGCTACTCCACACAGTGTTCTTTGATTAGCGTTATGGGTATGGCGTTAGTGACAAGGAAGATTAATTCTGCCTTTACTTACAAACAGGCAAACAAACATGAAATGGTGGTAAACTCTGTTTTGCACGTAAATACCATGTTTTGCACATGAATATTATGTACTTACCCAAAACCCTTTGTAAAACTTCTCCATCGAATTGCATGCTACCACAAATAACACCACGGAGAACTTCCACTTCATTAGCCACAGGTTCATTTGGCGATTCTACCAAATGTTCGACCATTATTTCATCTGGAGTCTCAATAAATAAGATATCCGACTCTTGGTCGAAATGAGGCATAACGCAATTTATTTCATCACACATTCGGCGAAAAGTTTCACAATTGAATAATATATTTAAAACTTTACAAAATTTTTCACAGATACACAGCAATGCGAATCAAATTCAAAATAACACAAGAGGCAGCAGGGTTGCCAGTATTTTTTTTTAAATATGTCGGTTCTCCATTAAAAATCACCAAAATCGCCAAATTTTACTAGCTTGTCGCCAAATAAGTCGCTAACAAAATTCCACCAACAATAATGTGAGCACAGGGATGCTGTGGTGTTGACATTTATATTATTTCACATAAATTTATATTCACACACGTTATTTAACACTAAAATATAATAAAATGCGAATAATACGCAATATAAATGCAAGAAAAACACGTAAATTGAAAATGGATTCACAAAACATCTGCTTTTGCACGTGCCCCTGCAAAAATCGAGAGTACTCTATTTCCTATCCAAAGAGTACTCCAATTGGAGCACCAGAGTACTCCAAATGTAATCCTTTTTCATATAAAAATTGTGCTCCAATTAACATTGCGATGTCCTAGGACTGGACCAGGTACTCCAACCTTCGCTTTGTTTTTGCTCCTCCATGGAGTACCTACAGCCAGAGTACTTTGCAATGTACTCCAATGTTTTTACTCCTAGGAGTATCTACTGTCAGAGCACCTTGCAAACTACTCCAACGCTATTACTCCCTGGAGTAACTACTGTCAGAGCAGTTTTCAATTGACTCCAATGTAGTTACTCCTTGGAGTATATACTGGCAGAGCGATAGTGTCGTGATTTTCGTCGATAAGGCACGAGCAATGATCGACTTTGCAGGGTGATTTTTCCCTACGCCAAAATTTACTACTGTCATAATTTACCTTTACGTCTGGCATAGCAAAATGGAAAATATTTGTACCCCATAGGATATTTGTTACCCCATTTTACTAAAAACAAATACCGATTGACACACAGCCTAAGTTGCATTTAGCTGTCAAAATTGTGTATGATAAATGCAGAAATAAATGCTGCATTTTGGGCTAAATTCTAAAAGTGAGGATACTGCAAAAGCAAAATGAAAATAAAATTTACTAAAGTTTCATAAAATTTTGATAGTTGTATAAGATTTGAATCTGTTGTTGAAATGTTAGCATATATGTGTTCAAGCCCCCCTTTTTCGGAAAAGGCATAAAATCTTTGTATTAAAATCTTTGTATTGTAATGTAATGTGCTACAAGCAATAATATTTCTTCATTTACGATAAGGGACTTTTGGCGTGAAAAGTACCAAATTCCATTTTACCTTACCAATACTGGCAACTCGGACGATTTAATTTCTGTTCTTTTGAGAAAAAAATTCTGTTCACCAGCTTTGATGGGGAACAGATGGCGGTTTTTGTTGTTGTAGCGAGGTGTAGCCCTGCCTAAATGTTAGACAGGGTCACCTCGAGTGTATTGCTCTTAGCCGGGTCGATATAAGAAAACGGCCCGGGTCGTTCCGCACGATGGGTACAGCACAAGTACTGGTACCGTTCTCGTAGAACCGGCAATACAAGAAACTAGCCATGTAGGCCATGTAGGTCATTTAGCGTTACCCAGGGTGCACCAACGGGGAGCGACCTACTCTTACAACACTTGTTCATGTTAAATCAAACCGAATTTATGGTAAGGAATACACTCTAATGTAATTCAAATGCAGACAAATTTCATGTTATTTTAACCATACGCTTCATGTTAAAATGTTCGTATTGATTTTCCAAAATTGTTTTTGCTTTACGTACATGAGTTGTTCATGTAGATTCAACTTGCTTCATGTTAACTAAAAATTTATGAAATTTTTCTGTGTGTGCCCAATCTACAAGAAAGGAGATCCCGCTAACCGCACCAACTACCGCGGAATCTGTCTTTTTAATATCGCATATAAGATTCTTTCTAGCGTGTTGTGTGAAAGGCTGAAGCCCATCGTAGACAAACTGATTGGACCTTATCAGTGTGGCTTTAGACCTGGTAAGTCTACCATCGACCAGATTTTCACGATACGCCAAATCCTGGGGAAGACCCATGATAAGAGAATCGACACACACCATCTCTTTGTCGATTTCAAAGCCGCTTTTGACAGCGCAAAAAGGAGTTGCCTGCAAAGCTTATACGGCTTTGCCAAATGACGTTGAGCAATACCAACAGCTCCGTCAGAATCGGAAAGGACCTCTCTAAACCATTTGAAACCAAACGAGGGTTCAGACCGGGCGACTCCCTTTCGTGCGATTTCTTCAACCTGATGCTGGAGAAGATAATTCGAGCAGCAGAGCTAAACCGCAACGGTACAATCTATTACAAGAGCGTACAATTGCTGGTGTATGCCGATGATATTGATATCATTGGCCTTAACAACCGCGCCGTAAGCGCTGCCTTCTCTGGACTGGATAAGGAAGCGAAAAAAGTGTGTCTTGCGGTCAACGAGGACAAGACGAAATATTTGCTGTCATCAAAGAAAGAATCGGCGCACCTGCGCCTTAGCAGCCATGTAACTGTTGATAGCTACAAATTTGAAACTGTGAAGGACTTCGTCTATTTGGGAACCAGTATCAACACCGAAAATAATATCAGTCTAGAAATCCAGCGGAGAATCACTCTTACCAATAAGGTCCTCTCTCGAAGAACAAAGATCACGCTCTATAAGTCTCTCATCATACCTGTCCTGATGTATGGCTCAGATTCATGGGCAATGTCAAGAGAAGATGAGATGGCCCTTGGAGTATTTGAGAGAAAAGTTCTCCGGAAGATTTATGGTCCTTCCCGTGATGCCAACGGCGAGAATCGAAGGAAATTTAACGATGATCTGACCATAGTCCAGCGAATTAAAGCCCAAAGACTCCGCTGGCTGGGCCATGTTATGCGAATGGACAAAGAAGCTCCAGCACAGAAGGTTTTCCTATCATCGCCTGAATTCGGCAGCAGAGGAAAGGGGAGGCCTCGACTGAGATGGAAACTGGAGTTTCCAATTGGCGTCAGTTATCGCTAAAAAGGAATGACTGGCGTGCTTTGATATGCAACGGCCAAAATCACTTAGGCGGTTAAACGCCAATAAATGATGATGAAATCAACCACAATCAAATCATAGGACTGTGTTAGTGGCACTGGACTTGTCAAAAGCCTTTGATACAGTCAATCACGCCACGCTCATACAAGATCTTCTTGAGACACAACTCCCTGATGGGTTAAAGAGGTGGACGGCTAATTATCTGAACGGACGGCAGGCGTCGGTAAACTTTAGAAACGCTACATTCAAACCCAGACGTATTAGACAGGGGGTGCCACGGGGTGGTGTCCTATCCCCCACACTGTTTAACTTCTATCTATCGAAGATGCCCATACCACCAGAGGGCGTCGCCATTGTTTCATATGCCGACGACTGTACAATAATGGCGACGGGGAAGGACCCCTATACTGATGAACTCTGTGCGAAAATCAACAGTTACCTCTGCGACCTTTCCAGATTTTTCACAGAATGAGATCTGACAATATCACCGACTAAATTTACGATATGGACGCACCAAGTGAGAAACGAATAAGACATTTACGTTGATGGCACTAAGCTACCAACTGTCAGCCACCCAAAGTTATTGGGGGTGACATTGGATAATACTCTCTCATTTGCTGGTCATGTGTCTGCAATGGTCTCAAAGGGACGAGGTCGCAACAAGATCCTCAAGTCACTTGCCGGCAGTACTTGGGGAAAATATAAAGAAACGTTGCTGACTACATATAAGGCCATTGGACAACCAGTTTTTGACTATGCTGCACCCATATGGTCGCCTAACGTGCATAACACCAACTGGACGAAGTTACAAGTCTGCCAAAATACCGCTATCAGAACTGCTACGGGATGTCTCGTCCAGTGGCGTGCCTTCCATATAAGCCGAAAAGCCCGGCTTGCCTAGCTAATCCTCTATGAGCTACAATATGTTTCAAAAATGTATCGTAACAATTTCTTTTTTAACGTTTACATTTGGTTTCACTAACTGCCAATAGCATAAACATATACCTACCGCTCTTCCTGCCACCTGTCGGCTGATAGCATAACAATTAACATACAAATATTTGAGCGCGTATGATGCCATCTCTTACTTTCTTACTTAAAATAGCCTTGAACCGCCTAGGCGATGATGGCCATCTCGCTTTTACTTATTGGCTTTTACCTGGCTTTCAAATCCCTTAATAAAATCTCTTTGTGAAGCATCTGTTTTTTTGAATTTGGAAGAAATTTTGTATGCAACTACGAAGCCAGCTTCGTGCTGTTGTTACTATAAGCTTTAAAGCCAAACTGGATATGTATATACATATCTACAATGTTAACGTGCTAAGCGCTCTACTCAAAAATTACACTAGTTTACAAATAATTGATTTGAAAAAATACCAAGAGATTCATACATATGGGTGAATTGGCACTGGTATGCTGAGCTCTGAACATATTTTAAAAAAAATTTTGTATGGGCAGGTTTTCGAGATATCGGTAATTTTCGTTTCGCCAAACGTACAAACGCGAAGAACGGAAGCCATAGCTTGTTCGAAAGAAAATTAAAATACGATTCTAACGACGTATAAAATGTAGTGATAGGTCAAACCATCGCTGAGCAATAGCTGGCCAAAGTCGAAATTTTGTCGAATTTTTACGATTTTTGAAAAAATTTTGATTTTAAAAATGGTTTTTTTGTACGAAGTTGTGAAAATCAGGATAATTTTTTTCTCCCAAAATTTAATACCAAACACTTTAAGCATAATATTATGCAGATCCGAAAGTCGATAAATATCAGATGCAAAAGTCGATAAATAACTATCCTGAACTCTTCGTCTGAAATGTTCTTTGGCAGCAGTATGTGCTTTTGTTGGGGTTATAAAGACTGGGGCTTGCCTTGATTGAAACACGTAGGCACGCCACTGGTCTCGTCATGTCTCATGAGTCTCTACACACTCTAGGCAAGGCAATGTATTGTTAACAACAACAACCTAACGTTGTAACCGAGCAATGGAAGCATATTTCTCACTTATTACGAACCGCCGCTGAGGCCACTATAGGATTTCAGCGAGCCCGCAAGAACAACTGGTACGATGAGGAATGAAGCACTGCATCGGACAAAAGGACGCTGCCTACAGGCAGACGTTGCGAACGGGCGCAACCCGCAGTGTATGGCAACGATATCGTGACGCGAAGAAGGAAGAGAGACACCTTTTCAGACAAAAGAAACGTGAGGCCCCGGGTAGAAAATCTGTTAAATTTAGCCTAGGGCCTGACTAGATTTTCCCTTTTAAAACCATGGGCCTGCCAATGAAAGTTTACGCAGGGCCTTATATGTTTGTTAATGCTTTTTAATAAAGGGCCTGAGAGGTAATGCAAACCTAGGCCCTGCCTAGTTTTTCCAAGGCAATGCCAGCTAAGAAATAAAATATTTCATTGCCTTTCACGCAGCATTGAACCCGGGCACCTTTACAGGACATTCGTCCGCTCTGTCCATTGGGCTATTCCAATCATTGAAATATTTTATGGAAACGCTATCGTGAGGCAAAGAAGGAAGAGAGACGCCTTTTCAGAAAAAAGAAAAGTGAGGCCGAAGGGCATGAGTGTGAGGAGCTTGAGATGCTGGCTGACAGGAATGATGCCCGAAAATTCTACGAAAAGATTCGGCGGATGACGGAAAGTTTTAAGACCGGGGCAAATTCCTGCAAGGACAATAATGGTTACCTGGTAACCGACGTACAGAGTGTACTTAAGTTATGGAGGGAACATTTCTCCTCATTGCTAAATTGCGAGGTAGACGTTGAACCCGATACCCCAATCCCTGACGATGGAAAAGTCGTCCCACCACCTGACTATAATGAAGTGAGGATAGCTATATCCAGGCTCAAGAACAACAAATCGCCTGGAAAAGACGGACTACCCGCCGAGCTGTTCAAACACGGAGGCGAAGAACTGGTAAAAGCATGCAGAATATGGTCAGATGAGTGCATGCCTCCGGATTGGAATTAAAGTGTGCTCTTCCCAATCCACAGGAAAGGCGATCCCGCTAACCGCTCCAACTACCGTCAGTCTTCTTAATATGACAAACTGAATTAATTAATTTTTTGATTGGACCTTATCAGTGTGGCTTTAGACCTGGTAAGTCTACCATCGACCAGATTTTCACCATACGTCAAATCCTGGAGAAGACCCATGATAAAAGAATAGACACTCACCATCTCTTTGTCGATTTTAAAGCCGCTTTTGACAGCGAAAAAAGGAGTTGCCTGTATGCCGCCATGTCTGAATTTGATTTACCTGCAAAGCTTTTACGGCTTTGCCAAATGACGTTGAGCAATACCAACAGCTCCGTCAGAATCGGGAAGGATCTCTCTGAGCCATTTGAAAGCAAACGAGGCTTCAGACAGGGCGACTCTCTTTCGTGTGATTTCTTTAACCTGATGCTGGAGAGGATAATTCCAGCAGCTGAGATTAACCGCAATGGCACAATCTTTTATAACAGCGTGCAATTCTTGGCGTATGCCGATGATATTGATATCATTGGCCGTAATAACAGAGCCGTAGCGCTGCCTTCTCTGGACTGGATAAGGAAGCGAAAAAAGTGGGTCTTGTGGTGAACGAGGACAAGACGAAGTACTTGCTGTCATCAAAGAAAGAATCAGCGCATCTGCGCCTTGGCAGCCAAGTCACCGTTCATATCTACAAATTTGAAACGGTGAGGAACTACGTCTATTTGGGAACCAGCATTAACACCGAAAATAATATCAGTCTAGAAATCCAACGGAGAATCACTCTTGCCAACAAGTGTTACTTTGGGAGAAGTAGGCAATTGAGAAGTAAAGTCCTCTCTCGACAAACAAAGATCTATAAGTCTCTCATCATACCAGTCCTTATGTATGGCTCGGAATCATGGACAGTGTCAAGACAAGATTAGATGGCCCTTGGAGTATTTGAGAGAAAAGTTCTCCGGAAGATTTTTGGTCCTTCCCGTGATGCCAACGGCGAGTATCGAAGGAAATTTAACGATGAGCTGTACGAGCTTTACGCAGACCTGACCATAGTCCAGCGGACTAAAGAAGCTCCAGCACAGAAGGTTTTTCCTATCGACACCCGAATTCAGCAGCAGAGGAAGGGGGAGGCCTCTACTGAGATGGAAACAACAAGTGGAGGAAGACTTGAACTCCTTTGGGGTTTCCAATTGGCGCCAGTTATCGCTAAAAAGGAATAACTGGCGTGCTTTGATAGGCAACGGCCAAAATCGCTTAGGCGGTTAAGCGCCAATAAATGATGATGATGACTCCTCGGAAATTTTCTTTTTTTTCGTGATACAATTTTTAAGTTTTTTCAGTTTTATCCGGAGCAGTTCCTTAAAAATTTAGCTATGCAACTAGTTAGCCCTAACCCGTGATAATAAAAAGACCTTTATTGTAAAGTTCTGTCAGAGCAGTGGGAGTTTATGGCATTTTAAAAATTTGGTACTTTTCCTCTTTTGGCTGGAATGTCCCATATACAGTTTAAAACAAGTAAGGAAGTCTAAGTTCGGGTAAACCGAACATTAAATACCCAGCGTAAGGAAAGAATCAATTGAGGAAATTTTCAATTATATTTTAATAAGCGATAAATTTCGCGAAAACTGACATTACATTATTCATGTGTCTCCATAATATATTATAGCGCGGCTTGGAAATTGCTATTAAGGAAGTGTTTTACTTGAGATGTATTCAGTTCAATGCAATACAATTAATTTTGAGTTGCTTATTTACAAATCTCATTAAACGTAGTTTCCATGTGACAATATTTTGTCAACTGTAGTACCTAAAATGTTTATCTAATATCTTTAAACGAGTTAATCTTGTATATTTGTATATTTGTATGTTCGGACTATTTCGAGAACCGCTTAACCGATTGGGATGAAATTTGGCACAAAGATAGTATGATGGGTTCTAAGACTACCCACTTTAGGGTTGCCACTTGGGGCGGTTTACGGGGTTGCCACCTATCCCATTTTTTTTTAAATTATGGAGCAAGATATGCCAATATGGGTATCATATGAAAGGTATTTTCGGCGAGATACCAACTAAAATATTTTCAAGTAGAGTTGCCACCTAGGGTTGCCACCTTACCACAATATATTTGTATATCCGGTACTATCTCGAGAATCGCTTGACCGAATTGGCTGAAATTTGGCATGGTGATAGTATGATCGATTTTAAGACTACCCACTTTAGGGTTGCCGCTTGGGGCGGTTTACAGGGTTGCCACCTATCCCTTTTTTTTAATTATGGAGCAAGATATGCCAATATGGGTATCATATGAAAGGTATTTTCGGCGAGATACCAACTAAAATATTTTCAAGTAGGGTTGCCACCTAGGGTTGCCACCTTACCACAATATATTTCTATATCCGGTACTATCTCGAGAACCGCTTGACCGATTTGGATGAAATTTGGTATGTAGATAGTATGATTGATTCTAAGACTATCAATTTGGGGGTTGCCACGTCATCATTTGGGATAATTTTTGGGTTATTTTGGGAACATCTGAGGGACTATCCAAGGATTATTTTGGGATCATTTTTGGATAATTTTGTGGTAATTTTCGAATCGTTTAGGGTACATTTAAGGGTGTTTTTGGGGTAATTTGTGAATTATTTTTGGACCAATTTGGGATCATTTTAGGGTCATTTTGGGATCATTTTTGGGTAGTTTTGGGTATCAAAGTAAAGGTATTGTCGCCGACATACCAGCTAAAATATTTTCAAGTAGGGTTGCCACCCAGGGTTACCATTTTACCGTATTGTAAATGTATTTTGTATTTTGGGATCATATTTGGATATTTTAGGATTATTTTGAGAACATCACTTTGGGATAATTTTGGGGCTTGCTTGAGATCATTTTGGGTTCAATTTCGGATTAATTTGGTACAATTTTGGGTAATTTTCGGTTCATTTTGGAGCCATTTTTGGATAATTTTTGTATCATTTTGGGATAATTTTTGGGTTACTTTGGGAACATTTGAGGGTCTTTTTGGGGTGGTTTTGGGATTATTTTAGGATATATTTGGGATCATTTTGGTGTATTTTTTGGATCGTTTAGTGTGCATTTAAGGGTATTTTTGGGGTAATTTGGGAATTATTTTTGGACCAATTTCGAATAATTTTAGGTTCATTTTCGGATCATTTTTGGGTCGTTTTGGGTTCAATTTCGGATCATTTTGGGAACATTTAAGGGTCTTTTTGGGATCATTTTAGGATTATTTTTGGATTATTTTAGGGTCATTTTGGGATCATTTTGGGTAAGTAAATTTAGCGCTAAATTGATAGCACCGAGCAAGCTCGGTCACCCAGGTACTATTTTTTATACCCAGCGTACTAGTACTAGTACTAGTTCACCTAACGGTTGTATGTGACGGCACAAAATAATCGAGATAGATATAGAGTTCCATATATGAAAGTTCTTAGGATTAAAAGAGGAGTTGATTAAGGCATGTCCGTCCGTCTGTCCGTCCGTGTACACTTGAGTAAAAATTTAGAGAAAATGGGCGAAATCGGATGATAACCACGCCTCTTTTGTCGATATCGACAATTTCGAAAATCACACGAAGAGACATATCTCGGTAGCTGAAATGAATAAAATGATATAATTTCATAGGTGAATCTCTCTTATCATTCTACTAGTAATACCCTCATTAAACGTAGTTTCCATGTGACAATATTTTGTCAACTGTAGTACCTAAAATGTTTATATTTTTTATACATACCTAAGTATACGAAATTAAAGCTAGTACAACATCTTTTAATACTCGTTAATAGTAGACAATTCCTTACAAAGGAAGAACAATACAGAAAATTATAATCCATCAACGACCAAGCAATTTAACTACCAAATTATAATATAATTATACTATTTTAGTTATTTACCTAACCGAAATATGTCAATTTATGTGATTTTCGAAATTTTCCATATCGAAAGTGCTCGTGGTTGGGAAGCGATTTCGTTTAATTTCATCAGGTATACTTCCTATAACTCTAGTATACCTTGTGCCAAATTTCATTATTCTACCGTAATCAGTTTAAAAATTATGACCAGTGTTTTAGATGATTTTCGAATTTTTCGGTATCGAGAATTGCCGTGGTTGGAGGGGGATGTTAGCCAATTTCATCACGTATACTCCCAACAATACTAGCATGATTTGTGCCAAATTTCATCGTTCTACCATAATTTGTTTAAAAGTCCAGTCGAAAATCATAATCTATATATATAAAGTTGGATGTATGTATGTATGTGGCTTATGGACTCCAAAACTACTCAGCCGATTTTGTTGAAATTTTGGGGATAGATTAGTAGGAGCCTGGAGAGTGTTTCTGTAAATTTTTTTTTATGGGAAGTGGACCCGGGACCGCCCTATTCGAAAATATTGTATAAATGGCTGGATTTACTTGATATTTGGTATGTAGATAGCGTTATGCTTAGATTAAAGTATAGGATGATTTTTCTTCCGGGAAGTGGACCAGGGACCGATCTGTAAACAATCGTATTTATGACTCGAATTGCTTGAAACTTGGTATGTAGGTAGCTATATGCTTAGATTAATATATAGGATAAATTTTCTTCCGGGAAGTGGACCCAGGACTGACTTATTCTAAAGTATCGTATAGATGGTTGGATTAACTTTAAATTTGATATGTAGGTAGCGTTAAGCTTAGGTTAAAGTGTGGGAAAAGTTTTCTTCCAGGAAGTTTATCAGGGCCCGATATATTCTAAACAATCATATTTATGACTCGATGAGCTTGATATTTAGCGTGTAGCTGGCGTTTCACCTTGATAAAATATGAGATAATGTATCTTCCGAGAAATGGTAAAATCTTATTCAGGTGATTTTCTTTGGCGTAGCAACGCACGCCGGGTATTACTAGTAGAATGATAAGAGAGATTCACCTATGAAATTATATCATTTTATTCATTTCAGCTACCGAGATATGTCTCTTCGTGTGATTTTCGAAATTGTCGATATCGACAAAAGAGGCGTGGTTATCATCCGATTTCGCCCATTTTCTCTAAATTTTTACTCAAGTTATCGTATACACAGACTGTGGACGGCTAAACTTTCCAGCAAGTAAAAAACTCTGAATTTAATAGCTTATTCGCTTAGGGAAAATTTATTTTGGCAACGTTAAAAAATTTGATGTTTTCTCAGCGGCTGTAATTTGCGAATGACCATTCTTCGATATGCTCTTCGAAACAATCAAATTCACCGTTCGAAGTTAATATACATACATTTTTATACAAAGGCAATACGTAGCAAAAAATATAATATGTACTTTTATGAATATGAGTATGCTTGTTCACATGAGTGTTTAACCTTTTTGGCACATATTTTTTGGTGATTATTACATATATACTGGTTACATAATAAGCGGTGTGAGAGAATTCGAACATTATATTCTTCTTTCAAAACTAGTGCAAATACAATATTAAGAAAAGTGGCCATAAATACAAGTGTATGTGTTACAATTTGAGCGCGTTGAGAGGATTCGAACAATTAAATGAGAATTTATGTATATATGTAATTGCAATTAAAATTACACAAAGTTTCATTTGAACATCAAGAAATTATTAGTTAGGGTGATCCCTTTTGTATTGGAAATATAAATTTGTAATTTATTTTGTTGTTTGCAATAACATTCCACCTCCAGGTGAATCACTGTGGGGATTCACAAATGTCAAAAGCAGCTAGCTTGCTGGCTGGTCGTCGTAGTACTCCTTGACTGGTTTGAACTAGAGCGGTTCTAACTTGGCCATCTTTAGCTGTGATGACGTCTTTTATTATACCTTTCATCCATTGGCTGCGGGGTAGATTTGGATCGCATATAATGACAACTTGGCCAGGTTTTAAAGGCTCCGCTCTCTCCCTCCATTTCGACCGACGGAACAATGATGGCAAATATTCTGTTACCCATTTCTTCCACAAACGATCTTTCAACGCTTTTGATATTCTGTATTGCTTGCGTAGACACATATTTGGTTCTTCGACATTCGGCGTTTGTGTCGAGTTAAGTCAACCCAACAAAAAATGGTTTGGCGTTAGAGGCTCCGGGTCATGTGGAGAAACCGGAACATCTGTCAGTGGACGACTATTAATTATGTTCTCCGCTTCTATAAGAGTGCTTCTGAAGGTTTCCAAACGCGGTGCTTCTTCTTTAAGAACATGATAAAGCAGACGCTTTACACACTGTACTAGTCTTTCCCAGCAGCCACCGGCTGATGGGTTGGCAGGGCAATTAAAAATCCACTCAATCCCGTGTTTGGTACATTCTTTTTCGATTCGGTTAAAGTCAAATAGACTGGCCTCTGTATTCAAAATTTTCTGGGCACATACGAAATTGGTACCGTTGTCGCTGCGCATTCGGATGGGCGTGCCTCTTCTGTTGACGAAGTTTCGTAGGCAAAACAAAAATGCGTCTGTAGACAAGTCTTCTGCCACCTCCAGATGTATGGCTCGCACGTTCAGACACGTAAATAAAGCGACCCAGCGCTTTTCCCGTCGCCTACCAATTGTGATTTGGAAGGGACCACAATAGTCGACCCCCGTGTAGCTAAACGGACGCGTATATGGTGTTAAACGGTCGACTGGCAATTGACCCATCATAGGCGTGTTAGGCTTTACGGCGTTGATTTTACATATTGTACATGATCTTTTCACGGATTTTAATACGGATCGGATATGCGGCACCCAGTACTTTTGTCTGATTTCGTTTATGGTTAAGCTGTCATTTTGATGATGACACTTTTTGTGAAAATGAGCGACTACTAAGCTTGTGAAATAATGCTTTTGCGGCAATATAATTGGACGACGTGCTGATATCGGAAGGTACCACGCTGCATCAATTCGCCCGTCGACCTTTATTAATCCGTCGTAGTCTAGAAACGGAGTTAGTGCATATATGTGGCTCGACTTTGATATTGTCTGATGGGCTTGCAATTGGCGAAGTTCGACGGCGAATTCTTCCGCCTGTACATGAAGACATATAGTACTTTCTGCTTCGGTAATTTCAAGAGGTTTTAGTTCACCGGTACGACGATGCAAATTTCTGGCATTGTATGTGAACCTGCGTACCCAACCCATTACTCTTATTACCTTAAGGAAAGAAGAAAAATTATTTAAATTCAGGATATACTCATCTTTTGGCAACACGAGTAGTACGACGTTCTTTTTCTCTTCCGCGGCGCATTCACTGGACGTAAAGTCAGCTGGTTCGGGCGGCCAATCTTCGTGTTCGAGTTGCAAAAAGTCTGGCCCCTTTATCCATCTGCATTTTCTATCAAAATCGTACTCAGCTTTACCTCGTGTGGCTTCGTCAGCCACGTTAAGTGATGTTGATAACCACCTCCACTGAGACGGCTCTGTTGAAGCAAGAACTTCCGAAATCCGGCAGGCGACAAATTGTTTATACTCTCGTGTAGTAGACCTGATCCACAACAGCACTGTTTTGGAGTCGCTCCAGTAAAAAATATTATCAATGGCAAAATCGTGGCATTCTTGTATTGATTTGGACAAGCGACATCCCAAAACAGCTGCTTGCAGTTCCAAACGAGGCACTGTCATACCTTTCAAAGGCGCGCATCGTGACTTAGCTGTGATGAACACAACATCAACCGTACTACCTTTACATATGCGTAAATACCCAACAGCTGCGTATGCGCTAGAACTGGCGTCGACGAAAACGTGCAACTGGATTTGATCTGCCGACATTAAAATCGGTGAGTAGCACCTTGGTATGGAAAACGATGAAACCTTTTGGAAACTTTCCCACCATGAAGTCCATTTGTGATTGAGTTGTTGTGGCAATGGCTCGTCCCACTCCGTTTGACGTTTCCAGAGTGATTGTAACACGAGCTTCAAAAATGGTGATATTGGCTAGGAACCCAAATGGATCGTAAATCGCCATTACGATACCCAAAAGTTCCCGCTTTGTCGGTGGACGTTTGCAGTTCAACACGTCTCGAGCAATCTTGTGAAACTTTGTGTGGAATTCGAAGGAGTCATTTATCGTATTCCAAAACATGCCTAAGACCTTATCTACTGTAGAATCGTGCTCCATATTCACGGTTGTAATCGGCGTTTCTTCTTCACCACACAACAAAGCTTGAAGTGACTTATCATTGGACAAAAAGTTTCTTAATTTGAAACCAGCGGCTGAACTTATAGTTACAGCTTCTTTAACGACTTGCGCAGCTTCAGTTGAATCGCTGAAACTAATTACTAAGTCGTCGACGTACATGCTGTTAATTACGGCTGAAGCTCCTCGTGGCAGGGTTGACATAAATTTGGCGGCGTGAGTATTCTTAACATACTCCGCACAACATGGAGAACAAATTGCTCCGAATATCATCGAAGTCATTACGTAAGTTTATATTTGCTTATCTGGATCCCCGTCGCGCCACAAAAAACGCTGCGAACTTTGATCGAGATCTCTTATTTTCACCTGTGAAAACATCTCTTGGATGTCAGCTGCGACTGCCACGACACCCTGTCGGAATTTATGTACAATGGCGATGAGTGATTGTGCGTGGTCAGGACCCTTTAGCAAAACCGAATTCAATGATACATTAGACGTTGAGGCGGCGGCGTCGAAAACTATTCGAAGCTTATTCGGTTTGTGGGGATTAACTACGCCGAAATGCGGCAAATACCACGTAGTAGAGCCTGAACTGCTCTCCTCTTCCGGAGACAGCACCCTGGCATAACCCTCTTTTATATACTTTTCCATTTCGTGTCTATAACTGGTGGCAAAACTAATATCCTTGAGCATTCGTACTTCAAGATTCTTCAAACGATGATAAGCCATGTCATAGCTAGGCGGAAGTGTTATTGTATCACTTCGCCATAGCAAACCCACTTCATATCTTTTACCAATTTCTCTGGTAGTGTCTTGCAAAATGGCCCTGGCTCGGCTGTCTTCATCTGACTCAAGCGAAACGTTTGTGCTACGTACACCAAAGCTTTCTACAGAATAATGTTCCTGCACTAACTTGTGCAACTCTTGCAATGACTGCGACTGACGGATATGCAGTACCCTTGGTGGCGAAACATGATTTTGATGATGAGGTCCATACGCCACCCATCCCAATTGTGTGGCTGTGGCGATTGGTTGATTCGGCCCTGCATCGACCGTTCTATTGGCGATACCAAGGTAGCTGTTGTCCAGACCTAACAATAATACTGGCTTAACATTTGTATAACTTTCTATTGGCAAAGACCGTAAGTGTGGGAATTGTTGTTTATTGAATGACTGACTTGGCAAATCAAGCGACTTGACGGTATGTACTTTCTTCAAATAAAACTCCGCAGTACTACCTTTAATGGCTAACGAAACTTCTATAGATTGTTCTTTGACTTGGCTTTCGCCATACCACTGCAACGTAAGTGGCATATTACGACCACGAAGACCTAATTTGTTGGCAATATTCTCTTCTAACAGCGTGATTGACGAGCCTTCGTCAAACATTGCATAGCCAGATAGGCTTCCATTTGGACCACATAAATTGATGGGAACGATTTTAAAAAGTGTCGATTGCCCATCTGATAAACAGCTCAAAACGCGTTCTACCTCTGCAGTGGCAGTTGAGGACGACTGTGATGCACTTTGGTGCAACGACTTGTGATGCATACGCTTACAACCTTCTAGTGAGCATTCTTTTCTTTGGCGACAATTGCCTAAACTATGGCCTTTGCGAAGGCAACCAAAACATAGTCTGTTATTTTTAACAAAACTCCATTTGGTTGGGAGATCAAAAGACAGAAATTGACTACAATCACCCAACTTGTGTGGTTCACCACACTTTAAACATAAAACTTTTGCTTCAGGCTGAACGTCGTTGCTATGCAAGACACGGCGTGCACTATTTGCACTAGAGTTTGTCTGCCGTGTAAGGGTTTTTGACTGCGTAGCCGACGCTGGCTGCATGACGTTTGCTTGTATGGAACGTAGTGATACGTCCGACACACCCGGCAACAATGAAACCACTTTGGCTATTTCGCTAAGCCATTCAGCGAAATTTTCTACTGTAGGAAAAGGCACTGTACTTGCTGCACGTTGACTCCACTCATATTGCTTTGATGGTGGCAATTTTGTAACCAAACCCTCCAGCAATGTTGGATTCATGAGGTGATGAGCACACCTAGCCGACTTAAAAAATGCAACCATATTTCTGGCGCGGTTAGAAAAATCTAAAATCTGGTCTAACTGACTTTCGCTGATACACGGAAACTTTTGGACCTTCTGTAGTTGAGCTTTAATTAATAATTCAGGGCGACCGAAGTTAAACTCCAGCTCCTGAATAACCCTGGGCACATCTTCGGGGTATATTAGTAGCGACGTAACTGCTCTTTTCGCAGCACCCTGAAGTGATTTACGCAGGCGCATTAAATTCTGCCTGTTGCTGTATTGAAACTCGTTGGTTGTGTCATTATAATTGGCTAAAAATAGTGGCCAATCTTCCGGATTGCCGTCGAAATTTGGCAATGGAAAGAGCTTTGCGGCAGAATTGTCCATGAAAGTCAACATACCTGTATTAAACGTAGACGTTGGTAGCATACGTGATGGTAATTGCGTTGACGACAAAGGTTGGTCTGCATTCGTTGACGACAAATATGTTGAATGCTGTTGAATTTGCTGTGGCTGCTGACTTGGTTGCGCTGTTGGTGGTTATGTTTGCGTTGACGTTTGTAGCAGCGGCGGAGCGCTGGCGGCGTAAACAGCGTTGGCAGAGCTGTCTCCGACTGCATTCCTGCTACGAGCGGCATCACTTCGCAAGCCTTCGACACACTCACGAAGCGACGTAATGCTGGACACCAATAATGCAATTTGGTCAACTGGTAAGGTCAATGCATTGCTTCCAGAGTCACCTTGCTGTTCTTCCAATTGTCGTTGTTCATCCATTTGTTGTTGTTCATCCATATCTGGTTCTAAGGTGACGTCGTTCGTAGAACCGTACTCGCTAATGGATTCTGAACTACCCAATGCTGCTTCTTTGGCTCTTGTAATTATCGGCATTTACGTGAAGAACCCCGAGAAAACAAATTTTTTAAACAATGTGGACGGCTAAACTTTCCAGCAAATAAAAAACTCTGAATTTAATAGCTTATTCGCTTAGGGAAAATTTATTTTGGCAACGTTAAAAAATTTGATGTTTTCTCAGCGGCTGTAATTTGCGAATGACCATTCTTCGATATGCTCTTCGAAACAATCAAATTCACCGTTCGAAGTTAATATACATACATTTTTATACAAAGGCAATACGTAGCAAAAAATATAATATGTACTTTTATGAAGTATGCTTGTTCACATGAGTGTTTAACCTTTTTGGCACATATTTTTTGGTGATTATTACATATATACTGGTTACATAATAAGTGGTGTGAGAGAATTCGAACATTATATTCTTCTTTCAAAACTAGTGCAAATACAATATTAAGAAAAGTGGCCATAAATACAAGTGTATGTGTTACAATTTGAGCGCGTTGAGAGGATTCGAACAATTAAATGAGAATTTATGTATATATGTAATTGCAATTAAAATTACACAAAGTTTCATTTGAACATCAAGAAATTATTAGTTAGGGTGATCCCTTTTGTATTGGAAATATAAATTTGTAATTTATTTTGTTGTTTGCAATAACACAGACGGACAGACGGACGGACATGCCTGAATGAAATCCTCTTTTCAAACTAAGAACTTTCATATATGGAACTCTATATCTATCTCGATTATTTTGTGCCGTTACGTACTACCGTTATGTGAACAAAATTAATATACGCTCGTACTAGCACTGGTGCGCTAGGAATAAAAATCGTAATGGAGAGACTAGGGGGTTCATCCTACCAAAATATATCATTTTAGCCATTTCCGTCACCGAATTATGTCAATTTATGTGATTTTCGAAATCGAAAGTGGGCGTGGTTGGAGAGCGATTTTTCCAATTTCATCAGGTATACCCCTAACGATACTAGTATGCTTTGTGCCAAATTTCATCCTTCTACCCTAATCAGTTTAAAAGTTACGACTAGTTGAATTTTCAAAAATGCCTCCCTTAAAGGTGGGCGGGACCACGCCCACTTTAGAAAATTTATCAAAAAATCATTATGTAATGGTCAGAAGGGTTCACCTATAAAATTATATCATTTTACCGATTTCCGTTATCGAATTATGTCAATTTAGGGGATTTTAGAAATTTTCGATATCGAAAGTGGGCGTGGTTGGAGGGCGATTTTATCCAATTTCATCTGGTATACTCCCATCGATGCTAGTATGCTTTGTGCCAAATTCCATCGTTCTATCGTAATCAGTTTAAAAGTTACGACCAGTCAAATTTTCAAAAATGCCTCCCTTAAAAGTGGGCGGTGCCACGCCCACTATAAAAAATTTATGAAAAAATCATAAGAGAACGACCAGGGGGATTCACCTATAAAATTATATCATTTTAGCCATTTCAGCTGCCGAGATATGTCAATTTGTGTGATTTTCGATATCGAAAGTGGGCGTGGTTGAAAGGCGATTTTATCCAGTTTCATCAGGTATACTCCCAACGACACTAGTATGCTTTGTGCCGAATTCAATCATTCTATCGTAATCAGTTTAGGAGTTACGACCATTCAAATTTTCAAAAATGCCTCCCTTAAAAGTGGGCGGTGCCACGCCCACTATAAAAAATTTATGGAAAAATCATAAGAGAATGACCAGGGGGGTTCACCTATAAAATTATATCATTTTAGCCATTTCAGCTGCCGAGATAAATAAATTTTTGTGATTTTCGAAATTTTCGATATCGAAAAAGGGGGCGTGGTTATCATCCGATTTCGCCCATTTTCAATAGCAACCTACCTTGACCAGAAAGTAACCTGTGTACAAAATTTCATGCAAATATCTCAATTTTTACTCAAGTTATCGTGTACACGGACGGACATGCCTTAATCAACTCCTCTTTTAATCCTAAGAACTTTCATATATGGAACTCTATATCTATCTCGATTATTTTGTGCCGTTACAAACAACCGTTAGGTGAACAAAGTTAATATACCCTTGTACTAGTACTAGTACTAGTGCGCTGGGTATAAAAAAAATTGCATGGGCTACAAAAAATGTTAAACAACTTTTTTTGTTAAGTTATTCTTTCAAAACTTATTTAGTACCTATTAAAGTTAAAAAACTCATATTTTGATATTCTTTTGGTATTTGATACGATTTCTTTACTAAATTTGGTTTATTAATATTCTACGTGATTTATAATCGAAGGTGTAGTAGCGCTTTCAACCTACTGAGTGCTACAACAACAGCGTCATACTTTCTACAACAACATCGTTCGTTAAACTAAGCTAAAACAAGTAAGGAAAATGCTGCCTTCGGCTGTGGAAAGAAGGGCTTTATACCAAGGAATGAACCGATTAAAATAACGTTCCGGTTTCGGTTTCGGTTTTGTAACACGATTCGGGTTCGGTTCCGATTTCGTTCTTCAAAATTTACGGTTTCGTTCCGGTTTCGGTTTCCAAATAAAAACACGAACGCCAAAAACTTTACAAAACTTAAGTATGTAGCTGCAAAATAGGTCTGAATTTTTATAACATTTTTCCAATATAATACCACTGTACGACAAAGCCATTTTTTTTCTGGATATTGGACTAAATCAAATTTTTTTAAGAGATTAAGAGATAAGTATTTTTACTTAATGGCATTCCCTGGATTTCGAAGTTAGCCTCGAAAAATTAGTTACGGGCTTTCGAAGTTCGAAGTTGGACCCTTCCAAGATTTGGTTTTCTAATTGTTTTGTGAAAAAAAATTGAAAAAGATTAAATGTGGGCGTGGCCTTCTTGCTCCTCTTACGTGAGTGGTGCACTTTATTTTTATTTGAAAGTGTATTTTTTAATTTCTCAAACAAAACAATTAGAAAACCAAATTTTCGAAGGGTCCAACTTCGAACTTCGAAAGCCCGTAACTTAGTTTTGGAGGCTAACTTCGAAAAACTTAAAAAAGTTGGTTTGGTCCAATACCCAGACGGCTGCTGTGCATTGTAATAAATATTATTAACGCTATGTATGGATGAAAATTCTGCAATATAATTTAAAAAAAAATCACTACTCTTTCTAATAGAAAAATATTACAATGGACGGGCCACTAAACACATTTTTCGCGGATCTCGTAAATTTTTTTCGATACCATCATTCAGCTATAGCAAAATTTCCTCTTTCGGAATTTGATACTGAGGTCAAAACGACAATCTTGCATGAAAGCTATTCAGGGAACCCTTTAGTAAAAGAAAATATGTTCCCATAAAAAGAAAAAGGCATTAAAAAAATCAAAACCGTTTGGAACCGGTTCCGGCTTTTGAAACGGGTTCGGTTTCGTTCTTTTTCAGATCAAAATAACGGTTACGGTTTCGGTTTCGGTTCAGTCCTTGCTTTATACCTTTCATGAGTATGAGTCACGTTATTTGAAACATGAACACACTATAAAGGAGTGACGCTCTTAAGGGTCAACTACATAAAACTTTATTTTGGCTTTACCTCGAACTTTGACTTTGACAGAAAAGTTCAGTATACGTATTTAAACGAAGCATGGCAAATAGAAGACCTGAAAGTTGAAGCAAGGTTAAAATTTGGCAAACTCTCATATTTTGCTTGCTTTGCTTGCTTTGACAATCAGATGTTGATGACTTTGCTTTAATTTAAAATAAAAGTTGGAGGAAATAATAATTAATTAATTTTTTGTATGTTAAATTAATAAATTAACCAAAACACTCTGAATGCAAAGAAATAAATAACGAAAATAACGAAGTTGAGCGCAAAGTTTCGAGGTTGCAAATGTCAGGCCAGGTTAACAAAGCTTTATGTAGTTGACCCTTTACGCTGATAAATAAAGGATGCAATAAATTGTACAGGGGCTATGTGAAAAATTAGGTCAACCCTTCTGTTTTTAAGCCATTACACGCGCAAAAAGAGCAATAGTTACGTTTCTACCTGTTTAATAACGGGAGTTATAGCCCAAAATCCGTTTATCGGAACTATCGATTGTATGGGGACTATGCGAAATATTAATCGAGTCTCAATGTTTTTTAACATCGATATTGTTCATGCAAAAAGAGCGATAGTTACAAAATTTGACGTTCCTACCTGTTTAATTACAGGATTTATTGCTCAAACTCCGTTTATCGGAACTATCGATTGTATCGGGGCTATGAGAAATTTTAATGGAATCTTAATGATTTTCAACATCGATATTGTTCATGCAAAAAGAGCCGTAGCTATAAAATTTCACGTTCCTTTTTATTTTATTATAGAAGTTATGGCCAAAAACCTTATATCGGAACAATCGTTTGTATGGGGGCTGTATCTTATACCGGTCCGATCTTCCCAGTTCCGACAAATGATTCCTATATGTATCACAAAATGGTGGCCATATACAAAATTTCAGCCAAATATCTCAAAAACTGAGGGACTAGTTTGCGTTCAAACAGACAGACGGACAGACATGGCTAAATGAACTTCTGAATTTGCTGTCAATATAGACATAAAATAGTGGTTAGGTTAGGTTAGGTTGCAAGGGCAGGACAGAGTACACCGACCCCAACCAACACTTAGGCCAGAAAAATAGGCCCATTGTGATACCCCACACGCTCTCTACACCACCCCCATGTCCGAGAACCAAAGCTCACACTCAAGGCAGGGGAACGAACCAGTTCGTGGAATCAATAAATTTGGATAACGCCTTTATTTCCATTTTGATACCTCAGCGAGGTCGTCGAGGAACGGTTGGCCGAGTATAGCCAAACGTCTTCTACTAAGTGCGAAACATTGACACAGCACTGAACACTCTCTTCCTCTTCAATACATCTGCAGCTGCGACAGGAGTCATGAGATGTGCCCTGTTAAAACCCTTACCAGAGAAGAAATGCCCGATTTATTAAGGTCAAAAAAACGTCAAAATTTGAGCCAAGTTGTAGGCCAGGAAATTCTCTACAAATATAGTTCTAGCATTTTTGCTCTAAGGGTAACCAGGTCTGAGATATCGCGACTGTAAAATTAGCTCTGGAAATTATATAAAAATATATGCCACGTATGGACATTTCAGGATTTTTTCGAAAAAGTTAGTATGCGAAGAAAAATTTTCTTTCTTTTACCCACGTTGCAAATTACCAGGCTGGTTGTTAATAGGTAATCAAACAGACACTCGCTTCCCCCAACTACTTAAAGCAGCCGAGGATACTTTAGATTTATGCAGATTAACCTGAAGCACCACCAACATGAGAGCTCACATACTTCCATGCCGTTCCCATATCGTCGAGGTTTGCCCCATCCCGGGGAATGTCTCTCAACGACGAGTTGCTCAGATTAGCTGCCCGACTTGGCGTAGCGGTAGCCCTGCTGTCTGAAGCATCAGAGATAAAGCGCTAGGGATTTGCTTCTACCAACGTAACGTCGTGGACTTCTTCTTCCAGTTGGCTATCCTCCATCTCCGAGTTGTTCGCAGCACTTTCGCAAAGTGACGTGGCGGATAACATACTTTCCGCATCGGACTCCGCCGCTTCCTCTTCCGGTACTTCGGCTTCCGAGACCCCCGGAGCAGCCGAGGTGGTAACACACTGAGCATCGCCACGGTATACGTGAATAACGATCGGGCCTACACTGTAGTGGACTTGGCTATTGCACCTTTTAAGGGGCTCGATTGCCTCCCTATTCATGGTGAAGACCACTTGTCTATCAGCCCCTACCGCATCCCCGACCAGATTGACACTCCAGTCCTGCGTGGGGAGGGACGGATTCATTAACCGCAGCATCGCGAGAATTCTCTCGGGTTCTTCAGGGATGGCAGGAATCCGTGCCCTTGCCCTTGGCCGAGCCGGAATGTCCTTCCAGTCGACGACCTCGATCTTCGCGCCTTTATAGACTTCACCCAGTTTAGCAGCTGCTGCCTTGTACAGTGCTACAGTTCTTGCATCCTCGCACGCTTCTAATAATTAGAATCTAATTTCATCTGACCCTGGTGCCAGCCCGCAACCGTTACCCGCGCCGAACTACCCGGAAACTCCGGAGCAACGTCGAGAAGAGCGTTGCCGAGTTCGTTTCGGACGTATCGCCACCAGTCCTTGGGGATGGTCAAACGGTCATTGCCTCGGTCAAGGATGCCTATAAGGATCCTGTGCTTGGTTACTTCAGCAAAGCTTGGTTTGCCCACTCCGGGAGTATTCTGATACCGCTTGGGAGGGGGTTTTAACTCCAGGTCCGATCTCTGGCGTTTGAAAGGGTTTCCGTTTACCCTCTTTGGCACATAAGTACTTTGGAAACCCGGTAACAAAGCTTTCGCTAGCTCCACCGATCTTCTGGAAATCGGCGACAGCGATTCCTGCGGCACTCCCTCATACTTCTTCAGGATCTTTGCGGCCAATCTTCTCTCATGGTATGTGGAGCGGCGGGGAGATGTCTCCCGTTCAGTTGCTCAGTTGCAGCTTCTTTCTCCTTTGGATCTCTGGGGCCAGGTCGTGAGACCGCTGCCACAGACGTTAAAAGACTGGTGTTCATATCGGTGTTTGAAGGAAGTTTAGCATCCGCCGTTTTCCGCTTAGCTGCGTTGGCAGACGCACTGGTGCTAGCTCCCATCAAGTCAAGCTTGCTCGATAGAAATTTGGTTGACCGACTCCTGTGTTGTTGTTATTGTTAACAGCAAAACACTCCCCGAAGGTTTTGGGGAGTGATGCCGAAGTTGACAGTCCTTGGCCGGATATGAACCCGGTACGCTGCGGTACTGCCCGACTGTCGTGGTAGCGATTTGGTATGAGCAGTGGAACCTTTTAGGTCATGTCATCCCTCCATCCGTGAGGTAGGAGAAGATTGGTAATGAGAGGTGAGAGGCATCATATCCGTAGATCAACCATTGAGTTAGCACGTCATTACCTATGTGCATATTAGTCGCCTCTTACGACCGGTATGCCTACCTCGGGAATATTCTAAAACCCTAACCGGCAGGGGCAGTTGACCGACTCCTAGTTGCCATCGCTGTCGATCTCCCGGTTAATTTTGGAGTGGAGGTTGACTTCCGACGTTGCAATTTCGCTATCTCCAGCATAGCTCTCCTCTGCTGAGGAGTGAAATTTGGCGTTGATTGTTTTTTTTTTTGTGTTTTGGTTTTTGTTATTTGTTGTGTTCATCTTGTTCGTACGACCCTTCGCCGGACAAGGCCAGGCTAGGCGGTAAGGTCATAAGTACTCTCTGAGGCGACCCGGTATCAGAGAGGCTCCGTTCGACTACAGCCACGATTTGCCTCCTATTGTAGTAGACATGTCTGTGCATGCCGGAAAGTGTGTATCCAGGAGTAGGTTCATGGTATCCGTCGTCGAATCAGTCCACTGCCCATCTGACTTTTGAACGTAGCTCAGTGTTGCTGGCGATTTTGAGAGCACCCTCCTCAAGCGTGAGGCAGCAGATATAGATTCAAATTCACTGCAGAAGTTCGGCCAGGAGGCCCATTTGGCAGCTCCATCACGTTGGAACCCGCTTTGAAAAAATTCAAATTTTTTTTACACTTTCGTCAACTACAAACGACGAGATTGATTGTAGTGAAACTCATTTTTTTGTAGTTCTTATAGTTACTCCGAAAATATAATACATTGTACGGAAACCAAGCAAACTAAGGAAATTTGAGTTTTTTTTTTGTTAAAATATGGGTAAAGCCATGTGAAGTGTGCACAGGTAAAATCACTTTATCGATGATTTTGAAAACTATCGTTTCATTGGATAGTGGGCCAGACTCAAACCTCGTGCTAAAAATATTTAGTCAAAATTCGTGTCCTTGTTATTGTTATTGGAGGTTGAATTTTTGATAATTTTCAGATCATGATAATATTGAAAAATTATTTTCTCATAAACTACTGCAGATAAAACAATGAAATTTTTTTTACTTACAGATAATTGTTTTTGCTATATTATAAGTATTTTTATGCGATCTTATTGTTTAAACAATTATACTTTAAATCATTTTTTTTTTAAACAAATAATTTTTTTTTTCGTTCTATACGATCAAAAAAATTTCAAAATATGTTAAATAACGCGTAAAACAGTCACCTTTAATAATCAAAAAAAAAATTTTTGTCCATTCATACCATTCCAAAGATATTGCATTTTTTTGTCACCCCTTGCGATCAAATTGTTAAAATAATGATATTTAAAAAATTTTTTTTAAACAAATAACATTTTTTTTTCGCTCTGCATCCTCAAAAAAAATTGAAAATATGTCAAATAGTGCGAAAAATGGTCATCTTTGGTAATAAACAAATTTTTGTCCTTTCATACCAATCCACAGATTTCTTATTTTTTTGTCAGCCTTTGCGCTCTCCCAATGCCAAAAATTATGCAATTCAGATTCAAGATGAAATCCAGGCACACCATTGGTCAAACACTCAAGCAACCATACACCCTTACGTAATTTACTATCGTGCTGATGGTGTTCTACATCACTTATGTTTTGTGATTATATCGGAAAAACTGACTCATGATTCAAGTTCAGTTCACTTGTTCAATACAAGACTTGCGAATTATATGAAAAAAAATTTGGGTCCAGGAATGTAAAAAAATTGTTCTATTACTCTGACGGAGCCGCAGCGCAATACAAAAATAAATTTAACTTTTTAAATTTATATAATCACGAAGAAGACTTTGGAATTGCAGCTGAGTGGAACTTTTTCGCGAGATACCACGGTAAGGGAGCTTGTGATGGGGTGGGGGGCACTGTCAAAAGACTGGCACGAAAAGCAAGTATGCAGCGTATTGCGGAAAATCACATACGCGACGCTCGAAGTCTTTTTGAATGGGCAGAAAATGCGTTTCAGGCAATAGAGTTCGATTTTTGCTCCCAAGTGGATGAAAAGAAATTTCAAAATCGCACAAGTAAAGCCATAGCAATAAAAAACACACGGCAATTCCATCATTCTCAACCAATGTTTAACAAAAAGATTCGAAGTCAAATTTTCTCAAGTGATGAATCAAGTGTGGAAAATATTATTTGCATGTAGGCAACGTAAAACAAAAAATTACTCTGAACAATTTTGAATCCATTTTGTACAAGTTATGGTGGAATATGTCAGGTTAATTTGTAACAAACATATTGTTAAATATGTATGTATGCACAGAGCAAAAAGTCACATAAAATGCCCTCTAAATCAGAAGGATTTCTCTATGATATTTTTCCAATAAGATGCCCGTCTTATTATGACTGGGTGTCTCTTTTTAATAAAACTCAGTAGATAATCACATAATATTAAGAAGATTTTCTTCTTAATATTTCAAATTAAAAAAAAAAAAAAATGAACGCTCAACCCAGATGTCTAGTCTAGTCTAATCCATCGTATACTTAACTTGCCAACGTCTAATTACACCTTTGTCCTTTTTGCCTCACCACATGTCCACTTGCCTTATTGCCTTCACCGCGAATCGAACTAAGAATTATTAACTGCTGAACGGAGATCTCTACCATGATGCTATCGTGTGCTTGTGCTTGGTAGTGTCGAATTACACATTCGAAGAAGGCACACCTGAATTTGAATTAATAAGGGATCTTCTAAAAATATGTATATAGTTTTCCTTTTCAATAAATTCAATATAAATCTAGAGAAAATAAGAGGATGTTCTCATTACTTTACTTTAAACAGGTTTTCTCATAAAAACAAGCAGATTTCTTCTAACTTTTGATAAAAGTACATTAAAAATTCATAAATAAGAAGCTAACTCCTTATTTTTAGCCGATTTCCTTTTCAATAAATTTGAGAAGAAATTCAAGCTAAAATTTAGAAGATTTCCTAGCACAAATTTCTTCAAATTTGTCCCCACTCGCTCTCAAAAGCTTTTTTAGACGTCGATCTCTTTGATTATAGGTGAACTTTTTGGCTCTGTGTGTACCTTTGTATTGAATATGTAGGTTTACGTATTGTGAAACAATTACCTTTTTCCTAATATCTTACAACTAATAAAGATATAAAATAAAGACTTAAAAACGTTATCCCTTTTTATTATTTCCTATGCTCATACATTCTGCTAAATGTAGATATGTATGTATGTTATAATTGAAAATAGCTTGATAACAACGACCAATGCAGAACACTATTGTTCAGCACACCACCCAACGGTCTATGTGCAACGCATTGGGAGAGCGCAAAGGGTGACAAAAAATAAGAAATTTGTGGATTGGTATGAAAGGACAAACATTTTTTTATTACCAAAGATGACCGTTTTTCGCACTATTTGACATATTTTCAATTTTTTTTGAGCATGCAGAACGAAAAAAAATGTTATTTCCTTAAAAAAATTTTTATTAAATATCATTATTTTAACAATTTGATCGCAATATCTTTGGAATGGTATGAATGGACAAAAATTTTTTTTTTGATTATTAGAGGCGACTGTTTTACGCGTTATTTTTCATTTTTTTAAATTTTTTTGATCGTATAGAACGAAAAAAAAAATTATTTGTTTAAAAAAAACTGATTTAAAGTATAATTGTTTAAACAATAAGATCGCATAAAAATACACATAATATAGCAAAAACAATTATCTGTAAGTAAAAAAAAAATTCATTGATTTATCTGCAGTAGTTTATGAGAAAATAATTTTTCAATATTATCATGATCTGAAAATTATCAAAAATTCAACCTCCAATAACAATAACAAAGACACGAATTTTGACGAAATATTTTTAGCACGAGGTTTGAGTCTGGCCCACTATCCAATGAAATGACAAGTTTCCAAATCGGCGGGGTTTTGAAAAAAAAAATAAAAATTTTGTGCACCTTCACATGGCTTTACCCATATGTTTTAAATCGTTTGTAGTTTTTTATCCGAAAAAAAAATTTTTTTTTGCCGAAGGTTTCGGAGATATCGCCTAATGCACATCACGCTGGAACCCGCTTTGAAAAAACTCTAACTTTTTTTGCATTTTTGTGAACTACAAACGATGAGATTGATTGTAGTGAAATTCATTTTTTTTTTTTTATCAAAGGTTTCGGAGATATCGGCTAATGCATATCACTCTGGAACCCGCTTTCAAAAAATTCAAACTTTTTTTGCATTTTTGTAAACTACAAACGATGAGATTGATTGTAGTGAAATTCATTTTTTTTGCTCCGAAGGTTTCGGAGTAATCGAAAACGCATGTCAAAAAAAGGCAGAATTCAGCAATTTGAAAGCACCAAAAGTACTTTTCCTACAACTACAAACGACAAAATTGATTATAGTGAAATTTTTTTTTGTAGCTTTTATAGTTACCCGGAAATACAATATATTGTGCAGAAACCAAGCAAATGAAGTAAATTTTGGTTTTTTTTGTTGAAATATGTTTTAAATCGATTGTAGTTTTTTATCCGAAAAAAATTTTTTTTTTTTTGGTCCGAAGGTTTCGGAGTAATCGATATCGCACGTCAAAAAAAGCAAGAATTTAGCAATTTGAAAGCACTAAAGTACTTTTCCTACAACTACAAACGACAAAATTGATTGTAGTGAAATTTTTTTTTTTGTAGCTTTTATAGTTACTCCGAAAATACAATATATTGTGCAGAAACCAAGCAAATGAAGTAAATTTTGGTTTTTTTTGTTGAAATATGTTTTAAATCGTTTGTAGTTTCTTATCCGAAAAAAAATTTTTTTTGCTCCGAAGGTTTCGGAGTAATCGAAAACGTATGTCAAAAAAAGGCAGAATTCAGCAATTTGAAAGCACTAAAAGTACTTTTCCTACAACTACAAACGACAAAATTGATTTTAGTGAATTTTTTTTTTTGTAGCTTTTATAGTTACTCCGAAAATACAATATATTTTGCAGAACCAAGCAACTGAAGTAAATTTTGGTTTTTTTTTGTTGAAATATGTTTTAAATCAATTGTAGTTTTTTATGCGAAAACAATTTTTTTTTTCGCTCCAAAGGTTTCGGAGTAATCGATAACGCATGTCAAAAAAAGCCAGAATTCAGCAATTTTAAAGCACTAAAAGTACTTTTCTTACAACTACACACCACAAAATTGATTGTAGTGAATATTTTTTTTGTAGCTTTTATAGTTACTCCGAAAATACAACATATTGTGCAGAAACCAAGCAAATAAAGTAAATTTTGGTTTTTTTTTGTTGAAATATGTTTTAAATCGTTTGTAGTTTTTTATCCGAAGGTTTCGGAGTAATCGATAACGCATGCCAAAAAAAGCCAGAATTCAGCAATTTGAAAGCACCAAAAGTACTTTTCCTACAACTACAAACAACAAAATTGATTGTAGTGAAATTTTTTTTTTTAGCTTTTATAGTTTCTCCGAAAATACAATATATTGTGCAGAAACCAAGCAAATGAAGTAAATTTTGTTTTTTTTCGTTGAAATATGTTTTAAATCGTTTGTAGTTTTTTATCCGAAAAAAAATTTTTTTGCTGCGAAGGTTTCGGATTAATCGATAACGCATGTCAAAAAAGCCAGAATTCAGCAATTTGAAAGCACTTAGAGTACTTTTCCTACAACTACAAACGACAAAATTGATTGTAGCGAAATTTTTTTTTGTAGCTTTTATAGTTACTCCGAAAATACAATATATTGTGCAGAAACCAAGCAAATGAAGTAAATTTTGGTTTTTTTTTGTTGAAATATGTTTTAAATTCAGCAATTTGAAAGCACTAAAAGTACTTTTCCTACAACTACAAACGACAAAATTGATTGTAGTGAATTTTTTTTTGTAGCTTTTATAGGTACTCCGAAAATACAATATATTGTGCAGAAACCAAGCAAATGATGTAAATTTTGGTTTTTTTTTGTTGAAATCGTTTGTAGTGTTTTATCCGGAAAAAAAATTTTTGCTCCGAAGGTTTCGGAGTAATCGATAACGCATGTCAAAAAAAGCCAGAATTCAGCAATTTGAAAGCACTAAAAGTACCTTTCCTACAACTACAAACGACAAAATTGATTGTAGTGAAATTTTTTTTTTTAGCTTTTATAGATACTCCGAAAATACAATATATTGTGCAGAAACCAAGCAAATGAAGTAAATTTTGGTTTTTTTTGTTGAAATATGTTTTAAATCGTTTTTAGTTTTTATCTGAAAAAAAAAAATTTTTTTTCTCTGTAGGTTTCGGAGTAATTGATAACGCATGTCAAAAAAAGCCAGATTTCAGCAATTTGAAAGCACTAAAAGTACTTTTCCTACAACTACAAACAACAAAATTGAGTGTAGTGAAATTGACCGCTTTGAAAAAATTCAAACTTTTTTTGCATTTTTGTGAACTACAAACGATGAGATTGATTGTAGTGAAATTCATTTCTTGTTTGCTCCAAAGGTTTCGGAGATATCGCCTAATGCATATCACTCTGGAACCCGCTTTGAAAAAATTCAAACTTTTTTTGCATTTTTGTGAACTACAAACGATGAGATTGATTGTAGTGAAATTCTGATAAAAAAAAATCGGAGCAAAAAAAAAATTTTTTTCGAATAAAAAACTACATACGATTTAAAACATATTTCAACAAAAAAACCAAAATTTACTTCATTTGCTTGGTTTCTGCACAATATATTGTATTTTCGGAGTAACTATAAGTAGGTAGGTAGAAGTGGCTGCCGCAAAGGCACACCTAGGCCAGTAATAAAAGGCCCGTTGTGATACCACCAAACACTAGGAAAGTCAGTCCCGGGGCCCGGCCATATGGAAAATCCCAGTGCTGTCGGGACTCTCCATATAGCCGAAACCCGGGACTGACACTCCTAACCGACACCGCTACCCCTCCTCGAACCATTTTGATAACTTGATGAAGGCCATCAAGTCCTTTATGTCTAGCTCCGCGACCTGGCTTAAGCTAACCAGGAAGGGAACTCCCAGAGAGCGCCTTCTCGCTCCGCTTAAGGCCGGGCAGTTGCAGATGAGGTGCTCCACCGTTTCCTCCTCCTCATCATCTTTGCAACTCCTGCAGCATCGTCGGTAGGGAACGCCTAGCCTTGCTGCGTGCCTACCAATAAGGCAGTGCCCGGTTAAAACACCTATTAATATGGAGATTTCCTTCCTTTTTAGGGCGTATATGTGTCTAGATCTTTTAAGATCGCATTTTGGCCAGGTTTGCTTGGATATCCGGCACCCTGGGGCTTGTAGCCATCTTTCGTTGGCTTCGCGGAGTGTATGCTCCTTCAGCATTAGCTTGCACGTGGCAAACGGCATACCTATGCTTTATCTTGAAGAATCTGCTTGGTCGTGCCCTGCCTGGCAAGTTCGTCTGCCCTACAGTTTCCCTCAATGTCCCTGTGTCCCGGGACCCATGTGAGGTTCACGCGGTTCTGTTGGGCCATCTCTTGAAGAGATCGACGACAGCTGAGCGTCAGTTCAGAGTTGAACGAGTAAGAGCCAAGGGATTTGATGGCCGCTTGGCTGTCGCTGAAAATACAGATATCCTGTCCGATGGTGCGTTCACCTATCCAAGTCACGGCGTCCATGATTGCTGAAACTTCAGCCTGGAAGACGCTGCAGTGATCAGGTAGTCTAAAGGAGAGTTCTAGGTCCAAATCCCTTGAGTAAACCCCTCCTCCGACTCTGCCGTCTAACTTCGAGCCGTCGGTGTATATAAAAGTGCCGCCATTAGTAGCGGGACACCGATCTATGTTCTCCCAGTCTTCCCTGCTGGGAATGTTTATTCTAAAACAACAATCTCCGACTGTTGTGGTCGCACACCGATCTGTGCTCAGAGGGAGAAAGCTGTAAGATCTTAGTATACAGGAGTGTCCAATAGTGCTTGCGCCCCAGACGGACGTTTCCCTTAGACGCACAGCCGATGCTGCTGCTGCCCGGTACCCTTCCAGATCGAGTGGCAAAAAGCCAAGAATGGCCTGGAGAGCTTCATTGGGCGTTGTTCTTAACGCCCCGCTTATACAGATCATGCTCGATCTGTGGACTTTCCCTAACAGATTTAGGTTTGTTGCCTTTCTTAGCGCAGGCCACCATACCACAACTCCATACAGCATAATTGGCTGGATTATCGCAGTGTAGATCCATCTGCAAATTTTGGGGCTGAGCCCCCATTTTTTGCCAATGGCTCTTTTACACGTGTAAAGTGCAATGCACGCTTTCCTCTGGCGCTGGATGACATTCTCCTTCCAGTTAAGCTTTCTATCTAGAACTGTGCCTAGGAATTTGGCTTTGTCAGCTAAGTTCAGGCGCACGCCATCTAGTTCTGGTAGGTTCAACGGTGGTATCTTGTACCGCCTGGTATAAAGGACAAGCTCCACCTTTCCCGGGTTGATGCTAAGTCCGCAGCGAGAGGACCATGAAGAAACTTCTCGCAGTGCTACTTGCATCAAGTCACACAGGGTTTGTGGGAATTTGCCCCTATATGCAATAGCTAAATCGTCTGCATATGCCACTATCTTCCCGCCCCCCCACCTTGTGTCTCGTAGCAGCGAGTTTACGGTGAGGTTCCATAGGAGCGGGGAGAGAACACCACCCTGAGGCGTTCCTCTTGTGACATAGCGTGAAAGATCAACTGTTCCCAGTGAAGAAACTATTTTCCTTCCCTTTAGTAGTTGATCAATTAGTCCAATAAGAGACCTATTTATGCCCAGGTTTGTTAAAGCAGTGTTAATAGCCTCCGGCCTTATATTGTTGAAAGCCCCTTCGATGTCCAGAAAGGCCACGAGACAGTACTCCTTTTCATGCAATGATTTTTCAACAATAGAGACTAGGCTGTGGAGCGCAGTTTCCGTTGATTTACCTTTGGTGTATGCATGTTGATAGCTAGAAATAAGGTTGCTATCAATAGTAGAGGAGAGATAATCGCTAATTATCCTCTCGAAGGTTTTAAGTGCAAAAGACGAGAGACTGATGCCTGATGGCCTTCCCAGCCTTTGGAATAAAGACTACCGTGGCGCTTCTCCAGGAGCACGGAATGTAATTAAGAGCCAGGCAGGCTGAATAGAGAACTGCCAGCCATTTAGCTGATATTTCCAGCGTGTTTATGAGTTGTGCGGGGAAAATCCCGTCTGGCCCAGCTGCCTTGAATGGCTCAAAGCTTTTGATTGCCCACCTTACCCTTTCCTCCGTAATGGGTATGTTTACCGCCAGGTTTGTTGCAGATGCTACAGGTGCATCATACAAGTTCCCCGGAAAGTGTGTGTTCAGGAGCAGCTCCAGGGTTTCCCCTTCCGTGCTGGTCCAAGATCCGTCAGGCTTCCGTAAATAGCTAATGGCTGTTTGGGTTTTTGATAGTACTCGTCTAAGTCTCGCTGTATCATCGACTTTTTCGACCCCGGTGCAGAAATTTCTCCACGAAGTTCTCTTCGCTTGCCTTAGAGCCTTTTTATATGCCCTCAGTTTAGCTTTATATTCGAGCCATTCAGGCTCCGTACCGATGCTCTTGGCTTCCTGCATGATATACGGAACGAATCCAGGTCGTAAGACCACCAGTGGGGTCTATGTTTGCCGCGTGGTTTTGGTACTGGACAAGCCTGCTCTAGGGCATTTGAGAGCGCCGTTGTAAAGGTTGTTACCAGATCATCCAGTTCTCCCACTGATGAGGGGGCTTGTGGAGGTAATACTGGTAGGTCCCTAGCTAATATTTGGTTATGTAGCTGCCAGTTAGTGTTGCGAGGATTTCGTTTCATAACTGGCTGCTCAACAATAAAGTCTAACACAATTTCTATGTACCGATGGTCAGAAAATGAATGCTCATCAAGAACACGCCATTTTCTGACCCACTCATAAGCGCCTTCGCTACAAACAGTGAGGTCTATAACCTCCCTACGAGCTTTAGTTATAAAAGTAGGCTCGTTACCCACGTTACAAACCACCAGGTTAGTTGTTAGTAGGTAGTCAAACAGAGACTCGCCCCTAGCGTTAATATCGGAGCTTCCCCACTGGACGTGATGAGCATTAGCGTCAGCTCCAATAATAAGATGGCCCGTACAGAAATTATCCACCAGATCTTTCACCTCCTTTTGTGGAGGAGGTTCTTCGGCGTCATAGGGCATATAGACCGACGCCATCGTTAGGCTGGTGCTGCCGACTGTTAAGCTGGCAGCTGTAACGTCACCATTTGAGTAGTTGGGTAATAGAAAGGTGTTTAGCTCAGACTTTACCAAAATACAGGTTCTGACCTTGCCCTCATCATTGGCTTGGATGAGCTTGTACCCCTTAGCCCCAATCCACAGATCCTAGAGCTATTGACAAAGGGCTCTTGGACAAGGACCATGTCTACGTCGCCTTTAGAAAGACGACTGCTTAAAACAGCCGAGGCTGCAAAAGCCTAGGCTATAAAAGCTACAAAAAAAAAAAATTTCACTACAATCAATTTTGTCGTTTGTAGTTGTAGGAAGAGTACTTTTAGTGCTTTCAAATTGCTGAATTCTGCCTTTTTTTGACATGCGTTATCGATTACTCCGAAACCTTCGGAACAAAAAAAAATTTTTTTTCGGATAAAAAACTACAAACGATTTAAAACATATTTCAACAAAACAAATTATATTTCAACAAACAAAATTTACTTCATTTGCTTGGTTTCTGCACAATATATTGTATTTTCGGAGCAACTATAATAGATACAAAAAAAAAAAATCACTACAATCAATTTTGTCGTTTGTAGTTTGTCTCTGTTATTGAAAAATCGTTGTATGAAAAAGATTACTCTCTCGTGGCCTTCCTAGACATTGAAGGTGCCTTCAACAATATAAGCCCGGAGGCTATTAACACCGCTCTAACTAATCTGGGCATAAGCAGGTCTCTTATTGGACTAATTGATAAGCTACTAAAGGGAAGGAAAATAGTTTCTACACTGGGCACAGTTGATTTCTCACGCTATGTCACAAGAGGAACGCCTCAGGGTGGTGTTCTCTCTCCGCTTTTATGGAACCTCACTGTGAACTCGTTGCTACGAGACACAAGCTGGGGGGGCGGGAGGATAGTTGCATATGCAGACGATTTAGCTATTGCATACAGGGGCAAATTCCCACAAACCCTGTGTGACTTGATGCAAGTAGCACTGCGAAGAGTTTCCTTGTGGTCATCTCGCTGCGGACTTAATATCAACCCGGGAAAAGTGGAGCTTGTCCTTTATACTAACCGGTACAAAATACCAACGCTAAGCCTACCAGAACTAAATGGCGTGCGCCTGAACTTGGCTGACAAAGCCAAATTCCTAGGCATAGTTCTGGATAGAAAGCTTAACTGGAAGGAGAATGTCATCCAGCGCCAGAGGAAAGCGTGCATTGCACTTTACACCTGTAAAAGAGCCATTGGCAAAAAATGGGGGCTCAATCCCAAAATCTGCAGATGGATTTACACTGCGATAATCCGGCCAATTATGCTGTATGGAGTCGTGGTATGGTGGCCTGCGCTGAGCAAGGCAGCCAACCTAAACCTGTTAGGTAAAGTCCACAGATCTAGCATGATCTGTATAAGCGGCGCGTTGAGAACAACGCCCAACGAAGCTCTCCAGGCCATTCTTGGCATTTTTCCACTCGATCTGGAAGGGTACCGGGCAGCGGCAGCATCGGCTCTGCGTCTAAGGGAAACTTCCGGCTGGGGCGCAGGCACTACTGGACACTCCGGTATTCTGGATTCTTACAGCTTTCTTCCTCCGAGCACGGACCGTTGTGCAACCACAACAGTCGGAGATAGCTGGTTCAGAATAAACATTCCCAGCAGGGAAGACTGGGAGAGCACGGATCGGTGTCCTGCTACTAATGGCGGCATTTCCATATACACCGACGGTTCGAAGTTGGACGGCAGAGTTGGAGGAGGGATTTATTCCAAGGATCTGGACCTTGACCTTTCCTTCAGACTGCCTGATCATTGCAGCGTCTTCCAAGCTGAGGTCTCAGCAATCATGGACGCCGCGGCTTGGATAGGGCAACACGCTATCGGACAGAATATCGTTATTTTCAGCGATAGCCAAGCGGCAGTCAAATCTCTTGGCTCTTACTTGTTCAACTCTGAACTGACGCTCAGCTGTCGTCGATCTCTTCAGGAGATGGCCCAACAGAACCGCGTGAGCCTCACATGGGTCCCGGGACACAGGGACATTGTGGGAAACTGTAGGGCAGACGAACTTGCTAGGCAGGGCACGACCAAGCAGGTTCTTCAGGATAAAGAACGCTTAGGTATGCCCTTTGCCACATGCAAGCTAATGCTGAAGGAGCTTACACTCCGACAAGCCAATGAAAGATGGCTTTTATCGCCAGGGTGCCGAGTATCCAAACAATCCTGGCCAAAATGGGATATTAAAACATCTAAATATATTTACACCCTAAGAAGAAGGGATATATCTATATTAATAGGGGTTTTAACCGGGCACTGCCTTATTGGAAGGCACGCAGCAAGGCTGGGTGTACCCTACCGACGATGCTGTAGGAGTTGCAAAGATGATGAGGAGGAGGAAACGGTGGAGCATCTCATCTGCAACTGCCCGGCTTTAAGCGGCGCGAGAAGGCGCTTTTTCGGAGTTCCCTTCCTGGATATCCTACGCCAGGTAGCGGAGCTGGACATAAAGGACTTGATGGCTTTCATCAAGTCATCTAAATGGTTCGAGGAGGTGTAACGGTGTCGGTTTTAGGAGTGTCAGCCCCGGGATTCTGCTATGTGGAGAGTCCCAATAGCACTGGGATTTTCCATATGGCTGGGTCCCGGGACTGACTTTCCTAGTGTTGATGGTATCACAACGGGCCTTTTAATACTGGCCTAGGTGTGCCTTTCCGGCAGCCACTTCAACCTAACCCTAACCCCTAGTTGTAGGAAAAGTACTTTTAGTGCTTTCAAATTGCTGATTTCTGGCTTTTTTTGACATGCGTTTTCGATTACTCCGAAACCTTCGGAGAAAAAAAAAATTTTTTTTCGGATAAAAAACTACAAACGATTTTAAACATATTTCAACAAAAAAAACCAAAATTTACTTCATTTGCTTGGTTTCTGCACAATATATTGTATTTTCGGAGTAACTATAAAAGCTACAAAAAAAAATTTCACTACAATCAATTTTGTCGTTTGTAGTTGTAGGAACAGTACTTTTAGTGCTTTCAAATTGCTGAATTCTGGCTTTTTTGACATGCGTTATCGATTACTCCGAAAAATTCGGGGCAAAAAATTTCCCTTTGAAAACATTAATAAGTCAAATCTTTTTGTTAGGAACCCTAAGATCATCTTATTAACACATACAATTATGCGGAAATCAGTTAATAAGTCATATCTTCTTGTTAGGAACCCTAAGATCATCTTATTTAAAAGAACCCTAAGAAATCATTTCGTTTTCTGCAGGATTTCCCTTTGAAAACATTAATAAGTCAAATCTTCTTGTTAGGAACCCTAAGATCATCTTATTAAAAAGAACCCTAAGAAATCATTTCGTTTTCTGCAAGATTTCCCTTTGAAAACATTAATAAGTCAAATCTTCTTGTTAGGAATCCTAAGATCATCTTATTAACACATACAATTATGCGGAAATCAGTTAATAAGTCATATCTTCCTGTTAGGAACCCTAAGATCATCTTATTAAAAAGAACCCTAAGAAATCATTTCGTCTTCTGCAAGATTTCCCTTTGAAAACATTAATAAGTCAAATCTTCTTGTTAGGAACCCTAAGATCATCTTAGTAACACATACAATTATGCGGAAATCAGTTAATAAGTCATATCTTCTTGTTAGGAACCCTAAGATCATCTTATTAAAAAGAACCCTAAGAAATCATTTCGTTTTCTGCAAGATTTCCCTTTGAAAACATTAATAAGTCAAATCTTCTTGTTAGGAACCCTAAGATCATCTTATTAAAAAGAACCCTAAGAAATCATTTCGTTTTCTGCAAGATTTCCCTTTGAAAACATTAATAAGTCAAATCTTCTTGTTAGGAACCCTAAGATCATCTTATTCAAAAGAACCCTAAGAAATCATTTCGTTTTCTGCAAGATTTCCCTTTGAAAACATTAATAAGTCAAATCTTCTTGTTAGGAACCCTAAGATCATCTTATTAACACATACAATTATGCGAAAATCAGTTAATAAGTCATATCTTCTTGTTAGGAACCCTAAGATCATCTTATTAAAAATAACCCTAAGAAATCATTTCGTTTTCTGCAAGATTTCCCTTTGAAAACATTAATAAGTCAAATCTTCTTGTTAGGAACCCTAAGATCATCTTATTAACACATACAATTATGCGAAAATCAGTTAATAATTCATATCTTCTTGTTAGGAACCCTAAGATCATCTTATTAAAAATAACCCTAAGAAATCATTTCGTTTTCTGCAAGATTTCCCTTTGAAAACATTAATAAGTCAAATCTTCTTGTTAGGAACCCTAAGATCATCTTATTCAAAAGAACCCTAAGAAATCATTTCGTTTTCTGCAAGATTTCCCTTTGAAAACATTAATAAGTCAAATCTTCTTGTTAGGAACCCTAAGATCATCTTATTAAAATAAAAAGTTTTTCCTTTTTCATCTTTTTTTCATATTTTTAAGGAAATCTTGAAAAGTTTTTCTTATTAATAACACATATAAAAAGAAATCGAAAAGAAATAAGAAGAAATTGCACTTAATAATATCAATAAGAATTTCCTCATTAAACCAAAGAGATTTGCGTATAGTTTTTTTTCGTTTCCGTCGTTTCGACTACCTCTCAGCCCAAAACCCGCTCATGAAGACAATCTTATTAATTTTATTAGGCATTTTTGGCTCTGTGTACAAAAAAGAAATCCGCAAGGCCAAACGGAGCTCCATCACGTTGGAGCCCGCTTTGAAAAAATTCAAATTTTTTTTGCACTTTCGTCAACTACCAACGACGAGATTGATTGTAGTGAAACTCATTTTTTTGTAGTTCTTATAGTTACTCCGAAAATATAATACATTGTGCGGAAACCAAGCAAACTAAGTAAATTTGCGTTTTTTTTTGTTAAAATATGTTTTAAATCTTTTGTAGTTTTTTACCCGAAAAAAAAATTTTTTTTGCTCCAAAGGTTTCGGAGATATCGCCTAATGCACATCACGCTGGAACCCGCTTTGAAAAAACTCAAACTTTTTTTGCATTTTTGTGAACTACAAACCATGAGATTGATTGTAGTGAAATTCATTTTTTTTTGCTCCAAAGGTTTCGGAGATATCGCCTAATGCATATCACTCTGGAACCCGCTTTGAAAAAATTCAAACTTTTTTTGCATTTTTGTGAACTACAAACGATGAGATTGATTGTAGTGAAATTAATTTTCATGTCAAAAAAAGGCAGAATTCTGCAATTTGAAAGCACTAAAAGTACTTTTCCTACAACTATTAACGACAAAATTGATTGCAGTGAAATTTTTTTTTTGTAGCTTTTATAGTTAGTCCGAAAATACAATATATTGTGCAGAAACCAAGCAAATGAAGTAATTTTGGGTTTTTTTTTTGTTGAAATATGTTTTAAATCGTTTGTAGTTTTTTATCCGAAAAAAATTTTTTTTTTGCTCCGAAGGTTTCGGAGTAATCGATAACGCATGTCAAAAAAAGCCAGAAATCAGCAATTTGAAAGCACTAAAAGTACTTTTCCTACAACTACAAACGACAAAATTGATTGTAGTGATTTTTTTTTTTTGTATCTATTATAGTTACTCCGATAATACAATATATTGTGCAGAAACCAAGCAAATGAAGTAAATTTTGTTTTTTTTTGTTGAAATATGTTTTAAATCGTTTGTAGTTTTTTATCCGAAAAAAAATTTTTTTTTTGTTCCGAAGGTTTCGGAGTAATCGATAACGCATGTCAAAAAAAGGCAGAATTCAGCAATTTGAAAGCACTAAAAGTACTCTTCCTACAACTACAAACGACAAAATTGATTGTAGTGAAATATTTTTTTTTAGCTTTTATAGCCTAGGCTTTTGCAGCCTCAGCTGTTTTAAGCAGTCGTCTTTCTAAAGGCGACGTAGACATGGTCCTTATCCAAGAGCCCTTGGTCAATAGCTCTAGGATCTGTGGATTGGGGACTAAGGGGTACAAGCTCATCCAAGCCAATGATGAGGGCAAGGTCAGAACCTGTATTTTGGTAAAGTCTGAGCTAAACACCTTTCTATTACCCAACTACTCAAATGGTGACGTTACAGCTGCCAGCTTAACAGTCGGCAGCACCAGCCTAACGATGGCGTCGGTCTATATGCCCTATGACGCCGAAGAACCTCCTCCACAAAAGGAGGTGAAAGATCTGGTGGATAATTTCTGTACGGGCCATCTTATTATTGGAGCTGACGCTAATGCTCATCACGTCCAGTGGGGAAGCTCCGATATTAACGCTAGGGGCGAGTCTCTGTTTGACTACCTACTAACAACTAACCTGGTGGTTTGTAACGTGGGTAACGAGCCTACTTTTATAACTAAAGCTCGTAGGGAGGTTATAGACCTCACTGTTTGTAGCGAAGGCGCTTATGAGTGGGTCAGAAAATGGCGTGTTCTTGATGAGCATTCATTTTCTGACCATCGGTACATAGAAATTGTGTTAGACTTTATTGTTGAGCAGCCAGTTATGAAACGAAATCCACGCAACACTAACTGGCAGCTACATAACCAAATATTAGCTAGTGACCTACCAGTATTACCTCCACAAGCCCCCTCATCAGTGGGAGAACTGGATGATCTGGTAACAACCTTTACAACGGCGCTCTCAAATGCCCTAGAGCAGGCTTGTCCAGTACCAAAACCACGCGGCAAACATAGACCCCACTGGTGGTCTTACGACCTGGATTCGTTCCGTATATCATGCAGGAAGCCAAGAGCATCGGTACGGAGCCTGAATGGCTCGAATATAAAGCTAAACTGAGGGCATATAAAAAGGCTCTAAGGCAAGCGAAGAGAACTTCGTGGAGAAATTTCTGCACCGGGGTCGAAAAAGTCGATGATACAGCGAGACTTAGACGAGTACTATCAAAAACCCAAACAGCCATTAGCTATTTACGGAAGCCTGACGGATCTTGGACCAGCACGGAAGGGGAAACCTTGGAGCTGCCCCTGAACACACACTTTCCGGGGAACTTGTATGATGCACCTGTAGCATCTGCAACAAACCTGGCGGTAAACATACCCATTACGGAGGAAAGGGTAAGGTGGGCAATCAAAAGCTTTGAGCCATTCAAGGCAGCTGGGCCAGACGGGATTTTACCCGCACAACTCATAAACACGCTGGAAATATCAGCTAAATGGCTGGCAGTTCTCTATTCAGCCTGCCTGGCTCTTAATTACATTCCGTGCTCCTGGAGAAGCGCCACGGTAGTCTTTATTCCAAAGGCTGGGAAGGCCATCAGGCATCAGTCTCTCGTCTTTTGCACTTAAAACCTTCGAGAGGATAATTAGCGATTATCTCTCCTCTACTATTGATAGCAACCTTATTTCTAGCTATCAACATCCATACACCAAAGGTAAATCAACGGAAACTGCGCTCCACAGCCTAGTCTCTATTGTTGAAAAATCATTGCATGAAAAGGAGTACTGTCTCGTGGCCTTTCTGGACATCGAAGGGGCTTTCAACAATATAAGGCCGGAGGCTATTAACACTGCTTTAACAAACCTGGGCATAAATAGGTCTCTTATTGGACTAATTGATCAACTACTAAAGGGAAGGAAAATAGTTTCTTCACTGGGAACAGTTGATCTTTCACGCTATGTCACAAGAGGAACGCCTCAGGGTGGTGTTCTCTCCCCGCTCCTATGGAACCTCACCGTAAACTCGCTGCTACGAGACACAAGGTGGGGGGGCGGGAAGATAGTGGCATATGCAGACGATTTAGCTATTGCATATAGGGGCAAATTCCCACAAACCCTGTGTGACTTAATGCAAGTAGCACTGCGAGAAGTTTCTTCATGGTCCTCTCGCTGCGGACTTAGCATCAACCCGGGAAAGGTGGAGCTTGTCCTTTATACCAGGCGGTACAAGATACCACCGTTGAACCTACCAGAACTAGATGGCGTGCGCCTGAACTTAGCTGACAAAGCCAAATTCCTAGGCACAGTTCTAGATAGAAAGCTTAACTGGAAGGAGAATGTCATCCAGCGCCAGAGGAAAGCGTGCATTGCACTTTACACGTGTAAAAGAGCCATTGGCAAAAAATGGGGGCTCAGCCCCAAAATTTGCAGATGGATCTACACTGCGATAATCCAGCCAATTATGCTGTATGGAGTTGTGGTATGGTGGCCTGCGCTAAGAAAGGCAACAAACCTAAATCTGTTAGGGAAAGTCCACAGATCGAGCATGATCTGTATAAGCGGGGCGTTAAGAACAACGCCCAATGAAGCTCTCCAGGCCATTCTTGGCTTTTTGCCACTCGATCTGGAAGGGTACCGGGCAGCAGCAGCATCGGCTGTGCGTCTAAGGGAAACGTCCGTCTGGGGCGCAAGCACTATTGGACACTCCTGTATACTAAGATCTTACAGCTTTCTCCCTCTGAGCACAGATCGGTGTGCGACCACAACAGTCGGAGATTGTTGTTTTAGAATAAACATTCCCAGCAGGGAAGACTGGGAGAACATAGATCGGTGTCCCGCTACTAATGGCGGCACTTTTATATACACCGACGGCTCGAAGTTAGACGGCAGAGTCGGAGGAGGGGTTTACTCAAGGGATTTGGACCTAGAACTCTCCTTTAGACTACCTGATCACTGCAGCGTCTTCCAGGCTGAAGTTTCAGCAATCATGGACGCCGTGACTTGGATAGGTGAACGCACCATCGACAGCCAAGCGGCCATCAAATCCCTTGGCTCTTACTCGTTCAACTCTGAAATGACGCTCAGTCAGGGACACAGGGACATTGAGGGAAACTGTAGGGCAGACGAACTTGCCAGGCAGGGCACGACCAAGCAGATTCTTCAAGATAAAGCATAGGTATGCCGTTTGCCACGTGCAAGCTAATGCTGAAGGAGCATACACTCCGCGAAGCCAACGAAAGATGGCTAGAAGCCCCAGGGTGCCGGATATCCAAGCAAACCTGGCCAAAATGCGATCTTAAAAGATCTAGACACATATACGCCCTAAAAAGGAAGGAAATCTCCATATTAATAGGTGTTTTAACCGGGCACTGCCTTATTGGTAGGCACGCAGCAAGGCTAGGCGTTCCCTACCGACGATGCTGCAGGAGTTGCAAAGATGATGAGGAGGAGGAAACGGTGGAGCACCTCATCTGCAACTGCCCGGCCTTAAGCGGAGCGAGAAGGCGCTCTCTGGGAGTTCCCTTCCTGGTTAGCTTAAGCCAGGTCGCGGAGCTAGACATAAAGGACTTGATGGCCTTCATCAAGTTATCAAAATGGTTCGAGGAGGGGTAGCGGTGTCGGTTAGGAGTGTCAGTCCCGGGTTTCGGCTATATGGAGAGTCCCGACAGCACTGGGATTTTCCATATGGCCGGGCCCCGGGACTGACTTTCCTAGTGTTTGGTGGTATCACAACGGGCCTTTTATTACTGGCCTAGGTGTGCCTTTGCGGCAGCCACTTCTACCTACCTACTTATAGTTACTCCGAAAATACAATATATTGTGCAGAAACCAAGCAAATGAAGTAAATTTTGGTTTTTTTGTTGAAATATGTTTTAAATCGTATGTAGTTTTTTATTCGAAAAAAATTTTTTTTTTGCTCCGATTTTTTTTTATCAGAATTTCACTACAATCAATCTCATCGTTTGTAGTTCACAAAAATGCAAAAAAAGTTTGAATTTTTTCAAAGCGGGTTCCAGAGTGATATGCATTAGGCGATATCTCCGAAACCTTTGGAGCAAACAAGAAATGAATTTCACTACAATCAATCTCATCGTTTGTAGTTCACAAAAATGCAAAAAAAGTTTGAATTTTTTCAAAGCGGTCAATTTCACTACACTCAATTTTGTTGTTTGTAGTTGTAGGAAAAGTACTTTTAGTGCTTTCAAATTGCTGAAATCTGGCTTTTTTTGACATGCGTTATCAATTACTCCGAAACCTACAGAGAAAAAAAATTTTTTTTTTTCAGATAAAAAACTAAAAACGATTTAAAACATATTTCAACAAAAAAAAACCAAAATTTACTTCATTTGCTTGGTTTCTGCACAATATATTGTATTTTCGGAGTATCTATAAAAGCTAAAAAAAAAAATTCACTACAATCAATTTTGTCGTTTGTAGTTGTAGGAAAGGTACTTTTAGTGCTTTCAAATTGCTGAATTCTGGCTTTTTTTGACATGCGTTATCGATTACTCCGAAACCTTCGGAGCAAAAAAAAAAACTTGTTTCGGATAAAAAACTACAAACGATTTAAAACATATTTCAACAAAAAAAAACCAAAATTTACTTCATTTGCTTGGTTTCTGCACAATATATTGTATTTTCGGAGTATCTATAAAAGCTAAGAAAAAAAATTTCACTACAATCAATTTTGTCGTTTGTAGTTGTAGGAAAAGTACTTTTAGTGCTTTCAAATTGCTGAATTCTGGCTTTTTTTGACATGCGTTTTCAATTACTCCGAAACCTACAGAGAAAAAAATTTTTTTTTTTTTTTCAGATAAAAAACTACAAACGATTTAAAACATATTTCGACAAAAAAAAACAAAATTTACTTCATTTGCTTGGTTTCTGCACAATATATTGTATTTTCGGAGTATCTATAAAAGCTAAGAAAAAAAATTTCACTACAATCAATTTTGTCGTTTGTAGTTGTAGGAAAAGTACTTTTAGTGCTTTCAAATTGCTGAATTCTGGCTTTTTTTGACATGCGTTATCGATTACTCCGAAGCCTTCGGAGCAAAAAAAAAAATTGTTTCGGATAAAAAACTACAAACGATTTAAAACATATTTCAACAAAAAAAAAACCAAAATTACTTCATTTGCTTGGTTTCTGCACAATATATTGTATTTTCGGACTAACTATAAAAGCTACAAAAAAAAATTTCACTGCAATCAATTTTGTCGTTAATAGTTGTAGGAAAAGTACTTTTAGTGCTTTCAAATTGCTGAATTCTGCCTTTTTTTGACATGAAAATGAATTTCACTACATTCAATCTCATCGTTTGTAGTTCACAAAAATGCAAAAAAAGTTTGAATTTTTTCAAAGCGGGTTCCAGATTGATATGCATTAGGCGATATCTCCGAAACCTTTGGAGCAAAAAAAAATGAATTTCACTACAATCAATCTCATGGTTTGTAGTTCACAAAAATGCAAAAAAAGTTTGAGTTTTTTCAAAGCGGGTTCCAGCGTGATGTGCATTAGGCGATATCTCCGAAACCTTTGGAGCAAAAATTTTTTTTTCGGATAAAAAACTACAAAAGATTTAAAACATATTTTAACAAAAAAAAACTCAAATTTACTTAGTTTGCTTGGTTTCCGCACAATGTATTATATTTTCGGAGTAACTATAAGAACTACAAAAAAATGAGTTTCACTACAATCAATCTCGTCGTTTGTAGTTGACGAAAGTGCAAAAAAAATTTGAATTTTTTCAAAGCGGGTTCCAACGTGATGGAGCCACAGAGCCAAAAATGCCTAATAAAATTAATAAGATTGTCTTCATGAGCGGGTTTTGGGCTGAGAGGTAGTCGAAACGACGGAAACGAAAAAAAACTATACGCAAATCTATTTGGTTTAATGAGGAAATTCTTATTGATATTATTAAGTGCAATTTCTTCTTATTTCTTTTCGATTTCTTTTTATATGTGTTATTAATAAGAAAAACTTTTCAAGATTTCCTTAAAAATATGAAAAAAAGATGAAAAAGGAAAAACTTCTTATTTTAATAAGATGATCTTAGGGTTCCTAACAAGAAGATTTGACTTATTAATGTTTTCAAAGGGAAATCTTGCAGAAAACGAAATGATTTCTTAGGGTTCTTTTGAATAAGATGATCTTAGGGTTCCTAACAAGAAGATTTGACTTATTAATGTTTTCAAAGGGAAATCTTGCAGAAAACGAAATGATTTCTTAGGGTTCTTTTTAATAAGATGATCTTAGGGTTCCTAACAAGAAGATTTGACTTATTACGGTTTTCAAAGGGAAATCTTGCAGAAAACGAAATGATTTCTTAGGGTTCTTTTTAATAAGATGATCTTAGGGTTCCTAACAAGAAGATATGACTTATTAACTGATTTCCGCATAATTGTATGTGTTAATAATATGATCTTAGGGTTCCTAACAAGAAGATTTGACTTATTAATGTTTTCAAAGGGAAATCTTGCAGAAAACGAAATGATTTCTTAGGGTTCTTTTTAATAAGATGATCTTAGGGTTCCTAACAAGAAGATTTGACTTATTAATGTTTTCAAAGGGAAATCTTGCAGAAAACGAAATGATTTCTTAGGGTTCTTTTTAATAAGATGATCTTAGGGTTCCTACCAAGAAGATATGACTTATTAACAGATTTCCGCATAATTGTATGTGTTAATAAGATGATCTTAGGGTTCCTAACAAAAAGATTTGACTTATTATAGTTTTCAAAGGGAAATCTTGCAGAAAACGAAATGATTTCTTAGGGTTCTTTTTAATAAGATGATCTTAGGCTTCCTAACAGGAAGATATGACTTATTAACTGATTTCCGCATAATTGTATGTGTTAATAAGATGATCTTAGGGTTCCTAACAAAAAGATTTGACTTATTAATGTTTTCAAAGGGAAATCTTGCAGAAAACGAAATGATTTCTTAGGGTTCGTTTTAATAAGATGATCTTAGGGTTCCTAACAGGAAGATATGACTTATTAACTGATTTCCGCATAATTGTATGTGTTAATAAGATGATCTTAGGGTTCCTAACAAAAAGATTTGACTTATTAATGTTTTCAAAGGGAAATCTTGCAGAAAACGAAATGATTTCTTAGGGTTCTTTTTAATAAGATGATCTTAGGGTTCCTAACAGGAAGATATGACTTATTAACTGATTTCCGCATAATTGTATGTGTTAATAAGATGATCTTAGGGTTCCTAACAAAAAGATTTGACTTATTAATGTTTTCAAAGGGAAATCTTGCAGAAAACGAAATGATTTCTTAGGGTTCTTTTTAATAAGATGATCTTAGGGTTCCTAACAGGAAGATATGACTTATTAACTGATTTCCGCATAATTGTATGTGTTAATAAGATGATCTTAGGGTTCCTAACAAAAAGATTTGACTTATTAATGTTTTCAAAGGGAAATCTTGCAGAAAACGAAATGATTTCTTAGGGTTCTTTTTAATAAGATGATGTTAGGGTTCCTAACAGGAAGATATGACTTATTAACTGATTTCCGCATAATTGTATGTGTTAATAAGATGATCTTAGGGTTCCTAACAAAAAGATTTGACTTATTAATGTTTTCAAAGGGAAATCTTGCAGAAAACGAAATGATTTCTTAGGGTTCTTTTTAATAAGATGATCTTAGGGTTCCTAACAAAAAGATTTGACTTATTAATGTTTTCAAAGGGAAATCTTGCAGAAAACGAAATGATTTCTTAGGGTTCTTTTTAATAAGATGATCTTAGGGTTCCTAACAAGAAGATATGACTTCTTAACTGATTTCCGCATAATTGTATGTGTTAATAAGATGATCTTAGGGTTCCTAACAAAAAGATTTGACTTATTAATGTTTTCAAAGGGAAATCTTGCAGAAAACGAAATGATTTCTTAGGGTTCTTTTTAATAAGATATTCTTAGGGTTCCTAACAGGAAGATATGACTTATTAACTGATTTCCGCATAATTGTATGTGTTAATAAGATGATCTTAGGGTTCCTAACAAGAACATTTGACTTATTAATGTTTTCAAAGGGAAATCTTGCAGAAAACGAAATGATTTCTTAGGGTTCTTTTTAATAAGATGATCTTAGGGTTCCTAACAAAAAGATTTGACTTATTAATGTTTTCAAAGGGAAATCTTGCAGAAAACGAAATGATTTCTTAGGGTTCTTTTTAATAAGATGATCTTAGGGTTCCTAACAAGAAGATATGACTTCTTAACTGATTTCCGCATAATTGTATGTGTTAATAAGATGATCTTAGGGTTCCTAACAAAAAGATTTGACTTATTAATGTTTTCAAAGGGAAATCTTGCAGAAAACGAAATGATTTCTTAGGGTTCTTTTTAATAAGATGATCTTAGGGTTCCTAACAGGAAGATATGACTTATTAACTGATTTCCGCATAATTGTATGTGTTAATAAGATGATCTTAGGGTTCCTAACAAAAAGATTTGACTTATTAATGTTTTCAAAGGGAAATCTTGCAGAAAACGAAATGATTTCTTAGGGTTCTTTTTAATAAGATGATCTTAGGGTTCCTAACAGGAAGATATGACTTATTAACTGATTTCCGCATAATTGTATGTGTTAATAAGATGATCTTAGGGTTCCTAACAAAAAGATTTGACTTATTAATGTTTTCAAAGGGAAATCTTGCAGAAAACGAAATGATTTCTTAGGGTTCTCTTTAATAAGATGATCTTAGGGTTCCTAACAAGAAGATTTGACTTATTAATGTTTTCAAAGGGAAATCTTGCAGAAAACGAAATGATTTCTTAGGGTTCTTTTTAATAAGATGATCTTAGGGTTCCTAACAAGAAGATTTGACTTATTAATGTTTTCAAAGGGAAATCTTGCAGAAAACGAAATGATTTCTCAGGGTTATTTTTAATAAGATGATCTTAGGGTTCCTAACAAGAAGATATGACTTATTAACTGATTTTCGCATAATTGTATGTGTTAATAAGATGATCTTAGGGTTCCTAACAAGAAGATTTGACTTATTAATGTTTTCAAAGGGAAATCTTGCAGAAAACGAAATGATTTCTTAGGGTTATTTTTAATAAGATGATCTTAGGGTTCCTAACAAGAAGATATGACTTATTAACTGATTTTCGCATAATTGTATGTGTTAATAAGATGATCTTAGGGTTCCTAACAAGAAGATTTGACTTATTAATGTTTTCAAAGGGAAATCTTGCAGAAAACGAAATGATTTCTTAGGGTTCTTTTTAATAAGATGATCTTAGGGTTCCTAACAAGAAGATATGACTTATTAACTAATTTCCGCATAATTGTATGTGTTAATAAGATGATCTTAGGGTTCCTAACAAGAAGATTTGACTTATTAATGTTTTCAAAGGGAAATCTTGCAGAAAACGAAATGATTTCTTAGGGTTCTTTTTAATAAGATGATCTTAGGGTTCCTAACAAGAAGATTTGACTTATTAATGTTTTCAAAGGGAAATCTTGCAGAAAACGAAATGATTTCTTAGGGTTCTTTTTAATAAGATGATCTTAGGGTTCCTAACAAGAAGATATGACTTCTTAACTGATTTCCGCATAATTGTATGTGTTAATAAGATGATCTTAGGGTTCCTCTCAAAAAGATTTGATTTATTAATGTTTTCAAAGGGAAATCTTGCAGAAAACGAAATGATTTCTTAGGGTTCTTTTTAATAAGATGATCTTAGGGTTCCTAACAGGAAGATATGACTTATTAACTGATTTCCGCATAATTGTATGTGTTAATAAGATGATCTTAGGGTTCCTAACCAAAAGATTTGATTTATTAATGTTTTCAAAGGGAAATCTTGCAGAAAACGAAATGATTTCTTAGGGTTCTTTTTAATAAGATGATCTTAGGGTTCCTAACAGGAAGATATGACTTATTAACTGATTTCCGCATAATTGTATGTGTTAATAAGGAGTGTAATGGGGTGTGGTTGCTGAGTGACCGCGCTCAATCCCGACTCTTGCGTCCTCGTTCGTGCACTCTGGGCAACGTTGAGCTACCTAGGCTCGCGGCAGAAAGAGAGGGAGCCCCGGGGGGGCCACTCTGACATACTTGGTTTAAGGGCTCACCGGGGTCTTTTTCGCAGCGTCTGTACACCAAGAGGTGCGGCTGTAAGCGGGCGTCTGTCTTGAAGCAAGCGGCTCGCTATATAAATGTGCAAAACTTTTCCCTCCCAATCCAGGGTGTTATGCGATACCGTGCCCATTGGACGTTTGCAGCCGGGAGGCAAATCGTGGCTGTAGTCGAACGGAGCCTCACTGATACCGGGCCGCCTCAGGGAGTAACTATGGTCTTACCGCGGTATGGGGCTCTGCCGCGGCGGACGACACACTTCCCCTTACACTACCCTTGACCCTAAGCTGGCCTTGTCCGGCGAGGGGTCGTACGAACAAGATGAAGAACACACAAAATACAAAGCAATTAACGACTTCGTTTACTCCGCAGCAGAGAAGAACTATGCTGGAGCAAGCGAAAACACAACGCCGGAGGACAAACTCCGCCTCAAAGTTAACTGGGAGGCCGACAGCGATGGAAACTACGGGTCAGTCATCCCCCAAACTGCTATCAAGTAAGAGTGACTTGATGGGAGCAAGCAGCAGTGCGGCTGCCTACGCAGTCAAGCAGAAAACGGCGGAAGCTAAACTTCCATCAAGCGCTGGTACGAAACCCAATCTCTTCACATCTGGGGCAATGGTCTCACGACCTGGTTTCAGAGTTTCGAAAGAGAAGGACGACGCCGCAAAGGGAGAGACCGCGATGGCAACTACGAGTCTGAATCCCTCCAAAGAGGCATCTCCCCGACGCTTTGCGTACTGGGATAAAAGAAAGGCCGCAAATTTATTGATAACTGAGTTATCGGTCAAAATATGGTTGCCCGAAAACCTTAAAATTTCCCTACAATATGGGTATCAAACGAAAGGGGAAGGCCCCAGGTTTCATTTGGACTTCGATATATTTCGATAAATTTATCGATAACTGAGTTATCGGTCAAAATGTGATTGCCCAAAAACCTCAAAATTTCCCTACAATATGGGTATCAAACGAAAGGTGAGGGCCCCAGTTTTCATTTGGACCTCGATATATTTCGATAAATTGATCGATAACTGAGTAATCGGTCAAAATGTGAATGCCCGAAAACCTTAACATTTCCCTACAATATGGGTATTAAATATAAATATAAATCACCTCGTCCGCAGTCTCCACACATGCAGAGGCAAGTTTCAAATATGATTCAGATTTCTCACGATGATAGTATTGGAGTGGTAGTAGGGGAGAGTACCAATACAGATCTTGAAGTTGTTGAATCGAAGAAATGGATTCATCTCTCTTCCTTTAAGTCTTCTGGTCACTGCTGAGAATATTGTATCTTATGTGACGAAAAATACGAAAATTAAAGCTGATCAAATCTCCTGCTTCCCAATAGTTAAAAAAGACGCCGACTTAGAGAAGCTTAGAAAAGTCAACTTCAAACTTGGTATCTCGCCCTCCCTCATTAACTTAGTCTTGAACCCTGCGTTATGGCCGGCTAATGTTAAAGTCAAAGCCTTCCAAAAAGTAAGCAGAACAGCGCCTGCTTCTAAAAAAAATTAGCAATTAGCCAATCACTGCGACTATAAGAATTTAAAGATATACTTCCAGAATATGGGTGGCATGCGTACTAAGGCAGAGGCTGTTCATACTCTCAGCTCGCATTTGGACTTTAATGTATTTGTTTTGGTCGAAACCTGGCTAAATCCGAACTTTTATGACAATGAATTTTTTGACTCGAATTTATTTAACGTTTTTCGTAAGGATCGCGACAGTGAAAAAACTGGCTGTTCTTTGGGTGGTGGTGTACTGATCGCCGTGCAGCGTAACTTTCGTGCATTCGAAATCACCATGAAAAATACAGATACTGTGCTGGATCAGCTCTGTGTATGCATCAATAGTGCGTCTACTCTTGGCTCGCTTTATCTTATTTGCTCGTATATACCACCAAGTAGCGCGTTTGATACTTACAAGGCTCATACTGACAACATCACTGACACTGTGCTGAATAAAGTAGCTGGTAATAACATTTGCGTTTTGGGCGATTTCAATCTACCTAATATAACTTGGAGCGGAAGTTATTCCAAACTTAGTCTTATGCCAACAAACATTTCTAGTTTACTTGATTCATATTTTGTTGATAATATTCTTAGTCTTGACTTAATTCAAATCAATAATTTTACCAACAAGCTTAATAGAATTCTTGATCTCGTTTTCGTAAGTTCAAATATTAATGCAACCATCGTGGAATGCCTATCCCCTATTTCTCCTGCTGATCGGCATCATACTCCGCTGTCTCTGAAGGTTGAGTTCTACGATTTTCTTATTAACCAGTGTGATGGACGATTTTCCTTTAAGTTTGAGGCGTGTGACTTTCAAAAGCTAAATGCGTGTTTCCTTGACACTAACTGGGCTTCTCTACTGTCTGTTTCAGACATTAATGAAAGTTTCTCCATCTTTAAAACCCATGTCATCGAGATATGCTCCTACCATATTCCACGTAGGGTTAAAAAACCTTACAAACTTCCATGGTATACACATGTACTTAATAGACTTAAGAATCAGAGAAATAAGTGGCACAAAAAGTTTCTTAATTCCAAGAATCAAATCCATCTAAGAAAGTATAAACAACTGTCAAAGAAGTTTAAATGCCTTAACAAATTCCTACATAGAAATTATATCCTTGGGGTTGAAGCTAATATCAAATCGAACCCTAAGAATTTCTGGCATTTCATTAAATATAAAAAATCTGGGGTTGGAGTTCCAGCTGCTGTAGTTCTTGATAACGAACTTGCTAATTCGCCCTCAGAAGTGGCTAATTTGTTTGCTAAATTTTTTAAAGCCAATTTTACCACTGATGATCTCGTAACATCAGATAATAGTTGTCATTTTGTTCATCAAACGGCTGTGAACTTCGGTGACCTTCAACTTTCTTCGGAGGATATTATCAAAGGTATCAATAGTCTTAAAATCTCGTCTCAGACTGATCGAGATGGTTTCTGTACTCTGCTCTTGAAAAAATGTTCTGCTTTTGTAACCCCCCTCAGAGCTATATTTAATAAATCTCTCAGTTCTGGTGTCTTTGCGGACGCCTGGAAGGTTGCGGACATTACACCAATCTTTAAAAGTGGCAAAAAGAATGACGTTTCGAATTATAGACCAATTTCTAAGTTATCTATTATCTCCAAACTTTTCGAATCTATTGTAAAAGATAAGATGTATTTTGCTGTGAAAAGCTTGGTACTGCCTAACCAGCATGGCTTTGTAGCGGGGAGATCTACAGTCACCAACTTAGCCCTGTTTAGTGAGCACTGCCTTAATGCGTTTTCATCAGGCCAACAGGTTGACTGTATCTATACAGATTTCTCCAAGGCCTTTGATAAGGTATCTCACAAAATGCTTGTACTGAAACTCGCTGCCCTGGGATTTCACTCCGTTTTTCTCAGATGGTTGAATTCTTATTTAACTAATAGATGCTGCAAGGTTATGGTCGAAGGTGTATCCTCTAACTTGTTTATGGCCACCTCAGGAGTCCCGCAAGGTAGTATCCTAGGTCCACTTCTATTTATTTTATTTATAAATGATATTGGCAGTTGTTTTGTCTCATCTGAGTTCCTGCTCTATGCGGATGACCTGAAAGTATTTTCTGTTGTAAATAACTCTGAAGACGCGCTGTGTCTCCAGGAAGATTTGAATAGAGTAGCTCTTTGGTGCATCAACTCGCACCTGTCTCTCAATATTAAGAAGTGCTTTCATGTAAAATTTTCAAAAAGTCGTAATGTGGTCCCAACGGCTTATTGCATCTCGGGGGTCCTACTTGAGTCCTTGGATGAGATTAAGGACCTAGGGGTCATCTTCGACTCCTCATTATCTTTTAACAACCACATTAATTATATCATATCTAGTGCATATGCTACATTAGGCTTCCTAAGGCGTAACAGTAGTTCTTTCTCTGATCCATATACCCTTAAATTGCTTTTTTCCTCGTTTGTTCGGTCCAAACTTGAGTATGCTGCATTCATTTGGAGACCATATCACAAATCTGCAATTGATAGGATTGAGCGAGTGCAAAAGCTCTTCCTTAAATTTTGCTTGAGATCCCTACACTTTGCAGACCCAATTCCGCCCTATAAGTCCCGCCTTCTTCTTATTGTACTCAAATCATTAGAGGTCAGAAGGACCACGCTCTCCCTATCTTTTATCTTTGGGTTAATTAGTGGTGACATTGATTGCCCTTTTCTGCTTCGCCTGATCGTTTTTCTAGTACCCTCTAGGAGTGTAATGGGGTGTGGTTGCTGAGTGACCGCGCTCAATCCCGACTCTTGCGTCCTCGTTCGTGCACTCTGGGCAACGTTGAGCTACCTAGGCTCGCGGCAGAAAGAGAGGGAGCCCCGGGGGGGCCACTCTGACATACTTGGTTTAAGGGCTCACCGGGGCCTTTTTCGCAGCGTCTGTACACCAAGAGGTGCGGCTGTAAGCGGGCGTCGGTCTTGAAGCAAGCGGCTCGCTATATAAATGTGCAAAACTTTTCCCTCCCAATCCAGGGTGTTATGCGATACCGTGCCCATTGGACGTTTGCAGCCGGGAGGCAAATCGTGGCTGTAGTCGAACGGAGCCTCACTGATACCGGGCCGCCTCAGGGAGTAACTATGGTCTTACCGCGGTATGGGGCTCTGCCGCGGCGGACGACACACTTCCCCTTACACTACCCTTGACCCTAAGCTGGCCTTGTCCGGCGAGGGGTCGTACGAACAAGATGAAGAACACACAAAATACAAAGCAATTAACGACTTCGTTTACTCCGCAGCAGAGAAGAACTATGCTGGAGCAAGCGAAAACACAACGCCGGAGGACAAACTCCGCCTCAAAGTTAACTGGGAGGCCGACAGCGATGGAAACTACGGGTCAGTCATCCCCCAAAATGCTATCAAGTAAGAGTGACTTGATGGGAGCAAGCAGCAGTGCGGCTGCCTACGCAGTCAAGCAGAAAACGGCGGAAGCTAAACTTCCATCAAGCGCTGGTACGAAACCCAATCTCTTCACATCTGGGGCAATGGTCTCACGACCTGGTTTCAGAGTTTCGAAAGAGAAGGACGACGCCGCAAAGGGAGAGACCGCGATGGCAACTACGAGTCTGAATCCCTCCAAAGAGGCATCTCCCCGACGCTTTGCGTACTGGGATAAAAGAAAGGCCGCAAGGATCCTTAAAAAATATGAGGGAGCATCGCAGGAGAAGCTGTCGCCGGAAGAAAGGAAGATGGTGGAGGAAGCGAAAGCTCTGATACCAAATTTCCAGAGGCCCTATGTGCCTAAGAGGGTGAACGGTAATCCTTTCAAACGCCAGAGATCGGACGGAGAGGTAGACCCCCATCCGAAGCGGCATCAGGTCAACCCCTTAGTGGGAAAACTCAGCTTTGCTGAAGTAACCAAGGACAGAATCCTTATAGGTTTCATTGACCGAGGTAACGACCGTTGGTCCATCCCCAAAGACCAGTGGCTGTATGTCCGGAATGAAATGGGCAGGGCCCTCCTCCACTTAATGCGTGAGTCTCCGGGCAGTCCGCCGCGAGGTACTGACGCGGGCTGGCACCAAGGTCAGATCAAAATATTCGCGTGCGAGGATGCAAGAACTGTCGCACTGTATAAGGCAGCAGTTGCAAGACTGGGTGAAGTCTACCCAGGGGCAAGACTAGATGTCGTCGACTGGAAGGACATTCCTGCTCGGCCAAGGGCAAGGGCATGGATTCCTGCCGTCCCTGCAGAACCCGAGAATATTCTTGAGATGCTGCAGGTCTGGAATCCGTCTCTCCCGACGCAGGATTGGGGCGTCAATCTGGTCGATGATGTGGTTGGGCCCAATAGACAGGTGGTTATCACTCTGAATAAGGAGGCGCTCGAGCCCCTTAAACGGTGCAACGGACGAGTGCATTACGGCTTGGGTCAGATCGTGATCCACGTATACCGTGGCGATGCACAGCGCGCTGCTATTCCGGACGCTCCGGAGGACTCGGAGATCGAGGCATCGGAAGGGGAAGCAGAGGAGTCCGACGCGGAAAGTATGTTATCCGCCACGTCAAATTGCGGTGGTGCTGCGAACAACTCGGCGATAGAAGAAAGCCTGCTTGACGAAGAAGGCCTCGACGTCACGATCGTGGCTAAACCTGAGCACACTAACGTTGATGCTGCTTCAGACAGCAGGGTTCCCGCCACGCCAAATCGTGCAGGTGCTCTGAACAACTCCTCGTTGAGAGACAGCCCCGGAACAGGCCAGACCTCGACGATACGCTGGCGGCAGGGATGTCTGAGCTCTCTCATGTTGGTGGTGCTTCAGATAAATCTGCACAAATCTAAAGCAGCCTCGGCTGTTTTAAGCAGTCGTCTTTCTAAAGGCGACGTAGACGTGGTCCTTATCCAAGAGCCCTGGGTCAATAGCTCTAGGATCTGTGGATTGGGGACTAAGGGGTACAAGCTCATCCAAGCCAATGATGAGGGCAGGGTCAGAACCTGTATTTTGGCAAAGTCTGAGCTAAACACCTTTCTATTACCCAACTACTCAAATGGTGACGTTACAGCTGCCAGCTTAACAGTCGGCAGCACCAGCCTAACGATGGCGTCGGTCTATATGCCCTATGACGCCGAAGAACCTCCTCCACAAAAGGAGGTGAAAGATCTGGTGGATAATTTCTGTACGGGCCATCTTATTATTGGAGCTGACGCTAATGCTCATCACGTCCAGTGGGGAAGCTCCGATATTAACGCTAGGGGCGAGTCTCTGTTTGACTACCTACTAACAACTAACCTGGTGGTTTGTAACGTGGGTAACGAGCCTACTTTTATAACTAAAGCTCGTAGGGAGGTTATAGACCTCACTGTTTGTAGCGAAGGCGCTTATGAGTGGGTCAGAAAATGGCGTGTTCTTGATGAGCATTCATTTTCTGACCATCGGTACATAGAAATTGTGTTAGACTTTATTGTTGAGCAGCCAGTTATGAAACGAAATCCACGCAACACTAACTGGCAGCTACATAACCAAATATTAGCTAGGGACCTACCAGTATTACCTCCACAAGCCCCCTCATCAGTGGGAGAACTGGATGATCTGGTAACGACCTTCACAACGGCGCTCTCAAATGCCCTAGAGCAGGCTTGTCCAGTACCAAAACCACGCGGCAAACATAGACCCCACTGGTGGTCTTACGACCTGGATTCGTTCCGTATATCATGCAGGAAGCAATTTAACAAGGCCAAGAGCATCGGTACGGAGCCTGAATGGCTCGAATATAAAGCTAAACTGAGGGCCTATAAAAAGGCTCTAAGGCAAGCGAAGAGAACTTCGTGGAGAAATTTCTGCACCGGGGTCGAAAAAGTCGATGATACAGCGAGACTTAGACGAGTGCTATCAAAAACTCAAACAGCCATTAGCTATTTACGGAAGCCTGACGGATCTTGGACCAGCACGGAAGGGGAAACCCTGGAGCTGCTCCTGAACACACACTTTCCGGGGAACTTGTATGATGCACCTGTAGCATCTGCAACAAACCTGGCGGTAAACATACCCATTACGGAGGAAAGGGTAAGGTGGGCAATCAAAAGCTTTGAGCCGTTCAAGGCAGCTGGGCCAGACGGGATTTTCCCCGCACAACTTATAAACACGCTGGAAATATCAGCTAAATGGCTGGTAGTTCTCTATTCAGCCTGCCTGGCTCTTAATTACATTCCGTGCTCCTGGAGAAGCGCCACGGTAGTCTTTATTCCAAAGGCTGGGAAGGCCTCACACTATGAGCCTAAAGACTACAGACCGATCAGTCTCTCGTCTTTTGCACTTAAAACCTTCGAGAGGATAATTAGCGATTATCTCTCCTCTACTATTGATAGCAACCTTATTTCTAGCTATCAACATGCCTACACCAAAGGTAAATCAACGGAAACTGCGCTCCACAGCCTAGTCTCTATTGTTGAAAAATCATTGCACGAAAAGGAGTACTGTCTCGTGGCCTTTCTGGACATCGAAGGGGCTTTCAACAATATAAGGCCGGAGGCTATTAACACTGCTTTAACAAACCTGGGCATAAATAGGTCTCTTATTGGACAATTGATCAACTACTAAAGGGAAGGAAAATAGTTTCTTCACTGGGAACAGTTGATCTTTCACGCTATGTCACAAGAGGAACGCCTCAGGGTGGTGTTCTCTCCCCGCTCCTATGGAACCTCACCGTAAACTCGCTGCTACGAGACACTAGGTGGGGGGGCGGGAAGATAGTGGCATATGCAGACGATTTAGCTATTGCATATAGGGGCAAATTCCCACAAACCCTGTGTGACTTGATGCAAGTAGCACTGCGAGAAGTTTCTTCATGGTCCTCTCGCTGCGGACTTAGCATCAACCCGGGAAAGGTGGAGCTTGTCCTTTATACCAGGCGGTACAAGATACCACCGCTGAACCTACCAGAACTAGATGGCGTGCGCCTGAACTTAGCTGACAAAGCCAAATTCCTAGGCACAGTTCTAGATAGAAAGCTTAACTGGAAGGAGAATGTCATCCAGCGCCAGAGGAAAGCGTGCATTGCACTTTACACGTGTAAAAGAGCCATTGGCAAAAAATGGGGGCTCAGCCCCAAAATTTGCAGATGGATCTACACTGCGATAATCCAGCCAATTATGCTGTATGGAGTCGTGGTATGGTGGCCTGCGCTAGGAAAGGCAACAAACCTAAATCTGTTAGGAAAAGTCCACAGATCGAGCATGATCTGTATAAGCGGGGCGTTAAGAACAACGCCCAATGAAGCTCTCCAGGCCATTCTTGGCTTTTTGCCACTCGATCTGGAAGGGTACCGGGCAGCAGCAGCATCGGCTGTGCGTCTAAGGGAAACGTCCGTCTGGGGCGCAAGCACTATTGGACACTCCTGTATTCTAAGATCTTACAGCTTTCTCCCTCTGAGCACAGATCGGTGTGCGACCACAACAGTCGGAGATTGTTGTTTTAGAATAAACATTCCCAGCAGGGAAGACTGGGAGAACATAGATCGGTGTCCCGCTACTAATGGCGGCACTTGTATATACACCGACGGCTCGAAGTTAGACGGCAGAGTCGGAGGAGGGGTTTACTCAAGGGATTTGGACCTAGAACTCTCCTTTAGACTACCTGATCACTGCAGCGTCTTCCAGGCTGAAGTTTCTGCAATCATGGACGCCGTGACTTGGATAGGTGAACGTACCATCGGACAGGATATCTGTATTTTCAGCGACAGCCAAGCGGCCATCAAATCCCTTGGCTCTTACTCGTTCAACTCTGAACTGACGCTCAGCTGTCGTCGATCTCTTCAAGAGATGGCCCAACAGAACCGCGTGAACCTCACATGGGTCCCGGGACACAGGGACTTTGAGGGAAACTGTAGGGCAGACGAACTTGCCAGGCAGGGCACGACCAAGCAGATTCTTCAAGATAAAGAGCGCATAGGTATGCCGTTTGCCACGTGCAAGCTAATGCTGAAGGAGCATACACTCCGCGAAGCCAACGAAAGATGGCTACAAGCCCCAGGGTGCCGGATATCCAAGCAAACCTGGCCAAAATGCGATCTTAAAAGATCTAGACACATATACGGCCTAAAAAGGAAGGAAATCTCCATATTAATAGGTGTTTTAACCGGGCACTGCCTTATTGGTAGGCACGCAGCAAGGCTAGGCGTTCCCTACCGACGATGCTGCAGGAGTTGCAAAGATGATGAGGAAGAGGAAACGGTGGAGCACCTCATCTGCAACTGCCCGGCCTTAAGCGGAGCGAGAAGGCGCTCTCTGGGAGTTCCCTTCCTGGTTAGCTTAAGCCAGGTCGCGGAGCTAGACATAAAGGACTTGATGGCCTTCATCAAGTTATCAAAATGGTTCGAGGAGGGGTAGCGGTGTCGGTTAGGAGTGTCAGTCCCGGGTTTCGGCTATATGGAGAGTCCCGACAGCACTGGGATTTTCCATATGGCCGGGCCCCGGGATTGACTTTTCTAGTGTTTGGTGGTATCACAACGGGCCTTTTATTACTGGCCTAGGTGTGCCTTTGCGGCAGCCACTTCTACCTACCTACCTACCTACCATGTGTTAATAAGATGATCTTAGGGTTCCTAACAAAAAGATTTGACTTATTAATGTTTTCAAAGGGAAATCTTGCAGAAAACGAAATGATTTCTTAGGGTTCTTTTTAATAAGATGATCTTAGGGTTCCTAACAAGAAGATTTGACTTATTAATGTTTTCAAAGGGAAATCTTGCAGAAAACGAAATGATTTCTTAGGCTTCTTTTTAATAAGATGATCTTAGGGTTCCTAACAAGAAGATATGACTTATTAACTGATTTCCGCATAATTGTATGTGTTAATAAGATGATCTTAGGGCTCCTAACAAGAAGATTTGACTTATTAATGTTTTCAAAGGGAAATCTTGCAGAAAACGAAATGATTTCTTAGGGTTCTTTTTAATAAGATGATCTTAGGGTTCCTAACAAGAAGATTTGACTTATTAATTTTTTCTAAGGGAAATCTTGCAGAAAACGAAATGATTTCTTAGGGTTCTTTTTAATAAGATGATCTTAGGGTTCCTAACAAGAAGATATAACTTATTAACTGATTTCCGCATAATTGTATGTGTTATTAAGATGATCTTAGGGTTCCTAACAAAAAGATTTGACTTATTAATGTTTTCAAAGGGAAATCTTGCAGAAAACGAAATGATTTCTTAGGGTTCTTTTTAATAAGATGATCTTAGGGTTCCTAACAGGAAGATATGACTTATTAACTGATTTCCGCATAATTGTATGTGTTAATAAGATGATCTTAGGGTTCCTAACAAGAAGATTTGACTTATTAATTTTTTCAAAGGGAAATCTTGCAGAAAACGAAATGATTTCTTAGGTTTCTTTTTAATAAGATGATCTTAGGGTTCCTAACAAGAAGATTTGACTTATTCATGTTTTCAAAGGGAAATCTTGCAGAAAACGAAATGATTTCTTAGGTTTCTTTTTAATAAGATGATCTTAGGGTTCCTAACAAGAAGATTTGACTTATTAATGTTTTCAAAGGGAAATCTTGCAGAAAACGAAATGATTTCTTAGGGTTCTTTTTAATAAGATGATCTTAGGGTTCCTAACAAGAAGATATGACTTATTAACTGATTTCCGCATAATTGTATGTGTTATTAAGATGATCTTAGGGTTCCTAACAAAAAGATTTGACTTATTAATGTTTTCAAAGGGAAATCTTGCAGAAAACGAAATGATTTCTTAGGGTTCTTTTTAATAAGATGATCTTAGGGTTCCTAACAGGAAGATATGACTTATTAACTGATTTCCGCATAATTGTATGTGTTAATAAGATGATCTTAGGGTTCCTAACAAGAAGATTTGACTTATTAATGTTTTCAAAGGGAAATCTTGCAGAAAACGAAATGATTTCTTAGGGTTATTTTTAATAAGATGATCTTAGGGTTCCTAACAAGAAGATTTGACTTATTCATGTTTTCAAAGGGAAATCTTGCAGAAAACGAAATGATTTCTTAGGGTTCTTTTTAATAAGATGATCTTAGGGTTCCTAACAAGAAGATTTGACTTATTAATATTTTCAAATGTATGTAAGTAAGAGTGCGGTGAGATGGCTTGAAGGAAATATAAAAAGGCAACATAAGAATGTAAAGGCAATACAAGAGAAATCTAAAACTGAATCGTAACTGATAATCTGAAGTTCTCGAAGACAATATAAGAACTCTGAAATATAATTTTTATTTTTTTTATTTGAAATATTAAAAAGAAGATCTTCTCAATAATATGTGATTTCATTTTGAAAACATTAATAAGTCGAATCTTCTTGTTAGGAACCCTAACAAATCAATTCATTATCTGCAAGATTTCCCTTTGAAAATATTAATAAGTCAAATCTTCTTGTTAGGAACCCTAAGATCATCTTATTAACACATACAATTATGCGGAAATCAGTTAATAAGTCATATCTTCTTGTTAGGAACCCTAAGATCATCTTATTAAAAAGAACCCTAAGAAATCAATTCATTTTCCTCAAGATTTCTCTTTGAAAACATTAATAAGTCAAATCTTCTTGTTAGGAACCCTAAGATCATCTTATTAATACATACAATTATGCGGAAATCAGTTAATAAGTCAAATAACATCTAGGAATCCTCTCGAGGAAACGAGCCAGCGCCAGGAGGCCCGCCCCCATAAGGCGTGCAAGAAATCCTCACAAGACAGCAGCAACGAACGAGTCACTTTGTGAAATTTAAAAGTTGGTGAAAAACCTTTGCTTTTTTTTTGTCTATTAAAGTAGTTTTCGTGAAATTTTTTATTCGGATAATTTTTAGGTGAAACTAGAATTCTTTGTATTAAAATTAAATTTGCCTTTTAACCGATTTTCACAAAACGATTCCTTGTTATTTCTGATCTCTTTGGTTAACCAAAGTTGTGGTCCTGAAAAGGACCGTTTATTTTGTTGCATCAGCAAGTGTCACTTCCACTAAAATATTCCCGTAATAGTAAATTATTATTTTTTACTGAAAACCCGTTTCTAAATTTAAATTTTTTTTTTTTAACTTTTGACCTTTAAAATTTAACTCAAAAAAAAAAATTCAGAAAGATTAAAATTTCCATAAATGCACTTACGTGTACATATGTATGTATATATGTAGACGAGCATGAAGGCAAACAAAAGGGTAGATTGTTGTTGTAGATAATTTTTTTCACACCTTTATCAAAATCAAAAAAATTTAAATCACTATTATATTTTTGGCCCAAACCCCCGCTTTTACCTTTTGGATTTTACTTGAATTTTTTAATTTAGATAAAATTTAATTTAATTCTGAAGATTCAAAAATATTAAAATATGCACAAGTGCACTTACATGTATATATGTATGTACATATACACACGAACACGTATGCAAACAAAGAAGAAGATTTTTTTTTTTTTTGGAATATAATTGAAGTGGATTTTTGGGAAAATTTTTTTTTAACGAGAAAAAAAATTTATAAGTTTCGTTAAAGTTAGTTAAAGGCCAGGAAATAAAATTCAATCAGGAAATCGTAAGAACAAAAATATTCGAAAAAATATCCATATGCATTTTTTTATTGCAGCCCACGAAGCCAAACGAAGGCCGCAACATTTAAGTACATAAACGCTCGCCAACGAAATACACGAAATCACACATAAAAATACCAGAGTTATTGGGCACTAAAACACGGTCAACAACAACAAACACCGAGATGACACATTCCACACATCAATAACAAATTTGAAGAAATGCGCATTTGGCCAAGAAGACAACCAGGAAGGGTCGATTTGGCCAAAATCATTGGCAGATATTCCCAAGAGAAACTCACACACACATGCACAGAACATAACCAACACTTCACCAACGATCAAATACCGAACATTCGTCACAGAGCCACCAAGCAAAGAGTGGGACGCAACTTTAATTTTTTATTTTTTTGGTAATTACGAATTCGTTTAAATATTTATTTTACTAGTTCTTTAGTAATGAGTAGAAGTTCAGTTGCATTTGTTTTGAATTTTTCTTTGTTGACGTTCCTATACCGACACCGTTACTCCACCTCGAACCATTTAGATGACTTGATGAAGGCCATCAGGTCCTTTATGTCCAGCTCCGTGACCTGGCGTAGGCTAACCAGGATGGGAACTCCCAAAAAGCGCATGATGAGGTGCTCCACCGTTTCCTCCTCCTCATCATCCTTACAACTCCTACAGCATCGTCTGTAGGGCACACCTAGTCTTTCTGCGTGCCTACCAATGAGGCAGTGCCCAGTTAATACGCCTATTAATATGGAGATTTCTCTTCTCCTTAGGGCATAAATTTGTCTTGATCTTTTATGATCCCATTTCGGCCAGGTTTCTTTGGATGTATTGAATTAAGATTATATTTTATCTACAACACATTCTATAAATTTATATGTACTTTTTAACTTTTCTGCTTTGTATATATCTTTTATGTCGACCGCTTTTTGTCTGTGTCGACTTTAAATAAATAAATAAATAAATAAATAAATAAATAAATATCCGGCATCCTGGAGATTGCAGCCATCTTTCGTTGGCTTGGCGGAGTGTGTACTCCTTCAGCATAAGCTTGCATATGGCAAACGGCATACCTAAGCGCTCTTTATCCCGAAGAACCTGCTTGGTCGTGCCCTGGCTCGCAAGTTCGTCTGCCCTACAATTTCCCTCAATGTCCCTATGCCCCGGGACCCATGTGAGGTTCACGCGATTCTGTTGGGCCATCTCTTGTAGAGATCGACGACAGCTGAGCGTCAGTTCAGAGTTGAACGAGTAAGAGCCAAGGGATTTGATGGCCGCCTGGCTGTCGCTGAAAATAAAAATGTTTTGTCTGGTAGTGTGTTTGCCTATCCAAGCCGCGGCGTCCATGATTGCTGAAACTTCAGCCTGGAAGACACTGCAGTGATCAGGTAGTCTGAAGGAGAGCTCAAGGTTCAGATCCTTTGAATAAACCCCTCCCCCAACTCTGCCGTCTAACTTCGAGCCATCAGTATAAATGGAAGTGCCGCCATGAGTGGCGGGACTCCGATCCGTGCTCTCCCATTCTTCCCTGCTGGGAATGTTGATTTTAAAACCGCTATCTCCGACTGTTGTGGTCGCACAACGATCTGTGCTCAGCGGAAGAAAGCTATAGGATCCCAAAATACAGGCGTGTCCAGTAGTGCTTGCGCCCCAGCGGACGTTTCCCTTAGACGCAGAGCCGATGCTTCTTCATTGGGCATTGTTTTAACGCACCGCTTATACAGATCATGCAAGATCTCTGTACTTTACCTAGCAGATTAAGGTTTGTTGGCTTTGTCAGCCAAGTTCAGGTGCACGTCATTCAGTTTTGGTAGTATTAGCGGTGGTATCTTATAGCGGTTGGTGAAAAGGACCAGTTTCCACTTTTCCCGGGTTGATGCTCAGTCCACAGCGCGAGCACCATGAGGAAACCTCTCGCAGTGCTAATTGCATCAAGTCGCACAGGTTTGTGGGAATTTGCCCCTATATACTATAGCTCAGTCGTCTGCATATGCCACTACCTTACCGCCCCAATCCCTTGTCAATCACACAAAAACTACACAGCGAGAATTTCTAATACATGGCCCACATCTGACAATAGGGGGCGAAACCCCCTTTTTCTTTGTTTGCAGAATATATATCTCTACATATAATGACAACTGCTGAATGGAATCAAATGAAATTGTATTAGTAGACGTTCAAATTAAAATTTAAGGCATTCCTAATTTCGATAACTCGACCGGTTTCAGAGTTACCGCACAATAAGTGGACCAGGGGTGACCAAAATGTGTTAGTACAATATGGGTATCAAATGAAAGGTACTAACGAGTGCTTTCATAATCAATGTGATAAATTTAAATATCTCAGCTTGTTTTGGAGCTATTCTGAAATATGAACAAATAGTTTAATATACAGTTGTGGCACAGAAATAGACTCTTAGCCCACATATGCATTTCATCGATCATATATTGAATTTTATTGCACTATTATTTAAAAATTTTATACACGTCTTTAGTTCTACTCACGTACTCTCAACAACAATAAAAATATTTACCTTTATATCAAAAAATTACAGAAAAAACTATCCATGCTCAAAGGGTACCAATTCAGGATGGCAAAAAATAGACTTTTCTTCATTTTATTTCAAAATTTTTTCTGTCGACAAGCCGTTTGTCGTGTCGACAAGCCGTTCACGCTGCTTTTTTTCCGAATTTATTGCCAAATCGTTAGTAGTTTTCGCCATAGATGGTTGGTTGTCTTTAGTATTTTGAAGAGGTCTCACCTGACAATTCCCCCTAAATTCTCAATAGAAGAGTCATTCCAGTAAGCGAATACTCTCCTTATCGGTATTTGTTCGGAAGCGTAGCACAACATGATACTTTGTAAAATATCGTAGCATTCATGAGAGGTTAGGTTAGGTTCAAGTGGCTGCCGCAGAGGCACTCCTAGGCCAGTATTAAAAGGCCCGTTGTGATACCACCAACACTAGGAAAGTCAGTTCCGGGACCCTGCCATATGGATAATCCCGGTATTAACGGAATTCTCCACATAGCAGAATCCCGGGACTGACTTTCCTATACCGACACCGTTACTCCTCCTCGAACCATTTAGATGACTTGATGAAGGCCATCAGGTCCTTTATGTCCAGCTCCGTGACCTGGCGTAGGCTGACCAGGAAGGGAACTCCCAAAAAGTGCATTCTCGCGCCACTTAAAGCCGGGCAGTTGCAGATGAGGTGCTCCACAGTTTCCTCCTCCTCATCATCCTTACAACTCCTACAGCATCGTCGGTAGGGCACATCAAGTCTTTCTGCGTGCCTACCAATGAGGCAGTGCCCAGTTAATACGCCTATTAATATGGAGATTTCTCTTCTCCTTAGGGCATAAAATTGTCTTGATCTTTTATGATCCCATTTCGGCCAGGTTTCTTTGGATATCCGGCATCCTGGAGATTGCAGCCATCTTTCGTTGGCTTGGCGGAGTGTGTACTCCTTCAGCGTAAGCTTGCATGTGGCAAACGGCATACCTAAGCGCTCTTTATCGCGAAGAACCTGCTTGGTCGTGCCCTGCCTCGCAAGTTCGTCTGCCCTACAATTTCCCTCAATGTCCCTATGCCCCGGGACCCATGTGAGGTTAACGCGATTCTGTTGGGCCATCTCTTGTAGAGATCGACGACAGCTGAGCGTCAGTTCAGAGTTCAACGAGTAAGAGCCAAGGGATTTGATGGCCGCCTGGCTGTCGCTGAATATAAAAATGTCCTGTCTGATAGTGTGTTGGCCTATCCACTATACTATAGCTAAGTCATCTGCATATGCCACTACCTTCCCGCCCCTCCCCCCCCCCCCCCCCCCCAGCTTGTGTCTCGCAGCATCGAGTTGACAGTGAGGTTCCATAGAAGCGGGGAGAGAACACCACCCTGAGGCGTTCCCCTTGTGACATAGCGTGATAAGTCAACCGAGCCCAGTGATGAAACTATTCGTCTACCCCTTAGCAGTTGATCAATAAGTCCAATAAGAGACCTGCTTATGCCCAGACTTGTTAAAGCGGTGTTTATAGGTTAGGTTAGGTTCAAGTGGCTGCCGCAGAGGCACACTTAGGCCAGTTTTGAAAGGCCCGTTGTGATACCACCAACACAAGGAAAGTCAGTCCCGGGACCCAGCCATATGGAAAATCCCTGAGTTGTTGGGATTTTCCACATAGCAGAATCCCGGGACTGACACTCCTAAACCGACACCGTTACTCCTCCTCGAACCACTTAGATGACTTTATGAAGCCCATCAAGTCCTTTATGTCCAGTTCCGCGATCTGGCTTAGGCTATCCAGGAACGGAACTCCCAAAAAGCGCGTTCTCGCGCCGCTTAAAGCCGGACAGTTGCAGATGAGGTGATCCACTGTTTCCTCCTCCTCATCATCTTTGCAACTCCTGCAGCATCGTCGGTAGGGCACACCTAGCCTTTCTGCATGCCTACCAATGAGGCAGTGACCGGTTAATACCCCTATCAATATGCAGATTTCCCTCCTAGTTAGGGCATAAATGCGTCTAGACCTTTTAAGATCCCATTTTGGCCAGGTTTGTTTCGATATGCGACACCCTGGGGATTGCAGCCATCTTTCGTTGGCTTGACGGAGTGTGTGCTCCTTCAGCATTAGTTTGCATGTGGCAAACGGCATACCTAAGCGCTCTTTATCCTGAAGAACCTGCTTGGTCGTGCCCTGCCTGGCAAGCTCGTCTGCCTTACAGTTTCCCTCAATGTCCCTATGTCCCGGGACCCATATGAGGTTTACGCGGTTCTGTTGGGCCATCTCCTGAAGAGATCGACGACAGCTGAGCGTCAGTTCAGAGTTGAACGTGTATGAGCCAAGGGATTTGATGGCCGCTTGGCTATCGCTGAAAATAGCGATATCTTCTCCGATAACACGTTTGCTTAACCAGGCCGCGGCGTCCAGGATTGCCGAGACTTCCGCCTGGAAGACGCTACAATGATCAGGTAGTCTGAAGGAGAGCTCAAGGTCCAAATCCCTTGAATAAACGCCTCCTCCAACTCTGCCGTCCAACTTCGAGCCGTCGGTGTATATGGAAGTGCCACCATTTGTTTCGGGACACCAATCCGTCCTCTCCCAGTCTTCTCTGCTGGGAATGTTTATTTTGAAACAGCTATCCCCGACTGTAGTAGTCGCACAACGATCTGTGCTTAGAGGGAGAAAGCTGTAAGATTCCAGAATACTGGAGTGTCCAATAGTACCCGCAGCCCAACTGGAGGTTTCTCTTAGGCGCAGAGCTGATGCCGCCGCTGACCGAAACCCTTCCAGATCAAGTGGCAAAATGCCCAGAATGACCTGGAGGGCTTCGTTGGGCGTTGTCCTTAGCGCACCGCTTATACAGATCATATTGGATCTATGGACTTTCCGCAACAGATTCAGGTATGTTGCCTTGCTCAGCGCAGGCCACCATACGACGACTCCATAAAGCATGATTGGGCGAATGATGGCCGTGTAGATCCAACTGCATACTCTAGGGCTGAGCCCCCATTTTTTGCCAATGGCTCTTTTGCAGGTGTAAAGAGCGATGCAAGCTTTCTTCTGGCGCTGAAGAACATTCTCCTTCCAATTCAATTTCCTGTCCAGAACTATGCCTAGAAACTTGGCCTTATCCGACAAGCCCAGGCGCGTGCCATCTAGTTCTGGTAGGCTTAGTGGCGGTATTTTGTACCGGTTGGTGAAGAGGACAAGTTCCACCTTCCCTGGGTTGATACTAAGTCCGCAGCGAGAGGACCACGTCGAAACTTCTCGCAGTGCTACTTGCATCAGGTCACACAGAGTTTGTGGGAACTTGCCTCTGAATGCAATAGCTAAATCGTCTGCGTATGCCACTATCTTCCCGCCCCCCCAGCTTGTGTCACGTAGCAACGAGTTGACTGTGAGGTTCCATAAAAGCGGGGAAAGAACACCACCCTGGGGTGTTCCCCTTGTGACATAGCGTGATAACTCAACCGTACCAAGTGAAGAAGCTATTTTCCTTCCCATTAAAAGTTGGTCAATTAAACCAGTTAGAGGTCTGTCTACTCCCAGATTAGTTAGAGCGGAGTTGATAGCCTCCGGGCTTATATTGTTGAAAGCCCCCTCAATGTCTAGGAGGGCCACGAGACAGTAGTCCTTTTCACACAGCGATTTCTCAATGACAGACACTAGGCTGTGCAGAGCGGTTTCTGTTGATTTACCCTTGGTGTATGCATGCTGATAGCTAGAGATAAGGTTGCTATCAATAGTCGTTAAGAGGTAGTCGCTTAATATCCTCTCAAAGGTTTTTAGTACAAAGGACGAGAGACTGATCGGTCTGTAGTCTTTTGGCTCGTAGTGGGATGCCTTCCCAGCCTTAGGGATAAACACTACCGTGGCGCTTCTCCAGGAGCCCGGAATGTGGTTGAGAGCCAGGCAGGCTGTGAAGAGAAATACCAGCCATTTAGCTGATGTCTCCAACTCGTCTAAGTCTCGCTGTGTCGTCGACCTTTTCGACGCCAGTGCAGAAATTTCTCCACGAGGTTCTCTTCGCCTGTCTCAGAGCTTTTTTGTAGGCCCTTAGTTTAGCTTTATATTCGTGCCAATGAGGCTCAGAGCCGAAGCTCTTGGCCTTGTTAAATTGTTTCCGGCATGATATTCGGAGCGAGTCCAAATCGTAGGACCACCAATGTGGCCTGTGTTTACCGCGTGGTTTTGGCACTGGACAAGCCTGCTCTATGGCATTTGAGAGCGCCGTTGTAAAGGTCGTTACCAGATCATCCAGTTCTCCCACTGATGAGGGGGCTTGTGGAGGTAATACTGGTAGGTCCCTAGCTAATATTTGGTTATGTAGCTGTCAGTTAGTGTTGCGTGGATTTCGTTTCATAACTGGCTGCTCACCAATAAAGTCTAACACAATTTCTATGTACCGATGGTCAGAAAATGAATGCTCATCAAGAACACGCCATTTTCTGACCCACTCATAAGCGCCTTCGCTACAAACAGTGAGGTCTATAACCTCCCTACGAGCTTTAGTTATAAAAGTAGGCTCGTTACCCACGTTACAAACCACCAGGTTAGTTGTTAGTAGGTAGTCAAACAGAGACTCGCCCCTAGCGTTAATATCGGAGCTTCCCCACGGGACGTGATGAGCATTAGCGTCAGCTCCAATAATAAGATGGCCCGTACAGAAATTATCCACCAGATCTTTCACCTCCTTTTGTGGAGGAGGTTCTTCGGCGTCATAGGGCATATAGACCGACGCCATCGTTAGGCTGGTGCTGCCGACTGTTAAGCTGGCAGCTGTAACGTCACCATTTGAGTAGTTGGGTAATAGAAAGGTGTTTAGCTCAGACTTTACCAAAATACAGGTTCTGACCTTGCCCTCATCATTGGCTTGGATGAGCTTGTACCCCTTAGTCCCCAATCCACAGATCCTAGAGCTATTGACCCAGGGCTCTTGGATAAGGACCACGTCTACGTCGCCTTTAGAAAGACGACTGCTTAAAACAGCCGAGGCTGCTTTAGATTTGTGCAGATTTATCTGAAGCACCACCAACATGAGAGAGCTCAGACTTCCCTGCCGCCAGCGTGTCGTCGAGGTCTGGCCTGTTCCGGGGGCTGTCTCTCAACGAGGAGTTGTTCAGAGCACCTGCACGATTTGGCGTGGCGGGAACCCTGCTGTCTGAAGCAGCATCAACGTTAGTGTGCTCAGGTTTAGCCACGATCGTGACGTCGAGGCCTTCTTCGTCAAGCAGGCTTTATTCTATCGCCGAGTTGTTCGCAGCACCATCGCAATTTGACGTGGCGGATAACATACTTTCCGCGTCGGACTACTCTGCTTCCCCTTCCGATGCCTCGAACTCCGAGTCCTCCGGAGCGTCCGCAATAGCAGCGCGCTGTACATCGCCACGGTATACGTGGATCACGATCTGACCCAAGCCGTAATGCACTCGTCCATCATCATCATTTATTGGCGGTTAACCGCCTAAGCGATTTTGGCCGTTGCATATCAAAGCACGCCAGTCATTCCTTTTTAGCGATAACTGACGCCAATTGGAAACCCCAAGGGAGTTCAAGTCATCCTCCACCTGTTGTTTCCATCTCAGTCGAGGCCTCCCCCTTCCTCTGCTGCCGAATTCAGGCGACGATAGGAAAACCTTCTGTGCTGGAGCTTCTTTGTCCATTCGCATAACATGGCCCAGCCAGCGGAGTCTTTGGGCTTTAATTCGCTGGACTATGGTCAGATCTGCGTAGAGCTCGTACAGCTCATCGTTAAATTTCCTTCGATACTCGCCGTTGGCATCACGGGAAGGGCCATAAATCTTCCGGAGAACTTTTCTCTCAAATACTCCAAGGGCCATCTCATCTTCTCTTGACATTGTCCATGAATCTGAGCCATACATCAGGACAGGTATGATGAGAGACTTATAGAGCGTGATCTTTGTTCTTCGAGAGAGGACTTTACTTCTCAATTGCCTACTCAGTCCAAAGTAGCACTTGTTGGCAAGAGTGATTCTCCGCTGGATTTCTAGACTGATATTATTTTCGGTGTTAATACTGGTTCCCAAATAGACGAAGTCCCTCACAGTTTCAAATTTGTAACTATCAACAGTGACATGGCTGCCAAGGCGCAGGTGCGCCGATTCTTTCTTTGATGACAGCAAATACTTCGTCTTGTCCTCGTTCACGGCAAGACCCACTTTTTTC